>JACEII010000005.1:6644005-6985067 GCA_014332785.1 Antheraea mylitta | reverse complement strand
AGAGATATGCAGAATCCGCATTCCATTCCGCCAGAGATGGCACCTTTATGTTCCACTCCAGAATCTTACCAACTTTGTATGCGAATCTTGGCTAATGTCTGCCGTGATTCAGGTACTGTCCGATATCCTATCGAATTCGATAGTGAGTCTGGCCGCTCACGCACTCCTGTCTCGGATAGGAAGCCCAAGGCCAAGAAGCCGCGGAAGGAGAGACCTCCGACTGCGCAGCCCTCCTCCGTGCCCTCCGTTAATGTCGCAGTAGCGAACTCCTTCTCGTCGCTTCCGTTAGACGAAAGCGTCGATTCGCTGTCTCGCTCACTCCCAGACTCTGATCCGTCCATATCGGCAGTCAAGCTCTCCGACGACGGTTTTATTACCGTTTCACGCGGCCGGAAGGCCGGTTCTTCCCGTCCCGTGTCTCCGGCCGGTGCCGTGCGAACGGATTTCGGCCGAAACACTCCGTCGGCGTCTAGCCACGCCGCCCGTGCTTCGAACAAGAAGCCTCGCCCACCTCCGCCCGTTACGATTCAAGACAAGGCGTCTTGGGTCGCGATTTCCGCGAGTCTACACTCGCGGAAAATCTTCTTCACTTCTGCCGTCAACACTGTTGACGGTATCAAAGTGAAAGTCCCCACCACCGATGATCACCGCCGACTGACTTCTTTTCTCTCAGAAAAGAAGTTCGGTTATTTCACCCACGCGCTCGAAGACGAGCGTCCGCTGCGAGCAGTCCTCCGCAGAGTCCCAGCTGAGATCCCGATTGAGGAAATCTCATCCGACCTTAAGTCGCGAGATTTTCCCGTCAGAGAGGTACATAGAATGTACCACCCCCGCACGAAAGCTCCCTACAATTTAGTGCTGGTTATTCTCGACCGCACTAAAGAGGGGAAAGCTATTTTCTCTCTCTCGTCTCTGTGCGGCCTCACCGGTATTACCGTTGAGCCCCCGCGCAAAACGTTCGTACCCTCACAGTGTCACAACTGTCAGGTGTACGGACACTCCGCCCGCAATTGCCACCTGCGTCCCAGGTGTGTAAAATGCCTCGGAGATCACTCCACTAGGGAGTGTATCCGCACCCCGACCTCCTCTGAGCCTCCCAGCTGTGTCCTTTGCGGCGCGACCGGGCACACCGCGAACTATCGCGGTTGCCCCCGCGACCCCCGCACTCGTCGCCCTCGCGACCGCAGGCAGGTTTTCCCGTCCAGGGCGCCTGCCGCTCCCGTTAGGCCCCGACCTCCGCCTCTCAACTCTAGAGAGGCCTTCCCGAGCCTGCCGAGCACTTCTCGTGCGCCGGTAACGCCTGTACCCGCGCCTAGCGCACCCCTCCGCCCCGCGCGGGCCCCTCAGGCCCCGTGGGCACCTAGGATAGCCCCTCAGCCTATGCCTCGCCCTCAGGCGGTTAAGCCTCCACAGGTGAAAACCGCAGTCACCTCCGCTCTATCTGGCATGGACTGGTCTGCCCAGCTCCTTGTCTTCCACGAGATCTCAGAGATCTTAGCGTACGATGAGGTCACTAATGACCCCAAACAAGGCCCCATTCGCGCAATCGCGCAATTTCCCGCCATTGCGGCAACGATCCAACGGTTGGCCCGTGCCGCCGTCGCGAAATAATAATAAAGTTATAATATAAGATAGAATAAACTCGCGCGCTTATGTCTATCTTCCCCTAAAATCGTTAAACAATGTCGTCATTTCAGTTCTATTTTTAGATTCCGACTCGGTGTCGGTCTATTTTTAGATCCCGGGCTCAGCACCCTTCGTTTAAATTGTAAATTCGATATCTTTTAAAATTTCTATTTTTATCGGTTGCCGGCCACAACGCGAATCCCTGTCCCATGCGTCATGGACAGAGATCTATCGTTTCTATTCCCGTACACTATATTGTTTCGTGGTTTCTAAGTAGAGTTTTTGTTCGAGGCCGGTCGGCCGGTCGCAAAGATTCTGCGTCGCGATACAGAGTAACACATCAAAACATCGACTTTACACATACATAGTTAATCAGACAAGCACTTCACACATCTGTGTAAGGGTTATTTTTGGTACATTTTTTCCCTTATCGAACTGAATCGAGTAGATTTAGTTTTTCCTTTTCGATTCACATGTTGTGTTTTTGTATCATGCAATTTTAATTGCATGATCCAAAAATGGAAACATGTATAGCTTAGCATAGTTTAGCTAGGTCAGATCGGGATTTTCCGAGGTAACGGCCAAGTCGAGGTGTGCCGTGCACCCTTGAGCTAGTTACCAAAAATAAAATCGGCTGAGTGCCTTAAGCGCTCGCCTTAGTAGTCCGGTGAAGCTGTAAAGACCTTGCCAGGTCAATAGCGTAGTCAGTTCGAGAAAAAAAAAATTTCATACCTATTTCTCCTCTGTTTTGCAACCAATATTCTTTATATTTTTGTTAGTAGCTATGTCAAGCCTTATTATTTTTAATTTTTTTTTCGTGCGATTTTTTTTTTATTCTGGGAAATTGGGCTATGCCGGCCTTGGTCCTGTATCACTGCGACCAGTAGTAATCTATTGTGATCGTCCCATGTTACTAAAGCTCCCCGCAAAGTCCTATTATACTTAAGAACTGCAGGACTTTTTTGGCTGAGAGCATCTGTATCTTATCCGGAAGCAATACATGTTTTCCCAGAATCCGGTTTCGTGTAAGCTTTAGTGGATCACATTCGCACAAGAGGTGTTTGGGGGTCTCATCTGCATTATCACAGCATCTGCACTCTCTTGTGCTCTGGACACCAATGTTGTGCAAATGCTTTTTAAAACAACAGTGTCCAGTGAGTGCTCTCACTAAAACCCGTATTTGATTTCTACCGAGTGACAGGGCCTTACCAGCATATCGCTGGTTAAATGCCCTGATGAGCTCGTTGGAATGGTTTTGTCCTGGCAAGTTATGCTAGAATGTTTTAGTTTCTTGATTGTAATAGTTTCTAAAGGTCAAGAGAGCTAGGCTTTTGGGTATTCCACAGAAGGGTTCTGGACCGATGTGTATTCCCATAGCCCCTGCCCTTGCAAGTTAATCAGCAACTTCGTTGCCACGAATGCCTGCATGCCCCGGAACCCATCGCAAAATTAGTCTGTTTTAAGTGCGATGCAGTGAAAATCTTACATCACTACAACAACATACGCATATCACCCCTACACACGTGCACGCATCCACGCTTTCACATGAAAGTGGAAGGGTTTTGTTTCTTTCCCTTATCAAACTGAAATAGTTTAGAAAATTATCCGATAAACCTACATAAGATGTAGCTAAGGAAGATTTGTTTACTAGTTACTTTAGTATGGTTAAAAAAATAGTTTAAGATTAGGTCCTACAGATCAATTTATCTTTTCAAAATCAATGGTAATTTGTTCTATACTTTTTTATAAATAAACCATGGAAAGTTATCTAAGTTTTATAAGAATATAACATAAAACATAAGCGAATTCAATGTTTCATAAGACATTGTCAGTCAGTTGGTTTGTAAGAAAATAGTTCCAGGAACGTCGAGTCCTCGACATCTACTCCTGAATACCAAATACATAACGTTGTTCGTCCTTCCGCTAGTACAAACATTATACGTACTTCTACATCACATGTGAATATATTTAACTAAGTATTATTTAAGTTTCATGTTTTCTTACAAAGTATCTATAGGTTTTGATTTTTATATATGAACACGTGAGGGCACGCAATGCCTTTGAAAGGATGTTTAAACAACGAAAAATTGCCATAAGTACAAAAAAAAAATTAAAGAGTTTGAAAAAATATGGAGTTACAATTTGGAAAAATTCACGTGTCTCCAATAAATAGGTTACACAATAAGGCCTGTGTATAAGATATAAAGTGCATGTGCTCCTAATGCTACTCTGTATAAACAGCTTGACAGATATTTTTTGTATCACAGTTATAGTATTACCTCGATAGTGATTTGTTATAGTGAGAGCAGTAGTTGACGCTTTTATCGAGATCTATTAAGTTATTAATCTCCTTAGCATTTTTTTATACACCGTTTTGATTTTCCATTTGACAAAATCAATAAGCTCTAATTTTTAGCTTTCCTTTTCCCTTTAATATTTCCTATTACATTTCTTTTATGTTTGTAGCTTACTTAAGCGATAGGCAGGAGATAATATTTGCTTACCTATCTTTGCTTCCTCTAGTATATCATATATCATAAAAATATATATTGAAATAAAATAGTTTCATAGTTTGTAAAACGCATCTATGCATTGCGAATATCGAAACACTACACGATCACCCCCACACACGTGCAGGCATGCACGCTTACACATGAAAGTGGAAGGGTTTACTTTTTTTTCCCTTATCGAACTGAAAAACTCTCAATTTTCCGATAATAAATATATGGAGGAGTTGTTGAGGCGTGTATGCTTGGTACACATATACGTTTCTACAACTAATACATATATGAATAGTTAGCTAGGTTAGCTAAGATAGGTCGCGATTTTGCATGCAACGGGCAACAGCCAAGCCGAGGTGTGCCGTGCATCCTTGACCTGGTTGCCAAAATAAAGTCGGCTGAGTGCCTTGAGCGCTCGCCCTAGTAATCCGCTGAAGCTGTTAAGACCTTGCTGGGTCAATAGCGTAGTCATTAGGAAAAAAAAAATCGTCAACATATAGTTAATTTTTCTTTCAAAATGACTACGCTATTGACCCAGCAAGGTCTTAACAGTTTCACCGGACTACAAACATATAGTTAATTAAATAATACCGATAGTATCATCATCATCACCGATAGTATTAATAATGTTAGGGTTGTGTCATTTCTTTGATGATGTAAGAGATTGTCTTGCAGGTAAAGACAGACATATATATAATACATATGTATGTATGTATGACACCGTATGATACGTGTTATTACAAAAAAGTTAAATACGTATTGAATATTTGCTTTAAAAATGTTTGGGCACTTACGAGTTAAATACACCGTGCTCGATGACCGCTGCTCGGCAAGCTCATGTTATCTTTTTTCACAAGTCTAACCTAACCTAACCAAAGCGAGACATAAGAGCTATATTGATTTCGAACTTTTTTTTCTTTCGAACTGACTATACTATTTGTCTTGCATGACCTTTACAGCTACACCGGTCTACCAGACTTCGAACGTTCAGCGAGCGTGGTGCATTTAATACGTAAGTACCCAAACTTTTATAAAGCAAGTGTTTAATACGTCCTTAACTTTTTTGTAACAACACCAATGTTGTTCCTTTCATATAGTTATCGATATTGAGACGTATTTGGAATTATACATAAATCTGCATGGTTCGGTGAAGCTGTTAAGACCTTGCTAGGTTAATAGCGTAGTCAGAAAAAAAAACATAAATCTGACTTCTAGGATTACCGCTATTTCTTATGTAATTGAAGTAGCATTACGCGCATGTAATTTCATCTTATTTTAAGTGGGCATCTGCGTTCCGTGATCATCTGTAATCAACCTTAAACAATTACCTCTGAGTGCTTGACTAACCAAACTTCATTAAGTAGTTTTTAATTACAGTGCCTGTAAGCACCAGTCTAATCCGATATCTATATATATATATATATCTATACTAATATTATAAAGCTGAAGAGTTTGTTTGTTTGTTTGTTTGGTTGAACGCGCTAATCTCAAGAACTACCAGTCCGATTTGAACGTTTCTTTTTGTGTTGGATAGCTCATTTATCGAGGATATATATATATATATATATTATCACGTTAAAATTAATAGGAGCGGAGCACTAATGAAGAATGTCTCAAAATCGGGCAATTTTTAGAGCATTCGCTGCGTGTCAGTGTCAGTATTATATGCGTTGCCATAGTAACATGATAACATTCTCTCGGAAATACTATCATGGTTTATTTTGTGTTCCTGTTCAAAAGTTTATTCTACGTTATTTCTAATTCCAATTTTTAATTACACGTAGTACGTTGCTATCGCAAACATTTTTAAAGTCTATTTTGTGCTGCTATTCTAAAGGGTTAGTAGTAATAATATTCGTCCATCAACACAGGCGAAGGAATTAATCCATACTGCCAATTCTGAAGTTGTCAATATAGGTAGTTCTTATGTATTCTCTAACCAGTTTTTTTCTATGTCTAAGTTAATGTAAAGGTATAAGCGCCAAATCTTCTATATAATATTTCGTAAATTTTTATATTCTTAATTTTCAAGACCCCAGAATACATGCTCCGTGGTATTATTTTTCATTCATTTCACTTATGCACATTTTTGGTTTGTGATATATTACGTATTATAAGAATAAAGTGTGTGTATATAATATTAAATAAATACATTTTGATGAATACATATATCTGCGGTGCTACAAATATCAACTTTTTTTTTTAATTCTGTCTATATGTTTGTTTGTTTACTTGTTCCGGGTAATCTCCGAAACGGCTGGACCTATTTGAACGGTTTTTTTTTTCTTAGAAATGACTAAGCTATTGACAAGGTCTTAACAACTTCAACGGACTACAAGTAATATTTGAACGGGAATTTTACGAGCAAATAACTAACTAATTAGCTGTTTTATTTTAAGCTAGCGGGTTCAGCAGATGATACCCGCCCTGATAATAAGATAAACTATACCTAAAACTTGCCCAAGAATCATTTTATATATTGGTAAAAACGACATGAAAATACGTTTTTGATCTTACCGCGAACAGACACATAGACAGACGTGGAACACGACTTTGTTGACACTATGTTGTGATGAACTGTTATCCGTGCATTCATATGTGTGAAATTAACTAAAAATATGTTGTTCACTGTAAACATGCGCGAGTGACGTACATTGTACTGGACTCCAAGAATAAGTATAATTGAAAGTCATATGTTTATATGTGATTTAAATTATAGCAAGGTATATTAATAACTTGATTATATCAACAATATGGACATATTATATCTATATAATAAAAGATTTAATACATATTGTTCGATAATATATAGCTTAATATTTTCATTACTTTCTTATATAGTGTAAGTGAACACTGAGGGTGATACATAGATAGTAGTTTAAAGTTCCAGCTATGTGGCTTATGATAAATCCCATCCCATTCGATAAACTATTAGTACTCACATATATAATGTACATGTTACCTGTTACTGTAGATGATGTGCGTGTCATACTTAAAAATATTTTTGATAGAGTATTATTGTTATTTACACATCTAATAACAATTTTAAATCTATTTAATATATTCAAAAAACGCGTGCGAAGCCGCGGATAACAGATAGTATATATACATATATATATATAGATCATGTAAACGGTTTCCAAAGATTCTTTTCCTAATAAGTATCTTTTTTTTTTTTACGTGGGGAAATCCCTTATGGATGCTCGCCCTCCCGGGGGAGAGGATGGGTTATGTCCGACTCGCACGGACTAAAACCCCACGGTGTACCGACAGACCGTGATGTTGGGGCGGCAAGGGATCGTTCTCTGCTATTCCCCTTGAATAGCCGCCCCAACGGTCCACCCGGCGGAAGGTTGCCGCCAGGCTCCTACCTATAGAGAGGCAGCTGGGTACACGCCAGCTGCCCCCCCTCGTTCGCCGGACCTGTGCAATGAAGGGATGAGCCCCCCGACTACATCCCCTCAGGTCCGACTATGGTGGCAGGAGAAGTTGGGCAAATCGCCGCCTCCTCCTGCCGGTCCTCCGTCAGCGAAGACGACCACTCAGGGGGTCCGCCTCGCGGGCCCTCTCCGCCGCCTCCTTTTGCGAGATGACTTCCTTACAAAAGGAGGCCACTGCTCGCCACGCCTGCTCGCTGCCGAGCATGGACGAGACCACGCTCGGCAGCGACAAATCCGCTCCTACCACCGTCGCCAGAATGCGGCGCTCCACCTCCCACGCAGCACACTCAGAGAGAGTGTGCTGTGCGGAATCTTCCTCAGCGCCGCACTCATGGCAGGCGGCGGTCGGCTCCCTGCGAGCGATTCGGTGCAGGTACCACCCGAAACAACCGTGTCCGGCCAGCACCTGCACCAGCCTGAACGACAGGGAGCCCCATCTCCTCCCAATCCACTCCCGCAGGACCGGGCGGACGGCGTCGACGGTGTGCCTCCCGAAGCGCGCGTCCGCCAGGTCCTGCATCTAACTCCCTATAGCCCTCTCCCGCAACTCCCGCCTTTTAATTTCTATCTCCCTGGGAGCCGGAGGCTCGCCACTACGCCTCCTCGCCGCCGTGAATTCGTACACGGCGGCGAGCATCCCAACTTCCAGCTCCCAGGGAAGGGAGCCGGCGAGCGTAAAGGCCGCCGCCGATGACACCGTCCGGTATGCCCGGATTGCCCTCAGTGCCACCGTGCGCTGCGTACTGCGCAGCGCGCGCACGTTGGTGGCACCGAGGGCATCAGCCTAGACCGGTGCCCCGTAAGCGGCCATCGCCCACACGACTCCCATGAAGAGTCGACGGCACCCGGCACCCGGCCCCCCAATATTGGGGAGCAACCGACCGAGTGCCACCGCCGCCCTAGCAATTCGCGGCCTGAGCCCCGCAAAGTGGGGCTCGAACCGCCAGCGCCTGTCCAGGGTGAGGCCCAAGTATCTCATGTGGGCACCCACCCTGATCCGGGCGCCCTCCACCATAATGTGGGCCCCAGGTGGTGGCCCCTGCCGAGGCCCATGAAAGAGTATGGCCTCGGTCTTCTCGAGGGTCACCCTGAAGCCCAACCTTCTTATGCGCCTGCCCACGAGGGTTGTGGCCATCGTGGCCAGGCGCTTTACCTCTCTCCAGTCCTCCCCCCGGGCTACGACTAGGGTGTCACCCGCGTAGCAGATTAGGCGCGCTCCATATGGGAGCGCGCTGCGGAGCACCCAGTCGTAGCCCATGTTCCACAGGAGCGGCCCCAGGACCGACCCCTGTGGAACGCCCCGCCTTGTAGTCCGCCGGACCATCCGCCCGTTGCCGTCGACGTAGGCGACCTCCCTCTCCTCCAGGTACGCCTCCAACAGCCGCCGCAGGTACGGAGGCACTCCGAAATATCGGAGAGCCTCCCGTATGACATTATGCGGCAGACTGTTGAAGGCGTTGGCGATGTCTAGGGACACCGCCAAGACCCTCTCTCCTTGGGAGGTCGCCTCCATCGACAACGACTTTAGGAGGCGCAGGGCGTCCACTGTGGATCGCCCTGTCCGGAAGCCGAACTGCGCGTCCGACAAATTAGGCCCCACTCCTTCCAGGTGCTGGACGACTCGGGAAGGTCGGGAAGAGACGACCCTCTCCAGCACCTTCCCGACGTCGTCCAGCAGGACGAGAGGCCGATATCCGGACGCGCAGTCCGGAGGGTGGCCCTCCTTCGCCATAAGGCAGAACCGCCCCAACTTCCAGACACTCGGAAACTGCCCGATCGCCAAGCATCGGTCGAACAGCTCCCGAAGCCACCCCCCAAGATGACCCAGCGCAAGGCCGAGCACCCGACCTGGGACCCCATCAGGGCCGGGTGCTCTCCGCCGGTTGAGGAGGCGTTCAACAGCTCTCCCCATCTCCCCCTCCGTGATTGGGGGAGGACTGTCCGACACCTCCTCAACTTCCACCCGAGGTGGAGGCATGCGAGGAACCAGGAGCGGCGGAGGGTCGGGAAATAACTCACCCACGACCCTCGCCACCACCTCCGGCAGGAGGGACTCCGTCGCCGGAGGCGCCCAGGATAGCAACTTATTGCGTACGATCCGATACGGGCGCCCCCAAGGATCCCCCTCCAGCGTTTGCAGCAGCTCCTCCCATGCCGCTTCCTTCGCCCGGCTGATGGCAGCCTGCAGGATCTTCCTGCGCTCCCTGTAGCTGCCATACAACCGGGCCTCCTCCTCGGGGTCCCGGTGCCGCCGCCGGCGGCTGCGCCCGAACAGCCGCCTGGCTGCGGAGCAGGCAACCCGAAGATCGGCGATCTCCGGCGACCACCAGTACACCGCCCGTTTGTCTGGGCGGTGTACACTCCGGGGCATCGACGCGTCGCAAACCTCCGTGAGGGCACCACGGAGGCGGGCTGTGGACGCGTCGACATCGTCCTGAGGGGAGGGCATGCCCCACGCCTGGGCGATGGCCGCCTCTTCCGCTAGTTCGCAGTTGAGGCGGCTCACCGCCCAACAGGGGAACTTCATGCCCCTCCGGGGGTGGGTGCCGATTCCGGCTTGGGAGGTGGAAACCTCGAACCTGATATATCGATGGTCCGACAGAGTCTCCACCTCCTCAAGCACCCTCCACTCCCAGACACGGCGTGCGACAGACGGGGTGGCAAACGAGACGTCTACCACAGACCTCCCGTTCTGCCGCACGCACGTGTGGACGCTCCCCTGGTTGAGGAGGGACAGCCCCACTTCGGCTGCCCACTCCTCAACGGCCACGCCCCTCAGGTCCGTGGCTGCCGCTCCCCAGGTCCTCGATTTAGCATTTCCTAATAAGTATCTACATCATTCCTGAGTCATATAGGTTATGTTCTAATCTTATTATTTTTACATTATAATGTACAAAGTCGTGAAATCTAGCTAGTATAATAAATGCGAAAGCACGTTTGTTCTATTTATTAATTACGTTTAAATGGCTGATTTGCAGTGAAATTCAATTATTAATTATTATTACATATTACTAAAATTTAATTTATTCCCAGACTATAATATATCACTAACATTAGAATTATGATCATTTACAAAAGTTACATTTAGTTTTATCCTTATGATGAGTTAAGTGGTGGGTAACAAAATGTTTGGAATTAATAATTTCAAAGATGATTTAGGAATTTAAATCTGATTTATGGTTTTAATGCAACTAAGTGTTTTTTTTTAACATTCCGTAATACCTTAATACACAGAGAACTCATATACAAATATACAATCAATATTCATTTGTAATATAAATGAACAAATAGTTTATGAATCTGGAGATATTTATTTAAACAATCACAAGTATTTCATGCTGAATTTGTATATAAGAATCGTTTTTTGAGCTTGAACGTAACTCTTTTTCATTCATTGAATTATAATATACAGAGTTAAATTCACAAAGTGTTTTTATCGCCAGTCCAATGAAACTAATAGAACGATGTCGACATAACTCACAGCAGTGGACTCTACCGACGATAAATGATGCTTTGACTTGATAAATGCTCGTTGTTGCTTAATTCCTGGCGCCGGGCAGTCTCTACAACTATCAAGTATAGTATATTCAGATTAGTAATATTACTTATTTAAATGTCAATATATAAACTAGATGAAAATATGTTAATATATTTATTTATTTGCCTATATATTGTAAGATATCGTAAAAGTTTTCTGGCGGGATTTTAGTCGGTCATGTAGTGGATTTTATATTTTATTCATAATCTTGTGTTATTTGACTCTACATTTTGTAAATTTCGTGATGCCACAAAAACTCCCTGGAAGGCTCTAACGAGGGATCCACCATCTTGTTAGAATATTGATTCATACAACACTTAATATTGAAATGATCGCACGACGCTTGTAATATTATTTATTGACTGCGTGACAATGGCAGTAATAATCTGAAAGATTGATGCCAAAAATAAAGTTAGAAAAAAAGATATTGTAATAAACATTAGGTAATTTACTCCCTGTTTTGAAAACATTATTTATCGTATTTGAATAATAAGTGTGATTGTATCTAGTTATTACTTGTTATTTTTACTGCTATTGAATATAATCAATTAATTTATTTTTATATATTATGCATAATTTCTATCTTTCTTTTTTATTATTTTTTATGTCATATAGGAGGCAAATGAACAGGCGGGTCACCTGATGTTAATCGATACCCGCCGTCCATAGCAACACCAGAAGAGTCGAAAGTGCGTTGCCAGCCTGTGTTTTGGGAGAAAGGGGATGGAAGGTTGGAGAGAAGATGGGAGGGAAGATGGGCCTCTGGTGCTCTTACTGACCGAATGAAACGCAACAATGCAAGCACTGTTACTTCACATCGGTTTTCTGGAAGAGGGTGGTACTACCCCGAGCGAGCCGACCCATTCATGCTGGTACCAATAATAGTTTCAGTGTGGCTCTACCACCTATAAATATACCTGTATATATCATAATATATGTATAATATCTGTAGAAAAGTAAATTTTCAAAAAAAAGTATTAACCGACTTCAATATTAATCAGAGGCATAGAAATAAGGCACTAAAAACCGGAAAATAAATAGGTTATCAAATTAACCAAATGTAATGAAACATATGAATATGTGTGCTACCAGGAGATGTATTGGAAGTCGGTGCCAACCGAAGATCATATCATCTACATCTAGGTACAAAGGCACCGACTTCCAATGCATCTCCTGGTAGCACACATATTCATATGTTTCATTACATTTGGTTAATTTGATAACCTATTTATTTTCCGGTTTTTAGTGCCTTATTTCTATGCCTCTGATTAATATTGAAGTCGGTTAATACTTTTTTTTGAAAATTTACTTTATTTCTCCATTTTTAGTGAACATAATTTTTTTTTTCTAAAACATGCGGGTCACCTGATTGTAAGTGATCACCGTCGCCCATGGATACCTGCAACACGAGAGGAATCACAGATGCGTTGCCGGCCCTTAAGAAAGGAGTAGGCTTGTTTCTTGAAAGTTGTGTTACTTTGTCACGGATCCCATAATCAGAACCTAACCAAACTCACATCAAACTACCCTTGAAGAACACCCTTTACAATAAAAAAGGAATCATCGAAATCGGTTGGCATGATATTGAGTTATTCGTCTATTTGTCGTATACACACCAAATGCAAATTTAACACTTATACGGTTTTGCACTGGATGCCGTTGACAGAACCGGACCAAAAAAAAATGGGACCACACGGGAAGCACTAGCTTTCAAATAAAAAAAGAATCATCCAAATCGGTGCAGCCAGTCCAGAGTTATGAGGTAACAAACATAAAAAAAAAAAAAAAAAAAAAAATACAGTCGAATTGATAACCTCCTCCTTTTTTTGAAGTCGGTTAAAAAATTAAGATGACATAGCGATCTGAGAGTAGAGAGAGAGAGTTGTATGAACATAATAATATACAAAAGACACATCGATTTTTATGTACGTAGTAAAAATCTATTTTCAATGATGTTCTTGATTCAGAATGCAGTCACTGACCCACTTGTTGGGATTACTTGTTATAAATAGCTTTTATGTTACAAATTTTCATTGTGCACATTTTTAATTCAATGTTAAAATACGGTCGAGAGAAGGCATAAAACTAAATTCAACATTTAAAGACATAAAAATACGCTTAAAAAACTTTTGAGACAATTCACATAAATCTTTAGGAAGCATATCTTTTCGTGATAGGTACTTAAAGTGGCTCGCTTTATACCATTCACCTATTTTAAAACGTTAAAACGTTACTTTTATGAAAAAATATTGGTCGTAAAACTGTTTTAAGACAGCATACATAGTTTCAATATGGTATCTAGTAAGGAGGTAAATTGCAAATCATAAACTTATTTTAGAGGTCATCTGTGTCGCTTGAAATAATAAAAACACGTGTTTATGTCGGTTGTTGTGTCAAGGAGAGGTTCGGTAACTTTAGCACCCTTATGCGTGTTATCATACGGCTGAGTACCTCAAGCGCTCGCTTAAAAAACTCCAGTGAAGTTGTTGCCGTCGGGCAAACAGCGTAAGACAAGTCCGTAGTTCGGTGGAGCCGTCCTTATTAGGTCAATAGCGTAGTCAGTCCGAGAAAAAAAAGCGTTAGGCAGTTTAAAAAAAATGGTTATTGTAAAATTATTACTCGTTTTGACAGTTGTAATACTGTAAGGATACTGTACTGTGCTCGATGAAAAGCACCATACAAGCCAAAGCCACCGTGAAATCGAAAAATCATCGCCAATGGTTGCTGGCATATAGGTTTGGCTGCCGGGTTTAGTGTTGATGGAATGCGAAACGTACCAAACTGAAAGTTTTTTTTTTATATTTAGCGTTTTACTGCAATCTAGTTCCCCTCTCCTTTCCCTTCCTCCATTTTCCTCTCCCCATCCCCTACCAACACAGACAGAAAAGACACTTACGACTCCTCTGATGTTGCTTGTGTCTGTGGTAGTGATCGCTTAACCACCTGTTCTTTTGCCTCCTATGATATAAAAAATGAAAAACTTATGCTCCGGATTGTTCACACGGACACTAGATTACGTCGATCAACGCGGTGTATAAACACGCTAATTATAAAGCCACCCTCGCTTCAATACTACTGTAAAGATAAATCTTATAGTTAGTTCTCACAGCATATTCGTGTACCTCACATTCCCCTACACGCGTTCCGAAGGTGGTGCAAAAGACTAACAAACGTTTGGCCACTGCATGCTGTTGCACATAAACTGAACCTGGCAGCAACAAATAGAGTAATCAATCAAGCGACTATAATAAAAGATGAAAATACTGAAGATACTCTATCATAAAAAATCAGATATAACCTCGATTGATTATTTGGATGCACATACGTCGGATGATCCCGGAACGTGTACTTAAAGCAGATTCCATGGTGTTCGCGTTCTAATGTAATGAAATTGTAGCGACATACAAAATTGAATAGAGTAATATATACCTCATATTTTTAAATTGAACTGGCTTCGCTCGCGTAAATATAGATTTTGAAAATAAAAAGACCATCTCATATTACTCATTAATAAGGTAACTATGTAAAACAATTGTTTAAAATAGGTTAAGTATTTTTTGAGTTTATTGCAAAAAATAACTCAAATCTATTCTTTTAATAGTTGTTTAAATACCATGTCTTGTAGTGTAGTCCGGTGAAGCTGTGAAGTCCTTGCTAGATTAATAGCGTATTCAGTTCGAAAAAAAAATCATGTGTTATACTTTTTTTTATATCATAGGAGACAAACGAACGGATGGGTCACCTGATGTTAAGTGAACACCACCGTCCATAACCACTTTTAACGCCAGGGGAGTCGCTGTTGCTTTGCTAGCCTGTGTTGGTACGGGGAAGGGAAGTGGAGACATTGAGGAGAGGTGGGCCTCCGGCGCTCTCACTTACAGAATGAAACTCAATAATGCAAGCACTGTTACTTCACGTCGGTTTTCTGTGAGAGGGTGGTACTGTCCCGGGCAAGCCGACCCATTCATGCTGAAACCAGTTATAGCTTCAGCTTGGCTCTACCACTTACATTGAAGTATTGTAAAATTTATTAGAGATGGAGACTAAATAATACGAATAAGTAATGAAAACAATAGGTAGTAAGACTATTGAGGTTTATAGTATAAGCGTATGGGTGGGTGTATTTTGACGTTATCTTGCTAGAGAGAATATTCAATTGATGTTGCACCGAAACTCAAACGAGGTTTATTCCGGAAATCACGTTTCTGTTACTTCCTGTCTCTTTGCCGTTTTAAATATTTGAATATTCAATATTGTATTAACATCTTCACATCAAACATAGTCCAGTCGATTTTTATTTTTTTATAGTGATAAAAAACTAGATTATTCCAAAATAACATAGATATATACATACTATTGTTATTAAAGTAAACAGAGTCGCGTGTGTTTGTTAGTATAATAATAATATTAATTTAAATTTAAAAAATACCAGCTATAGCTATATTATGTGGCCAGTATTACGACTTTCTTGTGACTTGTAATGGATAAAAAAAAAAATTTAATTTTATACAGTAACACAATGCATTAAATATATATTAAGGTTTGCTTTAGTTAATTGCCGTTTTAAAAGCAAAAATGTTTGAACGGATAAACTCTAATTCTTTCATCTACATTTCATAATAAAGAATATATCCTTTCTTTAAATTTAGACTCTTGTAATGGATTGATATATTTCACTGTTTACTATTTACCGTTCTTGGTTTCATTAAGTAGGTCTTCCCTTTTCTAAGATGAGTAAACAACCACTACGAAGTTGTTTTAGGGGGAGATAAGCCATACATATTATAATGTCTTGTCGTAAAAGCGTTGCCGGCTTCGTGGCTTGGCTGTTGGGACCGTGAAAGTATGAAACAAATAGAGATGAATGACCTGCTTAAATATAGTTATTTTATTTCTTTGTTTCGTGGTCTAATTTAAAAAAAATACGAATAGGAATGCCATTAAGTGACTGTATTGAGACTTTTGTAATCTCTATTTTACGATGCCGACGGTGATATCTTGAATCTCGATTGTCTTTATAAAATATTTACTTAAAGGCAAACCAAAATATAACTTTTCAAATTGAACAAAATAATTTTTACCTGTGTGGGAGTTCTAAGCGGTATTTACGGTAATTTCGATGTAGAAAATCCATTCCGATGCCTACGCCCTTGTTCTGTGTTTAACTTATTATTTAACAATAGCTTATGTTCATGTTTTCGCTCTCTAGTAACTTCTCGACAAGATCACATAATAGAGATAATTTGTTATCTTTCAACCATTTCCGAGAATAAATAGAAACTTTAACCTTTTTAATAGGTGATTTTTAATAGGTAGAGCTATGCTCAAGCTATTACTGGTTTCAGCATGAATGGGTCGACTCCACCGAGGTAGTACCACCCTGTCACAGAAAACCGACGTGAAGTAACAGTGCTTGCATTGTTGTATTTCGTTCGGTCAGTGACAGCGCCGGAGACCCATTTACCCTTCCCTTCCCCTTCCTTCTGCCCTTCCTCTCCCCCACCCCCCCCACAACAAAGCGAATCCCTTGGCGTGGCAATTATCTATGGATGGTGGTGATCACTTAACATCACATGACCCTTCTGTTCGTTTGCCTCCTATGATAAAAAAAAAATCTACCAAATTTTAATAATGAAAAAGCAAGCTATTATTGTACAGATTATCTCCCAAATTTCTTTAAATATTTTTTGCTTGACCACAAGAGTTGTAAACAACGTGTTTTATTTTATAAATTTCCATAATCTGGCTATAGTAATGTTTTCATTTTTCATTTGAATATATAGGATATTTCATTTATTACATATTAGTGACGTAAGATCTTTGTTTGTATCGTTTATCTGTAAAATATTTAAGCGAGTTCATAGGCACAGTATAAATATGAGACACAGTACTGAAACTACGAAGAAACGCTCGAAACCGGCACACTCACACAAACACGCGCATCGACGAGAGGTTTTGAAAGGAATTCTATGGACAGCACCGTGAGGTTCGCTTAGGGGTCGTGTCGATGCACATGTTTGTATGAGTATGCCGGTGCGAGCGTTTATAGGGAGTTTCCATACTTGGTGTTATGTGTACTGTGTCATAGGGTCGTATAAATAATCATTTTTACGCATTTATTGAACGACCATCAAAGGTCGATGCGCAAATATTGAATATTACGGCTTATGCTACTCATTGATTTGAAAGATAATGTTATATTTTCTTTGTTGTTATTATTTTCCTTTTCCATATTTCAATTACCAATACGTTAATCAGTAGATTAACTATAATGTCTTTCATAATTATATACAAAACCTAAGTGATAGTATAATGAATGTTAATCTCTTGAGCCGTTCGATAGCTTAACTGCTCGATTTGGTGTAGCTATTGAGTCTTTCTAGTCTATGTAAAATAAAATTATATTTTAGGGATTTGTTTACACGTTTTGTAATTGATTGTATAGTGGAAACTACAATCTTACTATCAACTTTAAAAATAGGTTATATAATATAACTATTTTTTTCTTATTTCCTTTGTGGTAGCCTTTGAGAGGTCTGGTGGGTACAGGGGTGCGGCGCGACGTGGAGACTTTAGGTAATCGATGCGTCGCGACGCTGTCATCCCTAGGGTGTAGTCCGGTGAAGCTGTTAGGGCCTTACAAGGCCAATAGCGTAGGCAGTTCGAAAAAAAACATTCCTAGTGCACAAACTTCGGTTAACTTTTTTACGATTATAAATGCGCAGTACATACAATTAAGTATAAATACGTGTTATATTATATTCATAGCATCGAGAAAATTTAAGGAAGGTTAAATATATTCTAAGTTTAAGTAAAAAATATATATACTGAGTGACTGGTTACCCGTTAGCAATATATTTACAATATATTCAGTACTTGATACTCGTTCCAAATTAACTAAAAAAATAGGTGAATTTAAAATCTATATTAATCTTTGAACTAATTATGTAGAAAATACAAAAATTATAGTCAATCCTTTACCCATCCATGTTAAAACACAGTATCAATGACCGATGGGTGTAGTAAAAGTGAAATGAAAGTGAAGCCGACCAACTAACAAAGGATTATTTTTCGAAGTTTGAACAAACAAAAGGGTTTATTATCCACATTATTATCGAAGACTATAAACCGTCACACTTTATATAAGACGTGTATCCGTCCCGTGATGACATATAGCTGCCCCGTTTTTGCGCATATGTCCAAAGATAACTTTGATAAGCTGCAGGTTCTCCAAAACCGTGTTTTACGTAAAGTGACCAGTGCCCCGTGGTACATCCGGAGAGTCGATCTCCATAGAGACCTAGAGATCCCTTCTATCTGGGCGTACGTAAAATCACTTACGATTAGCTATTTTCAAAAAGCCACGAATCATCCCAGTCCGTTAGTGGTATCAGCCGCAAACTATGAACCCGTACCTAACGCTGCGCGTTATAAAAGACGTCCGCGACACATTTTTACCGACCCTCCTGATTCAATCACGTCAGCGAACGATCAGTACCAGCCTGTCCCTCGAAACAGAGCGTGTTCACGCCCGCGTAACCATAGATCACGCCGCCGTGGTCTGGGGGTTAATTTCGGTCCCGCACACCCGATTAGGCCTCCCACGGCAGCGGCTCAAGCCTAGGTTCGATCCCTCGGTAGGGAGCCCTTGAGTGCGTTACTTGCGCGATACGGTAACACACAAATATACATCACCGCTACAACACTACACGATCACCTCCACACACGTGCACGCCTACACGTTTACACATGCAAGTGTAAGGGTTTACTTTTTTTCCCTTATCGAACTGAAAAACTCTCAATTTTCCGATAATAAATATATGGAAGAGTTGTTGAGGCGTGTATGCTTGGTACACATATACGGTTCAACAACTCATACATATATGAATAGTTAGCTAGGTTAGCTAAGATAGGTCGCGATTTTGCATGCAGCGGGCAACAGCCAAGCCGAGGTGTGCCGTGCACCCTTGAGCTGGTTGCCATAATAGGATCGGCTGAGTGCCTTAAGCGCTCGCTTTAGTAGTCCGGTGAAGCTGTTAAGATCTTGATGGGTCAATGGCGTAGTCATTTCGAGAAAAAAAAAATATATATATAAACCGTCACCGGTCATTCAACCTAGGTTTATTTAAATTTGTACCCACACTTTTGAGAGTCTTAAAACAAACTTTATAATAGGTACTCTTCGTTGTTTATTAGTTTTTTTTTTATATTATTATTTTGTATGTTAAACGTGACGATGAACTACACTCATAAAAATGGACTAAGCAACATGTACTAATTTAAATTTTAGGATGGTTCTTCACATTATAGCGTTGTATTTTATTTTTGAAATAACATATTAAGGGTTATATGATGTAAAAATAATAGCTGTTGTCTTTACAAGTTCTTTTAATAACAGAAATGAACAATATTAGAATATACTGTAGAAACTAAACTTCTTTTTTACAAAATGAAATTTCTAAAGAAAATGTATTTATTGTGAAAGAATAGAACAATTTAATACAAAGTATGGTCTCCTCTGCTATTCAGAACTTGTCGGCAACGATTATTTATTGAATTAATTAGACTGTTTATGTCATCTTGCGGTATTCGCTCCAAATGGTATTGTAGCAAATCCTTCAGCTGTTGGGTTGTTGTCGCTCCGTCCAAGTCCTTCAAAACAAGTCTCTGAACCATGGGAATGCGTGCTCGATGGGGTTGAGATCTGGCGATTGTGTAGGCCAGGGCAATACCCGGATGTTCTCCGTTGCAAAGTATTCACTGGTTCGCCGAGCTGTATGTGAACGCGCATTGTCATGCATTAACCTAAAATCGGAGCCAAACGTTTGTGCAAATGGGTAGCATAAGGTCTGAGAATATCCTCAATGTAATTTTCAGCATTCATGTTTCCATTTACAAAAACGAGCTCAGTTCGCCTGTTCTTCATAATACCCGCTCGTAACATAATTGTTGAGCCGCTGTATGGATGAACTTCCTGAACGCACCGGAGCCTTTCAGTATTTTCGGGCCGACGATACACTCGCACCCTTCTTGTATCAGGCTTAAACCCGAATCGCGACTCATTGGAAAACATAATTTTATCCCATTGTTCCTGGGTCCATGTTATGCGTTCTCTACACTATTCATATCGACGAGCGCGATTCCCGTGTCGTATCGGTGGGCACCTGCTTGGGCGTCGAGCTCGTAGGCCGTACTTATGCAGTCGATTTCGCACAGTTTGAGGACTTACATCAACACCACTTGAAATTTGTAGCCTCAAGCTTATCTCTCAAGCTGTTAACATCGGCTGGCGTCTTGCAGTCAGTTGTATGTACCGGTCTTGGCGAGTGGTTGTACTCCTTTTACGGCCTGGATGCTGTTCAGCGGGTTCTCCTGTATTATTGTAGCGCTGCCAAAGACGACAAATAACACTTCTATGAATGCCAAAATGTCGAGATACCTGAAATTGATTACTTCCCGCTTGCAACATCCCTACAGCTCTTTGCATTTCATCTGCCATCAAATGACGTCGCTTCATGACGTAAAGAATATCTAACAATTGAATTTTGTCGCTAACTTTATTTAAATGGTTGGTCAAATTATAAAATCAAGACTAAACGTAGTAATTAAAACGCACTTAAATTCAAACAAATTCGCAGTCATTTGAATTTTATGAAAACAAAACATAATCAAATTTTTTTTACAACCAGCCAGTAAGTCATCAATAACAAAAAAGTTTACTTACCTACGCAATTTGTTTGAGTAAATACTTAGAAATTAATTAATATAAATGGTAAAAATTATAATATCACGCATGTTGCTTAGACTTTTTTGATGTGTGTGACGATTGAAGGCTGTCACTCTTTAAACAGCCACGGTGTATAACTGCGTAAAAACTACGTATACATTTACTATAAACTTTTAACATTACTTTCTTGTATATTGCATTTGTATGCGAATATTGCTCAACATTGATTTATACGCAATAAGCACTCTTCAAAGGCATCTAAATGATACGTCTGTTGTAATTTGATAAAATGTTGTTCGTGCCTTGAAGGCAATTAAAAGCTTAGCAAACGTTCCTATCTACTCTATCATCGCAAAGTGACAGTCTCTAGTTTAACCATTCCAGAGAATGTTTGTTTATTAGCAACACTACAATTAATTCCAGGCATAACCTTTATTAAGGTAAATACTTGGATCTAAATAAGTTATATTAAAATGATATCATATGATCTAATAAATATAGAAGATGAGCTGTTGCTAATGCTGTGTTAATTGAGTATGAGGGTAACATTTTTTATGCTATCTTCCTAATAAGATTTATGACATTAAATGACAATGTACAGCTTATGCTGATAGATTATAATGGTCAATATTTTACATATTCAAGTATTACGTAAGCAGAATTTTTGTAATTTCTAGCCGCCACCTCCTCCTGGTCAGCAAAAGTATGCAAAGTTCTTAACCTTCCCCCCTAATTACGAAAACATTTCTATAAGTATATTCAAATCTGTTCTAATCCTAAATATTGCTGGCGTAATCACCATCCAGACATCCCAACCCCCTATATCATCAAGGATAAGCAAATCAAGGACCCTTCTCCCCCATTAGTTCTTACGTAATACTTGAATGACCCTATAAGAAATCATTATGATTGATAATATTTCTAGCTGTCCTGGCAGAATTTTTCCTGCCTTGATAAAAAAAATCCTATAAGTTAACCGAGTGCCACCCACCAGGTCCAATCGAATCTAAACCATTCCCCGACCTACTTGAACACGCATACAAAATTTCATCAAAATCAGTCCAGCTATTTAGGAGGAGTTCAGTGACATACATATGTAAAGAAGAAATGTATATACAAAAATATATTAACAACAGTTTATTTCATTCACTAAGGTCAGTAAGGTTGTAACACATCAGTGTTACAATTCCTGAGATGATATCGAGTGGATATACTATTAAAAATTTATGAACACAATTCAATTACTCAAGTATCTTTTTAAGAGTTATCTATTTTAAATGATGGTCACACTACATGTGGGAACACTGACGTCCGTATTGGACTCCTCATAGTTCTTTTATCTTGTCATCACTTAGCCAAAGGATTATTTATTTACCTTTCCGCGGATGTAATTACAGTCTCTCACGAAGCCACAGAGCGGACAGATCCCGCATAACTAGTCTCGTTAATATTAATCTGATTAAATGCAATGCCAATATGCAGTCATAGAAGCTTAATATATCATCGGTATCGAAGAAATATTTGCTCCATAAAATGTTTCTTTGGCATCAGCTGGTACAAGCTGCGTAATGTATAGTTTAAAAATAATCAAATGCATATCTATATTATAAAGAGGTAAAATTTGTGACATTGTAGGAGGTAATCTTAGGAACTACTGGTCCAATTTGAAAAATTCTTTCAGTGTTATATGACTCATTTATCGAGGAAGATTATAAGCTATATATATATAATCATGCTAACACCGAACATACAAACGAGCGAAACACCCATGAAAAATGTTTTAAAATCAGGGTTTTGTTTTCCTCTTGAAAGCTTCCGCTGCATGTTAGCGTAAGCCCAAAGTAACTATTCCACGCGGACGAAGTTACGAACAAGGGGTAGTTTGCAATAATGGTGTTTACATATTTCGAATTTAATTAATTAACAGTTTTCTTATTACTATGAGTAATATATTGGTATAGATATATCGCTGAGATTAATATACTTATATATTGGTTTCGTGAAAAAATGTCATTATCATCATCAGCCTGTAAGAAACCCACTGCAATGCCATAGGCCTCTTTCCGATGGAAGGTAGGGGGATAATCACCACGCCAGCCTACGACGTATTGGCAATTTCAAACTCAAAGAAATCCACTGTTCTTCCCACAGATTTTCCCACATACAGTGGTACTTCAAGAACACTTCTCAGGTTCAGGTTTCCTCTGGATGTTTGCCTTCATCGTCAGCCGATAGTGTTACCAATTTAAATTAGTAAATGTACGCGAATCTCGACAAAATCGTTGGTACGTACCGGTGTTCGAACCTGCGGACATCGGGTTGTGTTTTTCGGTGTGGCTGTCTTTTATAGAGAAGTTTTACGTTATGTATCTTACTATAAATTACACTAGATGTCGCTGCAACACATCAACCTGTGCACCGTGATTAACACGACTCGATCGTTCGATCAACTTTAGATTCTCGTAAAAATTAATGTGCATTTGAGAAACTTGCCGCGTGATGCCGCTACAAGTGCAGCGTATTTATTCTTTTTATTTTTTTATTTTTTTTTTCTCGAACTGACTACGCTATTGACCTAGCAAGGTCTTAACAGCTTCACCGGACTACTAAGGCGAGCGCTTAAGGCACTCAGCCGATTTTATATTGGCAACCAGCTCAAGGGTGCACGGCACACCTCGGCTTGACTGTTGCCCGTTGCATGCAAAATCGCGACCTATCTTAGCTAACTATTCATATATGTTTGAGTTGTTGAAACGTATATGAGTACCAGCATATCCGCCTCAACAACTCCTCCATATATTTTTGTAGGAAAAATTGAGAGTTTTTCAGTTCGATAAGGGAAAAAAATTTATTAAAAATAACCCTTCCACCAAAATGTGTAGCGTGTAGGCGTGCACGTGTGTGGAGGTGATCGTGTAGTATTGTAGCAGTGATGTATGGGTGTGTCACCGTATCGTGCAAGCAACGCACTCAAGGGCTCCCTACCGAGGGATCGAACCTAGGCTTGAGCCGCTGCCGTGGGAGGCCTAATCGGGTGTGCGGGAGCGAAGTTAACCCCCAGACCGCGGCGGCGCGATCTCTGTTACAAGGGACAGGCTGGTGCTGATCGTTCGCTGACGTGATAACGTCGGGAGGGTCGGTGAAAA
The DNA here is from genome assembly GCA_014332785.1 of Antheraea mylitta. Lineage (NCBI taxonomy): Eukaryota > Metazoa > Arthropoda > Insecta > Lepidoptera > Saturniidae > Antheraea > Antheraea mylitta. Next base: position 6,961,089 of record JACEII010000005.1, on the reverse strand, counting down.
TGTGTCGCGGAAGTCTTTTATAACGTCCAGCGTTGGGCACGGGTTCATAATTTGCGGCGGATACCACTAACGGACTGGGAGCAGCGTATTTACTTATGTACTATTCAACCGTTTATTAATATGGGGACATACTTATTTGTAAGCGAAGAATATTTACGCAATGCTTATATTGCTATAACATAACTATTTATAATTATAACAAATAGTAGATATATTTTTAGTTTTGCTTCAAATTGAAGTCAAGGAATCAATTGTAAGTATAATAACTTAAAATAATATGTAATTAATTAAAAATTAAATGTGAATTAATAAAGTAGTAATATGTTAATGCCCGCGTGTGTAATTTTACTTAATATACACATATCAGTTCTAGACTTCCTTTCCATCGTGAGGTTTAATTATTGAAGTATTGTTTTTTACCTATATTTTATTTTTATTTAAAACTAGCTGACCCGTGCAACTACGTCTGCACCAAATTGGTTTCAATAGTAATCTTAAACATAAAAAATCTTGTCTAATTGAAATGATTGATAATCACGCATAGAAACGTAATGTATCCGTAGCTCAGTTATAACCGACTGCACATTGTATGGATCGACGAAGGCGTCGGCTCGGAACCCAACGGTATGTTTTTTTAACTGACTTCGAAAAAGGAGGAGGTTCTATGTTCGGTTGTATGTTTTTTTTTATGTATGTTAATCGATATCTCCGTCAATTATGAACCGATTGTAATGATTCTTTTTTTCTTTAATTCGGCTATACTCAAAGGTAGTCCCATATAAATTTGAATAAAATATTCAACCCCTAAGGGGGTGAAATATCGTTTATTTGATTTTCACCCAGATCGTGTCAACGTATTTTCGTGTACTTGAAACCGATTTCAACAATTTTATTTGAATAACCGATAACGGGGAATGGTGTTCTTCAAATAAAAAAAATCCAACCATAAGGGTTGAAAATAAAGGGATGAATAAAGCTTATATGAATAAATGAACTTCCCCATAAGCTAATTTCAATGAAATTTTGAAACAACCTGTTGTAGTGATAAGAATATCATTTAATCAACCCTGATTTGATTATGAAAATTGAGAAATTGGAATGGAACTCCTCAACGGCTTACAGTAGCTATCTTGTGTTTGGGTATATGACTCGTTTGACGAGAACTTACATGTGGGGTTATGACTGTTGAGGCAATTGCCGTGAATCAGACATTAGAAAAGATGAGGTTCTGAAATTCGTTCACAATCAACCTAATTTGACCAGTTGGATCTAGTACGGTGTAATATCATGTTTGTTTGTCAAGTTATGAACTTATTTTATAATTAATTAGAACCATATAAATATATTTATATTCGCTAAAAATGGAAAAATAATTATAATTAATTAGAACCATATAAATATATTTATATACGCTAAAAATGGAAAAAAAAAATATTTACAAAAAAAATTAAACCGACTTCAATATCAAAAACTTATAAAGCGCTGAAAAGTGAAAAATAAGTATATTATTAAATTAACCAAATTAAATAAAATATATGTATATTTTCGCTATCTAGAGATATATTGGAAGTCGGTGCCAACCAAAATTTCCAATTTGTTGCAGGTAGAAAAGTATATTTATCACATTATAAAAATAAATAGCACGAGACGTGAGAGTGGACTTAAATTTTGTACCTATGTAGATGATATAATTTTCGGTTAGCACCGACTTCCAATACATTTCTAGGTAGCGCAAATATTCATAAATATTTTATTTAATTTGGTTAATTTAATGATATATTTATTTTTCACTTTTCAGTGCTTTATAAGTTTATGATATCGAAGTCGGTTTAATTATTTTGTAATTTTTTTTTTTTATATTTGGTTTCATTAAAGATGTACAGGGAGATGAAATACAGCTTAATTTTTTTGCTGATCTGTCTCCTATATATAGCACAAAAAAAAAAACAAAATTCATCACGAATGTTATTAACTACACATTTTTGACCATTATCCTAGAGCACCCCTTGTGTTTTATGGGACAAAGAATACCCTAGATGATATACTTTATGATATTAGTTATAACTGTGTCAAAATTGGTTCCTGTACTTTCAGAGTGACACGTGTTCACAGTGACATACAGATAGACTAAAATTTAAAATAGATAATTTTTAGCTTCTACACCGATAACAAAGTCCACCTGGATTATAATTATCAAAAAATATTTAATGTACAGATTTAGCTCAGTTACAATTTTATTATATGTATAGATGTATTTTTATTTAATAAGAGTATTTGCCAAACACATGTAGTAGGCAAATAAATGTTCACTTGAAATACAAAATGTCTAAATGTGAATATAAACTTAAAACACATAAGAACTTAGGACAAAATTATCCAACTAGGAAGTTAAATATTATCTAGATGTGAAATTTAATACTTTCAATGTGAAGTGTGATGCTCATGCTGGGTTGTATGTAAACGACTATTGCTAAATATAATCTTAGAAGTTTACAAAGTTATAAGATATTGGTTATAATAGTTTTTGGTTGCGTATATATGTATTAATAGCTAATACACACAACTTCGTCTGCGTGCTTAATTAAATTAATTGATTTTTTTTTATTGTAGCACGGTAAAATGACTGCACTATGCCTGATGGTAAGCACAGTGCAATCCAAAAATAATAGCGACCACCGATTGACACACTACCCATCGCCGGTCGCCACTGTCATGCCTGCCTGAAAAAAGCTGGATATGCACAGGCTGACCCCGAAACGTGGCTCGCAGAAGCGAATCACTATTAAAGTATATATAATTAAGATATAATAAAAAAGGTAAATACATAAGCACCATAACGCATATTTCAACTTCTCCACGGCAAAAAATAACACATACGTCTATAAAAAACGTTATTTTATTAAAACGTAGCCTCATAACTTCAAATTAATGAAGCTATCATGATATTTTTTTAGATAAGGACTAGTGTCTCGGAATTAAAACCAAACAATTTTGATAGATTTCGCGAGATAAATAATGGCAGACTTCTATCATTTCGTTTGCTTAAATTATCCCAGTATGCTTGTTATATTTTGTTAGGTAGTAGAAAATTCAGATCATATGGTTTACGATTACCACCATCAAGTCTATAAGTCGCTGTAGTCGCATGCTTAGGCGCACAGTATGAGATCCTTTGGGGAATATCCAGAAATCAGGCAGAATGGTGTATGCAACATATGTATAGCGACAAATAATAACAATAGAACCCTTTTTTGGTTCGTCATAAGAACCGTTTGTTTCATATATCTAGTTGCTAAGAAACTTGTAGAGTTAGTTTCGCAAGTTGCATCCCAAGACAACAGCTCAAGCCAAGGTTCCACCACTTTGGCGCCCTTGTGCTTGTTACTTTTTTTTATCCTTTAACGTGTAAGCTAAATGATACATGATCAGATGAACAATTAGAGCGTAACAAACAAACAAATTCACTTTCGCATTTATAATATTAGATTAGATTTAATACGCCAGATACATTGTAGTGGTTTTGTCATGCTTCCAAAAGAAACACATGAATTTATGCATATTATGTTAATTATAACGGGTTCTTATGCTAGATGTTTTTTTTATACGATAACAAAACCTATTAATGTGTATCCCACACATAAAACAAACTAAAAGATCTGCCATACCTTCAAAAGCAAAACAGGTCTATGAGTGGATTCATTAAAAGATATATCACAAAGAATGTTGCGATGTCATATTACGAGATTAGTCCACATTCGTATCGTCATTTATTAAATACGAAGCTATACGTAATTGCGGCGGTGTCGCCTCGATCCTTAACTTTGACGCGTTTTGCACTGGAAATATGTATATTATGTAAATTGAAACACATAGATCTAATCTATCTCAATTATTTGTGAATAGAGATCACTTTAATTATAGTTATAAATGTGGATGGTGTTTTTAATGGCTAGCCAATTATTGTTTTAATTATTAATATTGTAAGAGAAATTAGAAATGTAACGTGTAACGGCATTTACATTCTTAACATTCTCTAATATAGATGTACTGTGGAGTAAAAGCAAATAGACACAGTGTAAACTAAAAATTGAAGGTTTTAACGTCTCTTTTAACGCTACAATTTTCGAACATTCAGTTCGACCTATTGACTATTGACCTAGCAAGGTCTTAACAGCTTCACCGGACTACTAAGGCGAGTGCTTGCGGCACTCAGCCGATTCTATTTGGGCAACTAGCTCAAGGGTGTACGGCACACCTCGACTTGGGCTGTTGCCTGATACGTGCAATTCGCAATCTATCTGAGCTGACCTATGCTAACTATTCATACATATAAGAGTTGTTGGAGCATATATGTGTACCAGGCATACATACCTCAACAACTCTTGTATATATTTCGTATCGGATAATTTTCCAAATTATTTCAGTTCGATAAGGGAAAGAAACAAAACCCTTCCACTTTCATGTGTAAGCGTGTATGCGTGCACGTGCGTGGGGGTGATGTGTCTACTGCTGTAGCAGTGATGTAAGATTTTGTGTCACTGTATCGTGCGAACAGCGCACTCAAGGGCTCCACGCCGAGGGAACGGACCTAGGTTTGAGCCGCTGCTGAGGGGGGCCTAATCTGGTAAGCCGAATTGTTAATTATTAGTAATTGCATGACTTCCATAGTTTGACGTATAAAGGGCTAGATGTCGCTACTCTACACACATAATTGTATGTCTAAACATATTTTAGATATATAAATAACAATGATTTTTATATAGAATTGATGTACGTAAATAATATTAATTTCTTCGTTAATTGTTATCTTTATGTTACTCAAAACATGTAGCAGAATTATAAGTAAATGGTAATTGCTTTGATTTATAAAGTTCATCTTATAAATTATATAGTTCGGCCTATAAAAGGCAAGATGTCGGTGTTATCTAGGCATGCCTTTGTGAAAAGTACTGTAAGCCGTAACTCTGGCCAAATAAAGAGTGAAAGGAACTACGAAGTATTTATTGGCATCCTGACTGCATCGACTATGTGTTATACACCTGCTAACATTAAATAATATTTCGATCAACCAAAACAACAGTAAATATTTATTTTTATGAGAGTATTATCCAACGATATTGTTATAATATCATTGAGTTTTTTTTTTTTAAGCTGACTACTCTATTGAACTAGCAAGATCTTAACAGCTTCACCGGACTACTGCTATAGTTTACAGTTTTGATAATAAACAATGATTAGTAATGCTTACTCTAGCTCAGTCTTCTTGTATTAGAGAATTATTATTCTCTCAAAATGGTGTATCATGTTTTTAAATATTTGGGCATGTTTTTCTAATTAAAATTTTACGTTACATCATTTCTAATTGCTCAAGTTTTTCGAATATTGTAACAAATACAGTATTTTTAGGTTTGTTTTGATTTATTTGTATTAATTACGAGCTGTTATTTAATTGATACTTTGTGAGTTTGTTACACAAAATGGAGACTTTAATTTCATTCATAATATTCAAAATAACTTATGCTGCCAATAGTCTATTGGTCAGTGCATCATAAGGACTATACCTGTTTGTGGTTGGTTACCCTTAAGGTTTTGGACAGACCAGTGGTTATAGCATTCAGTCTGAATATTAAAGATATTAGACAGGTATTTGATATTATAGCATTATCGTGAAACAGAAATTGAGTAACAGTAAACATTACTTTAGAGTCACAGTAAAGTCTCCAAGAGTCCAACTACACTGAAATAGACTCAGAATGCAAATCGCCGCTCAAAAGTTCATCATCCTTAGCGCTATTCAAAATATGTTTCATATGAAACACCTCACCGCAATGTACGTGGCGACATGTGTTGTTAAGTGCGGGAACTAGTCATAAAACGCTGTGGTATTGTTTAATGCGCTATATAAGTGCATTGCAGACTAACTGTAACACATGGAACTCGTTTAATTATTTAAACGTCAAGGGATGATTAATTTACATTTGTAATTTTGCAACTACTATGATCATGTTTTATGTGCGGACACTTAAATATATTTATTATTATTATTATGTGTACCTTTTACGAACACCATATAATAGAACATCACTCCTCAATCACTGTCGTCCGGTGAAGCTGTGAAGTCCTTGCAAGGCAAACAGCGTAGTCAGTCCGAAAAAATAAAACAATCACTTCAAAATAATAGAAATAGAATTAATTAATGTTACATTGAAAAGTTATGAGTCTGTGTACTTTACTTTTGTATAAACTGTTACTTGGCCGTTTTGTGGTGATAAAAATGGCAAAGGGTTAATCGAATCCTTAAAATAATAGTTTAGAACAAAGGTCCACATCTTTTTTTTCGAAATGAAAACGCTGTTGATCTGGAAAGGTCTTTACAGTTTCGCCGAACTACTGAGGCGAGCGCTGAAGGCACTCACCCGATTTGGGATGTTTGGGCGACTAAATCCAGGGTGCACGGCACACCTCGGCTTGGGCTTGAGTAGAAGTAGTGAACCTCTTGTCCAGAGATAATACACCAATAGATCCGCATCAAATGGTCATAGTTCTATGCAGATAAGTTTAGTAGTCTTGACGTCATTGAGCCTCAAAGAAACTGTATTTTCATTATATACTAATACTATAATACTAGCTTGTGACTTCCTCCGCGCGGAATAGTTACTTTAAGCTAACGCTAACTTTAACTCGCTAAGGAGTGCCAACTGCTATTGTAATTGGTCAAACGGCGTTGAGGTTCATCAAGCATACACCAACGTTCATCTTTATGTATAAAGGCGACCTATGGAATAGGTATGCGTTATACCAATTTATCGTTATGTATTTATTGGATTGTACAATGCTCACACGGTGGTATTCATGAAATGGGACCGTGACAGTGCTGTACTTAATTTTTAGGTTTTTTTTAAGATGTAATTTTTTTTCGGTATTCATTGTACCTTTTTGTACTGTACTAGAACTGTAGAATTCAGTAAGTTTTTTGTTCAGACAGACAGTGTGATACATATTTTTTTACACTAACATAAAGACACTAGAAAACTAATAACAATTAAATTGACAATGTTAATGCTCACGAGAGAAATCGTCAAAGGAACTGTTTAATAATTTTTGTAGTCTTTTTTTCGAACTATAAGTACTATTGATTTTCCTTCACAGCTACACCGGACTAATGGGGCGGGGGTTTATTGCGTTCAGTTACTTGGCAACAAACTCAAGGGAGAAAAAGTAGCCGAAACTCGGCTTGGGCTGTTGCCTTGGATACAACTGTAGGTGGTAGAGCCACGTTAAAGCCATTACTGGTTTCAACTTGAATGGGTCGTCTCGCCCGGGGTAGTACCACTCTCTCACAGAAACACCAACGTGAAGTAACAATGCCTGCATTGTTGCCTTTCGTACGATCAGTGAGAGCACCGATTGCACACCTCCTCTCCCTTCTCCTCTCTCCTTCCCTCCTTAGCTTGAAACTCAGGCTGGCAACTTGCCACTCCCCTTTTTTTTTTACATGTGGAAATCCCTTATGGATACGCCACCCTCCCGGGGGAGAGAGTGGGTGATGTCCGACTCGCACGGACTAAAACCCCATGGGTGCCCACTACCGCCATAATAGAGGACAAGGGATGAAGAAGTATTCCGCATGTCCCCCGGCGGCCGGCCCAGAAAGAAAGATCCTGGGCCTCCCGCTAAAGAGAGACAGCCTGGCACGCATAGACTGTCTCCTAGACGGCCGAACCAGTGCAATGGAGAGACCAACCCCCCGACCGATCTCCCCTTGGTCCGGCTTAAGGACGAACGTAGGAGTCGAACCTCCCTACGTCCACCCAGCGTCTACGTTGACCTCGTAGCCCTGGTGGGAACAGGAGGCCTTTAACGGGAGGCGGCTTAAACTTGCCACTCCCCTGGTGTTCAAGTGTGTATGGGTAGCGGTGATCACTTAATATAAGGTGACCCGCCTATTCGTTTACCTCCTATGATACAAAAAGCATGTATACCTCACGAACTCAAATATGTAATTTGTATCTCTGAGCTCAGCAAAGCTTCTAAAGAACATAATATAACATCTTTATAAACAGTATTAGATAAAGTTATGTACACGACGTAATTTCATGTGTTTCGCTGCCGTAAAACTTTTACTGATTTCCCTATAGATATTACAGACATTACGTTTGCGAGTCGACTCCCGAGTGTAATATTATTAAGTGAATGAATCATAATCGTTAGTTTATTACCATGAATCTACATAACTATGTATTAACACTAGCAACTGTTAGTGAGCGTTCAATGCACGAAATTCGATAAGAATTAATTAGTTTTTAAGTTTATGTGTAATTTCATGTACGTTTTATATACGTAAAAGTACATAATTAAAAACACATATTTTTACGTAGTTACAATAACTAATAATATTGTAATTGCGAAGATGAATTTGTCTGTTTATTACGCTTTCACGCTTTATCCACTAAACCCAATCATATTATAACCTTTTTCCTCGAAATGATTACGCTATTGACCTAGGAAGGTCTTAACACCTTCACCGGACTACTAAGGCGAGCGCTCGAGGAACTCATTCGACTATATTTGGGCAACAAGCTCAAGGGTGCACGACTCACCTCGGCTTGAGCTGTTGCCTGATACATGCAAGTCGCCACCTATCTGAGTTAACCAAAGCAAGCTGAGTATAAGAATATAAGTTGTTGAAACATATATGTGTACCAAGCATATATACCTCAACAACTATATATATATATATATATATATATATATATATATATATATATATATACACTCATCCAAAAAAGTCTAAACAACTTGTACTAATTTAAATTTTAGGATGGTTCTTCACATTATAACGTTGTATTTTATTTTTAAATAATATCTTTAGGGTTCTATGATGTAAAAATAACAGCTGTTGTCTTTGTAATTTCTTTTAATAACAGAAATGAACAATATTAGAATATACTGTAGAAACTAAGATACATAAGAAACTAAACTTTTTTTTACAAAATGAAATTTCTAAAGAAAATGTATTTAATGTGAAAGAATAGAACAATTTAATACAAAGTATGATCTCCTCTGCTATTCAGAACTTGTCGGCAACGAATATTCATTGAATTAATGAGATTGTTTATGTCATCTTGCTGTATTCGCTCCCAATGGAATTGTAGCAAATCCTTCAGCTGTTGGATTGTTGTCGCTCCGTCCAAGTCCTTCAAAACAAATCTCTGGACCATGGGAATGCGTGCTCGATGGGGTTGAGATCTGGCGATTGTGCAGGCCAGGGTAATCAATACCCGGATGTTCTCCGTTGCAAAGTATTCACTGGTTCGCCGAGCTGTATGTGAACGAGCATTGTCATGCATTAACCTAAAATCGGAGCCAAAGGTTTGTGCATATGGGTAGACATAAGGTCTGAGAATATCCTCAATGTAATTTTCAGCATTCATGTTTCCATTTACAAAAACGAGCTCAGTTCGCCTGTTCTTCATAATACCCGCTCATAACATAACTGTTGAGCCGCTGTATGGATGAACTTCCTGAACGCACCGGAGCCTTTCAGTATTTTCGGGCCGACGATACATTCACACCCTTCTTGTATCAGGCTTAAACCCGAATCGCGACTCATTGGAAAACATAATTTTATCCCATTGTTCCTGGGTCCATGTTATGCGTTCTCTAGACTATTCATATCGACGAGCGCGATTCCCGTGTCGTATCGGTAGGCACCTGATTGGGCGTCGAGCTCGTAGGCCTTACTCATGCAGTCGATTTCGCAAAGTTTGAGAACTTACATCAATACCACTTGAAATTTGTAGCCTCAAACTTATCTCTCGAGCGGTTAACATCGGCTGGCGTCTTGCAGTCAGTTGTATGTACCGGTCTTGGCGAGTGGTTGTACTCCTTTTACGGCCTGGATGCTGTTCAGCGGGTTCTCCTGTATTATTGTAGCGCTGCCAAAGACGATAAATAACACTTCTGTGAATGCCAAAATGTCGAGATACCTGAGATTGATTACTTCCCGCTTGCAAGATCCCTACAGCTCTTTGCATTTTATCTGCCATCAAATGACATCGCTTCATGACGTAAAGAATATCTGACAATTCAATTTTGTCGCTAACTTTATTTAAATGGTTGGTAAAATTATAAAATCAAGACTAAACGTAGCAATTAAAACGCACTTAAATTCAAACAAATTCGCAGTCATTTGAATTTTATGAAAAAACAAAACATAATCAAATATTTTTTTTACAACCAGCCAGTATGTCAACAATAACAAAAAAGTTTACTTACCTAAGCACTTGGTTTGAGTAACTACTTAGAAATCAATTAATATAAATTGTAAAATTTGTAATATCACGCATGTTGCTTAGCCTTTTTTGATGTGTGCATATTATATATATATGGAAGTAAGATGGCATATTCTCAATATCGGTGGTGAAAAAGAAATATTTATATGTTGCTTAGATACGGGCGGCTTGACAAAGCAGCCGTCAAATATATATGTATATATATTGGAAACATACCTACAGCTCTTTTTAATAATATCATCGATTAAACCGATCATCATGAGATTTCCTATATATGTTGTAAGGAGTATAGAAAGAGATATAGGATGCCAGTAATTTAGAAAAAAAAGTACTGTTCTCGATAGACAGATCCAATCAACATTAACACAAGCGAAGATCTAATTGTAAACATTGTATCAATATAATATGGGGTTTACTTGTACGTGTGAAACATGTGCTAAACTTGGCAATACAAGAAAAAAGTAAGTACCCTTAGTGCTACAGGTAAGTGTTTCCGCTATTGAGTGGTATTTCACGATCTAGGAAAGCATTCCAATATGGAAGAGACACGAACATAAGTGGTAATAAAAAACAAAACCCAATTATCTGTAGAACTCAACGTCTTGACGGAGATACGATGAGAAGCGATAATATCTGAGAAACAATCGACATAATTAGAGAGGTACCTTTACAGAGTCGTTAAAAATCAATGAACTAAACTTGTTGAAACATTAGTTACTCGGGATACTTTCACCTGATATTTATCTAAATACCTTTTGTTTTATTGAAGTAAAAAATTATAAGAAGACTTTGATAATCTGATACGCAGCCTTTTTGTGTGACGAAAAGTGGTTTGGCTATACTGTGTCGCGTGAAGTGTTGAAAATTAAGCAATGCCGGGCGCGGTCAATATTAGGTTGCGTGACCGCCAGGGAACACTGCGCTTGACTTTATTTTTTTATTTTTTTCGAAATGACTACGCTATTGACCCAGCAAGGTCTTAACAGCTTCACCGGACCACTAAGGCGAGCGCTTAAGGCACTCAGCCGATTTTATTTTGGCAACCAGCTCAAGGGTGCACGGCACACCTCGGCTTGGCTATTGCCTGTTGCATGCAAAAGCGCGACCTATCTTAGTTAACCTAGCTAACTATTCATATATGTATGAGTTGTTGAAACGTATATGTGTACCAAGCATACACACCTCAACAACTCCTCCATATATTTATTATTGGAAAATTGAGAGTTTTTCAGTTCGATAAGAGAAAAAAAGTAAACCCTTCCACTTTCATGTATCAGCGTGTAGGTAGGTAGACGTGCACGTGTGTGGGGGTGATCGTGTAGTGTTGTAGCGGTGATGTATATTTGTGTGTCACCGTATCGCGCAAGGAATTTGACTTTGTTTTTTTTTATTTTTAACTGTAGTACGAAAGTGTTACTTCTATGATGTGTCTTTAGGACACACTGTTTTTTTTTTTTTTTTTTTGTTATGTTATCAAACATTACACAGTTAGATATAATACGAATCTTTGTCCAGCCAACAACAACCTATCTTAAATTGTTACGATTACTATGAATATATTAATTATGTTTTAATCTTAAGAATCTTTGTATAGGATCCGTCTTTAATTTACGTCAGACTTTAAGTAAAACGAAAGGGATATTGTGACATCCCGTTACAAGGAGGTAACCAGTCACAAAGTTCTTAATGTCACATGAAAAAATCTTAACTACTGCATCATCAGATGTATAAGAAGTAAAATTTAATAGAAACCTTTTTCCATTTATACGTAAGTATTTTAAAAAAATATAGCAAATTTATAGCTTAAAGAACGAAAACATTTGCATTCGACACTTGCGTATATTTCTGCTTTGCATTAGTCGAAGGGAATGTACGTGCTCTGAAAGTTAACAAGATCAAAAATATAAAGGGAGCACTTGTAGGGGACCAATGTTGATTGTATTTTTTGCGACTTATTTTTTCTTATAACAAAAACGTGCGTAAATTATGGTAATTCGATTTGTACTCTTCGATGAGATAGTTTGTTTTAATATAACTTAATACTAGTCAATACAATGTAACAGTACAAGGCGTTTCGTTAAAATTACATACATTTATCTATAGCTGGCCTGATTAGGACTTGACTAATTGTTTTCTTGTATTATAGGAATAGAAATTAGAGTTTTCGTCAATTGAGTCGTTATTACATGGTTAACTAGCAGCCGTACTAATATCAGTCTATACATTCTACTTCAGGATATAGCTAAAGTCTTTATATTAATATATATTGTGAATATTTCATGTATTCTGAGTTGATAATATAGTTGTAAAGTTTATAGAACATTCGTATTAACTTTAGAAATATCCCGAAAATGAGCTTAAAATCTAAATCTTCTATACATCTTACTCTATATCTATACATATAATAAGAATGTAAATGTAACATGTCTGTAGTATTAAGATTTTTGTTAAAGAAAAATGTCTGGAATAAGTAATAAAATACACTTCAATCAATTTTAGAAATGTCTGACCGTCTATCTGTCTTTTCGTATGAACACACATCACAGTTAAAATACTGCGTTCATGATAAAACCTCGTCAAGAAAATTATAAAGCATATGTTTGAGTAACATTTTGTCTTTGTATCATTAAAATCGGTTCACTCTATCAAAAGTTATTGTAATTTTAATGACGACGTGACCTAAGTATGAGATAAAGTAGAATAAGTGAATTGACTTAATACATTCAGATGACTTTGTTAATCTTTGTTTATTACCTAAAGTTTTACGCGACAGAAGTAGGTGGTAGAGCCACGCTGAAGCTATTACTGGCTTCAACATGAATGGTTACCGGCTCGTCCGGGGTAGTACCACCCTCTCATAGAAAACCGACGTGAAGTAACAGTGCTTGCATTGTTGCGTTTCCTTCGGTCAGTGAGAGCGCTGGCGGACCACATATCTTCACCTTCCCACTCTCCTCTTCCCTTTCTCCCCTCCTCCCCCAACACAGGCTGGCAACGCACTTGCGACTCCCCTGGTGTTGCAAGTGTCTATGGACGGTGGCGATCACTTAACATCAGCTGACCCACCTGTTCGTTTGCCTCCTATGATATAAAAAAAAGTCGCGGGCACAGCTAATATTATATACCTGTGTACGTCGTATAAGAGTTTGTTGCTTTGCCTTAAATATCCCCGGTTTCGTGGGAAGTGTATTGCCAAACATTAAGGAAATGTTTATTTACGGTTTGGGTATCTTAAAATCTGTTACAAACACACAAAACCAACAGTAAATATTATTTCTAATTTCATGTTTCCGTTTAAAATGTATATTATAAATGATTCGTAAATGTTGTTGTTTCTATTACTTATATCTTCCTGTGAGCGTGGCCGAGTCGTAAAATATACTTAGGTATATTGTAGGGACATCCTAAAATAAACTACATCTGTTTATGGTATCAACACATCTCACCAGTGGCCGTGTTGCATTCCTTGGGTGTACTGTCATGTAATGTAATTTTATTTAAAGTATTTCATTTAAACATATTTATGTTTTGTAATGGTAACTACATATTCTTCTTTCCTTTTTTAAACAATGTGACAATTTAATTTAGTTTAAAATTGTCCTTTAACTATTAATGTGATTTATACGAAGATTTTGTAAAGAAAATTCTAATACCTATCATTCTACTGTTTTAAGTTTTTGAGTGTTTTTTTACTTGACTATGATTATCTAGTGTTCGATGTTTATTCATAATTAATTACTTTGTCAATTTTCAATATTAGCGATAAAAATCGAACTTCCACCAGATTTGATAATATTATTACTCACCAGTACCTAACAAATAAAAAATCGTTTAACACGGCTAAAGAAGTTTTCACTTTAAAAACCCTAAATAAAAATGGGTAAGAAATTAAGGAAGATGTAATTAATTATTTTGTCTCTTTTTATTTATATATAGACTAATTTCTGCCCGCGACTTCGACTGAGTGGAATTGTTACAATGGACAAATGCTAACTTTAACTCGCGACACCAGAACAGGCCCCCCTCGGCAGCGCATCAAGCCTATAGGTCCGTTCCCTCGGCGTGGAGCCCTTGAGTACGCTACTCACGCGATACAGTGACACAAAACCTTACATCACTGCTACAACATCACCTATACACAGTAGTCCGGTGAAGTTGTTAAGACCTTGGTGGGTCAATAGCGTAGTCAGATCGAAAAAAAAACACTTATACATACGTGCACGCCTACACGCTTACACGCTGTTTTTCTTTTTCAGAGTAATAAACGAGAAAGAGTTCTACCATTATTTTTCTCTATCCTATCCTATCCTATATACAATAGTTTAGAGGATTTTTTCCGACACAAAATACATATAAGAGTTCTTTAGGTACGCATGCTTGGTACACATGCATGTTTCAATAACTCATATACGTATATCTAGATAGCTTAGTTTAGGTTATCTCAGATAGGTCGCGATTTTTGCACAAAACAGGCGAAAGCCCAAGCCGAGGTGTGCCTTGCACCCTTGAGTTAGTCGCCCAAACATCCCAAATCGGCTGAGTGCCTCTAGCGCTAGCCTCAATAGTTCGGTGAAGCTGTGAAGACCATTCCAGGTCAACAACGTTTTCATTTCGAAAAAAAAATTAACTCGCGACTTCGTTTACGTAGAAGGTGATTTTTTTTTTTAAATAATATGTACGTTAACCACGAATTTCAAACATTCTTTATGGGTGCTCCATTATCGTTGGCTGTAACGTGATGATATATAGTTGCTTGCTCAATAAATAAGCTATTTAACATTGAAAGATTTTTTCAAAACGGACCAGCAGTTCTTGAGATTAGGGATAGTAGAATATTAGGTATAGAATTATAGATTCATTTTGAGTAATATGATATTTCGTAACTTATGTTACAAAACAATCATGACCTGAACTTGTCATAACAAATAAAATGTAACAATGTAAAAACCTATTGTCCCAGAGACAAAGTGCGGAAGCGTGGCAGCTGATACGCACCATTAATGCGTTAAATCTGTCGCCTCGCCCTAAATCATAAAAGACGATTCACAACATCTGTTGTACTTTAGTGCTTGCCATATAAGATAATATTAGTTTCATATTTTCGATCTGACTACGCTATTGACCTAACAAGGTCTTCACAGCTTCACCGTACTACTAAGGCGATCGCTTAAGCCACTCAACCGATTTTATTTTGACAAATAGCTCAAGGGTGCACGGCACACCTCGGCTTGGCTCTTGCCTGATTCATGCAATTCGCGACCTGTCTGAACTAACCTAAGCTAAGCTACATATTCATACTCATATAAGTTATTGAAACATATATGTGAACGAAGCATACATACCTCAACAACTCATGTGTATTTTGTGCCGGATAATTTTTATAAACTATTTCAGTTCGATAAGAGAAAAGCAAAAACCCTTCCAATTTCACGGGTAATGTGTGCGTCAACAATAACTACTAAACAAAAATAATATAATAAGAACCAATTGAAAACAGAGGAGGAAGTTGTACTAGAACGTTTTTTTTAACTGACTGCTCTATTGACCCTGCAAGGTCTTAACAGCTTCACCGGACTATATACTTGACCGTTTGTTTTTTTTTTTTTTTTTCTCGAACTGACTACGCTATTGACCTAGCAAGGTCTTAACAGCTTCACCGGACTACTAAGGCGAGCGCTTAAGGCACTCAGCCGATTTTATAATGGCAACCAGCTCAAGGGTGCACGGCACACCTCGGCTTGGCTGTTGCCCGTTGCATGCAAAAATCGCGACCTAACTTAGCTAACCTAGCTAACTATTCATATATGTTTGAGTTGTTGAAACGTATATGAGTACCAGCATATCCGCCTCAACAACTCCTCCATACATTTTTATCGCAAACTTTGGAGAGTTTTTCACTTCGATAAGGGAAAAAAATTTAACAAAAATAACCCTTCCACCAAGATGTGTAGCGTGTAGGCGTGCACGTGTGTGGAGGTGATCGTGTAGTGTTGTAGCAGTGATGTATGGGTGTGTCACCGTATCGCGCAAGCAACGCACTCAAGGGCTCCCTACCGAGGAATCGAACCTAGGCTTGAGCCGCTGCCGTGGAAGGCCTAATCGGGTGTGCGGGAGCGAAGTTAACCCCCAGACCGCGGCGGCACGATCTATTCGACCGTTTGTTCTCTGCCTATTTATAGTTATACATACGAACGCTAGTCATGTGGTAGAACTTCGACCATAGAGAAAAAAAAACCTCCCAATTTTTTATTGATAAAACACTAAAGCTCGTTTCCTCGCTGCTGATTTTATATATAGGTTAGAACATAAGTTTTCGGTTTATATGTATATAATATATGCCATGGTGGAATACATGTATCAGAACTTATAAATAAAATATGTATTCATAAAGAATATTTATGAATCATATAACTGAATTATATATAGTAAATTACGTTGAGTCCACGCTGGCATTTGGCCATTTGAGTTACAACGGCGAGAGGCATTCATTCTACAACTCGACTCTTTTCACGGACGTATTAAATCTCTATATCGCATGCTTCTTAAAGGCATCTACAATTAAATGCATGAAATGAATTTATATTCATAATGTATTCAGTTGCAGAATCGTATATTAATTTACTACATTTTAAATAGCTTACCGATAGCTAAACATCAAGTAATAAATAATGATTACTGAAGTACCTATATTAATAACACATAAGTGTTAGTCACTATTTATCTACAACAATTACTGCAACATGTAAGTATTTACTTTCTATTAAATTAACAGTTAACTGCAGCATGTGTGTATGTCATCTTATAAGGTCGGTATTGATTACTAATTTGCAATTCCTGAATTTTATTTGATTCGAGATGACATTTATGAAGGTAAAACTGAAGTGAATTCAAATAAATTAGATTCATTGAAAACTTGTTTGCCGTAAATATTGGAGTTTTTAAACCAAATATTTACCTTAGGTTTCGTCAAAAATGCAGATCAACTTTGGTATTACCGTTTTCTTTCCCGATGGCATAATCCGATTTAGAAGGTCCTTTTAAAGGTCTTTGAGATATTCTCAGGGTGTGGTCCTAGCATTTACAGTGTGAGTACATTTTGACATTTACAGTGCCTTCGATTGTATTGAATAGGATTTTAAGTTAATAAAGTAAAATATTGCACAAATATTTCTTCCGTACTCCATAGTAGATACTAAGAGCTGTACAGCAAACTTATTTCCGTGGTGCTTGCTTAGTGATAGTACATGAGAAGACTTTATCTACAAACACAAGATTTCCCCTGGATCCTTGTCAGTTAAAAAAAGCTGATATATATTAAATATGTATGTCAAACGTATTGACTATTACTGACTTGTTTATTGTTCATAACATTAATAAATTAAATAAAAGTTGTAAGTGAAGGCAGTTATTGGTTTGTTTATACTAATTTGAAATGATTTGTGACTCAAAGTGTATCATAAACTAAAATAACAAATATGATTGTATTTTTTCATAATTTTAAGATTATGAATAATGAATATGTACTATTTATTACAATTGAATAGAAGCGACCTTCTGTAAATTGTTGTGTGAATGTATTTTTTATTAATGAGTATAGTCAGTAGTATCTCAGAGCTTACACGCATGTACCCATAAAATAACACCGTTATTGGACAGCAAAATATATCAGTATCTCAGTAACAATTATTTCTATAATGTTAAATTAAGTGAATAAGAAAGTAAAGTTAATTAAAAAAAGTAATCTTTTTTTTTCATTTTAGCATTTTGTATATAGGTGTATATACATAGAATGTCTGAAACGCGTGTCTTACTTACTTTAATTATTACTTGGTTGCGCTATTTGTGAAGCTGCTAAAGTAGGCTAAACAAAGCGCACAATTGTAGAAAAGGTCAAAGAGCAGTCAAAAGTCGGCCATCGTGGAACGCTCACTACAAGGTTTTTAATTACATAATTTAAGTACATGAGCCAAAAGTCCTCTAATAAAGTCCATTAATCGCTACTAGTAATCTGGGATAGTAAGGAAAGCGACATCAATAAAAAGTATAACACTCTGGATCGGTGTGACCTGCTAAGATTATCTTCCTCGTGGAATTCAGTAATAAATAATCAAGTCTCGTATGCGGTCAGCGGATATAAGAATAGACCCAGTGAGTATAATGCTTTAGAACATCTCTAATAACCACGATGATGAAGGGTTTCTTATAAATTGCTTTCGCTAACCAAGAAATACATTAGACAGCTTATCACTACTACCTGTGTAACCAGATCAAAACGTCAAGTAATTAGAATACGTATAAAGGCGTTCTAGACCCGCCAAATCTCTACACTATTACTGATTACGTTTTGTAGTCTATCATTTTGGTCCATAAAATATTACGCATAATACTCACATGAATTAAAAGTATATTAACTTATTTCATTACCACTATTACCACTAGTAATCTGAAACAAGTAAATTTTAACATATCTTATCTGAAGAGGTAAGTAATATGACACAAGTTTTAATTTCCTTCCGATAAGAATACACTACGTATGTAGGACTCTACATTCCTCGTCTCACTTATCTTGTTAAAACGTATTAGTGTATATTAAAAAAAAAATTTTTTTTGATGACTAGGGGCTTAGCGTAAGTCAGTCTGAACAATGATTTTGTTTGTCCAAAAGCAGACCACGAAATATTTGATTGCATTTTGTGACATCAGCGATGATTTTTGTGTGTTGGTAAGATGCTTGTACAATGTACATGTTGCAAAACTAAATTATGTTTGAATGTAGCTTTAAATTAGGCTCACTTAATATTACATTTAGGTGAGTGGTAGAGCCACGCTGTAGACATTACTGACTTCAGCATGAATGGGTCCGCTAATCCCTCTCACAGGAAACCGACGTGAAGTAACAGTGCTTGCATTATTGCGTTTCGTTCGGTCAATGAGAGCGCCGGAGGCCCACTTCTCAACTTTTACCCTCTCCTTTTTCTTTTCTTCCCCCCCCCCCCCAATACAGGCTGGCAACGCACTTGTTACTCCACTGGTGTTGCAAGTGTCTATGGAGGGTGGTGGTCACTTAACATCAGATGACCCACCTGTTCGTTTGTCTCTATGATATAAAAAAATGTTTATTTAAAGAAAAATAACAATTAGTAATCATTAAAATAATGCTAACTTCCCATAATTCTAACCCGCGTGATAATGTGATGTTAATTTCAAATGTAATTGAATTAAACGGTGTATTGAACTTCATTTGCTTGAATGTAATTGCTTTCATGAAATTTTCTCACAGTTAATGAAGCACGTATATGATTTTAAAACGTTATGATAGGTCAACGCAATATCAGGATAGTTTCAATTTTTTTATAGTTTACGCATATAAACTCAAAGTGTCAGTTATTTCTTCAAACTAATCTATAAAAAGAAGTCTCCTTAGAGTATTATCCACGCTCCATATAAACTAAGTGACAATCATAAAATATAATATAACTTAGAATTGGTAAAAGCCTCATAGGCTCAATGTTGTATAGTAATGATGAAAAAATAATTAAGCGAATGAAAGACTAGTCCATCATTTCGAAGAGATTTTGAATCTTCGTGTGTACTTTACCGCATATACATTGGAGAATGTTCTGAAGATCGTTTCGTTGTGGTAACTTAATCGTCGTTAGAAATTCGCACCTCTCGCCACTGGCTAGTTTCTCATCCACACACTCTAAAAAGCTAATAAGATAGCCACATCCGTAATATTCTTAAAAAACTTCAATTTTTTTTTTAATTTAAGCACGACAAAGTGACTGCACTATGCCTGATGTTAAGCATAGTACAATCCAAAAACATCGACAACCACCGAGAGACAGATTACCCATCGCCGGTTGTCGTTGTCATGCCGGCCATAATGACGAAAGTCGCCTGGTACTGGATATGCACAGGCTGATCCCGAAACGCGACTCGCGGAAGCTAGTCACTATGACGGGCTTTTTCGCCATATACTTGGTGGTTGCGACCCAGTCGGGTTGTAAAACCCTACCACCCCGCTATCGCCATTGTCTCGTTCGTTGATCAGCAGGGTGCACCACGTGCGGGTGTGGTTGGTTTGGGTGTCTCAAGTCTTAAGATGTTATTCGACACCCCTTACACCCCTATGCGTACGCTAGCATTGTGAAGTGGGTTACTCGATATGGTATTCTAGTGCTAATTCGAAAATGGATTTGAAACACGCTCTTCAAGGCTGGCAATTACATGGAAAGTAACCTTTGGCATAAAAAGTTCAGATAAAACACAAGGCTTAGACGAGAAAACAAAAAACAATCCGAAAAATGAAGATATAGGCAAAGTTTCTGCAATATTTCAAGAAACAGTATCGCGTATGTAGCTTTAATGGAATTATTTATTCGTTTGTCTCTAGATCTACAAATGTAATAAAATATTTTTCTGTGGTCAGGCATGCGCATCGGTAGTTACACGATTAGTATGATGACATCCAAACGATATGCACTGTTACATTGGAATGTTCTTATTTGCTACCTATATTTTTTACAATTCAATTTTAGGTTTGAATTTTAAATTAAGTTTATATATCTTACACCTCATAATTATATCTATGGGACACCTACGTATTACTGTAATTATTTATCTCGTATCTAAAATTATAAATATGTTAAATGGGTCAACACGGTAGTAGGTCTAAGTAATGGAAACAAATTACGAGATGGCAAACTATTCGCGCGTCGTTGTGATGTAATTTACAGTGACTAAAATAGCGGCACTCTATAATGGCCATTTTGACGTTTGTCCGCTCATGAATTTTGATATAAATTAATAACTATGATTGAAAGAGGAAGTTCATTCACTATTGTCGATAGTGACGCGTAGTTAGTCCTAAAATTTATGACATAACTTTAACCTTAAAAATAACTTTAGCACACAAAATTAATTTAGTACACATTTTTGAAGATTGTATTGTATATGTATACATATATATGTATATGTCTATCTAACTACTACTATATCTAAAGACATAATATGGTCCCGCGAATAAATATTTTCACGTTTTTAAATTAATTTAAAAAAACCACCGCTGTATGGCAAAAACCTTAATGGAATATAATTATTTGTATACTTATTTATAACACAATTTGGCGTTTATATTTTTTTCAATGTGTGTGTAGGGTTACTAGCCAGCACAATTACCTATCACCTCCAAGAAAACTTTCGTCAATGAAAATCAAAATAGCATTTGGTTTTATTTTTTTCGAAAATAAATCGACATTTCACGTTACTATTTTAATCTTTCAAAGCAGCCATCATAGCGTACCGCTTTTGCATAAGTATATACTAATATAGTAACTCGATCCAATTATCTGTATTGTAATCTGATAAAACCGCATATCTTGAAGTTGTCCGCTTTTAAATGATGCTCTGTAATATTACTTAACGTGCAGTTGTTTTGTATATACATAAAAAAACCTAATAATTATCTGTTAATTCGGCAGTATGTGACTTTAAACAAAATATTTACCACTCACTTTCGTAATCGGTCAGTGAATCCACGCACACATACGAGTCGTTCTTAAACTAGAACAAGAAGTAAATACCTGATTATTAAATCACGCATTTATGTACCCTTCAATTAGGTAATGGTACGTCTAGTAACGATTTACAAAGCGGCCTCATTCTAAAGTTTAAGCCACTTTATATTTATTCATCTACACTCAAAAATTACCAAGAAGAGTTTTGATCGATTAGATCTTGGACTATCTCATTGTCATTCTAATGGTATTTTTCCAAATCACATCTCATACTAAATCTTAATTAAACACTTTGTTCCCGTTTCAATGAACAAAAAGGTCTTTTTCGAATTTATGTCATAGTAGAAATTAAGTAAGTTGCTATAAACTAATGGATCAAAATATATATAACTAGCTGACCAGGTCACGCGTTGCTGTGCCTCAGTTATTATATCATTACGTATTGATAAGAATTCATAATTGTTGATAATATGACCAATAAACATCACTTAACGATTTAATTTTTTTAGTAGGTGGTAGAGCCACCTTGAAGCTATTACTGGCTTCAGTATGAATGGGTCGGCTCGCCTGGAGTAGTGCCATCCTCTTACAGAAAACAGAAGTGAAGTAACGGTGCTTGCATTGTTGCATTTCGTTCTGTTATTGAAAACGCCAGAGGCGTACCTCTCCCCCCACCCATATCTCAACACAGGCTACCAACGCACTTGCGACTCCACTGGTGTTGCTACTGTCTATGGACAGTGGTGATCACTTAACATCGGGTGACCCGCATGTTCGTTTGCCTCCTATGACATAAAAAAAAATTAAACTTAAGAGCACATATTTGGAGAGATTTTTTGAGGTATACCAAACTATTTTTCATAGTAATATGTTAAAAACTTTTTAACAAAAAATTAAACCGCCGAAAAAACTGAAAAGCAAAAATAATAAACCTTTTACTTTATTCATCTTAATAACTAAGTTCTTAAACTAATGTAAGTATACCTAAGTAATTTTAAGTCGGCGCCAATCAAGCAAATTAATTAATTACGTAAAGCGTGATGCGCGGCGGCGGCGCAGCGTGACACACCCCTTGCATGCCGAACGCTTACGAAGCAACCCGAACGGGCACACACGTTACCGCTGGAGATCATTGTGTTTTTAATTTGATTTGGTTATTTTTGTGAATTTAAGTAATTTAATGATCTTTGTTCATTGGTTGTTTGGCGCTGACTCAAAATTACTTAGGTATACTTACTTTAGTTTAAGAACTTAGTTATTAAGATGAATAAAGTAAAAGGTTTATTATTTTTTGCTTTTCAGTTTTTTCGGCGGTTTAATTTTTTGTTAAAAAGTTTTTATTTTATAATTTTTTGTGGCTATGATCTTAGTAATTACTACAAGCTTAATTTATTTGTAATACACAACTCAGAAGTTGAATTATAAATCATGCCCGGTTTTCTTACCCTTGGGGTTGCTTTTTTCATGTTTACATGTATATGGGATCAACTTCTGGGTATACTCTTTCAAATCAAAAGATAATAATTTAATTCGGACTATTCTGTCTAAAGGTATGCGCGGTCATAGACATAATCAGTGCGTGAATAATCAATCATTGTCGATTTTCATATTCTTAGGGTTGAAATTTTTTTCCCAAATTTAAATGGGACCAACTTCGGAGTATACCCTTTCCAATAAAAAAAGAATTATTAAAATCGGACTATACTGTAAAAAGTTATGCGTGATCATACATAAAAAAAAAATATATACGCGACGAATTGAGAACCTCCTCCGTTTTTTTCGTCGGTTAAAAAAGAAATGATTTTTTTGGTCTACCATAGTATATAATGTAGGTAATCTTTTCGGAGAATTCCGTAACAATAATATAAAAATATATTTACCACATACGATATAACGAATTTATGTCGTGTATTCTTATACAAATAAACAAGTACCACCTAGTACCTTCTCTGATTATAGTTATATGGTTACGCAACTCTGCAGCTGAGTACTTTGAAACTTGCCCAGTCATCTCCCCGGTTGCGTCATCCCGCGTTTTTGTATTGATTTTTTGAAAGCCCGCAAATGTATTGCTGCGAACCACAAAATGGAATTTAGTATACAAAGCCAAGCAATTTAGTGAAATCGTGTACCGATGTGATATACAAAAAACAACACATAAATGACTTCTCGTATCTTTTCAAGTAATGTACGTTGTTTGTAGTATTACGTTATTTATATACACATAATAAGAATCTAAATTTAACGTCTCCGTGCTTATTAAATTTTTGTGAAAAAAAAATGTTGCAGATGTTTTGGAATAAGTAATCTATACTAATATTATAAAGAGGTAAAGTTTGTGAGTTTGTGACGTTGTGACGTTGTAGGGTGTAATCTCAGGAACTACTGGTCCGATTTGAATAATTCTTTCAGTATTATATAGCTCATTAATCGAGAATGGTTATAGGCTATATATCATCAAGCTAACACCAATAGGAGCGGAGCACAGGTGAAAAATGTTTCAAAATCGGGATGTTTTTCCTTTTGAGAACTGCTGCGTGTTAGTGTATCTATTCCACGCGAACGAAGTCGCGGACAGAGGTTACTAAAACATATTTCAATCATTTTTAGAAATGTCTGTTTGTTTATTTGAACACGCATCACTGCTAAAGTACTGGTTTACTTTATGGTAATAAAGGATATCCTCAAGTAACATTTAGTCCTGGTTTCATTAAATTCATCGTGTAAGATTCGGTGCACTCTATTAAAAGTAATTGTAATTTAAATGACGACGCGACTTAAGTACGAGAGAAAAGTATATAAGTAAACGGGCTTAATATATTCAGATTTTTTTATATGTCATAAGAGGCAAACGAACATGCGGGTAACCTGGTGTTAAGTGATCACCGCCGTCTATATACACTAGCAACACCAGGGGAGTTGCAAGTGCGTTGACAGTCTGTGTTTGTGGGATTGGGGGAAGGGCGGCGTGGGAGGAAGAGGGAAGGTGGGGGACGATGGGCCTCCGGCACACTCACTGACCGAACGAAAAGCGACAATGCAAGCATCGTTACTTCACGTCGGTTTTCTGTGAGAAGATGGTACTACAGTAATAGTTTCAGCGTGGCTCTACCATCTACAGATTTAGTATTTAGTGACCTATTAGTCACTGTCTTTTTAATAGTGGGTCCCAACCGAACGAAGTCGCAGGCACATCTTTTTATTTTTGCCATTAATAGCAATCATTCCATATCTTCTTATATCTGTGACCACAAAATAAGGTTTTGTTAGAAATACGCAGCCGATTATAGTTCTAATTCAACCACAACATTAAAACGTCGAGAACCGGCGGAAGAAATAGGGGCGGTTGTCCCTTTTATTATAACGGCTAATGTCTCTCTAATGCCGTATATACACCGAGAGCGAATAAATTCGAATAGCTCTAAGAAATAATCAAATCGTTCAATCATGGAAATTTCGGAATATATTCCGATTCTTAATTATCTGTGAAGACTATACAAGGCCTAAATCCATGTCATAAAATTTTGAACTATCACTATTAGCAGTTAAATCAAATTGAAAACTATTCTAATGATTAATTCATCGTTGAGATTATTTTATAGATGACTCAATATTTTGGGGAATAATAGACGCACTAATAGCGAGTATAGTTTGCGTTACGAGGATTTTGTAATTTGATATGTTTTCCATGAATAATAATAGTATTGAGAGAGTTTTTGGCGGGATTTTAATCTGTCATGTAGTGGATTTTATATTTTATTCATAATCTTGTGTTATTTGACTCTACATTTTGTAAATTTGGCGGTGTTTTACGTAATATAGTTAATTTATTGTGCATAAGTGAAGTGAATGGAAAATAACACCACGAAGCATGAAATTCTAAGATGCCACAAAAAGTCCCTGGAAAGTTCTAACAAGGGATCCACCATCTTGTTAGAATATTGATTCACACGACGCTTAATATTGAAATGATCGTACGACGCTTGTAATATTATTGACTACGTGACAATGGCAGTAATAATACGAAAGATTAATTGCCAAAAATAAAGTAAAAAAAATGTATTGTGATTCTTATATCTTTCAATGTAAGGAAACGACACGACGCGTGTTTAAGTATTAAACTTTTATTTTACGGATGTATGTGTAATAAATTCGTAGTATGAAATTAAAAGGAAGATATCAATTACATTATCGCATATTCATTGTAGACGAAATTTCAATATGTTATTTTCAATTTATGCTATAACTTGTGTCAAAATATCTCTCTTCGCACCAAATTTCAACTCTATTCTTTAAAGAATTATGAAGTCTTAGACCTTCATATTATTTATTAATGTCAACATTATATATAGAATCATTTTCTATTATATAAAAGGATCTTGGCATAGAGATAGAGATACAGGTAAACGAACAACCAAGTGATCCTACATGGGGTTTGTTATTTCATCTTGAAGTAGGAAACTCTAAAAATGGATTAGGTGTCATTGGTTTAAAAATAGTATCAATGTATTAAAATAGTATGACCCAATTGGATTCAACATTTTACAATTTGATTGGATACAAATATGTGAAAGAAAGTAATGGAAGCCTGTAAGTATTTAAGAGCTTTTTAAAAATCCGTAATATAATAAAAACAGTTATTGATATAAAATTAGTAATTCGTTGGATTGTTTAAGTTATATAATTGGCCCTCATCAAGGATGTATGTTTAGAATGTTTGTTGTAATCGTGCGTAAAATAATCACGATACATTAATTTGTATACATGTGTAATGTATTATATAGTAAAAGATTCCATTTTATTGTCCACATATTCCACTTGGTATTGTCTTTGTATTGATTAAAAGTACTTTTATAATCTAAATATAATCTAAATGTAGAATATATCTAGATAGCAATGTATTGTAGATGTAATAATTTAATATATACAAGTTACCGCTAAAATGTAAAAATCTATAATACATATATATATATATGTATGTATGTATGTATTATAGGAGGCAAACGAACAGGCTGGTCACATGATGTTAAGTGATACCAGAGGAGTCGCTAGTGCGTTGCCAGCCCATGTTTGTGGGAGGAAGAGGGGAAGAGGAGATGTGGGCCTCCGGCGCTGTCACTGGCCGAAAGAAATGCAACAATGCAAGCACTGTTATGTTGCTTTTCTGTATGCGATTGGTACTACCCTGGACGAGCAAACCCATTCATGCTGAAACCATTAATATCGTCAGCGTGGCTCTACCACCTACCTTCAATGTGCACATTAAAAAATTAATAGTAAATTCTACTTTTTCCATAAGGTTAGGTTAGGTTGGGATTTTGATACAATTCTGCATGATAATGAAGAAAAATTTTAAATGATCACAGTAGTCGACCAGATCAGTTAATCTGCAAATTAACGACTTACGAGCTTTGGCGGTAACATAAATACATTGTTGTATGCACATATTATTCCCTTGTTATTATTCATTATAATAAAGACACTTGTGTTGAAACTCGAAAGGGAACCGAAACGTTTCAACATACGTTTTTATTACCGACTTTATAAATATTCTAAAAAAACATGAATGCAATAAACTAAACTATTGGCTAACCAATGTTTTAATATGCGTGAACATTCATTCATGCCAGTGAGTGCTTCGACGTGACTGTGTCATCAACAATGCAATAAAGGTCAATGCTTCACAACATTTTGTAATGAAGTTAATAATATCTGAATAGTGTATAACAGTTCATACTTCTTAGGCTTTTTAAAATACCATCTATACAAATAATAAGAATGTAAATCTAACGTGTCTATACTTTTCGATTTTCGTAAAAAAAAAGTAATAAAATACATTTCAATCATTTTTAGAAATGTCTGTTTGTCTGTTTTTTTGAATGAACGCGCATCACTGCTAAAGTACTGGGTTCACAATAAAACCTTATAGAAGAAATATATGAAGCATATCTTCGAAAATACCTTAGTCTTTGTTTCATTAAAATCGGTCGACTCTATGAAAAGTTATTGTAATTTTAATGACGACGCGGCGTAAGTACGAGAGAAAAGTAGATAAGTAACTGGAGTTAATATACATTCAGATGACTTTATTCACTGTTTTTTAGATAACGTTCCACGCATATAAAGTCGCGGGCACAACTAGTATTTATTAAAACCGCAACGCAAGGTTTGTTTATATTTAATCTCTTAGTTTACTAGGTTTACTTTGGCAAAATTATAAGTCACAAATATAAGTATTTTGGAGATATAAAACCTTATTATAACACGTTAAAGCTTAATTTAATTAATATTATAAGTAACAATACGTAACCTTCATAATGATTTGCCCTCGTTCGGTGTACATCCATCATAATGCTATACAATTTCCGCAGCTCGCTGCCATTTGTAGCCTTGACGACTTCCTCCGATATCACATGCATTAGTTTTACGCAAAAAATATTGCTTAGAATTTATACCATTAGCGTCAAACAATCTTAGAAGTTATCTGGAAATGATATCCGAGCATTATCTATTTATTTATGTAAAGCTGGTTTTGAAAATCGGATTACTATGTTGTTATGTCATGAATACATTTTAATATATCAACAAGTTTTAAAGAATCGTTTTCTTGTTGGTCCAATCGGTAAAAATCTATTAACTAACTATACGAATTAGAGACATATAAGTTAAGGTCAGAACTTGATTAGAATACAATATATACTCGCTTTGTTTTTTATATATTTTGCAGTCCATTTTAAACTAACGTTTCTTAATCTCATAGATGTTTAAAGTCGATTGTAAAATTTTACATACAAAAGACTGAAAAGCGGAAGATAATTACAATTAATACTTAATTAAAACTGGCTTAAAATTACAGATAACTTAGATATCAAACCCAAAATTAACGCTTGCGAAAGATATGACTGTTGGGAGTAACGTTCCAGAAGACATGTCACTTGTGCTGTAATGAACTTGTTAGTAACAGGTATACATTGCATGCACTCTACCTATTACCTATATATACCTACTTTAAACTGTCAGTGGATCATATCGACGGGAGAAAGCGAAAATGTCGT
Organism: Antheraea mylitta; assembly: GCA_014332785.1. Lineage (NCBI taxonomy): Eukaryota > Metazoa > Arthropoda > Insecta > Lepidoptera > Saturniidae > Antheraea > Antheraea mylitta. The sequence goes on along the minus strand of JACEII010000005.1, from coordinate 6,932,220 downwards.
AACTTGCATTTTAGGCTGAATTACTTTTTACCACATTCCTTTATAAAAGAATACCGCTTGGTATGTTCTGGGTCTCGCTTTCCTAAGATTCATTTTTTTATCGATACGACATTGTTTTTCTACTCAGTTTTAGCACTACACATGAAAAAATGTTGGGGTTTTCAAGTTACGACAATTTGATTTCTTCCGTCGGAATGTGGACATAGTTTCACCACATACTGTTGCTTAATTTCCAAAAACATAGCTTTGTACTGTGGAAACGAAACAACTGATATACATATGTATATAGGATCCTTAATATATAGATACTAATCTAACAATTATGTTCAGTACAACAAAAGTAGGTAAGTTATATGTGGCAGTCGATTACGCGACCTCTCGACTCAATACTAGGGCTTACCACCCTACGGCCCGACGCTTTTGTAGAGATTTGTAACAATTTTAACATTCGTGGTAAAAAAACAGAATTAAAACTTTGATAGATGGTAAATCCGTGATAAGAAAATTATATTACTTTGATCTATTAAGAAACAATTAGATGGATACGCCCGAAAATGTAAATGATATTTCTAATGCCAATGTTGTATGTAAGCTTCAAAGACTTACTGATAATATGGTGATTTGTATGACTAACACATTACAATATGATATTCGTTTAAAATAAATGTACATCTAATTTGGACGTTATATAATCGTACACAATAATAGTGGGTTATATGAAGTGAAATTCATCTTAGCTGTCCATTAAGGTAGTTTTCTGTTTAACCATCACTCAAGCTAAGTTCCATTGTGCTGGCGACAATACGTCGACAAATCGTCTCTTTGTTGTCAACGGTGCGCGGTATTACAAAACCGAGAAACGCAATGCGGACTTTATTGTTCAGAAACCAATTGTTATTTAAATATATACCTAACATATTAAATTCACCAATCGTTTATGATTGTTATGATGTACTTTAAGATAATAATACTATGCAGTTATTGAAATATTTAGATCGAAGAATTTACAAACCAGGGAACTAATAAATCTCTACTCTACTCTACTACTTAACTAATTTTTTACTAAACAATTTAGATATACTGTTTTTATTTAGATGTACTCACTTCACACAAAAATTATACAGTATGAAAGCTTAAACAGTAGCAATATTTATGGAGGATAGTTTGCATTCGATTCTCGTACTATTCTTTAAAAAAAAGTGTGTGAGTGTACTTACGTACACGCGTTAGAAGTTATACTTCTTTGGCGTAACAAGATAAAAATCTTTTATTAAAAAAGTTATCTTTTGCCTTATTCTACGTTTGTAGAAAAAACGACACTAAGAATAGAAAAAAGGTATTTAATACATTGTAAGTTTTAATATAGAGAAATACAAATACAAAGAAACAAATTGTTGAATATAGCTAATTTCAGGGTGTCGGCTTTTCGTGACGGTGTGTGCACGCATCGTAAAATTTACTCTCATCATTTTTCCCTAACACGCCAAAAAAGTATAACTTCAATAAAAATAGGTGCTTCATATTTGACCTAATTATTTAGAAAAATAGAATAATTATTTGCAATCTCTACGCTTCAATATTAAACAGAATTGGGCACCGGTCATTGAACCTAGGTTTACTACAATTGATGTATACTTTTAAAAGTCTTGGAACAAACTTTAACTTAGGTTCTCTTTGTTATTTATTAATATTTGTTTCGATATTATTATTTTATAATTTAAATGTGACCTTGAAGTATTATATCCTAGAATATTACGAGTGTTTAACCTTCCACCTGGTATAACTCTTATCAGTTTGTATGTAAGTGTGTATAAAAAATATATAATTAACAATATAATAATTTAATATTACCATGATTTATAAATTTGTCTCAATCTTCATACTATTCAATTCAATTCTTAATAGGTCATTTTGTGTAAATTACTCCAGATACTATATTGGATATGTACATATTTGAATATCTCAAGATGCCAAAGCTAGCAATGATTGTACAGCGACGAAAGCATACGATATTAACCAGGGGAGCTCCACTAAGAGGGTTCCTGTGTTGCTTGCGAATAACTGCGTAGGGGAGAAGAAATTTTGTATAATACCACAAGGGTACACTTTTATTGTATTCTTATACGAAAATGTTATTTATGGAGTGATATGCGTTTTATAAGCTCCTTTGTCAACCTAGCTAGCTATTGTCCTTAAATTGAAAAGCTGCTGATGAAAATCAGATGCTTTTAAAACTTTTAAAGAATAATAAAACTACAGAATATATATTCATTTAGGTACACGATCTAATTGTATTAATCGTGAATAATTCGTCCGATATTTTATTATATAACCTTGTACTTTATTAGTCTTTATCGGTTTAACGTTTTAGAAGATAAGATCCATAGTTTGGGACAAAATTGTTCTATTAAAATCTATTAAGAGAATTTGTGATCAATTGATGTATATATTAAAAAATGTGATATATTAAAAAAAAAAATTAACGGTTTACTACAATATTAGCAAGCATGTTCTAACAAGGGATTCACCATCTTGTTAGAATATTGAAATGGTCACACGACGCTTGCAATATTATTGTACTATAACGTCCATTGTTACAAAACATTGACACTGACTTTCTGCGGAGCCAAAACAAGAAAAAGAAGAACTGCAATACAAATCATTACATCCGGATTTTTTGGAGGCATTTTAGTCTGTCATGTAGTGGATTTTATATTTTATTCATAATCTTGTGTTATTTGACTCTATATTTTGTAAAATTGGTGGTGTTGTACGTAATATTACGTGGTTATAGTGCATAAGTGAAATTAATGGAAAATAATACCACCGACCATGAATTCTGAGATTCCACAAAAACTCCCTCGAAAGTTCTAACAAGGGAGCCACCATCTTGTTGGAACATTGAAATAGTCACACGACACTTATTGCGTAAAATAATTTTAATTTCCATTGAAATAAAATATTGACACTGGCAAATGCGTCTACGGAATCAAAACAAGAAAAAGAAGAAGAGCAAGCCCGTCGATGGTAGTTATTACGCAAATATTATGAGTCAAGTTCAAACGAGCAATGTGTATGTGAGGTAAGTTAACAAGAGTTCCGGCGGACATCCGCATACATTATAATAAAATGAATTTAAAGTTCATGCGTTAATAGTTACGAGCTTCGGTTTTATTTACCTACACGACGATGTTATAAATTACATTTCCGTAGCGCTATTATACATCGGTATGAATCAGTACTTCAGAAAAAGTGTTATTTACATATTCTACACGAATGCCAGATGATTTTTTAATGGACATTTGGAGATACATTGTATAGCGTATTCATTTATAAATATAAGCCGATATTATTTCAACATAGGATTTATGTTATCTGAAAATTTAAATTTGTGTATAAACTAGTAGGTACCTTTGAATTTGTTTTGATAAAAATTGTTTTCTTTGTTATTTATTTTATGGAAATAACTTGCTTTATTTAAAATATTTGTGGGATTTATTTTATATTTTAGATTGTATTTATGTCACTTCTATTAAATTCCTAAACTTCTTACTGATTTTAAATTACTTCTAAACGTTATCATTACTACTCAACCTCTAACGAAAAGAACGATGACGTGCAGCCTACACACCGTGACTGTTTAATGAGTGACAACTTCCAATCATGTGATAGTTCATGGTCACATTTAACATATGTAATAATAATATCAACACAAATATTAATAAACAACAAAGAGAACCGAAGTGAAAGTTTGTTCTAAGACTCTCAAAACTGTGGGTACAAATTTAAATAAACCTAGATTGTATGATCGGAGACAAAAACCTACGAACGGAGTCCCGGAGTTTATAAACTTCGATAATGAAACGAACAATAAACCCTTTTGCTTGTTCAAACTTCGAAAAATTATCCTTTCTTAATTGATTGGCTGGATTCACTTCCACTTGACTTTTACTACACCCGGCGGACATTGACACTGTACTTTAACTTAGACGGGTAGAGGATTGATTATAATTTTTGTATTTATAGATAATTAAATCTAATATTAAGCATCTACTTTTTTAATTGATTTAGAACGAGTATCAAGTACCGAATATCCTGTAAAAATATTGCTAACTAGTAACCAGTCACCCAGTATAATACTCAAAAAGTCCTTTATCCATTTGTAAAAGATTAATTAGGGTTGAAAGTATGCTGTCGGAGCTGCCTTTGTTAAAATGTATTTTTGCGAGTGAAATTTTTGTAGACTTGCGTTTTAAAAACAATTTGTCTCTCATAAGGTAAGTTAATAAATAATATTATGTAACTGCACTTAATGTTAGTACGAAGAGCCATAGCCAAGGATACTCATGAGGCTTGCGTGCCGCGGTTTGCAGATCACTGGGTTAGGCTATAAAGTAGCTTCAGATTCAGTGTCTAGTCGTATACACGTGTCAGTTACCTAACTTGGATGTCATTGACTTCTTGTGAAAACATATTCATTAAGCTTATCAAGTAAACAAGAAGTTTCATCACTCTGATAAAGTGCCTCGTTTGCATTACGCAAGTTTCATATGCTTAACAAGAGGGTACCAATAAAGTATATCAGTGTTTGTCAAATATTTTTCATATTATACTCATCTAGATGGAAACAATGAAATGTAAATATTAATTATTGTCTTGATATTAGTTATCAGAGTATTAATGAACGATAAAAATGTATTGATTGAGTTTATAATAAACTAGCCTCTGTCCGCGAGCAGAAACTATGAAAAGGATAAAACATCCCGATTTTGAAACATTTTTCATCTGTGCTCCGGTCCTAAAGGCCTTAGCGTGATGATATATAGCCTATAACCATTCTTGACGAATGAGCTATATAACACTGAAAGAATTATTCAAATCGGACCCGTAGTTCCTGAGATTACCCCCTACAACGTCATAACGTCACAAACTCACAAACTCTACCTCTTATATTAGTATAGATTTAATTGGTCAATATTGAAGTTTACATGACCCATACTTTTCTCATAAAGGACACCTACTCAGATCGTCTTCTAAAGTTTTTGGCAAACAGCAAATATTGTTATTTATAGCTATGTAAGAAGTATTGATTAGCAATGACAAAAATCATACGACTTAGGTCGTACCAGTTCTACGCTCCAAGTGTGTGTGAAAAGTGAAATGTTCTGACTACTATCATACTCTACTTCTTTACTAATATTGTAAATACGAAGATGAGTTTGCTTGTTACGTTCTCATGGATTCTGACGCGAGTGAAGTCGCGGGCAAAAGTTAGTTCTGGATCAAATATCAGTTGAAACGTATAAACAACAAATTATTGTAATTCGTGAACTAGTTGAGAGTCGATTATAATATTATGATTTGTTTTTTTATTTTCTTCATTTACAGACATTTTAAGGATTATCAAAAAATACACTTTTAAAATCACAATGAATGAACTGAATATAAGTCGTTAGACCTCAGGTTAATTCTGAGGGTTTTTTTTTTTCGAAATGAAATCGCTGTCGGCCTGGAATGGTCTTCACAGCTTCACCGAACTACTGAGGCGAGCGCTAAAGCCACTCAGCCTATTTATTAATTAATTCTGAGAGCCTTAATGTTAACAGTTGGGCAACACTGATCTGTATATAAGATACGTGTGCCGACATTATGTAACTGTAATTGAGGAGTTGTTTGTCCTTGCTTAGAGTTGTGTACATAAAAAGATGCATAGTTACTTGTTCCGTTTAGAATTACCGTTTTAAATGTTCTATGCGTACTTGGTAAACGTTGGCCGCTTTTTGTTTTATTAGCGGTTTTTCTACGTGCTTAACTTGGGTGAACAAGAAAAACATTAGATCTTCGTTTATTTTGTCTTCGTACTCATTCGGTCAGGCTATAGAAGGGGATTAGGTGAAGAGCTTTCGGTAAAAACATAAATATTATTATGAAGAACCGCTATATAATTCAGAATTATTGGTTTACTGTTCGGTCGGTGTTGTGTTAGGTAATTGTAATACTATGTTCCAGTATCAGAGAATTGTCACTGTCACGCATATATACACCTCATGTGCTCACGCGAGACGATCTAGGTTTAGGGTAGCCATTCGTCTCAGTGAGCCGTGAGATTTGACTGCTTGATCAATAAATATAACACAAAGGTGCACACTACCTTAAAACATTATTTTTTATATTAGTGGAGCTGTCAATGTAAATAGTGTTAATTATACTGATATGGATTGTCATAAATAGAATCTTCATAATCAATGCTGGCCAGATGTAAATTCATATAAAATGAAACTTTGAAAATCCGGGATATCTTTTAAATATTAACGGACTAATATGTGCTAACATAAAATGAGCTTGAAGAAAATAGAAAATATTGGAGATCTCATTGCGTTTTAATAATTTTGATTTAAATTTTGACAACTGCACAGCACAAAACAAATGAATTCTTCATAATTAAAGAATCAACATTCAATTCAACATTATATCAAGTTCTTCTGAAATTGACTCGGTTGATGTTAAAATATTTGTGACAGCTCTGTCTATGACTAGACTTTACAAAGGACACTATTTTCAAAGCGCGTGCATTATGAGTACACAATTCTATACATTACCAGCAATATTATTTTTAAATTTCAGTAATTCAAGACGTGTAACTCTGTATAATTATGCGAATATAAAAAAAGCACATTAGATCTTCTTCAGAATAATACTTTGTGTTTTCCATTTTTCTTTCGATAAAAATATTACTCCCTCTTATACCTTATCTAAAAACAACGTTGATCGCCAGTTTAATGAAATCGTTGCATGTATATTTTAAATCCTAACTAATATTTTAAATGTGATTGTGAGTTTGTTTCACTGTGGTTTGAGCATTAACTACCAGCCAATTATCATGAAACTTTGCATACACGTTGTCAAGGGTACAAAAAAGCATCTGGACATAAAAATGGATCTTTTACTCAGAAAAACAGTACATTAGTACTTACATCTACATTAACGTGAGTGAAGCCGTAAGCAAAAGCTAGTATTATACAAAACATGTCTTTATATACAATTACTGATACCCGATCGTTGTATTCATTCTATTTGTATTTAAAGTACCTGATCAAAAAGAAATTAATTGTCAAGTAAAATAAATTACAGTACCTTACACTATTAATTAATATTACAAAAGAAGATAGTAATGAATATAAATATTATAATAACTTAATAAAACAACTACTAAAATTTTAACAAGTAATTAAATCTTATTTATAAATACAACCATCGTGTTACCGCACCACGCTGCCACAGAATATATATAAAAGACAGTACGGAAACTACCTACAAATGTTCGAAAACGGCACACTTCCACAAATATGCGCATCGACCAGATATTTTAAAAATATACTCTATGGATAGCACCGCGAAAACCGCTTAGGGGTTTCGTAGATGAGAATGTTTGTATGAGTGTGCCGGTACAAGCGTTTATAGGTAGTTTCCACACTGTCTCTTAATTTATACTGTGACCACGCCGCGTCTTATCGCCCGCTAAGGATACTGTCCTTGTGGTTAAAAAGGGATACGAGTCGGAATCTGACGACAGATGGGTCCGTCGTGTGTGTCGTCACCCCACGTTGTAATTTAGCTTCCCTTCTTCCATGGATATGTCGTAGATGTACGACTTATTCTTGCTGTCTATAAAATCCTGGATGCTTTCCTTCTGCGTATATTCTCAGATTTTTTTTTGCGTTTTAAATCATCTCATGACATTTCCTTTTATATATAAACTAATCGTCAAGGCAGACGTTGTCCCGCCCTGAAAATAAAAAAAACCTTGAAGTTACATAGATGCTGTCGCTGACTTTTTGTCTATAACTCAATTATATATCTCTCAACGTTAAGGCAGCGATCGTAAGAAACATTTTTATTCGACCGTTTTTTCTCCGGCTTACTTTGCAAATCCGACTACTACAAAAAAGTATTTTCATCTTTCAAGTTGATATATAGTATATGACACTAACAAATAACGTGATTTTCTATTGGTAAAAGAATTATCAAAATCGGTTTAGTAGAACCAGAGATTACCCCCTACAACGTCACAAACTCACAATGTCACAAACTTGTACTGACTTTTTTTCTCGAAATGACTACGCTATTGACCTATATAGCAAGGTTTTAACAGGTTCACCGGACTACGACACACAAACTTTACCTCTTTATAAAATTAGTATAGATAAAATATAAATATTGAATGTACGTTTGCGCATCACTACAGGATGCACAGACTTGGATAAATCTTATTTGTTATGTTGTTAATTGAGATAAATAATTGACAAGAATTCTATAAAAGAAAATGTCTGAAAGATCGTAAGAAAAAGTAAAATATTTTGATTAAAACTCTCCATATGACAAAAGTGTATCTATTTTCAAATCACTAACGGTCTGAATTCCTCATAAATGACTGGACAGACTTTGATGACATATTTTGTGTGATATTGACTAGGCCCTGTATGATTTACATTTATAATTGAAACCGGTAGGTGGCGCTTCAATCTGATTGGATGATTTGTTTATTATCGTCAGGGTAAGACAACGTCTACCCGCCACGCTAATTATTAATATTAGATCTTTACCTATGAAATTGCCGTTTTGTATGAAAAGATTTTTCTTAAAGAAATCAGCTGGACGGGAGGCAATAAATTCTTCAAAGGCATTTTGTACTGCCTCTCGGGTATTAAATTTTTTTTCCGCAAAGGAGTTATCCAAATTCTGGAAAAAGTAGTACTCTGGTGTGATGAGTAGGGCGGATGACGGAGAACTTCCAACTCCAGTTCTTGCAGCTCGGAGACCTTCTGATGTGCAGTATAAAGTCGCACGTTGTCGTGCAGGAGCAGCGGAGACGAGCGATTGACCAACGTTTTAACTTATCCGTGATGACAAAAAATATTAAAATGCGATGAAAATATAACACTAATCAATAAACAAATGACTACATTTGGAAAAGGAATTCCAGGTTTTTCAAATAAAATTAATTTGAAATTAGAATTCTTAGCCAAACAAAAATTATTTTGATTTGAAATGGCCAGTACTGCAGAACGGCAATTTCATAGGTAAAGACCTATTATATAGAGAAATATACCATCAACATAGAATCATGAACGAACAATATTCTGCAATGTTTTTACTAGGTAAAGAATCGTAGAGATAACTTAAGAATGTGTAATAGGATAATTATTTGTGATAGAATTACATGGCTCGTGTAAATTTTCAGCAAAACGTGACGAAGGGTCGCAAATTAAATTCCATTTCAGTTGTAGTGATTTTAGATGACCCCATCTCATAAGCATCTGCAATCTGAAAACATGTTTTCAAAACCTAATAATCCTAATACAAATCAGATGTCTAAGTTAGTAACATCCAATTTAAACATTAAATGTTAACCGTAGCGACATCTACAGACAATAGCACACATATTCAATCATTTTTGTCAACATGAACATTAACTTAGCAAAACGAACCCTTAGTTTTACATCTGATTGATAGATGGCCTTATATTAATATATTTTAAAGCAATATGTTACTTGTAGGAGGACTTGTGCAAGAAATTAATTGGGGGTAATTAATAATAGTAATAATAAATAAAAAAATATATAATAAAAAATATAAAATCATTATAATTTTTTTACATTTTACCTTTTAAGTTAAGTTAGTTTGTAAACTGATCGAATTCATATTTATTGGTAGTCCGGTGAAGCTGTTAAGACCTTGCTAGGTCAATAGCGTAGTCAGTTCGAGAAAAAAAATCATATTTATTTACCAAAGATTATTTACATTTCTCTTTACAGGTCTCGTTGTGCAGTAATAGTTTAGGCTGCGATTGAGTTTAGAAATTGAGTGTTTGATCTCCATGCTTCGTGCATAATTGACTTCTGTGTATTAGTATACTCAGTCCTGTGGCTTGGTGTATGCATACCATATAATATGTATTAATAACCACAATAGAGCTTGTTCAGTGGTACAAAAGGGCTGTGAGAACTTATCCTCATATTTATTATTATTTATTCATTAAATAATTTCACGTTTCAGATCTTAATATTAGACGGTAATTTTTCGGGGCGGCAAGTTTTCTATTAATTTTAACATACATTTCATAAAAAACTTAACTGATTATGTGACTGATATGATAAGTTGGACTGATGAAGGAGACTGGCTTTAAATGCGGATGCTAGAATATAATGAGGCAGGAATATCTTCTAATGGATGTATCTATATTGCTCTTATGTAGAATAATATCAAATACCCCATGTACAGTTAGATATTTAAATTGTATAGAAGTTTAAAAAATAATAAACTCGATCGGGTACTTTTTTTTACATACATTTAAATACATCATACAGCTTATAGTGGATGCAGAGTGGAGTCAATTCCAGACATCACTATCGTTCACATACTGATCCACTCTATAATATCCTTTTGACACTAACACCCGCTTGACATGTCGCTTAAATTTGCAGTCCGGCAAATCGGTAACATGTTTTGGGACTTTATTGTAAAACCTAACACTGTTACCTAAGAAACTATTGCTGGTTTTACTAAGTCTGAAACATGGGACGACCAGTTTATTACAGTTTCTAGTATTTACATTATGCCGGTCTTTTACTAAATTCAGTTTTTCAAAGTTTTTACGGACATAAATTAAATTATCAAGAATGTATTGGGAGGGTAAGGTTAAGATACCGAGTTCCTGGAATTTCGTTTTTAATGATTCGCGAGGTCCCATATTATATATTGCTCGAACTGTCCGTTTTTGTAATAAAAATATGGTGTCTACCTCAGCAACCGTACCCCACAGCAGAATACCGTAAGACATTATGCTATGGAAGTAAGCGAACCTAGCAGTGGCAATATCTGTAAGCTGGCGAATTTTCCGAATTGCAAAACAAAAACAAAAACTCGATCGGGTACCTCTTTTTAACATACATACATATATGTGTTTCCAATACGTTATAATCATTTTAGTGGATGCACAGAGAAGAGTTAGTTGCAGACATCACCATCGTTCTCATATTGATCCACTATATCCACATAGCCTTTTGACACCAAAACCCGCTTGACACAACGCTTAAACTAAACAGCCCGGCAAATCGGTAATACGCTTTGGGAATTTGTTCTAAAATGTTGCAATTACCTAAAAAAAACTATTAATGATTTTACTAAGGCTGAAACATGGGACGACCAGTTTATTAGTTTCTAGTATTTAGATCATGTCGGCCTTTTACAAAATGCAGTTTTTCAAAGTTTTTACATACATAAATTAAAATATCAGAGTGTATTGGGAAAGTATAGATACCAAATTTCTGTAAATTTATTTTTTATGATTTGCGAGGTCCCGTATCATATATTGCTCGAACTGCTTGTTTTTTTGATCAAAATATGGTGTTTACCTCAGCAGCCGTTCCGCACAGTAGTTTACTATAAGACGTTAAGCCAGGGATTCCCAAACTGGATTTCACGGATTTCCTAGAGGTTTCGTAGAATAATCAACAGGGTTCCGCCAAATGTATATTTATAAAAAAAATACAGGTTAAGATTAGATGCTGCCCCAGATATACGCAAACAATTGTCGGTCACAATACCGACCTGTAAAATATTTTTTCATAAGATAGTAAACAATTTCATTCTGGAGTTTTTGGCGGGATTTCAGTCTGTCATGTAGTGGATTTTATATTTTATTCATAATCTTGTGTTACTTGACTCTATATTGTATAAAGTTGGTGGTGTTTTATGTAATATGGTTAGTTTATTACGCATAAGTGAAGTGAATGAAAAGTAATACCACGGATCATGCAATTCTGAGATGCCACAAAAACTCCATGGAAGGTTCTAACAAGGGAGCCACCATCTTGTTAGAATGTTGATTCACACGACGCTTGATATTGAAATGATCGTTCTATGCTTGTAATATTATTTACTACTTGACAATGGCAGTAATAATCTGAACGGTTGATTGCCAAAAATAAAGTAAAAAAAAATATTTCATTCTTCACATTAAAACTTTAAGTTAAGAATAATGTGTTTCAATTAAACATTTCTTAAAAAAATGTTCTTATATAAATTTCAGTGTTAATTTCGAACCATTTGATAAGGGCTTACATAAAATAAAAGATATTTGGATGATGTTCCGTTATCTTTAAAGTTTAGGAACCCCTGCGTTTAACTATGGCTACTATGAAGCTATACATTTGCGTATCATTGTATGTAGTATTTATATATTTTATATGTAGTAGTTAAAATAAAACTCAAATAAAGAAAGTTATAAATTTATTCTCATCTAAAAGACAACATTGAAGAACAATTCGAAATAACCACAACAGACTTCAATGTAATTAGTCGAAATTAAGATGATAATGGAAAGTTAAGATATTGTGTAATTAACACTAAAGTCTATTGGGTATCCAACGCTAAATATGTGTCAAGCTAAATTGCGATAAGAAAGCATACTGTCAAAATAAATAGTAATAATATATATTTTTTAATTTTAGTCTACGGCATTAATCGTTATAGTGGCATTTTAAATGATTTGGTCACTTGCTCGACCTATTCCTTAATAGTGCTACTCTGCTGCCAAAAAGAAAAGGGGTGCATCTAACTAAAATAGAAACAAGAGAAACGTTGAGGTTTTTTTACTTTAGCGAAATATATCTAATTCCTTTCAGATTAAGTATAATTGTTGAACAGAAGTTCATAGACAAAAAAGAACTATTAGATGCACCTTTCTTCTCTAATTCCCAATATATATAAAACTCTATATTGGTAAAAATGGCAGACGCGCTCTTAAAAAAACAATATAAACTGAAGAATACGTGTATATTGAAACGTTGAAACAAATCTATGTATTATAGATGTCACTGTATATTTTTGATGATAGATTTGTCTAAATATTTATAAAACGCATCAGTCATTTACGATCAAAAATAACGTTAAATATTGTGTATAAAATCATGATATATATTACATAATACATATTATATTGTATGCTTGTTTAAATGTAGAAAACAGTTTAGCTTCGTATCGAAATTTAGCAACGTTGAACTCATGGTTGAAGATTAAATTTATAAAATTATCACAAGTACAGATCATAAGTTCTCTAATTATTTCATAGTATTTTATAATTACATGAATTCAGAAATTTCCTTTTTATTGCACGTAAGAAATTAATTCAATCGTAACCTTATATTTTAGTCTACAAAAGAAGATTAAGTTGTGCATTCTTTTTTATTTTCATTCATTGATTATGTTCGTTAGAATTAGAAATGTTTACATCATACTAAGAAGTTAATTAAGGAGAATATATTCTACAAATATTTCCTACAACTAAACTATATCGATAGGAAACACCTAATGTTTACAAATACCTAGTTTTAATTATCTTTGGGACTCAGTTTAGGTATTCACTAGGTTTGAGCTTCAAAAAATAATAATAATAAAGAGAAGATTAAAGTCAGGTACAGATTTCTTGCCAAAGAATTTAAAGATCCAATTATATTCAGTTGTTCATTTTGTATAATTACGTGAAAGTATATATATTACGTACGTGCTTTTTTTAATTTAAATGGCACATTCAATATTATAAATACAACATTATTAATGAATACTCGTAAATTGAATAGAACAGTCAAATTGTTTTTATCAGTCTATTTCTATGTTTTAATGCGGATTCGAGAAGTGACGCGGAGGAAACCATTATATTTGTAATAATTATCTTGGCTATTATATAGCGATTAAAACATAATTTTAAATAATAACATTACATAATATAGTCAACATATTTAGAACAGCACTGTCATCGTCTACATACATGGAAATTCTATAATATATAATTGTAGCACGAACGTGAAGTTAATATAATCTTTTTCTCGAAACTTCTTCACTCGTCGTCATTGAGAAGGTCTGTGCACGATTTTGCTTTGGTTGATCTGAAAGCAATAATAGTTTTGAATTCAATTATTTGCATTAAAATACAATTAATGTATTAATATATTACTATTATTATGTGAAGTATTATATATTAAATTATCTTTCTTTTATTTTGTACTAGCGGATGCCCGCGACTTCGTCTGCGTTGTTTATTACCATATACGGAGGAAAAAACAAAAAATAGTTCAAAGCGACAATATTGGTAACAGTTTTTTCCCTAAACAATTTTATCCGTTTGTTTTCCCTCTCTTGCGCATGCGCATCACACCGCTTGCCCCTCTTCCCACATTGCTGAACGCGTATTACTTATAAATATTGTAGTTTCTTAAAACTTCATTAATTTTATATTAGACGAAGATATCGTGTTTTACATGAGGCTCAAGTGGCTTATATGTAAAAAAAAAAATCGGAATTTATTCAGTGATATTTGAGTGATACGTGCACAACGTCACATATTTATCGTTTTATTTATATGATAAGATGATTATACATGTTTAATTAACTGTAATGATGGAATTATATTATATATTATGATATTTAATTACACGTAGTCTAGTTTCAATTTTATTTTTAGGACTCTATGAGGTAATAGAGCTTAAGCTTAACAAATAAGCATGCTTGAAAATTAACAACTGTTTGTGTTTTGGTTCAACTGTACAATTATGTATAACTAGCTTTTGCTCATAGCTTCGCTCGAGTCAATGTAGATTTTGATAACAAAATACTATCTATTTTACTCGCTGATAATGTTCGTTTCTAAACATGATAGACTTTTAAAATCAATTAAGTAGTTGCTAAGCAAGTATATAAAGGAGGTGTCGTAAAGACGAACTATAGGACTAAAACTTTTGTATTAAATGGAAACATTTTATTTATTCATCAATCACTTGTGACTAGCATAGATTGTGTTTAGTGATTGCCACGCCGCGCCGCTTCAACGCAGTACACGCAACCACGGAACATGAGAAAGAAAGAAAGCAAGACACTGCTATTACTCTACTCGACACAGTGTTTGCCCCCTTATCGTCACACAAAAAGGTTGCGGATTAGAATTTCAAAGCCCTCCCATAAGAAGTTTCACATCAAAAACAAATATTTTATTATTTTTTAATAATAGTTTATAGTTAGTAAATATAGTTTAGATAAATAGTGGTTTAAGATACAGTTTATTACATTGTATTTTAACGTAATTAAAAGGTCGTCTGTGTAGAATAATTACAACGGAGTAATAAAGCCCATATAGAGTGAATAAATATGTTTTTACCACCATCATCGATTTGCCCTGACTTTGTACTAAATGCGGAACCACTGAATCTGTGCAACATATTTAAAACTGTTCTTAAAATAAATTTGTTATAAATACCAATCGTTGTTATGGTACAGTTGCTACTTATTGCATTATGACTTGTTATTTTTCGATTATCTAATTTACAGATTACAACTGAATAG
Organism: Antheraea mylitta; assembly: GCA_014332785.1. Classification (NCBI taxonomy): domain Eukaryota; kingdom Metazoa; phylum Arthropoda; class Insecta; order Lepidoptera; family Saturniidae; genus Antheraea; species Antheraea mylitta. Next base: position 6,916,824 of record JACEII010000005.1, on the reverse strand, counting down.
TATTACTGTTACAGATTATAGAGTTATTGTAGATAACTCATATTATTTTAAAATAACCGTCTACAACCGTGACAGTTTTTTTAATAAAATATCTCTCAAATTTATGAGATAATCCTCCAACTCAAAGTTGACACACCTAAGTATGGAGTATCTTTCAATGGAAAAACTTTCTATACAATCCTTTGTATTATACCTAATCACTGGATGACGCTGCATCGCATCAACTTCTATACTACATTATGAATATTAACGTGTGTAGATTTTTAACAAAGCAAATATGTAATAATATTATAAATGCGATCAGTTTGTTTGTTAATTGCGTTCGTAACTAACCAACTAATCAATTTTTTTTTCTACACACGTTAATAGGGGTTCAGAAAATGGGTACAGTTCCCGAAAGGTGGGTCGTCACATATTCGTCAGTGCGAGCAAAACCGTGGACAAAATTCAGTATTTACATGATTTCCATTTGACTGTAGCTTAAGTTCTTTATTACGAAAAATAATAATGCTCATAAATGATAACAATTTAACAAATGGATGTGAAACTGCAGATAGAGTTAGTTCATAATAATTTTGCTGGAATTTTTGGCGGAATCTTAGTCTGTCATGTAGTAGATTTTATATTTTATTCATAATCTTGTGTTATTTGACTCTTATCTTTTGTAATATTGGTGGTGTTTTTCGTAATATAGTCGTAAGTTTGATACTCTATACAAGTAAAGTGTATAAGAAATAATCTCACGGACCATGAATTCAAACAAATCGGACTAAATTTTAAGGGGGTATTAATACACAAGGAAATGGCGATTGCGATGGTGATAAGGTATTAGGCGTTGATCATGACCCTAATATACATAATGGAAACCATCATGATGGCTTGTTTACTCGGAATATCGTTATAATTACTTATTAAGCGTATTCACCATGAAATGGTACAGTCATTTGATGGAATCTAGTTAGAATAAAATATTGATCTTCATATATACTACTATTATTTGATTTAATAAAAGGAATACTAAGAAATACTTACTGAGTAGTCTTAACCCTTCTACAGATTCTTAATTCAATAGATCCGTTTCTAACTGCTTTAAAGAGAGCCAAAGCTTCCACGTGTGCTAGCTCATGACACGCCTGGCCGTTCACCGCAAGCACTTCATCCCCTGTAAATGGTATAAAAGAAATGTATAATCCATTAGATTATAATGAACAGTGATTGTCTTTTAAATATAAATTTACAGGCATTCTACATTTTGATTACATAACATTCATAGTTTCAATTTTATCTTTCTGTAAGAATACAACTATATTTTATTCGACATGCCTATACAACTTATTTTGTTTCATTTCATTACCATGTAATTACGTACTACTACGTTGTTTTAATACGTAAGTCGCCTAGATGTACCACCCTCACTATCAGAGTATCACTAATGCAATATTCTTGTTCAATGACAATCATATATCAAACATAATGAATAAATTGATAAGAATAATTCCAAGTAATCGCTAAGCAATGTATAGGTATACGAGTATACAGATTAATAGATTATACATATTTATATTTACAAAATTTAAATTTTGCGGTCTCCTATTAACACTAATGCATAAATATGTTTTGTATTTTAAATGTTACTATTTGATTAAATTACAGAAATAAATTTATTTACATACTGTTCGTTATGTTTATTGACATAAGTTATCTTTATATAAAATAAACATTCGAATCATACTCTATGGTCATTCTATCACAGTGTAACATTAACTTGTTGGTACTGCGTCCGGTTATTATTCCACTTCGTAGAAACACCACAATACCGTATCCTATCTTTATCATATTGCACTACCATGCGGTTGACAAATAAAGCGAGCAAGTCGATCGATAAATTAATGGTACAATTTTAAATGTATATACCCATACCTGCTTTAAGTCTCCCGTCTTCTACAGCTTGCCCTTGTGGAAGAATGCTCTTTATAAAAATTCCAAGTGGGCCTCGAGGTGAATCGCGTCCTCCCACAATGGTAAAGCCGAGAGGTCTTTTTCCATGACCTTTCTCAAAGGTGATAGTATGATACGTATGCGTCGCCGCTCGCGGTTTACGGGGGAGTGTACAAAAGTTCGCTGCGTTTTGTGTCTGCGTTTCACATTCACTACCATTTTTTGGTTTAGTCCGATCCGAAACACCATCTGGTGTGTCAACGTTCACAATGTCACCGGTGCAACTAAGTGCAAGTCCGTCTTTATTGGCACCACTGTAACTCACGACTTGACGACGGAGCAGCTTGTTGTTCATGCTGCTGTAGCTCGCGTTATGACCTTTGAGGAAATGTGACTGAGCGCCCGCCACGCTGTCGGCCGCCTCGTCCGCCGCTGATAGCGTGCCGCGATTACAAGCGGACTCATCCTGCGATCGTCGTCGGCCTATTTTGACGTCATATTTATCGGTATGTTTTTCCTTTCCTAATATTATCGCATTTTCGTAATCTACAGAACTCTCCCTCATTAAGATAACGTTCCTCTTAGACGGTTCTCTTTGTCTTGCGTCAGGTGAATTTTTATCACGTTGTCTGCAAATTACGATGTCGATTTCAGCAATACCTGATTTTAAAGCTTCTTTGGCTTCTGACATTGTTAAATCACGAAGCCGTCGTCCATTAACATTGAGTAATTCGTCACCAATACGTAATGTGCCTTCTCTGAAAGAGATGGTAAAAAAATATACATTATTTTATTTTACTATATGAATAATAAGTACATATATAATATCATTATTATATATTCGTTTACACATAATTCTACTTACTTTTCAGCCAGTCCTCCGGGTACAACGTGAGCAACTAAATATCCAATGTGTCCTTCGTCTGACAGTTTAGTTTTAGCAATAAAAATTCCGAGCTCATCACAAGGATTTTTTCTCATTATTCTGACAACTTTGAATTCTGATTTATCTGCTTTTCCACTCTTAGTAGGCTTTCTACATGGTGGTATAGGTGGAATACCTGAATCACCTAGAGTAGCATCTCTTTGTCTCATTCTTTGTCTTTCAGTTAATTGTAAATATTGAGGCTCATCATATTCGTTTTTATTTGGCATGCGCCTAAGTATCTCTTTACGATCGAGTGATAACGCTCGTTGTGTACGTCTAGGTCTAGGACGTGGACAATCTTTCCTTTCTCTACTCATCCTGTTAGACGTTCTGGCTTTTACGTAGCTTTGGTCTCCTGATACGCTTCTACCGTGACATGGCACAAGTGTGTTTGTATGTGAAGCGGAGCTTTCACACCTTGTTGATATTCTATCACTGTCAAAAATAGAAGACGCGGCTGATTCATTGACTAGAATACCTGAATCTGCATCTTCACAGTCTTGTATCAAAATATTTTCATCGTCACATGCTACTTGATAAGCATCGTCATGAAATACTGAATGTCCTTTTTGAAATTCATCTAATCCTGGTAACGCTCCGTATGAAAAACTTCGTAATTTTGCTTTTACACCACCTCTTTTTTTGCGATTTTTACTTACTGTACTTGATTTAAGTATATTATTAGGCATTTCATTATTATCTTCATTTTCATTTTCCCCGTTTTGTTTATACAATTTGGATAAGAATTTGTTTGTTGAAGATTTCAAGTATCTGTCTGACATAGCTTTTAATTTCGCTGAAAGACAAGAACTAGGACCAATGGAATCTTTTGCGTCCTTTACCTTAAGTTTATCAGTCTTTTTATAGTGAGATTTCATCGAAATCGGTGCATCATCATAAGCTTCATAATCATCGTTAAAAATTTGATCACTGGATTTTGAAAGTTTCGTTACAGCTTTGGGAATTGCGTGATATCGATCACATTCAGATCCAGAACTATAGCACCTTGTACTTCGATTACTAAATGACGTACTCTCTCTCCAGTGATACTCATCAGGACTAGTAACATTTTTGGAAAAAAATACTTCATCATCATAATTTGCCATTTTCACCCAAGGGTTATGATTTTCAAATTCGATATGAGGCTCGGAGTAATTGTTACTATAACGGCAATTGTTGACATCTTCAACTTGTCCGAATCCACTGCAATCACTTCCTGAGGTTGAGGCGGCATCATCCCCATGCCTTAAAGGACCGTTTGATTTAAAACACGACAGTTTCGTATTTTTTACTTTGTCTAACAAAGGGTTTCTCTTTTCCCTATACACCATATATTCCTTTTCAAGTGAACCTCCACGTGTTTTACGAGATGTGGCATTATGATCTTGTGTTGAGATGGGACTATTTTGTAGCGATATTCGTCGAGTGACTGGAGTTTCATTGCAGCGGTAATACTGATGTGGAGATTTGTCCACGATCACTATTTGGTCGTTGAGATTATAGAAGTTAGTTTCCACAGAACTACCGCTACCTTTTCTGTTGGAGTAGCGGACTGGGGATATATCTGAAAAAGTAAAATTGGTAATGGTATCATATTATAAACGTTATGTAAAATTGACTTATTACACTTCGCATCTATTTATAGTTATCAAGATATCAAAAATCTTTGCCATTTTCATAATTAAATAATACCATACCATAGCTTTTCGTAGTTTATCAGTGTCATTTAAATTAGATAAAATATTTAATTTGATACTAAATAAATCAAATTACAGTGGTCCAAGAATTTAATTTTATGCTTTTAAAGAATTTTGATGCAAATTTATCTGAATCTAATACCTTTAAACGAGCAATCCTTGTATATATTTTATATTTGTACTAGCTGTTACCCGCGGCTTCGCAGGCGTTTTTTAAATATATTAAATAAATGTAAAATTATGATTAGATGTGTAAATTACAGAAATACTCTCTCAAAAATATTTGTAAGTACGACACGCACATCATATACTGTAACAGGTAACATGAACTTTACATATGTGAATACTAACAGTTTATGGAATGTGATGGGATTTATCATCAGCTACATACCTGAAACTTTAAACTACTATATACCATCCTCAATGCTCAGTTACGCTATATTAGAAAGTATTAAAAATATTAAGCTACACATTATCGAACATATTTTAAATCTTTTATTATATAGATATAATATGCCCATATTGTCGATATACTTGTAATGAGGTTATTGATATACGTTGCTATAATTTAAATCACATATAAACATTTGACTTTCTATTATATTTATTCTTGGAGTCCAGGACAACGCACATCTCACGCGCATGTTTACAGTGAATAACATATTTTCAATCTATTCCACACAGACGGATGCACAGGTAACAGTTCATCATTACATAGTGTAAAACAAAGTCCTCTGCCACGTCTCTATATGGCTGTACGCGATAAAATAAAAAACTACAGAACGCATCTTCATGCCGTCTTCACTAATATATAAAATGATTCTTGAGCAAGGTTTAGGTATAGTTTGTTTTATTGTCAGGGCGGGCAACCTCTACTGAACCCACTAGCTTAAAATAAAACAGCTAATTAGTTAGTTATTTGTCCGTAAAATTCCCGTTCAAATATTACTTGTAGTCCGGTGAAGCTGTGTTAAGACCTTGCTAGGTCAATAGCGTAATCATTTCTAAGAAAAAAAAATGTTCAAATAAGCCCAGCCGTTTTGGAGATTACTCGGAACAAATAAACAAACAGATATATCGACAGAATAAAAAAAAGTTGATATTTGTGGCACCAAACTAAACTAACATAGGATGTAACAAAACTAACGTAGGATAAACTTTTTGAGTAGGAACACAAAATAAACCATGAAAATATTTGCGATAGAATGTTATCGCGTTACCATGGCAACGCATATAATACTGACATTAACACGCAGCGGAAGCCCGATTTTGAGACATCCTTCATTAGTGCTCAGCTCCTATTGGTTTTAACGTGATGATATGTAGCCTATAGCCATCCTCGATAAATGAGCTATCTAACACTAAAAGAAACTTTCAAATCAGACCGGTAGTTCTTAAGATTAGCGCGTTCAACCAAACAAACAAGCAAACTCTTCAGCTTTATAATATTAGTATACATATATTCGGGATCTCGGAAACGGCATCATTTAACTGAGATCTCAAAATAGCTAGAATAATGAAGGTAAATTTCGCCGCCGCAATCAAAACAAAAATATCTCATGTGGAAATCGGTTGCTTCGAAAATCCATGTAACCCCAGTTCGAATCCGAGTGTATAATATATTTTTTTGTAAAAAAAAATCATAATTTTGTAAGGTAAACCTAATAATTTATTTTAATTAAATAAATGAATTTATTATTACAATTATAAGAGAGATATCTTTTTTTTATATTTTTTTATGTGAAAAAATGCAAATTTTGTGAGGCAAACTCAACAGTTTTGTTTAATTTAAAAATGTTTTTTAAAGAACCGAGCTAGGCTCGGTCGCCCAGGTACTATTATTTATTTGATAGTTTTTATTTCACACTAAACTAAATTTCGTATATATGTTACAAATGCGAAACATTATTTCTTTACTTGTATAACAAGATCTTATTTTATATCCGAATGTTCGCTTATATGATCCTGACACAGAAGCAACAAGTCAGATATGTGCAGCAATCTAACTCTTGTCATGTCTTCCTATATTAGAATTGTTACCTCTACGACACGAGACTACGGAATTTATTATCTAGCTTAATAATATGTAATTGGTACCTGCTTGAATTTATAATAATAAATTATTTAATTGGACCCAGTTATTATTCCATTGTTCCACATTCATATATTTTCCGCTACATATTATACAATAAAATTATAATTTAATCATTTATGTGCCCACTATATAAATAATTATTGTATAATACTAAATTAATGCAATTTTTGTTTGAGTAACTTGTGTTAGAGGCGATTTTTTGAACTCATATTTTTTTATACTATCTCATTCTAAAGTATAACAAAAGCGGTTTATATTTAAGTGTATAGATGCATCATATTACATTTAAATATATCACCATATTTTGTAGGTGGTAGGTAGAGCCCCGCTGAAGCTATTTTTGGTTTCAGCATGAATGGGTCGGCTCCTCCGGGGTAGTACCACACTTGTCACAGATAACCGACGTGAAATAACAGTGCTTGCATTGTTGTGTTTCGTTCGGTCAGTGAGAGAGCCGGAGGCGCACGTCCCTTCCTCTTTCCCTTTCCTGCCCCTCCCCTTCTCCCATATACAGGGTGGCAACGCACTTGCGACGTCCCTGATGTAGCTAGTGTCTATGGACGGTGGTGATCACTTAACATCACGTGACCCACCAGTTTGTTTGCCTCCTTTGATATATAAAAAAAAACATATTTTATGCATCAAATTAGTAATGTTGTGAATTGAGTGTAATACAAATATTCTTTGTAGGTAACATGAATCACCTTATTGCTTATAGACCATAGGACCTCTGTAATATTTCTTTAATTACGTTTTTCTTTCATTAAGTTACTATAACTAGTGTTGTATCGTATGGAATGTCGTTACACCACCATATAATTTTTTTTAAGATAATATTGATCTTAAGTAAAAAATGTTACGGCTTAGTTCAATATTCCAGCCTCCAGCGTCATGAGAGTGTTAAAAAATTATACCCACCTTAACCTTAGGGTCTCTAGTACATATCAAAAAAAAAGTTATCAGTTTATAATAAAACTGAGTAGTGGCCTTTGTGAGTTTTGTTATTGTCTTTAACCAATAGCTTACTTACATAGTCACCCGAAAAAAATTACAGAAAAATACAAATACAAATCATAGAACCAAATTATTGTAAATGCCAAAGGCAGTTTGTTTGTTTATTACGCTTTCACGCATCTACTCGACTCGATGATTATTAAAACAACATATAAGAACAAAAAAATATAAAATATTTTAATACATTAGTTTCCTTGTACTGTTGAATCATTAACTGGTATCCAAACAGCTATTAGATCACGGAGGACGCTATTATACTTAAAATTGGGAATTTATGACCTCCCGGAAAGTAAATATATACATAATGGATTGTGTAAATGTTGACTCTTCCTAATTTACGTTTGCTCACCCGAAGACATTGTTACGTGATTATACTGTATACTGATTGCATAAATAACGAATGACCGTAACCTGCTGACTGGTGGTCTGGCAATAACAAGTCGTGCTTTGAGTAACAAACCACACATCTATATTAATCATTAACCTCTGCCCGCGACTTCGTTCGCGTGGCATAAATACTTTGGGCTAACGCTAACATGCAGCGGCAGCTCTCAAGAGGAAAACAACCCCGATTTTTAAACATTTTTCATTGGTGTTCCGCTGCTATTAATCTTAGCGTGATGATATATAGCCTATAACCGTCCTCGATAAATGAGCTGTATAACATTCAAAGAATTTTTCAAATCGGACCAGTAGTTCCTGAGATTACTCTCTACAACGTCAGGTCACAAACTCACAAACTTTACCTCTTTATATATTAGCATATAGAATTATAGATAGTATAGATCTAAGTATTGAAATGATTATGAATATTTAGTTCACCGTTCACGTTATCTACAATCTTTTTTGCGAGAACTAAGCCATTATTGCCTCCACTTTTAAAAAGTCGGCCTTTGTTACTATATTATATAAAATTAAAAGTAATATTTAATAAAAAATGATTTCTGTCCGACTTTTTTGAATACCTTTTATAGTATTTCAACACTTAACTTTTGGTAACTTTTCAAGAGATATTTAGCCATGTTTGTGACAATTGACATTGGGGTGTAAGGGATGTCGAGTAACATCTTAAGACTTGAGACACCCAAGCCAACCTCACCTGCACGTGGTGCACCCTGCTGATCAACGAACGAGGCAATGGCGATAGCGGGGTGGTAGGGTTTTACAGCCCGACTGGGTCGCAACCACCATGCATATGGCGAAAAAGCCCGTCATAGTGACTCGCTTCTGCGCGTCGCGTTTCGGGATCAGCCTATGCATATCCAGTACCGGGTGACTTTCGTCATTATGACCGGCATGACAGCGGCGACCGGCGATGGATAATCTGTCTCTCGGTGGTTGCCGATGTTTTTGGATTGTACTATGCTTAACATCAGGCATAGTGCAGTCACAATGTCGTGCTACGATAAAAAAAAAAAAATGATAAAATATCTGAGTCGCTCTACTAAATCTTTATCAGGAAAACATGTTTACCATAAAAGCTCTATGAGTGACATTGTAAATAAAATATGAAAATATAATTATTTTTAATGTGCTAAGATGATGAAAAAAATATAAGAAAATAAATCACTATTTCCTTACGATTTTAGTAGGTTAATAGTAGTTACTTAATCTTATTAAGATATTTATCATCAGAATTAGTGCCATTTTTCTTACAAAACCGATTTCATAATTATTTTTTAGCTATCAATCGCATGAGTGTCATATACTGTTTAAAATATATCTTTTTTAATTTATTTTAAATTCATAGCGTCAAATTTAGCATAAAATAGCGGCTTCTCTAAAAATGTGAACATCATCAGTGTAAAATGTAATCACGAAAAATACTTATAATCAGAGGTGATGTTTACCATAATAATACGTAGGACAACAATTATAAGGCTTGGTAATAAAGAAGTACAATTTGTTTAACATCAACGTCGAGTGCATTGATACTTGTGTAGAAATAAACTGTCTTTTATAGTCGTTTACCCAGTCGTACCAAGTACCTTATACCTCGTTTATAGTATTTAAACGACTTGTAGTATAATGTAACATTACAAATGTTACATTACCCGTTTGTCTGATTCACGACCGCTTGGTTGGGCATTAAAAAATTGCAAAAGATCAATGATCTGCATCGAATAATCATAGTTTTATGCCATTTAATCGTTTTGAAATGATTGAGCTTCAAATTTTATTTGAGTCCATTGCATTTTAATTAGGTATATAACCATGCATATATTATATATGTCTTATGATTTAAATTGATCCAGGGAAATGTGATAAGTCGATATTAGAATAGATCCTAGAATATCAGATGAAATCAAACGCTAAGTATTAACAAATGTACATCCAGGTTTCTTAGTTGGTATAAATAAGGAAGTCACGAGCGAAAATAATTTTTAGTATTTATGTGCAACGTGTATCAGCATTAAAAATATACTATACAAGAATAACATATTAATTATTTTAATAGTCCTGTTAAATCTTCGCACAAAGCAAGTATTCGTTAGTAATTTCGTAAAAAATCAAGGTTATCTCACCAATTCTAGATCTGCGAGTGGATCGTGGCTCCGTGTCCGGTGAGACGGCAAGCAGCCGCGGTGGCTCGCCTTTTTTAAACCACCGCATATTCACTCTTCACGTCACTTCATCGTTACCTCACTGTAACAAAAAATACTATTAAGTTAATGATACATTAATTACCCACTAATTCAACTCCAACTTTTTAATAATGGCGTCTCGTAGTTACAAATTATGCCAGTGTCAAGTCAGTCATGAGAAAATCACTTTGTAGGAAGGATTAAAGTTTTATTATATAATTTAGTTCTTCTTAGATTATACTTAGGTTAGGCTACGGATACACACAAAGATAAACACAATACTTACAGACATCATGCCGTAATTAAATATATATTACCATAATATTTACTGTAAGTTATTGTGCTATGTTAAAGTTTAATTTTGTTTATACAAATTAAGTTATTAGGTGATAGGGCTACTTTAATTTCATATCACTTGGCTTCATTTTGTCATAAGAGTAAAGCAATATTACCAAAGTCAAAGTCATTATTATAATGTTTAGTATTTTTATGGTGATTCAAATGATTATTTAATGAAAAAAATGAGCCGAAAAATACTTTGTAAAATCAAATAATATTTTTTCAAACTGACTGCGACATTGATCTAGGCAATGTCAGTGTAAGAAATACCATAGAATTTTTTTTAATGATTCACTGTTATCATCATCGGAATCTTTGTTATCAAATATAATTAAACCCGGATATTACAAATGACCTCTCTTTTTGTTATTTTTCGGGAACAAGCCTTTGAAGCGTTCGCAATGAAATTTGGCGTTGAGGTAGCTCGGAACCTGGAGATGAGTATAGGTTCTCAACCAGAATATACCGGTATAAATAATTATAATTATATGTTCATGTATAAATCAAATCATACACAGACGAAGACTAAAAAAATTATTAACTTATAAATTAAAACCTAGTTAAAAGTTTATTAGGTTATTCGGAATGAATAGTCAGGCACTAAAATCATAGCCAAAACTTCCTAAAATAATTTATTTATACTATAGAGTGACATGCGATAAAATTTTATTTTTTTAATATACTTCAAGAAGAAGGAGGTTGTATTTTTAAAATGTTTGTTACCTAAGAGTATTGTCGTTTAGAACCGTTTAAAATTGTACATTGGAAAGGTGATACTTTCAAGAAGGTCCCATTTTAATTTGATTAGCATTGTACCTTGGTTTTGAAGGTTCACGAACCCCTAAAAATCTAATAAGGTTTTATGGTATTAAGATAATGGTATGTTTACGACGATCCAAGACTAGGTAGGTTTAGGTTGCTAACTGTGGTCGCAGACTTCCTGGTGATTTTTTCAGAATTTTTTTTTTTCAGTAGGTTTTATTTATTTTATAATATCATTGTCCATACCAGAGGTTGGGTACATTGAATTAAATAATATACCTAACCAACTTATCGGTGTTTTGTTTTTAATTGATATTATTAGTCCTCTGTTTTTCCTGTTTTTTTTTTACAGTTAATATAAAACGTAAAAACATGTTTTCGTGTTGCGTATATTACAACAAAATATACAAAATTCCGCGCATAAACGGGCAATATATGTATATTTGGAAACATGACACTCATTAATAGGATATGTTATTTGCGAAATTTGTTCAATATATGTGACTGCCTCATAAATACCACTTCGAAGTCGTTTTGATCTGACCGGTTTCTTCATTCGGTAATCGCTTCGAGGTCTTACGATGTTATTTGCAAGTATTACAACATTAGACAAGGTGCGACAACTAGTATATATCATACGAAATAAGACTATCTTGACTGGATTATAAGAAAAACCTTTTGTTTTCGATCTGACTACGATATTGACCCAGCAAGGTCTTAACAGCTTCACCGGACTACATAAGAAAAAACTGTCTATTAAAAAAACAGAACTACAACCACGAGAGAGGATGAAAGGAAAAAGATTGAGAATGAACGTCTAGAAAGTTTATGGTTTTGTATAATGAGAGTTCACCGTAAAGAAAATCGAAACAACTGCAACAGGCATACGTTTCTTCGTACATTCTTGTGACGTAACAGATTTTGTAATTTTAATTAGTTTATTACAACTTACATTGAAGAATATAAAAAAACGAAGAATAATGAGGGACAGAAAGTCAACTGAATTTGTAGATATAATTAAGCCTATACCAATAATAAAAGTATACCATGTACTTTAGATTACAAGGAATTTTATTCAAGTAAATAAACCGATAAATCGTTTTAATGAACGAGCCATTAGATTATATACTTGTATTACAAACAAAAAAACCTTGTTGACACATTATTATCATTCACTTCCGACAATAAAGAATTATTACGGAATTATGATAATATGAAATAATCATTTGACTCTGTAAACGTGTAACCCAAAATTCTATTTTTTCTGTTCATTAAATATCCAGTTAATAATTATGATATAATATTATACATTATACATTTTTATATAACACGATTGTTTGCGTAAAAATTATTGCTATAACCATAGGACGTAAGTTAAGAGTCGGAAGTAAATCAGTATTAAGCAATATGTACTGTTATTAAGGTAGGCTAAGCAGTGAATTTTAATACTTGTAAGTATTATCTAGCGGTCTAGATATACGTAATCGTAGCCTGATCCCTATGATTACGTATATTTAAAGCTTATTTATTTAATTAATCTTAGGGTATTCCACATATCATATTTAATAGGGGCAAAACTAAATCATTTTATAATTTAAAATAATACATTTTGGATAACCGTCTATTTTCTACTCCTCCAGCATTCTATTGTTCTAGATATATACTGAAAAATAATCCCTGAATATTAGAAGGTCTTAATTTTAATTCTAATTAGTTATCCAGTTTGAAGTTTTTCTAAATTCAAGTACATAGGAAATTCAGGATTTTTTGCAATTTCCTATGCAGTCTTTAATGTTACTGTATTGAACCAAAGCGCTATAGATAAAAATGTCTTTGAAAATGCTTACAGATGATTGAAGTCAATTCATATAAATTTTAATAGCTCACAAAGAAATAACCCATCGCTATAGACTGGAAAATTAAGTCCTAAATTTTCAATACCTATATTTAAAATGGAGAAACTTTAAAATGAGTAACAAAATTAGATTGGAAATTATTGAATTGAGAGGGAATTGTTCTTTTGTATTTAGTATTTGTTTGTAGATCGTTTGTAAAAAAATTGCCTTTCAAAACGAATCACCCTATCCTTCATGCAATAAATGTGGGGTTGATAAAGAAATACATAAGATATCGAATAATGTCTATTAATATATTCTTACATTACTATTACGATACATAAGTATGTATGTTAATAGTTGTTATTGGTCTATGTTACAAAAGTAACATTGCACCGTTACCAAAAATAGTTACAGTTAATTGTTATAATTTACTAAGCATTCAACGTATCAAACTTATTAATAATCATGCAATTCAATCAGAAATCACAACTGTTTAGTTAAACCATCACGACAGCACATCGATTATAGAGCGAAAAAAAACCGTTATAAACTAATTAATAATTCTATTGTACATGCAATAAATGTAGGGTTGATAAAAAAATACATAAATTATCAAATAATGTCTATAAATATATTACTAAATCACTATTACGGTACATAAATAGATACGTTAATAGTTTTTATTGGTCTATGTTACAAAAGTAACATTGCATCGTTACCAAAAATAGTTACAATTGACTAGGCAATCAACGTATCAAACTAATTAATAATCATGCAATTCAATCAGAAGTCACAACTGTTTAGTTAAACCATCACGACAGCACATCGATCATTAACAAGCGATATAGTAACAGAAATGAAACTTCGTTTTTATGATCACGTAACGTTTAACCTTGCTCGTGGCGGTGCGGCGTTTTGTTGTGTAACCACTGAACTTTTTGTCTCGATAGAATGTTAGAGCTTGAAGGCGATATTTTTGTATCTACTTTTTACTATGACAATAATTAAATTAAATAACTTCACGAATGATTTGTAATTGTTTTCATTATTATCTTTCAATCGAGAACATTTGGTACGGCGCTAATAAATCTATACTAATATTATAAAGAGGTAAAGTTTGTGAGTTTGTGACGTTATGATGTTGTGACGTTGTAGGGGGTAATTTCAGTAACTACTGGTCCGATTTAAATTATTATTTCAGTGTTATATAGCTCATTCATCGAAAATGGTTATAGGCTATATATAATCACGCTAAGACTAATAAGAGCAGAGCACAGACGAAAAATGTTTCAAAATCGGGATGTTTTTTCCTTTTGAGAACGCGAACGAAGTCGCGGAAAGAAGCTAGTAATTATATAACTTTAAATGTGATCCGTACCTAATGTAGATAAATAACCGTTCACGTTTACATAACAGTTAATTAAACATTCTTTAGATCTTTAATGTTTACAAGACAATGTAATCGTAGACTAATTATAACATTATTTATGTTTGAAGTTTGAAATTAGGTCATCGAGAGCAAAGTCTTGGTTTTTATCAATGAAATTTATCATATTGTAATAAATAAAATAATTAGTAATTGGGAGTTAGAGAATAAGATACGTACTATCTTAATTGAAACTAAAATGAAATTTATCTTATAATAAATAACTCAGTTTATATCTGTATTCGAGGGAATATGTAGCACAGTGAAGAGGAATCATACATTCATTATTTTAAAAACATTGCATATATCACCGCCTTGTAAGTATTTCCAATACCTGACCTGACCTGAAAAATGTAACTTACTCTGAAATTTTATTTGACCATAATTTTGGTCCGACTCCTTTATTAGATTCTTAAATATGAAAATAAATGTATTCCCTTGATATAGAATTTATTTAAAATACAAATTATGATCTAAGTAATATCAAAAGAGGCTAAATGTACTTTAATGTACGAAAATAAATAGGGATAATAAATTAAATATGTTCTGTTCTGGTTCTTAAATGATATCAGAAATACATGTATAGTAAAAATATGGTGTATTCCTATATAAATTTGCAACCATCTCTAAATAATATATTCTCCATTTGATTAATCCAACATTAATTTACTAAAAATAACAGTGTGAACGTTGGTAAATGCTGTGATACAGGAGAATACGTTGCAGTTATTTGTCGCTCACCTCAGAAACTTTTTTAACACTTCGAAGTCAGTTGAGTTCCATTTTACAAGAATATAATAATTCTTTAAAAAATGTGTGTGTGTGTGTATACACATATACACATATATGTACACACGTTATAAGTTATACTTCTTTGGCGTAACACGCTAAAAATCTTTTCAAAAATTTTATCTTTCGCCTTATTCTACGTTTGTAGAAAAAACGATACTAACAATAGAAAAAGGTATTTAACACATTGAAAGTTTTAATACAAAGAAATACAAACAACAAATTCTAAACAAAAGGTTGACTAAAGCTAACTTCAGGGTGTCAGTTTTTCGTGACGGTGTGCGCGCGCATCGTAAAATTTACTCTTATCATTTTTTCCGAATGCGCCAAAAGAAGTATAACTTCAAAAGTATGCTGTACGCTATATTATATTCATCAAGATTCAATTGTAACTGCCCTCGCACCGTACTCAGGAAGTACGTTAATACAAGTTTTCGCATACAAATGATGCAGGAAATAGGTGAAAGAAGTAACGAGATATTTGTATTAGTAATGGACTAAGCAGATATTGCTTTTATCTATAATTACATGAGTAACTGTCTCGTGAAAGCATTGATTATGTTTATATTGAATCATTAAGAAGACTTATTGATAAATTATTTAAACCCGGAGCAAAGAAAGCAGTTATCGTTTTGACAGGGATTCCTTGTGAGACGTAGGTAATCGGGTCTAATTACGTTAAAATGTTCAATAAAAAGCATATATAATTCAGAAATAGGTAGAATGAATGACTCTTATTAATTTGAATAAAGGAATCTTAACATATAATGAACCTACAAGAAAAGTAAAAATCGTTATAGTGTAAAAAATAGGAAGGAAAGGGAAGTTAAGTTATATTAAGAATGAAATGTGAATTAACGAACAGACTCAGTTTCTGTATAGACTTTATTTAAAACAAATAGATGCTATTATAATTATTAAACATCCAGTACGACTATGGTGACTTTAAAACAATGGGCAATATTGTAAATCTCGCCATAATTACCACCAGAAAACGACATTACATCGTGAAACTTTCTCATCTAACTTTGAAATAAATTTATATAAGCGTCGTATTTTAATGTCCACCCAATAAACGGGTATGAGAGAGAAGGGAAAATGAGAGATGAAAGTTATACAAGATCTAAAACAAATATGGATAGCGGAAGTTTGCGAGACACCGTTGCAAGAAAAACGACTAGATGACGTATGTTGCGATTGTGTCAGCGACAGAAATATATTAAACAAGAACCTTATCGAGTTCTTTTAAATAATACATTAATTTTAAGTAATTAAGTACTCGAAGTATATTTAAAAGTTGTTCTGAGATTTTGATCACTATAATAAATTGTTTTATATGGAATTTCATAGCCAATAATTTACTCTTGGGACAAATTAGTGTAAATTTATATTAGTTGATAGATTCTGAGAATTAATTAATCAACTGTTCTATATATACCGTCGTCATTCTTATTGCTGAAAAAACATAATTAATATCTATATGATCTAGAAAAGCAGTACGCTGTTAACTTAGAACTCTTGTATATACATTTCCTTTCCAAAGTTAATCCTAAAATCTGGCAGCAGTAATATATCAATCCGTAGAATCTACACTTGCTATTCTGTTATATTCATTTCCCTTCTCTCCAAGTGAAGAGTGAAAAAGTATTTAGGCAAGAGAATCATTATCATGGCGACTGTTGATTTATTTTTATCCATCGTTGGACATCATGCTTTTTGGCCTTCCTGTATTTATTACCGACATAATCGTAAATTAAACAGAGGTAACATTAAAATTACATTGATCAATAAATATGGTGCGTTGTGAATGTTGACAGATAAACCAAGGTCGACATTTCATCAAAAAGGCGCGCCTAGCTATTGCTCGTTAACGATTATTAAGGATTAATTAAATTACTCTTGGTACATACTATAAAATAAATTAACATATTCAATGTCATCGTCAAATCATAATAGAGGCAGTTTAACGAAGCATAACTTTATGTACTTATTTAATAACACAGGCTTTAGTTTATAGCTATTACGTTTACTGTTATTTGTATGTGTAAGTGCGTATTTAACACAGTAATAGCCAAAACAAATAATATACTTAACGGGTACACTTTATTACTGCAAATGTTTATGTGTCTGTAGAATCATTGCAATGCGTACTGTTTAATTATTATTTTGCCTTCGAAGTTCGATAGTATAATTTAGTACAGACTTGATGTCGAATGAGACCGTAAATTAAATATAATAGCATAATTTAATAGCATAAAAATAGGATGATGCTTGATGCATCAATTACTGCTGTCTAGTACCACGTTGTGTCCCGAGTATCAGATCTATCAGAGTGTGAGGTACTATTAGTTGCTGAGAGTATTTTGAAATGTCTCAAGTATTTCTGATTTCCTAAGCTTTGTCTTTCATACATAAGTCTTTCTTACATTTATAATACCTTTAAAAGAGCAACTCTTGTATATTCTTATATTGTTATATATTCAGGATCTCGGTAAAGGCTTCAGCGATTTCCGTGAAACTTAGTATGTATGTGGTTTCAGGGACGATAAATCGATCTAGCTAGATTTCATTCATAACAAACATTTTGTTATCTGAGCTTTCATACAATGAACAAATATAGCTACAATATAAAGGTAAATTTCACCGTCGCTGTCAAAACAAAAATAGTTCAGATGGAAATCGGCTGGTTCGAAAATCAGTCTAACCCCAGTTCAAATCCGAGCAAAAGAGGTATATTTTTTTTTTTGTAGAAAAATGCTAATTTTGTGAAGCAAACCTAACAGTTTATTTTCATTTTAGATTGTTTTTTAAAGAATCGAGCTAGGCTCGGTCGTCCGGGTACAAGAATGTTCCAAATCGGACCAGTAGTTCCTAAGATTAGCGCATTCAACTACACAAACTTTCCATATTTATAATATTAGTATAGAGTCAGACATCTATGCTCTCATTATCATAATAATAACTACATTATATTGTCATAGCCATAACCCATTAAATCCGAGAATTTCTTGAATTTTCGAGAATGTGTCATTGCAGCATTCGTGTGATATCATAACGAGAGACAAAATAATGAATATTTAAAACTTAAAATGAATTTCGCAAACAATAATTATTAAATACACTAAAATGAAATTTAAAATATACATAAATTGTATAATCACGATTTAAAAATTATACTAAACGGAGACATAATAAATGTTCGGCAATGACCTTAAACTACATGATGAAAATTTAAACGCATTATTCGAGGAAACCATAGTATGTGGATACTTGGAAGGTTGTTGTATAATGTCGTATTGAGTGAAACGATTTCCTGGTATCCTACTAGTTGTTGGATAATAAAAAATGTTACTAAATTAATTGAACTCGTAGTTTTCTCACCCAAAAATATGTCAGATGCATTTGAAGTTAAAAAAGGGATTTTATATTGCGCAAACGTACAGACATCAAAAAAGTCTAAGCAACATGCGTGATATTACAAATTTTACCATTTATATTAATTAATTTCTAATTATTTACTCAAACAAAGTGCGTAGATAAGTAAACTTTTTTGTTATTGATGACATACTGGCTACTTGTAAGAAAAAAATTGATTATGTGTTGTTTTTTTCGTAAAATTCAAATGACTGCGAATTTGTTTGAATTTAAGTGCGTTTTAATTGCTGTGTTTAGTCTTGATTTTATAATTTTACCAACCATTTAAATAAAGTTAGCGACAAAATTGAATTGTTAGATATTCTTTACGTCATGAAGCGACGTCATTTGATGGCAGATGAAATGCAAAGAGCTGTAGGGATGTTGCAAGAAGGAAGTAATCAATCTCAGGTATCTCGACATTTTGGCATTCATAGAAGTATTATTTGTCGTCTTTGACAACGCTACAATAATACAGGAGAACCCGCTGAACAGCATCCAGGCTATAAAGGAGTACAACCACTCGGCAAGACCGGTACATACAACTGACTGCAAGACGCCAGCCGATGTTAACCGCTCGAGAGATACGTTTGAGGCTACAAATTTCAAGTGGTGTTGATGTAAGTCCTCAAACTGTGCGAAATCGACTGCATGAGTACGGCCTACGAGCTCGACGCTCAATCAGGTTCCCACCGCTACATCACGGGAATCGCGCTCGTCGATATGATTGGTGTAGAGAACGCATAAATGGACCCAGGAACAATGGGATAAAATTATGTTTTCCGATGAGTCGCGATTCGGGTTTAAACCTGATACAAGAAGGGTGCGAGTGTATCGTCGGCCTGGAAATACTGAAAGGCTCAGGTGCGTTCAAGAAGTTCATCCATACAGCGGCTCAACAGTTATGTTATGGGCGGGTATTATGAAGAACAGGCGAACTGAGCTCGTTTTTGTAAATGGATACATGAATGCTGAAAATTACATTGAGGATATTCTCAGACCTTATGTCTACCCATTTGCACAAACCTTTGGCTCCAATTTTAGGTTAATGCATGAAAATGCGCGTTTACATACAGCTCGGCGAATCAGTGAATACTTTTCAACGGAGAACATCCGGGTATTGCCCTGGCCTGCACAATCGCCAGATTTCAACCCCATCGAGCACGCATGGGACATGCTCCAGAGACGTGTTTAGAAGGACTTGGACGGAGCGACAACAACCCAACAACTGAAGGATTTGCTATAATTCCATTGGAAGCGAATACCGCAAGATGACATAAACAGTCTCATTCATTCAATAATAATCGTTGCCGACAAGTTCTGAATAGCAGAGGAGACCATACTTTGTATTAAATTGTTCTATTCTTTCACAATAAATACATTTTCTTTAGAAATTTCATTTTGTAAAAAAAAGTTTAGTTTCTTATGTATCTTGGTTTCTACAGTATATTCTAATATTGTTAATTTCTGTTATTAAAAGAACTTATAAAGACAACAGCTGTTATTTTTACACCATAAAACCCTAAAGATATTATTTTAAAAATAAAATACAACGTTATAATGTGAAGAACCATCCTAAAATTTAAATTAGTACATGTTGCTTAGACTTTTTTGATGAGTGTAGTTAATGCCGAAGAAGTATCAAATTACCTCTCTGCTAATTCAATAAAATCTGTTTTTATAAGGTACCTAATGTGGATGTCTATGAATATATTATTGATATAGTGTAAATATAAAGTACTAACCTCTGCCCGCGACTTTGTTCGCGTGGAATAGTTACTTTTGGCTAAATAACAAGCAGCGGAAGCTCTCAAAGGGAAGAAACCCCGATTTTGAAACATTCTTCACTGGTGTTTCGTCCCTATTGGTCTTAGCGTGATGATATATAGCCTATAACCTTCCTCAGTAAATGAGCTATATAACACTGAAAAAAAAAAATTCAAATCGGACCAGTAGCTCCTGAGATTACCCCCTACTACATCACAAACTCACAAACTTTACCTCTTTATAATAATAGTATAGATTATAAGTGGTTTATAAGTTAAAACTGACGTTATCTAGCTATTTACAAAGAAAATGTCGAATGAAATATGTTCACAACCAATCAGAACATATGAAAGTAAACTTTCTATTACTGAGAGTCTGTTATTTTACACGGGGAAATTACTTTCCTCTTCTCGTATAAAACTGGTACTAAAAATCAATTTAAATGGAGTTATATCTCACGTAATCAAGAATTAAAATAGTCTTTATTTGCGATGAATTCTTCATCTAAATATCAGCTTTTATGCGAATAAAGTTGTTATCAATCCAAAGGCATGTTTTTGCATATTAGTGTTCCAGTCATTATTGTAACAATAAGTTGAAATTTTAGCAATAAAGTATTTATGTACCGTAAGAAACGATCTATACACACAATAATAAATGTTATATTTAAATTAAAATTAGTTCTTTTAAATTACAAAAGACTGTTAATAAAAAGAAGACCGTAATTTAAAGTATTATTAATATACCACTGCTTTCGTATATCGAATTAACACGTTGATTTGGAGTTGAATCGAATTTAGATCAATATTGAATTTAACACAGGAACTGTGAGTTATAAATCTATTATGAAAATGTGATCGTTCAAAAACCAAATACGATATAGATATGTTTCAAAAATGATAGCTCAATTCGGTCAGTGAGAGCGCCGGAGACCCACCTACCCTCCCGCTCTCCTTCCTTCTTCCTCTCGTCCCCCTCCCCAACACAGGCTGGCAACGCACTTGCGACTCCCCTTTTGTTGCAGGTATCTATGAACGGTGGTGATCACTTAACATCAGGTGACCCATCTGTTTGTTTACTTCCTATGATATTATAAACAAAAAAAAGCTTATATTAGTAGCACTATCAATTGAATCCATCTGCTACTTTCTTAAGTGCATATATTTTTACTAGCCTCAGCCCGCGACTTCGTTCGCGTGGACATAGTTAATTTGGGCTAACTAATATGCAGCGAAAGCTCTCAAGAGGAAAAAACACCCCGATTTTTAAACATTCTTCATTGTTGCTCTGCTCCTATTAGTCTTCGCGTGATGACATATAGCCTATAAGCATCCTCGATAAATGAGCTATATAACAATGAAAGAATTTTTCAAATCGGACCCGTAGTTCCTGAGATTACCCCTTACAACGTCACAACGTCACAAACGGACAAACTTTACCTCTTTATAATACTAGTATAGATTACACGTACTATATGATATAGATGTACATGTAGTATAATTTACGATATATAGTTATGTAAATAAAGTAATAAAAACAAAATCTATACTAATATATAAAGCTGAAGAGTTTGTTTGTTTGTTTGTTTGGTTGAACGCGATAATTTCAAGAACTACAGATCCGATTTAAAAGTTTCTTTTAGTGTTAAATAGCTCATTTATCGAGGATGGCTCTAGGTTACATATCATCACGTTAAAACCAAAAGGAGCTGAGCACTAATGAAGAATGTCTCAAAATCGGGCTATTTTGAAAGCTTCCGCTGGGTGTTAATGTCAGTATTATATGCGTTGCCATGGTAACGCGATAACATTCTATCAAAAATATTCTCATGGTTTATTTTGTATTCCTATTAAAAAAGTTTATTCTACGTTAGTTTTGTTTTCGATTTTTAATTATACGTGTTACGTTTATATCGCAAACATTTCTTAAGTTTATTTTGTGTTGTTATTTAGAAAGTTTAGTAGTAATAATATTCGTCCAATAAGACAGTCGAAGGAATTAATCCATACAGCCAATTCTGAAGTTGTCAATATAATTAGTTTTCTTCTATGTCCAAGTTAATGTAAAGGTATACGCCGAATCCTCTACATAATATAACGTAATTTTTTATCTTCTTAATCTTGAAGACCATAGAATTAATGCTTCGTGGTTTTATTTTTCATTCATTTCACTTATGCAAAATAAACGAACGATATTATATAATACGCAACCAATTTCTACACCATATAGAATCATGTAACACAATATTATGAAAAAAATATAAAATCCACTACATGACAGACTGAAATCCCGCCAAACACTCTTAAAAAACTATATTCTACATTAGTTTTGTTGCCAATTTTTTATTTGTGATATATTAAGTATTATAAAAGTAAAGTGAGTGTAATTTATATTAAAATAAACTATTTTTGGTGAATACAATCTGTGATGCTACAAACATCAACATTTTTTTAACTCTGTCGATATGTCTGTTTTTTTATTTGTTCCGGGTAATCTCCGAAACGACTGGACCTATTAGAATGTTTTTTTTTTTTCTTAGAAATGACTACGCTTAACAGCTTCACCAGACTACTAGTAATATCTGAACGGGAATTTTACGGGCAAATAAGTAACTAATTAGCTGTTTTATTTAATATTGTTCGATAATGTGTAGCTTCATATTTTCATTATTTTCTTATATAGTGTGAGCATTGAGGGTGATATATAGTTTAAAATTCCAGTTATGTGGCTGATCATAATTGTTGATATAATCCAGTTATTAATATACCTTGCTATAATTTAAATCACATATAAAAACATATGAAAGAAAGGAAGAAATACTTTATTGTTGGAACAACCATACAATTAAATTAACTTACACAAACTGGTTACACAGAAAAGAAGAAAAATACATTTGAAAATAAAAAATAAATATCCAACAATTGGCGAACCCATTCAGCAAATATGTGCAATACAAATAGTACTGCGGCGCTGATTTTCGATGGGAGCCTGTATGAAGATATGAATGACTTTCAAATATATTTATTCTTGGAGTCCAGTACAATGTACATCACACGCGTATGTTTACAGTGAACAACATATTTCTAACCAATTTCACACATACAAATGCACGGATAACAGTTCATCACAACATATTGTTCATAAAGTCGTGTTCCACGTCTGTCCATATGTCTATTCGCGATAAGATTAAAAACTACAGAACGCATCTTCATGCCGTTTTTACCAATATATAAAATGATTATTGGGCAAGGTTTAAGTATAGTTTGCCTTATTATCAGAGCGGGCAACATCTGCTGAACTCGCTAGCTAAAAATTAAACAGCTAATTAGTTAGTTATTTTCCCGTAAAATTCCCGTTCAAATATTACTCGTAGTCCGGTGAAGCTGTTAAGACCTTGCTAGGTAAATAGCGTAGTCATTACTAAGAAGAAAAAAGAAAAAAAAAACGTTCAAATAGGTCCAGCCTTTTCGGACATTAAAAGAAGAAAATAAACAAACAGACATATCGACAGAATAAAAAAAAATTGATATTTGTTGCACCACAGATATATGTATTCACCAAAAAGTATTTATTTTAACATTACATACACACACTTTATTTTTATAACACGTAATATATCACTAATCAAAAATTGGGAACAAAACTAACGTAGAATAAACTCTTTGAGGAGTTTACGGCGAAATTTCAGTCTGTCATCTAGTGGATTTTATATTTTATCTATAATCTTGTGTTACTTGACTCTATAATGTGTTAAATTGGTGGCGTTTTATGTAATATGGTTTGTTTATTGTGCATAAGTGAAATAAAAGAAAAATAATACCACGGAGCATGAATTCTGGGGTCTTGAAAATTAAGAAGAAAAAAATTTACGAAATATTATATAGAAGTTTTGGCGCTTATACCTTTACATTAACTTAGACATAAAAGAAAACTGGGTAGAGAATACATAAGAACTACCTACATTGACAAGTCCAGAATTGGCAGTATGGATTAATTCCTTCGCCAGTCTTATGGACGAATATTATTACTACTAACATTTTAGAATAGCAACATAAAATAGACTTTAAAAATGTTTACGATAGCAACGTACTACGTATAATCAAAAATTGGAATTAAAAATAACGTAGAATAAACTTTTGAACAAAAACACAAAATAAACCCCGATAATATTTCCGATAGATTGTTATCATGTTACCATGGCAACGCATATAATACTGACACTGACACGCAGTGGATGCTCTGAAAATAGCCCGATTTTGAGACATTCTTCATTAGTGCTCCGCGCCTATTGGTTTTAACGTGATGATATATAGCCTATAGCCATCCTCGATAAATGAGATATCTAACATAAAAAGAAACTTTTAAATCGGACCGGTAGCTCTTGAGATTAGCGCGTTCAACCAAACAAACAAACTCTTCAGCTTTATAATATTAGTATAGATAAGTTTAAGAAACTACGATTTTCTATAATACACAGGTTCAAAGGGTTGTGTTTTCGAAAAATAGCTAAGAGGTTTGGTGCATATGTATTGTTATCTCCGTACAAAATATTACATCTTGTTAAGATAATAGGTACACTATGCTGGCAAAGCCACAAGTATTAGCTAGTAAGCCATAAAAATATAATAGAAGTACATATCGAGACATGAAATTTAAAAAGAACACGGTAAAAAGCTTTTTTTTCGAAATAACTACGCTATTGACCCAGCAAGGTCTAACAGCTTCACCGGACTACTAAGGCGAGCGCTTGCGGCACTCAGCCGAACGGCAAAAAATTATAATCAACAAGAGTTTAGTTACCAAAACAGCAAATTAAGCTGATATAGCTGATATTAATACTAACTTTTTCCTCGAGATAAGCTAAATTTATTCAATATCGTCGTAAATTATAAATTATCGTAAAGT
Organism: Antheraea mylitta; assembly: GCA_014332785.1. Lineage (NCBI taxonomy): Eukaryota > Metazoa > Arthropoda > Insecta > Lepidoptera > Saturniidae > Antheraea > Antheraea mylitta. The sequence continues at coordinate 6,891,327 of JACEII010000005.1, read as the reverse complement.
ATGCCCTGATCTGGCAAAATACCAAAAAGTTTTTGCTGTAATATGCCTATGTCATTCTGGGATACAATACTCTACATCGTTATCCCTAATAAGATAAATTGTTCACGAAAAGCTTTTGCCTTTTATGAAGCCAATTTATTATTAATCCTTCGCTAAGCAACTAAGATAAAATGAAGGGATATGAACTAATCTCTTTCGTTGATGCGAAAGCGGGTCGATACGATCCCGGTGCTAATGAGAATTTGTGAAAGGTTATCTAAAATTGAGTTAAATCTTAATTTCTGATCAATTTAGTTATACACCTTACTCTGTACATACGATAATTTGTATGTATAGCATCATTTATTAAAAAGGAGGTTACTATGTTCGGTAGTGTGTATTTTTTTTAATATATGTTAATCGATATCTCCATCAATTGCAAACCGATTTTAATGATTCTTTATATATATATATCTATCTAGGTAGCGCAAATATTAATAGTTTTTGTTTAATTTGGTCAATTTAATAATATATTTATTTTTTAATTTTCAGTGCTTTATAAGTTTTTGATATTGAAGTCGGTTTAATTTTTAATGTCACTTACGAGTATCTTATTAGAAACGATGTACATGGATGGATCTCTTATGAAATAATCGTTCTTTTTTATGATAACAGGCAAACGGACAGTTGGGTCACCTGATTTTAAGTGATCACCACTGTCCGTAAACACTTTCAACGCCAGGGGAGACGCAAGTGCGTTGCCAGTTTGTGCTTCGAGGAGAAAGGAATAAGGAATGGGAGAGGTAGGAGGAGGGGAGATGGTTTTCCGGCACTCTCACTAACCGAACGAAACGCAACAATGCAAGCATTGTTTTTCACGTCGGTGTTTCTGTGGGTCGGGTGGTACTACCCCGGACGAGCTGACCCATTTCATGCTGAAACCAGTAATAGCTTCAGCGTGGCTCTACTACCTATAAAGGTATTTGGATTATAGTTTAGAAAAAAATTAACCTTCATTAGCTTAAATGATTAGATACTGCATCAACGATATAAATTGTAATGGTGTAATTAATGTGATATATAGATAAGTCCAATAATATTTAAAACGATATTAGAATATTACAACTAATATAATAATGTAATAGTTATATCAGAACTTGTGGTTTGCTTTTACCAGATTCGGCCCCCCTCGGCAGCTGCACAAGCCTAGGTCCGTTCCCTCGGCGTGGAGCCCTTGAGTGCGCCGCTCGCGCGATACAGTGACACAAAATCTTACATCACTGCAACAACATTACATATATCACACCCACGCACGTGCACACATACACGTTTATACATGAAAGTAGAAGGGTTTTGTTTCTCTCCCTTATAGAAACGGAAATAGTTTGGAAAATTATCCGACACAAAAAATATATATAAGAGTTGTTGAGGTATGTATGCTTTGTACACATATATGCTCCAACAACTCATATATGTATGAATAGTTCGCTTAGATCATCTCAAACATGTCGCGAATTGCCTGTATCAGGCAACAGCCCAAGCCGAGGTGTGCCGTGTACCCTTGAGCCAGTTGCTCAAATAATATCGGCTGAGTGCCGCAAGCGCTCGTCTTAGTAGTCCGGTGAAGCTGTTGAGACCTTGCTGGGTCAATAGCGTAGTCATTTCGAATATATATATATATATATATATATCAGAACTATAACTTAACCAATCAAGAACAACAAGAAAACTAATATTTACTAACGGTCTTACGTAGATAATATGAAATTTTGTATTCACAAAGAGACTTCAAACGGAATTAATTGTAAGCGTTCATGAATTTCATTTACACTAACCTTAAAGTATTCACTTTGTATTCATAGAGCTGAATTATTTTAGTTCTCCGTTCGATTTTAATCATTTTCGAGTGAAAAGCTCTTATACGGAGACGTGGTACTGTGGTACGTTGGTGACTGACTATTCATTATTGAGGTCGCGGTGTGGAGTGGACGTACAGAATACTAAAGTGGTGACGATACGGATATAAAGATGCGGTAGGTGACAATTGACATACCTCTCACAATCTAATACTAATGTAATACTGGGTACAACTCTGTCGTTACTTTTTTCAAATAGAATATTCAAAGTTTAGTGTTCAATATTCTATATACATATAATAAAAATATAAATATAATGTATCTGTACATATGAGATTTATGTGAAAAAAATGTTGCAGGTATCTGAACTGTATGTCTGTATCTTTGATCATGCATCACTGCTAACCTCACCAAGAAAATCATAAAGCATATACTCGAGTAACATTTAGTCTTAGTTTCATTAAAGCCGGTTCACTCTATCAAAAGTTATAATTTTAATAACGACGCAACTTAAGTACGTATAAATACTTGTTTTAAAAAGGTTTCGTACTAAATGCAACGTGCTCGCCCGAGGCAAGTTCGTGTTATCCTTTTTTCGCAAGTCTATCATAACCTAACCAAATCGAGACAAAAGAGCAAGATGGCGAACATTTAGCGAGCGTGGTACATTTAAAACGTAACCTTTTAAAGCAAGTATTTAATACGATTTCACTTTATTGTCATAACACCGAATATGTTTAGGTTCATTTGGTTACTGGTTAGTTTTTGTTTTAGTTCTAATTTCTTTGGCGTCTAAATCAGCTTAGTTAAAAATAAAAATACAACATACATATATGTATAAACAACATACATTACCATTAACAATGAATTATCTATTTATTAAGCTTAGAATATTATCTAACTGACAGATAATACAGCATGAATTATAAGCCTAGAATCATGAAATTTTGCACAAAAACAAAAATTACTTATTTAACGAAGATGAAAATGAAGAAAATGTTATGTAGTATTTTAAGATAAAATCTATCGGATACACGATTAAATATCTATAAAAATTTTTACTCAAGGATGTCTATGAATATCAAATATGTTCAGTTAATACTGTTAAATATTTACCCTGCGATAAAAACCCTACGATAAGTTATAATGCAAACAATACTCTTCAATAGAAAAACCATTTGAAAAAATAATCGTAATAGGGATGATATAAATAATGCAACACACGATAAGCTGTATTAGTTATCTTTTGACCCACATTATCAAGGCCATTCCTACATATTTCGTATTTGAGTAAATCACACGATAAGATTACAGTTAAAATCCCTACAAATATGAAACAACACAAATACATAATGCATGGAGATGCGTAACTGATTTCTTTACACAATATACATGTGTCGTAAGTCAAACGACTTATAAATAGTAAGTAATTGTAAGCGGTTTCACTTGAATTAGCATAAATGGTTTATGTAAGATGTATGTACGTAGACAATACTGGGTGTATCCAGGTCGTATGATCCGTTATTCCGGGGTGAGAGTTCTTGGTTAGCTGCTAAATCCGCACGCAAATCGACGCTAAACATGTTGCGAATTAAAGGAGGTTTTGAACGCTTAGCTTCGATTTGTTTGACTCTGATTGATTTATTTACGTAGTTTAATTTCATTATAATATTCTGTTGTATACTGTATACGTTTTTATAACAAATACGTAGTAACTACAGTGGCAAGTATCAATCTCAGAAATCCTGGTTTATGCTGAAGATGTTTTCCATGAGAGTTACAAGGTCATAGTTACGAAGAGTGTCTATTATAAAAATGGCATAAAAGAGTAAGTAACATCTGACATACGAGAAAATGTTAATGTATCCAAAACTCTCTCTATACTTAAATCAACATAATACAAAAAAATCTAATAACTTGTACACTATATAATAATTTCGATAGAATTATTAATATAAATAATAAATAATATAAATAATTTTTCGAACTGACTACGCTATTGACCTAGCAAGGTCTTAACAGCTTCACCGAACTACTAAGGCGAGCGCTTAAGGCACTCAGCTGATTTTATTTGGGCAACTAGCTCAAGGGTGCACGGCACACCTCGGCTTGGCTGTCAGTCACTGTCTGCTGTCCGGATACTGATTGAATAATAGCAGTCTATGGAAATATGCAAGAAAATGCGACGCAAATTATGATAACAACCATATTACCAATTTCTCCTCTGATATAAGCAAGTACTTTTTACAGAGTTTTTAAATTAAAAAGTTTTAATTCTGAATAAACTTGTTCAGAAAATATAAACATATTAATTAGTATGATCAAAGTAAACCATAAAATTAAATCAGGGTTTGATTTTGTACCATTAAATTCACTATACTTATTTCATTACACCTTGATTTATCGGTGTGTCACAGATACCAACATTTATAAATCCTAATCCAAGTAAATATGTCGATATCGAATATATACACATTATATTTGTACAGGTGAGAATTTTAATGGAATTGCAAAAATACTACCTGTTTGTGTAATTAGAAGCGTGAAAAAATTAAAAAAAACACAAGAAATATTTTTTTTTGTTCTATTCTGCAGACTCTTGGTCCACACTTTTTTTTTGCTTACATGTAGTATTTTGTATACGTAAAATCGTATCCGTGAGCATTTTTTTTTAAGAAATAAATTTGATTACGCTCTAATCTCAGTAAATAAAATATAGGAGAATTAAATTTCACAATCAAATAAACAGTTATCTATCTAGTTCTGTATTACTCAGGTCTCTATAAGTTAGGTAGGTAATCTCTAGCTTGTCTACTTACTGGGTGGGTAGACAAGACTAGTGATTAGGGGCGTAGGGTTGAGTAGGTAGGTAGGCTAGGAGGGTTGCGTTAGGGCGGAGGGCTATACTAGGAATAAGTTAGTCTAGGACGGAAGGGACTTCTGGGAGGCATGTGGTGGTGATGAGGAGTTAACCTCGTTAATAAATCAACAGTGAAGTGGTGGCGGAGGGATCTTTCTTCTCTGCTGCCGGCTGAACCCAAGGGGAAGGGGCGGGGGACTTGACCTCCTATTGCACGGGTCAGCAAATTGGGAGGAATTCGGAGAACCGGGCTGCCTCAGTCGGGTGTGGCGGGGGTAAACGTCCCACCGCGTTTACGTAGTGGGCGGTCGACACTACTCAGCGCCCCCCCCCCCCCCCCGGGCCGTTGGATGTCTCGTAAAGGATTCTTCTCCACGTTGAAAAAAAAAGCTCTGTATTACTCAAGTTCGAAGCATTTTTTGATTCCCCGAAGGAAATTAATATTTTTTGTAGTTTTTTTCTTGTTTCATGCAGTTTGAGCAGAGTAATCAATCAACTATAAAATATATATAGCTTTTTATTGTTTCACCAATGGGAATTAAAACACATATTGCTAGCGACCCACTCGCCCTTTGTACTTTGTAAACAAGGACCTGTTTGAATAGGATATTCAATAAATTATTATTAACCGGTTTATATTTGTAGTCATTGAATATATACGATATAAAACGCAAATACATTCCATATTAGTTTCCTTACAAAGTAGATTTTTTTTTTAAATGTACTTAGATATATTATCTTCTGCGTTTATTTACCACACTTGTGATATTGACAAAGTATAGAGGGAAATATTTTTTGTTAGATTTTTCCTTATTTTGATATTGGAATCTATGTTAATCTTTTAGTTATAACCAAGTTTATGTTCCAGGCATCTTGAAGAAGAAAGATCAAGTTATAAATGTATGTTTTGTTACTTCGAAATACTTGTTAAAATAGATTATCTTACAAAAAAGAAATACATAAATCGTATATTAAAATAATATCAACAAACTACATAATATCTATATTTTATGAGAATATTTAACTAAAAAAATATAACACACTGCGAGCACGGCGGACGTTGTCTCGCCCTTATAATAAAAAAAAACCTTGAACTCAAAGAAGCTGTCGTCGATTTTTTGGAGGCATTATAAAGCTCTATAACTTTTCTCTAGAACTCAATAATATATCTCTCATCGCAAAGGCAACGTTTGTAAGAAACGTTTTCGTTCGACCGTTTTTACTCCGACTTATCTTGCAAATCCGACTACCACAAAAAGTCTTTTCTTTTTTTCGAGTTAATATATAGCCTATGACACTTATTGGTAAAAGAAGTTTCAAAATCTGTTTACTAGATCCCAATATTACCCCTACAATCTCACAAAGTTTACCTCTTTATAATATTATTATAGATAATATATCCGTAAATATAAATATAGAAAATTAGGTACGTTTTAGAACCTGATTATTTCACAATGACAATTGAATTATGAAATTGTCTATAATTATATCACTAATTAGTGATGGATTACACGTGTGAGTCAGGAAGGGGTCAAGGTGTGCGGAGACGTCTTACGGTCGGCTAAGATTAGCGGTGACGCATCGTAGGCTAGGCCCGGTCAGTACCCCGGACTAAATAAAACTACACAATTACACAAACGAATGGAAATGGCATAGCTAACTAAATCTACACGACACGTTGACATCCCTGCTTAACCTTTTGAGAATGTTAGACTAAAATTTTTCTTCTTGTATTGTGTTAACTTTAATTAAAAAATGGGCAAAAGATATTACAACGCCATCCTTTGTAGCAATGGTTAGTTCAAATTATACACTGTCCACAACGGGTTTCACAAAAGAAACCCTAACCTTCTCATATTTAAACGGCTATAAAAAGCTGGAATCTAAAGACGCTTCTTGTAAAAACGGAGAGCGGAAATTTCTCAATAGCATCTACCCGCACACAGGCTTTCGTGTTGGACGCCTACCGCCTCTGCTCTGTATAAAATGAACCGGCTTGGCCTTTCACGCGCCGGAACAGGGCTTTTTCTTATCGTCTGTTAGTTGCGGAGGCAATTCTATTGAGTGCCAGAATTCACAACGCTGTGTACAAACCTCGTTCGCGGTAGTCTGCTAGTCAATAACGTTGGAGAGTTTGATGCTCGGGCTTTATAATAGTTTGCAGCCTCCGTTTTATACAGTATTAAATAACTTTTGAAAATATACTGAGTTCATGCAAACACTTCACATCCATTTATTAAACGGAGTAAAGGAAAATAAATCATTTGCAGCCTTCGTTCTCGGTCAGTTAAAGTTCATGAATTGAATTCCCTTTTTATGGCGTGTGAAAAGATTATTAAACTTTATTGTACTGTGTTAGTCATATAGCGGTATTAAAATTCTTCATTTATAACAGTTTTCGGTGATTATTAAACTGATTTGATAAGATCTGGATAACTATTATATATTCTACGTTTTCTTTTGAGTTCTCTGAGAAAATTATACGATAATTAAACGTATATTTTAAAATGTATCATAAAACTCATCATCATTGTAGCGAGTATTACGTTAGATATTATTATTATTTGTAGATATAATTATTTTACTAAACGGTAAATTAATTATTTATGAAGCAATTGTTTCATAAATTTTAGAGAAGATCCTCTAAGAACGTAACGTAATTTCAAATTAAATGTTTGTCAAACATTTCAGTTGTTTACCAAAAAGAACATTTGTGTTTTTCTAGATACGATTTTAAAGAATAAGGTCTATTGTTAAAAACTTATTTTTGCTTTCCGTAAACCTGTTAATATTACAAATTTCAATTTATATACACGATTGAGTATAGAATTTGTTGTTTGAAATATCTTGAAACAGATAGTTTTACTATTTACGTAATAATATACAATAATGTAACTCGGAAACTGTTCTTGACAGTAGAGAAGAAAGGTATTTCAACTCAGAAAATTGATTACTGCTTGCACGACTAGACAAGGGGGCATTGTTTTGCAGTCACATTTCTACTATAATGTAACTTTTGTTTCCATTGTTCGGGAAAAGCATTCATATATATAATAAAGTATATCATTAGAACATAACGTTGTAAGAATATTAAATAATATACGATAATGAAAATGTATACGTAGTAAACAATTTAAAATACATTTTGTGAATTAAATAGTTGTATACTAATTTATGGTAACAGACAAGAGAAGGTGTGAACATAAATGTATTTATTTTATTTTTTGATGTTCTATAAACTCTTTTTTTCTATTGTTTGTGTAATATAAGCAAATCAAAAGTCAAGACAGTCATAAGGACTGCCAACAGAAGTAATAACTTAAGACAATTAAATAACTGTAAACTTTTAGAAATAATTAAATAATTATAGTTGGAATACTTTAAATCTCATAATTTGTAAATTATAATTACTAATATAAGTTATAATATGGTAACATTATGGTCTGGTTTTCGAATTATTAATAAATGTTTATACAGTTTATTAATTCACGAAAAAGGGTGTATGTATGTACACGCGTTGGAAGTTATACTTCTTTGGCGTAACAAGATGAAAAAAAAATCTTTCGGCTTATTCTACATTTATAGAAAAAACGACACTAACAATAGATAAAGGTATTTAATACATTAAAAGTTTTAACACAAAGAAATACAAACAATAAAATGTTGACTATAGCTAACTTCAGGGTGTCGGTTTTTCTTGACGGTGTGCGCGCGCATCGTAATAACTTCAGGGTGTCGGTTTTTAGTGACGGTGAGCGCGCGAATTGTAAAAATTAACTCTCATCATTTTTCCCTAACGCACCAAGAGAAGTATAACTTCAAATATAAGATGGTCGCACAATCTCAATATAGAGTATCAGTATTACATGTACCTACGTATGCCGCCATACTATGCATTGCTACTCTAACCACATAATAATAACCACAAATATGCAAAATAAACACATATCTACAATTAAAATCTATTTGAAGTGCATATTATTAATGAGATCGTTACTAAGTAGATTATAAGGAGCGGTACTTATTAGAGAATCGCAGACAACTAGTACTAATGAATATTCAGTCATCATACTAGTAAGTTTTTGTACTTCAGATGAGAGTATTACATAAAACAAAAACATGAAAATAAATATTCACAAGTTCTTTTGTTTAAAACGTTGTGAAACACGACAGTAAACGGTCATTTTAAAGAGAAAAGATTTAAACTGTTTGTAATGAAATTTGTTTGTGTCAAGTTGTTCTCTTGCATTTTCGTATAAGTTCAAACACCTTTGATTTTTTTGTTACACCAGCGAACAAAATTGGGCAACGAAAAGCGGAGTTATACAGTTCGTGTTGACTGGACTCAATGATAACGCCCAATTTTTAAATTTACGAGATTACCTACATAAATTCTTTTAATACATATTGTATATTGTATTTTTTTTTAATAATCTATATATAAACCGACAGAGGAAACAACCAGGGTCCACGATTTTTAACTAACCGAGCCAGAAACCTGATAATGTCGCAACTCTATCTACCATTTGAGATAAATAGATTACTTTTTTAAAAAATCATACATTTTCCCACATATATTAGATATTAGCTATGCACGCGACTCCGTCCATGTAAAAAACAGTGACTAATAAAATCATCTGAATGTATTAAGTCCATTTACTTATCTGCTTTTCTCTCGTACTTGAGTCGCGTCGTCATTAAAATTACAATAAGTTTTGAAAGAGAGGGCCGATTAATGAAACTAAGGTTAAATATTACTTGAGAAAATACATTATGATTTTTTTGCTTATTATGAGTTTTATCGTGAGTGCCGTACTTTTGCAGTGATGCGTGTTCAAACAAATAGACAGACAGACACAACTGTCCAAAAATAACTGAAACGTAGTTTATTACCTATTCCAAGACATCTAAAACATTTTATCCTCAAAAATATATAGAACATATAGATAAAAATGTCAAACGTATTTAGAATACAATAATAGCAAATTGACTTCGTGCTAATTGTTAATATTCAAGCTGCTGTTTAGCCAAATCTATTGTCACAGATAAACTAAGCCAACCACTGCCTACTTTCAACGTTAACGCGTAGGTTATTACCGCAAAATTGAAAGTTTATTTTATTGCGTAACTCACGTTAACTACAAGTATCGAATTCGATGTAATAATATCATGGCACTTACACCATAATGTTTTCTTGATAGTTACAGATTAAGTAACCTTAGTAAAGCGTGTTGTAACGTTGAGGAATTTTTGTTATTACCCGATTATAAAGATAACCACTAACTGTTATTATATTCCACTAGTAATTTCCGCCGGTTTCGCGTGGATGCAATTTTCTAACCTGGCGTTGTGAATTTCTAAATGTTTTAGGTCCAGTTTCGTCGCTTTGTTTTTTATAGTTTTATTTAAAGATTTTCAATCATAGAAGCTATTATAAGAATCTTCACATAAACTACATTTTCTTTGTTTTGCACATCATTTTAAATATATGATATTTTCTAAGATATATATAATTATACCAATAGTGGCAAACGAATATGCGGGTCACTTGATGCTAAGTGATCACCGCCGCCCATGGATACCTGCGACACGAGGAGAATCACAGATGCGTTGCGGTAAAGGAATAGGCGTTTATTGAATGACTAGCCTCTGCCCGCGACTTCGTTCGCGTGGATATAGTTAATTTGGGCAAAGTAATATGCAGCGAAAACTCTCAAGAGGAAAAAACACCCCGATTTTTAAACATTCTTCATTGTTGCTCCGCTGGTATTAGTCTTAGCGCGATGATAACCATCCTCGATAAATGAGCTATATAACAATGAAAGAATTTTTCAAATCGGACCATTACTTCCTGAGATTACCCCTTACAACGTCACAATTCACAACGTCACAAACTCACAAACTTTACCTTTTTATAATATTAGTATAGAGTATAGATAGTAAATTGTAATGGTCCGGAAACGGTGCCATTGGGAGTTCGTTCCAGAGTACTGACGTACGCGGAAAAAACGACCGTGAGGACCGCATAATGGATAACTTCCAACAATCGAGGAAAATGCAGTACTTAAATACTCTTTGAAATGATATACTCTAAAACGGTAGTTATCATCTAGATCCAGTGCCCAACGTAAGTACAATATTTAACTAGATAAAGATAAACACTATATTTGTCAAAATTCGTAAATAAACAATAATTTTTTATCTATACTAATATTATAAAGAGGTAAATTTTGTGAGTTTGTGCTGTTGTAGGGAGTAATCTCAGGAACTACTGGTCCGATGTGAAAAATTCTTTCAGTGTTATATAGCTCATTTATCGAGGAAGATTATAGGCTAGATATCATCACGTTAAGATGAATAAGAATGTTTGTAAATCGTTTTTTTTCTTCTTGAGAGCTTCCGTTGTGTGTTAGCGTTAGTCCATAGTAACTAACTATTCCTCGCAGACGAAGCAGAGGCTAGTAATATATAAAAAATAAAACTTATACTTTTGACTATGAAGCTGGACGAATATATGAGTAAAGGAAGACCGACAAAAGTATGGACGGATTTCGTGAAAAATGATATGTGTGTAAAAGGTGTGAATACAGAGACGACATCTGACAGGGGAGAATGGAAAAGGAAAAATATGTTGTGCCGAACCTACTTAGGTGGGATAATGATAAGAAGAAAAAAAACATGTAAGAGATAAAAAATATTGTGTAATCTTTTGGAGATGGCATATAGGGAACTTCCCGCAAGTATTATCTTGATGGAAGGTACAATTATGTAATACATTATTTTTATGTATTACACAAGATTTGCGAGTGTTCTCGATGTAAGCGTCCGAGAAGTCATCACGACTGCATTGAAATATATCACTTTTTTTTTCTTATTTACAGAAATATACTACTCACGTATACATGTAAGCCTTCTGGAAGAAATTATCTGAATGAGAGTGAAAACCGCATCAAAATCGGTTACGTAGTTTGGTAATTCTACGGTAATACAGGCAAACACGAAAAGAGAATTTAACTTTTAATATTCATTGATGATGATGGAGAAGATACTTCAAACATACACATATTATGTAAGTTTAAGTATTTACTTCAAACTAATTGTAAGTGGTTGTAATCATTCCACATTTTACTCTCTTTCAAGCCATTTTATAATTTTTATAAAGTATATATGTTTATTGCTGTAAATATTAAAAAAAGATAAAAGCATACTTTCCCATAAGTCTTCACGATAACCGCGAACTCACATGTTGGGTCCAATGACGTATTAACGAGCCTCTGATCATCAACAAAGTTCAGTGCACCTCATTCCATTACAGATATGCATATTCAATTAAACATGTCACGTCGATATGATATCTATACATATAAAAATAATTAATATGTCCGTTATTTGTTTGAGCTGAGTTTCGAAATTATTGACTTTTAAACTGATGATGACTCAACAACACATGACCCCAAATTCTCGGTAAAGCAAAATATCAGGACTAAATCAGCTGACGAACTAAGCCCGTCTGGATAGCTACCAGGTTTTCTTAGCTGCTCTTAAGAGTTAGTCCCTTTAGCGTCTTTATTAACTTAAATCACAACACCATTTAATATGATACTAGCCTATGCCCAGCGACTTCGTCCGCGTGAAATAGTCACTTTAGCGCTAACACGCAGCGGAAGCTCTCAAGAGGAAAAAACACCCTGATCTTGAAACATTCTTCATTGATGCTCCGCTCCTATTGGTCTTAGCGTAATGATATTTAACCTTCCTCGATAAATGAGCTCTATACGACACTGAAAGAATTTTTCTAATCGGACCAGTAGTACTGAGATTATCCTCTAGAACGTCATAAACTAATAAATTCACAAACTTTACCTCTTATCTAAATCCATATCTATATTAGTTTAGATAAGACTGTTTTTTTTTTTCGAGCCGACTACCCTATTGGCCTGACGGGCCTTGACAGTTTCACCGGACTAAGGCGAACGCTTAAAGCACTTCACCGCTTCACAACAAGCTCAAGAGTATCAGAGTGGCCGAAGTTCATCTTGGGCAGTTGACTAGGATGTAATTTCGTGAATCTATCTATGCAATGATATTGTATTCAAAAGCTAAGACCTTTAGCGTATAAAAAAATCGATTTAGACAAGATTTTAATAACCGGCAGTAATATTACAACTGAAAGTTCCAAAGAATATGTATGTATCTTATAACGTTGATCCATAAGTACGGAAATATATTTATTTACCCATAATAAATATTATCTTAAAATATATTTTCAGATGAACAGTTCGATGAAGTGGTTCCTATAATGTACGTTATTTTGGTATAGTCATCACGGTCCAACAGAACAAGATGCAATTTTGAAAAGGACCATTTTTCAATAAAACAAAGAAAATTTATCGTCCCGTATAAGCATATGTCTGAAGTTCTCAAGGAAAACTATTTTGGCGCTATAAAATTGTTGATAACAGCTACTTACTATAATTTATAAAGAAAGACTTTTTTTTATATCATAGAAGGCAAACGAACAGGTGGGTTACTTAATGTTAAGTGATGACCGCCGTCCATAAACATCAGCAACAGCAGAGGAGTCGCAAGTACGTTCCCAGTCTCTATTGATTGGGAAGGGAGGGATAGGGAAACAGGAGAACAGGGGAGGTGGGCCTCCAGTGATCTCACTGAACGAACGAAACGCAACAATGCAACCACTGTTACTTCACGTCGGTTTTCTGTGAGAGGATGGTACTATCTGGGACGAGCCGACCCATTCTGACTGAAACCATGGCTCCACAACTCTCGAAATAATATGGCGACATAGTTTATAAACAGCTACACAGTGCCACCATTTTCAGTATAACACAATCATAAATCATGTCAAATACATGTGCGTAAAATTATAAAAACGTTGACAGTGAATTATGACGCAAGTGTAGAAAAAATCCCCTTTACATTACAATTTATTATATGTTAAAAACCTCAGACCAATGACAGTGCACTCTTGTACTTATATTTTACATTACATTGTAATACCTACCTATTTCAGTATAACGCAAACACAAACCAGTTTAATTGATAATAGGAAACTAGCCGTTACTTGTGACTTCGTCTGTCTTTTTTATTTTAACAATGAGTTTATATACAGAGGAAGATACATACATTATTACATCAGTTGTTCCACTTCACGGCTAAAAATCATCACTGAATGCGTAATCCTTAATAAAAAGACAAAGAAATGATACAAAAATAAACTGATTAATATCCATCTTGTAGTTTTGTGTCATATAAGCACACTGACATATCTCTATTATTATATATATATTACATCACAGTACCTATCTACTTAAATAAAACACAGTTGCAGACCAGTTTCATTGATCCAAAGGAAATTATAGAATTTGAATTTGAAATTATAAAAGAGTTCCTTATGTTATAAAGCACCTTCGACCAATGTAGTCCGGTGAAGCTGTAAAGACCTTGCCAGGTCAATAGCGTAGTCAGTTCGAGAAAAAAAAAACCTTCGACCAAAAAACCTTTTCGTTCCAACAATTTACGTTAAAACCTCACACCGGTGGCAATTCTACCCTAGGTCTATATAGATTAGATAGATATATTACATTTTAGTACTAATCTGTTTATTTACAAGGAGATGTAACCAATTAAATTGATATTTGTCAAATAATAAAAATTATTGACAGCAATGCTGTCAATATATTAATTGTATGCTAAATTGTCACACCGAAGACCTACTTACTAATCACCTTAGTATAACACAGTCATAGACCATTTTAATGTGTGTATGCAAATTATAAAAAATATTGACAGTGTAATTAATATAATATAGATGTATACAAAATCCTCTTTTATTTGATAATCCAAATAAATTATTCTAATAAGCCTAATTCTATATTAAAAGTTCAAATCAGTAACACTATATTTTTCGAACTAAGTATATTTTATATTACACTAGCTGACCCGTGCAACTTCGTCTGCACCAAATTGGTTATCACTGGTTTCAATTGTATTTTTAAACGCGAAAAAAATATGAATAAAACTGGTATCCAGTTGCAGCCACAACTACCGTTTCCAAAAATCCAAACTATCCACGGATTCACTGAAACATATACCCAGATTACATGTAATTTTTATTTTAAATAAGCCTAGTACCCATTCGTAGCATCATCTACCACTCCGTTGTTTGTAGTCCGGTAAAGCTGTTAAGACCTTACTCTGTCAATAGCGTAGTCATTTCGAGAAAAAAAAAATCATCTACCAGGTTCAATTAAGATAAAAACGAACCTACATAAAACTAAATAAACATCTCTACCGCTTACTTTATCATAACCATCTTCAACTTGTATTAAAACCTTTTTATACTCCATTATATTAAAGAAAAATATATGAACACCGTATAAAAGCGTCAAACATCTCGCCGAACCGTCAAATGTCACTTGCTTGAAACTATAGTCTAAGAGTTATAAACTGTTCCGAAAACGTATTTCAAATATATTTCTAATACATTTTTATAAATAATCTCTGTACCATTCACAACATAGTGCCCATCACTTCTTGATAATTTATCCATGTTGATATGTTTCTATTGTAGATTATTCTACGTTATTATACTGAATAATTGACATTAAATACATAACGTGTATTTGTCACACTTGATATTGGCGAAATTACCTATATAGGCAGAGGCCATACCGGAAAGAATCAATCAAGCCAGTTTTATACATTATATTCATCCTAACAACGGGCTACTTTTTGGAAATAAAAATAAAAGTAATCTTACCCCATGTTAGAATAGCAGTAATTTTATTATTACTATATTTAGATATAAATAAGTACAAATTTTATCTTCCACACTAATTCAGTTATTACTCAATATTTAGACCGATTTATTGCTATAAAAATAACGTGTATAGAATATAGCTATAGCTATAGTTTAGTGCAGTACTGCCTGCACGATAAAGATAGCGATAATTGTGGCAGCGTGTGTTATCGACGCATTTTTTTTTTCGAATTGTATACGCTGTTGACCTGGTAAGGTCTTTACAGCTCCACCGAACTATTGAGTCGAGCGCTGAAGGCACTCAACCGACTTGGGATGTTTGGGCGACCAACTCAAGGGTGCACAGTACACCTCGGCTTGGGCTGTCGCCTGTTTTGTGCAAAAATCGCAACCTATCTGATCTAACCTAAGCTAAGCTATCTAGATATACGTATATAAGTTATTAAAACATGCATGTGTACCAAGCATGCGTGCCTCAACAACTCTTATATGTATTTTGTGTTGGAAAAATTTCTCCAAACTATATAGGATAGGATAGGGAGAAATAAGGGTAGAACTCTTTGTTGTGTGTTTATTTTTCTGAAAAAGAAAAACAGCATGTAAGCATGTAGGCGTGCACGTGTGTATAGGTGATCTATGTGATGTTGTAGCAGTGATGTAAAGTTTTGTGTCACTGTATCACGTGAGCAGCGTACTCAAGGGCTCCCCGCCGAGGGAACGGACCTAGGCTTGAGCCGTTGCCGAGCGGGGCCTAATCTGGTGTGCGGGAGCGAAATTTACCCCCAGACCACGGTGGCGTGATAGTAATTATGCGGGCGTAGACGTGAACACGCTTTGTTTGAAGAGACAGGCTGCTACTGATCTTTCGCTGACGTGATTGAATCAGGAGGGTCGGTAAGAATGTGTCGCGGTCGTCTTCTATACTGCGCAGCGTTGGGTACGGGTTCATAGTTCGTGGCGGATACCACTAAAGGGCTGGGATGATTCGCGGCTTTTTCAAAATAACTACGTGTGAGTGATTTTATATACGCCCAGACAGAAGACATCTCCAGGTCCCTGTGGAGATCCTTATTCCGGACGTACCATGTGGCACCGGTTATTTTACGTTGGGCTCGGTTCTGGAGAACCTGTAACTTTTGAATACGATTTTGCGCATGTGCAAAAACCGAACAACTGTACGTCATAATCGGATGGATGCAAGTTTTATATAAAGTGAGTTTATGTCTGGGGGACATTTTACTCTTATGACAAAGCAAATGATAGAGACGACCCAAGACCATAGCGGCTTTATTTCACACTCTATCTGTGCGTGAATCGAAATTTAAGTGTTTATCTAAAGTGACGCCAAGATATTTCACCTCGCCGGCCCAAGCTATTTCGGTTTCGTATAGCCTGATGGTCGACGACGCATATATTTAAAATGGCGTCAATCCCAAGTCATACGTACATACCTTTACGTGTATCGTTGTTCATTGTATATGGTGAAATCTTAATATCAATGTTTAATAAAATGAAATTTGTTCTTTGTTATGGAAAAAAATATTGGTTTAAAATTAATTTATTTTTTTATAAAATATATCAGCAGGTATATATATATATGATTATTTATAAAGAAATGTGTCTGACTATGATACATTCATGCTTTTAATTGCGTTTAAATGTTACTGAAAAAAAAAAATGTTCTTAAACCTATTCATAAATCAAAATTAACTAAATCAAAACGCGCATTAAAAATACAACGTTAACCGGTTACCAAGTGTCCTTTCGGGCTAATACCACCCTCTCACAGAAAATCGACGTAAAATAACAGCGCTTGCATTGCAGTGTTTCGTTTGGTCAGTGAGAGCGTCGGAGGCCCACTTCTCTTCTCCTTTCCTCCTTTGCCTTCCCTTACCCTCCCCCATATACAGGTTGGCAACGCACTTGCGACACCCCTGGTGTTGTTAGTGTCTATAGAGGTGGTGGTCACTTAACATGACGTGACCCACCTGTTCATTTGCCTCCTATGATACAAAAAAATATATATTGATATATTAAAGAACCAGGTATTCTAAAATTCTTGTTCTTTCAACGTTGCCGGCTCTTGTACTAAGGTGTCGCAAAAAAGTCTAGTTACGTTAACTACAAATTTTTGTTTTTCGTTATCCTGGAGAACCCCTTGCGTATAATGGGACTGAAAGTATCCTGGATGTAGCCTTGTAATATCAGTTATTACTGTGTTAAGTTTCGTTAAAATTGGTTCAGTACTTTACGAGTAATACGGGTTTAGCTTCTAGGCTTTAATCCTTAATCCTGGAGAACCCTTTGCGTTTTATGGGACAAAAAGTATATTTGATGTAATCTCGTAATATTAGTTATCACTATGTCAAGTTTCGTCAAGATTGGTTCAGTAGTTTCAGAGTGATGCGTGTTTATAGGGACAGGCAGACAGACAGACAGACAAAAATTGTAAAAAGATTATTTTTGGCTTCTATATCGATAACATAGTCTACCCTGATTAAAATTTTCAAAAAATATTTAATGTACAGATTTCGACTTGTTACAGTTTTATTATTTTATATTACATTAGCGGTCCCGGCAGACGTTTTCTCGCACTAATTATAAAAAAACAACCAGGACAAATTATATACACAAATCTTCTTTACGAAGCATTATATCCACTGGTGAAAGCCGCATAAAAATCCGTTTAGTAGTTTTTGAGTTTATTGCGAACAAACAGAGACAGACGCGTTAGGAGACTTTGTTTTATACTATGTAATGATAATTGTATTCGCAAATCAAAGAAGTAACAAAGGTTAATGTATACAAATTATAAAATGTAAACAAAACCTCTTTAACTATAATTTATTAATTTTATGTTAAAAATTCACACCAATGACAGTTACTTTCGAATCTATCCTTACTTACCCATATAATTAACATAATATTAAACGTTTACCTTATGCTGATGTGATTAAAATATGCATGTACAAAATATATGATATGATGAATATATAAATATTACTATATAAAAATAATTATAAATAAGCATATAACTTATTGACCTACAAATTTAAATTCATAATAAAATATCGCTGACGGTGACCTAGATTAGAACAACGCGTTTTGTAAATGATTTAAATACGAAGTAATGTTATATACGAAACAATTAATATTGACTGTGAAATTCTTATGACACGAATTATTACATGACGATAAAGTAGTCCAATTGTCATAGAGAATGTTTGCAAATTAACAGCTGTTTCTGCCCGTGTTAAGACACAACAGAAACTATATATTAATGTATTTGTCTTAACGAACAATGTATTTGATTGAAGTTAGAAGATTAAATAAAGCAAATTATTTTTAGGAATAATAAACAGTTTATAAATTTATGAAAGAAAAACAGATTAATTTATATTTTAAATCGCATATCTTTTTAAAGCTGATTACCGAGTCTAGAAGGTATATATCCATACATAGATATACCTATTTACTTTGTTTTTAAATTGTGGCACTGCAAAGGGACTGCACTATGCCTGATAGTAAGCACAGCAATCCAAAAACAACGGCAACTGTCGAGAGATACGCCATCCTTCGTCGGTCGCCGCTGTCATGCCGGCCTGCGTAAATGCCTCTTCAAGTTACGCTTGAAGGACCCCATATTATAGGAAGGAGGGAACACACTAGCCGGGAGATTGTTCCACAGCTTCACGGTACGGCAAAGATAGGATTATTAAGTATTTTTACAAAAGAGACTTTGTTATTAAATTTATTTACCTCTTAAGCTTCTGCAACAACAAGATACAACGTCAACGGAAATGAGTAAAAACTGATATAATTATTTGATTAAATTAGAGCATATCACAAGTGTTTCTGAATTCATAGAATAATAATGTTTATGCGTCATTTTCTCTTTATTATAATTTAAATACAAAGTTAATATACAAGTAATTATAAGAAATACTGTTTGTTCCCTTTTATGTGGATGAGCAATTTGAGCGATAAACGTTGTTAAATAAGTATCGAATACTTGCTTTAAAAAGGTTATGTTTGAAATGCACCGCGCTCGCTGAATGTTCGCCATCTTGCTGTTTTGTCTCACTTTGGCTAGGTTAGCCTCGGGTGAGCGCGGTGCATTTAGTACGAAACTTTTTAAAAGCAAGTATTGAATACGTATTTTACTTTTTTGTAATTACAACGAAAATGTCTTACAAATAACAAAGGTATAGTGTCATCAACATATAAATATCTTAATAATATGTGAATATTACTAAAAAAGCAAATATTTCTTTTATATAATAACGAGTGTAACTATTAAACGGACGTTCTATTGAACTAGTATTATATTCCTTAAGCATCCACGATTTATTGAATAGGGGCTACTTTGTAAACTAAGCCGTAATAAATACCGTAGAATCGTGATCGCTCTGTGATTCATTCGTCGTATTGCATGATAAACGATAACTTAGTGTTCGCTTTCTTTTGTATCCGTTAGATTAGATGTTGTAGACCGTACCTAAGTCATATTTATGGTAGTGAAAGTAATTTTCCTCGAGACATCTCATTCGGATTATGTCAAACTGTCGCGATGAGAGGTATGAATTACGTTATCTAACTCAGAATTATCTGTACTTGTACAAATTACAGATCAATGCGAGTACTCTGTGACAGATAAATAGAAAGTAATATATAGTACATAATTATATATAAGTACATGGTTATCGCATCTAATTGGAAGTATTTATATTTAGAACGTAGCAATTTAGATAATAATGAAGACGTCAATCATGTATCTACATTCATACCCATAGCATTTGGTATGGATATTGATTCCATGGGTGCAACCAAGACAAATTATAGGGAGAAGCATCTGCATGTTTGTTTTAAATTGACTAACGTTATTGACCTGACAGGCCATTACAGCTTCACCAGGCTAGTGGAACGAGAGCTTAAGGCAACAAGCTTCAAGCATCTATACACGTACGTATAAACATGGAATCATTTAAAGATGGGAGAGACGCAGTAAGCAGCCTGTACATGCCAAGCGCTTGTAGGAGGATGATTTTATTAGGTGGTAGAGCCACGCTCAAGCTATTATTGGTTTCAGCATGAATCGGTCGGCTCACCCGGGGTAGCACCACCCTCTCACAGAAAACTGACGTGAAGTAACAATGCTTGCAATGTTGCGTTTCGTTCGGTCAATGAGAGCATCGGAGACCCATCTCCCCTCCCCTCTCCCTTTCTTTCCACTCCCCCAAACATAAGCTGGCAACGTACGTGCGAATCCTCTGGGGTTGCTAGTGTCTATGGACGGCGGTGATCGCTTAACAACAGGTGACTCGCCTGTTCATTTGGCTCCTATATGTAATAAAAAAAAAGGAAAGGATACTAAATTTATCGACAAAGTTGGAACAGTAACGCCTTTTTATTCAAACATTAACTTAATAAAGATATATCTTTATTATTTTTATTTATTATTATCTATGTATTTTCTTTCCTGACAAGACGCTGCACCCCCTTGCACCTAATTTTAAACCTGCCCTTTAAATTTAGTCCCGAAACATTTTCTGTAATGAAGAAAAGCATTGAAAGAATATCTAGATCACCCATTGAAAACTGCAACTATTAGCATTGAGCCTAAGGCCTACAAAACATCATTTTAATACGACACAAGTATATGTTTGTAAAACTGAAACCAATTTTTCTCGAACTGACTACGCTATTGACCTGGCAAGGTCTTTACAGCTTCACCGGACTACAAGAAACCAATAATCTCACCACCATACTTGTACTTACACGAATAAGAAATAACGCGATACATTTTTGTTCCTCACACGCGGTCGACTATTTCCATACGAAGAATAAATATAACAACGCTAAGATGCGCGTGATATCGTAACTATCTTTTACATTATCTTAACGGTTTATATCACATATTATCCGGAAGACATTTGAAAATTCATTAGATATGTAAATAATGTGACCTTGTGAAAATCCCGCGATTTACAACGCCATTAAACAGAGTATATAAATAAGTTCTGTATCGTAAATCGTTTCAAATAACTGACGGTCACGCCCGTTGTCATACAAGGTCGGTAATATTAGCGAAGATATAGTTATTTTAATCGTTACATGGTCGCAAGCGTCGCGTCGTTCAATATTATCACAATGTGCCAGTTCTTTGTAAACAAATTGAGAAAAGTTTTAAACGCAAGTTTTTAAACTTGTCCCCGATACACAGAACACGCACGTTTTGTGGACACTGTGACTTAGTTTCACACAGTTAAGGAATAGTACAAGGTTTTAACAGTAGTAGTAAAAGTTTTATTTAGATTTTTTTATATAACAGCGAGTTCATTATGTATTTATAGAATGTTCAAGGCACAAAGGTTTTTTGTAAGCAACTTTTATCTATTATTTTCTTTTAATAGTACTTAGTATTCTGTATTTATTTGTGTCGATTATTTCATTCGTTTGTTATTAGATATATCTCAAATGGTGAAGTGGAATTACTAATTATTTATTACTTTAGATATAACTTTGTTTTTTTTTGGCCCATTTACTATTCTATGAAATGCGTATAAATACCTTGAATACTTTAGTGAAAAGAAACAATTGTAAAAATGAATTGATTTACTTTGATGCTGCAGTGTCTGATAATTCGTAATCCAATTTTTTAAGTGGCCGTGCACATGCCCCTTATACACTACTGTTGTTTTTTAAATACAGATTATTGGAAGATACGCCCTGAAGGGCCACCACAAATAAGTTGACAAAACGACATTATTGGAGTAACCATGTTGATGTAGATATAGGTAGCCGGGAATAAAAAAGATTTGTGTGAATCAAATTAGGCCTACACCAAAAGATAAGAACAATGTGTATGATATACGCTAATCACCTAATAATTATATCATAAATCATTCTTATTTAAATTATCTGTAATATTCACAAACATTTAGCAAAATGTGACGCCACATCATAACCACTTGAATTACCGTTGCATGTATTTTGACATTCGATTACCTAGAATTGTATTGACGTAAAAAATAAAGGTAAATGACAAACGTAAACGATGCTACTATATGATATTAATTCGTCATCGAATTCTTAACAACTATATTCGCAACATCATAAATACGTTCATAAACGGAACTATTTTAATGAAAAACAATTTTGAACAACAATGCCGTGTTAAATTGCGTATACGTTTAATGCTGGTCGTTCGTCTTGATTTATTATGTTTATTACATCATGAATCATGTCCTGATGTAGATCGTAACCTTCATTTTGTAGTATTCAACTAGATTATCATTCTACACTTATCGTTGTAATCTTCGTACTGTTTGATGTTAGGTAAATGGCTTTAGAATGATTCAAAATACGTTATCTTCCCTACTTCCTGTGAAAACTACTTGAACACAAAATTCCTTATATTATTATAAATTTTCGTCGATTTTTGTCAGTATTTCAACACGTCAAAAACGATTAATAATAAATAATCAGTCGGATGAACATCATAAACATACACGGTGCTATTACAAAAAAAGTTAAATACGTATTGAATACTTGCTTTAAAAAGGTTACGTTTTAAATGTATCGCGCTCGCTGAATGTTTGCCATCTTGCCATTTGTCTCGTTTTGGTTAGGTTAGGTTAGACTTGCGAAAAAAGGATAACGCGAACTTGCCTCGGGCGACCGCGGTGCATGTAGTGCGAGACCGTTTTAAAGCAAGTATTTAATACGTATTTAACTTTTTTGTAATAACAACGACGGACTTTACCTATTTTTAAAAATCAAATAGATACAGTTCTGGAGTTATTGGCGGGATTTTAGTCTGTCACGTAGTGGATTTTATATTTTATTCATAATCTTGTGTTATTTGACTCATTTTGTAAGTTTGGTGGTGTTTTACGTAATATAGTTAGTTTATTGTGTATAAGTGAAGTGAATGGAAAATAATACCACGGAGCATGAAATTCTGACATGCCACAAAAACTCCCTGGAATCCACCATCTTGTTAAAATATTGACTAACACAACGCTTAATATTGAAGTGATTGCACGGCGCTTGTAATATTATTGACTACGCGACAATGGCAGTAATCATCTCAAAGATTGATTGCCAAAAATATAGTTTAAAAAAAAAAAGTTCTTTTATACCAGTTGACGTAGTTTAAATAAATGTGTAAGAGCTCACAGTGATAATCCCTTATATATACATATAATTGGCATGATTTTAATTTAGATCAGTGTATTTTATGCCCTGTTCATGGTACAACCACAGTTTTTCACTCATGTAGACCCTACAGCCGAAGTTAACGATGATATCATTATAATTTTACTGGTACTGACGTCATCTTAGTGTTTCATTCTCGTTCTGTTATGAACATGTATATATGCCATTTTATTTATGTTTTAATATAATAAATACCGAAATAATCTTATTTAAATTCTCCTTCATTGTTTCTTAATAATCTAATGTATCATTTTGTAATACTGGTTTGGTAGAATTATCCCAGGATGCTTTTTTTCTTTTTCTCGAACTGACCTGACCTAGCAAGGTCTTAACAGCTTCACCGGACTACTAAGGCGAGCGCCTTACTCAGCCAATTTTATTTTGGCAACTAGCTCAAGGGTACACGGCACACCTCGGGCGCAGGATGCGTTGTGGCAAATATTAGTACTTTCAAATTAAATACACCCACTTTTTTTTTTTCAAAGTTGTTGTTTTCGCAGAGATGTCATTTAGTATTGACAATATAGATGGAGAGAAGGGTGACCGTAATTTCATACGATTCAGTACTCACTCCTGTGACGTGTTGCATGAGCATAATATTAAGACACCAAGATTTGTTAGCCCTGATATAGATACAAGTCCGAGAGCGAGAGAGAGACTCGTGGTTATTTCAAAATGATTTAATTTCCACGAATATTGGAAGAAAGTGTTCATTAAATCCGTATACCGTCGCGAAAATATGAGTAATGTGATACTATTGCACACATTGTGATAAATGCACACAAGTAAAATTATGAATCAAGCCTAATGTTATTCGTTATACAGACAGTTTAAAACACGAGTGATGAGGAAGAATCATTCTCATAAAGCATATAAAACAACGTAAAAACAAAACAAGGAACCTCAGCTATATAGTACACTAGCCTTTGCCCGCGACTTCGTTCGTGTGGAATAGTTACTTTGGGCTAACGTTAACACGTAGCGGAAGCTCTGAAGAGGAAAATAACCCCGATTTTTAAACATTCTTCATTGGTGCTTTTTTTTTTTCGCACTGACTACGCTATTGACCTGGCAAGGTCTTTACAGCTTCACCGGACTACCTTCATTGGTGCTCCGTTCCTCTTGGTCTTAGCGTGATGATATATAGCCTATAACCATTCTCGATAAATAAACTGCATAACATTAAAAGGATTTTCAAATCGGACCAGTAGTTCCTGAGATTAGCCTTACAACGTCACAACATCCCAAACTCACAAACTCCACAAACTTTACCTCTTTATATTATTAGTATAGAAGTATATAAGTGTGTGTGTGTGTAGTATATAAGCTGATTCCGATAGATAAAGAACTGGATACATTACTGAGTAACTATGATCATTTTTTGAAGTCCTCAGCACGTGGTGGTACTCCGTATTTTGGATGTTATCAAGCATTTTATGGCCGAATTAAGTTCACTTATCCATAAAACAATCCGAAATGCGCAGTATAAAATAAAATTGTGTCCATTATTTCATAAAAAAAATGTTGCACAATTAATATTACACGTATTGGGATAGAATAACATTTGTCGACAATAAACAAAATAAATAATTGTCCTGTACTGTTTTTACAATGAACATTGTAATTGGTTTACTTTAAATCTTGTTTTCATTAAAATACCGAATTAACATCAATATGCAAGAGCCGAGCGAACTTTACAAATCGTTTTTGTACCTACGTAAGGACTCGAAATACGAAAATTGGCATAATAATGTAAGAAATTTTAATAAAAAAAAATATTTAGAAATAGTTAACCAAGTATGTATAATTTAGATAAAGTTACTATTTTACTCAACCATTTCGTATTTTAAATATAGATAATATCTCATATCAACAATACATACATATATCATAAATAATTTTAAAAAGAATTATAATCAATATTTTCCTCCATCAACTACGAAGTTATAAACTTACACACCTACCTTCAAAATTGGCGGTATCACTTTGTTTTTTATTAAAAATCTTATAAATACACTATTACGTCACTTATTTATCCTTTGTTCACCATGAACGTTTAATTTTACTAAAGAAATCACTTCTCGATAATCCGCTGTGAATAAAATATATTCTCACTGAGAGCATAACCACGTCCACATCCAAGGGAATTCTCCACGGAACTAATGTTATTTTGTCGACGACAGCCCGGACAGTCGACACCACGGGCGGACCGATCCAAGTGAACACAGCTACTGATTGCATTCTCAAACTCGTAATATCTCGTACCGCGTAAATGTTTCACTATTCATTGCTGGGTTACTTTGAACAGGATAAGTATAATTGTGTTCATGAGCGGAAATGTAATACGTATTCAAGTAATAGTCGAAGGAATGAAAATTGTATAGTCGGGCGAACGTTGCCCGAGGAGATACATCGTGAGGCGGGATTTCTCGCACGTGAACAAATTCGATTCAAAATGAGATTGTGCCATCCAGGTGTAATGTAAATTGTGGGAAAATTATGTTTAAATTATATTCCTGATGAAAAGAGTACATCCAGGATGATTCAATTATAAAATGTTCTGACGAATGTATATCATTACATAGCAAAAAACAAAGATCCGTCTATCTATTCGCGATAAACTCAAAAACTACTTAACGGATTTTCTTGCAGTTTTCACCAGTAGGTAAAGCAATTGATAAAGAAGGTTAAGGTATATTAATTATTAATGTTTTTTTTATTATCAGGTCAGGGCAACGTCCGTCGGGTATGCTAGTTTAAAATAAAAAAAAAAAAACAGACCATCGGTAACATAATACGCAAATCCAATACTTAAAAAATACCTAAAGTAAATTTAGCGATAACGATTCTTCTTTGTGCTTTATCTAGCAAATTTTGCTTTGTTTGAACATCGTGCCATCGAAGGAGTATGCAAACATTACATTCAGTAATATGACCCACTGTTTTGATAACTCATCAGAACATCTCCTTAGCCAGTGTTACGTGTTCAGTTTCGTGAGAAAATAATGCAGGACGTCAACCATTTTAGCGTTGTAAATTGCTCGCACTAAAGTACATAAAAAGATTTCGTTGTTATTTTTAACAATTCGAGCGTACCATATTTAGGACCATTTTTAAAACCAACAAACTAACTCTGAACAATATTGATTAATCGCATTCTTACATTAACATCTGAAATATGTATACATGATTTAGTGTAGATTTAAACCATCGTTTCCCAACATTTTTAATGCCGCGGCTAGGGTTATTGCTAGTATTCGCGGGTAAGTAAGCATCATTATCGACATCAGCATTCCCATCGGCATTGATCAATGCATATGTTACTCGTTGATATTTCTATATGATGATTGGAGAGACATATAAAATAAACGTTCCTTGTGAACTTTTTTAAAAAAATGTATACAGATATAGAACATTCCAAATGCCTCAAAGAATTTTTTCAAAGTTTTTGAATTAAATGAATAAAAACACGCGCCGGAATCAATATCGGCTTACGCCAACGACTTAAAAAGAATCAGCATCTTCTGATGTATAATTAACCTGCATCAGTAACAACCCTAATTGCGACACACTACATTTATAAGGAGAGTTTAGTAAAACACATCGCAATTATACTACTGTACTATAATAATTTTATGTTTATCTATGTTTTCAATATCACTATTTATGAAAACTCTGTTCTAAATAGTAAGTAAGTATGCAGTTCACCTAATTATAATTAATCATTGCTGCATTTAACTATATACAACCTACCTCATAAGCACTGCAATTCCGAGAGCAAACATAAAAATCATAATAGTCTGCTACTTTTGCCGATTGAGTCGAAACACCTTTTGTGTTATTGCGTGTTGCATATCACACTTATCGAGCACAAATATATCAGCAACAACAACATTGTTTCCTTGCGGCAGAAATGCGTGTTGTCTATTCGAACCTTCCATGGTTCTCTAGTAAATAGTTCATAAATTCCAAAAAGCGTATTTCCAATCTAACAAAGCTTCAAACAAAAACCATAAGTTTGCCTTATAGTATATTATTTATAGTATATTTATTATGTTGTTATCATTCAGTTATAGCTTTCTTGCAATATAAATTAGTGTTGTTTACTCGTACATTCCATAGATTCCTACCCCTCTTGTAGATGCGTCATAAACTCCAACCCACGTATTTCCAATCTAACAAAGTTCCAAATACGTTTGTTTTATAGTAATACTCAATTTCCCAAAAGTTATTTTTAAATGAAGTAGTTAGAAAATAACATTTCTCACACAGCGTTCTCTCTCTCATTTCCTAATTGCGAATTCTATCCAGGTTGGGAAGCGATGGTTTGAACTATTCTGTTTTAATTTCTTTGCCAAGAAGTGTGTCAGCGTTCATTGCTATAATAGTCGAGGTATTTATATTCAAGGAATATGGGACGAGTAAATAGAGAAAATAAAGGCTTATCGAGTTCACTCTTCCGTTGAGTGGGGTCACTTCCTGGAGTGTCAGGGGAACGGCCAGCAAATCCGATTACCTTTATATCGATTGTGCTTATTCTACCGTTTCGACGTTGTGAACTCTATTATGGAAAAACAAAAGAGGAAACTGAGGAAACAATTAAAAATACCCATTTGCATATATATCATAATATTATACATAAGAAGACTTGTTATTTGTTTAAAATGCGGACGTCATTTCAGTTGAAAAGGTAAAATCTTCAAGGTAAATTGTACTATGAAGTCATTCTGATACCTTTGTAGAAAGACTTGTTAATACATGGTTTTTAGAGTTCCATATGTAAAAAAATAATTAATTAATACCAAGAATGGTTCAGTGGGAACTTTATCACATTAAAGTTTTTGGAACGAATTGTACAATGTCGGAGTCCTTAAGGAATAAAAAGTTAGCTTATCGGGTCACCTTTATAGTAATTTAAATATTCATCTGTGTCCCATAGCACTTAAGAGCAATTTATCTTTCTAAGTTCTCTACTATGCCTTCATTTAACTCGGTCATACTTAACATTTGGCGTAATTGCGGTCGAAAGCTGATTAAGCAAACAAGCTACATATGTTGAAATTATTGAATTACTTTGACACCTGTTACACAGATTGCCATATGCCGTATTTTTCGTGCACTACTACGAGTACCTGATCAAATAGTTTTTGTTCCGTTGCAATAGGAATTAATTTATTATCTCTATTCTTTAGCCCCTGTCCGCGACTTCATCCGCGTAGTAATAGTTACTTTGGACTAATGCTAACACGCAGCAGAAGCTCTCACCAGGAAAAAATCCCGATTTTGACTTTACCTCTTTATAATATAATAGTACAGATTACAATCATTATTATATTATATTTTATCCGCTTTTATAAAAAAAAAAAAAAAAAACAATTATGAACTTCATTATTGCTAGCACGTATCTATAAGTGGCTATTTTATTATTTTATATTGATTAATTTAATTATATTATTAAACAACTTGCTTAATTTCTTTAATTCACTATTCATAAACAAGTAAATGAAATACTAAAGAATCACTGTAAAATGTAGATACAATATTTTTATATGTCTTGCATAAAAAGTCTAAATTGAACTGGAACACAAGTTATAGTTGTTCTAAAATTACTGCAAGCAAAAACTTATTTGAAACCAAAATTACTACGATGAATAATCGATGAAACCTGGCAAAAAAACTTGGTTCATCAACATCAAGACTGTCTGTCATTTAAACTGATACGTTGGTGACCAATGCTATAACATTATACTCAAATAGTTAGTGTCGTGTTTGGTCTGAAGAATGTTATTGTCTTGCAACCTTTAATTGAATTACGCAGGAATTCGTGTCCCCGACAGAATGTTTTGACGTCCATTTTAATTAAATGTGCTGTAATTACATTGGCGAGAGAATGTTCTAGTATAAAATTATTATAGCTATATTAGCCATAAAGTGGAATGAGAAATTTCCCGTTGTACGCCAGATACTTAAAATAACCATCTAATTATTGTCTGTTAATTTACGTATCTAATTCTAATAGTCTACAATTCCTATAGAATTTCTATAAGCTATCTTCTTAATAATTTATACTTACCACAAAATTCGTTAATACTGATTGATATGTGTTTAGATTTTATTGTAAACAGATATATGTAAAGTGTTTATGAATTATATAGTACTGTGCTACTTAGAAAAATGAGCTTTGACAAAATCTGTCCAAATGTTGTGTTACCCGCCTACTTTGAAATAAAATAAAATATTAGCGAATTTTAATGATTTATCATTTTGACATAGATCCGAAATATATCTAGCTTAAGAATTAATAATAGCTTAACTTGTTTTAATCTCAAAGAATGAAGTAAAATATTGTAATCTATCAATTTTTAAATGTTCAACGTCTATTTAATAGACTTAACACATGGAAAGAAGAGCTTATAGAAATCTTTGATGGATTAATCGAACCGTGGAACGAATTTGTTAATTATTTCAAGCGGCACTTAGTGAAGCATCGCGTCGTTCTGTCTCGAGGTTGGTAACTGTCATGACGGTAACACTTAAAATAGTGTCGCAGTTCTCCATAAAAGTCCAGTGTGTTTCCAAAAATAAAGTTTGTAAAGTACGCATACGCGAATACAGTTAATTGAAGTGTGACTACTTTGTTAGTTCAATTTGTATTGGGCAAAATAATATAATATTTTAAAGACAATTATTATTTGCGTTTCCTTCCTGATTTCAAGATCGTTATTAATATTTTATAACTAAGATTCTTTTCCATCGATAGAATGAAAATCAAAATAATGTATCGTGATATTACTTCAATGACTTGCACAAAATATCCCAAGTCAAATAAAACAACCCATAACTGACGGGTAGATTCTTTTGGTTTAAATTGTATTCTATGTGATTAAGACTACGTCATTTCGTTTTTGTCGCCTCATCACCATTAGAAAAAATGTAAATAAAAATCTTAATCAACGTCTTTACGACGTCATACCTACTTATTAACTTTTGAGAGTTATGTGTGATAAGCACGTGATACCTTGGAAGTTAAACTGTCGGAACTAATGGTCGTGTGAGTGAACCTCAGGTGTAGAACAGAGTCTCGGTGCGACGCTCGGTAAAGTTCACTGCTCCTTCAAACTACGCATCTATGGTGATATATATACATTACGCTGGAAACTGAACCTTATTAATTGTCATTTCAAACCAAATTCCCTTGACAGAACCTTCTGTAACTCCTGACAAATCATTACAATATTCTTTATTGACGATGGGAAACAAGACCACCACAGTCGATTCAAATACGGAATCCATCTGGCTAGTTACAGTACATGTTTGTGAAGTTGTAGATAACGAAGGTAAAACCTGTGTAATTTTATGAATATACAATATCAGTTCAAATGAATCGTAGAAAAAAGTAGGCGGTGACATTTCGCCACACATTTCGTATACGGTGCAGTCGAGTAGTGTTCGCCGAGTGTCGCAACCAATATTTTGACACGATAGAATTCCGGTCCTGCCGAACTACTGGCACTGTATGTAAAACTTACCTGATTTGTATGGTCACGCATTCTCGTACCAGTATCGACTCGGCTCACGAGATTTTACATGATTCTATAACTTTAATAGTGATGTAATTTGAGCTAATTATGTAAATGTGCTTCTTTGATTCTCAATCTGGTCGTAGGAAAGATGATTGTTGTCCTTTTTTAAAAAGTAAATAATTTCCTTGTTTTAAAGCTAATGTACTTTGGTGATATAATGGCTTGCTATTTCTTCAATAATTTACGATTGTTCTTAACATATTGGAAACAAACACATTATTGTGGAATATCTATCAATAATACACGGCAATATTCTTCTTCTATTCTTGAATAAGCTCCTTCACACAAATTGACTATCGCTATCCTACTTTAACTGTCTAATAAAAGGTAATTTGACAATCTTCTTAACTATTGTTGAGAATATTAAGTAATACCATTTATTGTAATGGATAAAGCTGCTTAAACAAAAAGTTTGTTCTAAATTATAAATTGTGAAAGATCAAGTTTACTTTGTGTTATAATAATAGTCTCACTTTCGCCCCCGCGTTGTTCTTGCTTATTATAATTTTCAAGGTGGGTCCAGGTTTTTGGAGTGAGTTTACAAGTGTGTGTGTATGTGTGTGTACTTCTAGCCGTTTTCGGCTACAGCTACTGCATTAAAGTTCACAAGTAATGCCATAAAATATATACTCCGTAAGTGGATTCTACCATAACCACAGATAGTTTCAGAGTAAAAAGTTTATCGTTGTTATCTCTGTAGACGTATTTAGCATATTTTTGAATGTAAAGAAATAAAATCTCTTGGTTATATTTGTATTGAATATTCAAATTCATATAATATAAATTCATTAAATTTGTATACAGAACCATAAATTAAAATATATAATAATACATCACGACTTACATTGTTCGTATTTTCAACTTAGTATAAGAATTTAAATTGAAAATATGTTTCAACATAATATTATGCAAAAAGCAATGCATCAAATATTGTTTAACATTATTTACATTATTACTGATTTTTTACAGTTATAAGCAATGTGTGCTATTTAGAGTCGAGTTACAGTTTTGGCAATGGTACACAATGTTTTGTTCAAATGGGTGTCATATGTGTTAAATAGCTAAAAATAAAAACATGTGACGGTTTCCCTATTTTTGATTTTCAGGAAAGATATATAGAAATATTTGGTATATATTTTTGCACAGTCCTCCGCAAAACAACGTACTGCAATTCGGTCGGCAAGTCGCTCGGCCCCGATGAAATTAGCGCATTATTTATAACACTGACCCGCCTTTGCACAGTCAGGTGAACCTATCAGTGTTCCCATTTCAGTTTGCAATAGTTCCGATCCAAAATATATTTCTAATACTGAATTTATAATATTCTAAACTTACATTCGCGCTTAAATACTATAGCGTAGTAATAGAGATTTTTCAGGATAAATTTTTGGTACGTTACGTACTTATATAGTTTTTTTTTTTATATAATAGGAGGCAACCGAATAGATGGGTCATCTGATGTTAAGCGATCATCACCGTTTATGGACAATGGCACTACCAGGGGAGTCGCAAGCGCGTTGCCAGCGTGTGTTGAGCGGAGGGAGAGGAAGGGAATGAGGAAAGGGTAGGGCGGGTAGGTGGATCTCCGGCGCTCTCACTGACCAAACGAAACGCAACAATGCAAGCACTGTTACTTCACATCGTCGTCACTACATTGTCCTACGATATTTATTTATTAATATGATTGTTGCGATCATTAAAAAAAATATTAATGACGTATAGGTAAACGGAGAAGAGGAGAAAGGAGAAAATACTACGACATTGGGACAAATATAAAAAGTTACTTACACTATAGCGAAAATATTAACATGTAATTGTCAAATTTGAACAACGATATTTAAATGTCTGTGTAAATATGTAAGGTGATTTGAGGGCATTGAACTGATATGAACACATTCATTAATATTGATTACAGTATATAATTAATCGTAAAAAATAATTTCACAAGATAATAAATGTGGTACTATGAATATAATTGGTTATAGATTTTACAAAATCTTATTACTTTGGCAACAACTAGCTAACCGTGGGATCTTTGAAGATTATCGCATTGTTATACCCTGTAGGAATGCAGCTTCATATAAGTTATAGCAGAGGAAACTACAAAACTATGCCGGTAATAAATGCTTTTGACATATATGGTGCGGAAATCTAGCCGTTCTTGCCCGATTAGAGTATTGTTAGCTCGTCGTTGGTGCTGTGAAACTTGTTCGCTTAATTGTCCTGGACTTTGAGTTCTTGTATGAACCAACTTATTATGTTATGTCAACCGAAGTATGTATATGTACAATTGTAAATACAGGTTTTTAAAAGTTGAGATATATTATTTATAAAGATTTGTGTCTTAAAAAATATTATTGTCACAAGTTTGTTCACGTGATGTAACAGACTAGCTGACTCGTGCCCACTTCGTTGCGCGATAAATATTTATAAAAAACAACCTTTTGTGCCTTAAATATAAAAGTTATACATATGTTTTCGTTGTTTTTTTTGTAGGCATTATCGAGTTCTACAACTTTTCTCTAGAACTCAATCATATATCTCTCATCGTTAAGGAAGCGTTCGTAGGAAACATTTTCGTTCGACCATTTTTTCTAAGACTTTTAAAATCCGACTACCATCAAAAAGTTTTCCGTTTTTCAAGTTAATATATTATCTGGCCGGCTCCCTTCCCTGGGAGCTGGAGGCGGAGGTGCTTGCCGCCGTATTACGGCGGTTAAGAAACGGATGGGGGAGCCTCTAGCTCCCGGGGAGTTGGAGGAGAGAACTAAGGTCGAGTGAGGGGTGAGATTAGAGAGGTGGGAGCGGGACATGGCGGACGCACAGTACGGTAGATATAATATCGACGCCGTTCGCCCGGTCCTACCCGAATGGCTTAATAGAAGATGGGGCTCCCTGACGTTCCGTCTGGTGCAGGTGCTAACCGGGCACGGGTGCTTCGGTTGGTACCTGTACCGGATAGCACGCAGGGAGCCGACCGCCGTGTGCCATGAGTGCGGCGCTGAACTGGACACCGCGCAGCACACCCTTTCCGAATGTACTGCGTGGGAGGAGCGGCGCCGCATTCTGGCTGCGGTAGGTGATGATCTCTCGGTGCCGAGCGTCGTCAAAGCCATGCTCAACAGCGAGAATGTGTGGAACGTTGTTGCCTGCGAGGAGGTCGTCTCGCAGAAAGAGGCAGCGGAGAGTTTTCGCGAGGAGAACCCTCTAAGCGGCCCTCTCCATCAAAGAAGAACTTGTAGGAGGAGGCGCCAGTTCACGCACCTTCTCCCGCCATCGTAGCCGGACCTAGGGGAGGTGGGTCGGGGCACCATCTTCCCATTGCACAGGTCCGGTGGACGAGAAGGAGACGGCCGATGTGTACCCGGCTGTCTCCTTACAAGACGAAGGCCCGACGATGGCACTTCTGCTGCTGGGCCACACCGTTGGGGCGGCACGATGAAGTCTATAGCGATCTCGTGCCGCCCCAACCATAGCGGAAGACGTACACCGTGGGGTTTTAGTCCGTGCGAGTCGGACATACCCCACCCTCTCCCCCGGGAGGATGGGTATCCATAAGGGATTTCCCCACGTATAAAAAAAAGGTTAATATTTTAAATAAAATTATAGCCTATGACACTCACAAACAACTTGGCCTTCTATTGGTGAAAGTGACAAAATCGGTTTAGTAGTTCCTGAAATTACCCCTTACAATGTCACAAACTAACAAATTCACAAACTTTACCTCTTTATAATAACAGTAAATAACAGTATAGACTACTCAGAATATCATTAAGTAATAAGGCTCATAAGTCTGGAATATAATTTAATATAAAATAACCCATTTAAAATTAAACCTCCTAGTTTTGGGTACTTAATTAAGTTTCCATTTTTGCCCTTTCAGACTCTTAATGTGATTAGGTAATTAAGATAAAAGTGTGTTTTATTTCAACATTTAATTCATTTTTGTTTAAGGTAATTCTATAAACATTCTAGAATTTTTACGAATGTATAACTTATGTCTATGATGACTTCTAGAACGTTCTATAGCATACTAAAATAGCGTGACACTCGCTCGTTTTTAAATTCCTACGTTCACACGATTTATCTTTATATATCAACTAGCTTTATACTTGAAAGGAAATCAAGATCATATCTAGAATAAGATTATTTTATTTCTTTAGGCGAAACATTCATAAAAATCCTTTTCTAGTGTTCTCTTACGTCACAAAAGGAACTCTTTCGAACTCACTCGTTTAGTATGTATTATCCGTTATTTGTAAACGTTTTATTAAGTACATTTTAAAACTGTTTTCTAAAATAAGTTAAGCTCCGTAATTTAAGATTGGACCGGGTAATTAAGCGGAACAATGATTAATAGTATCTAATTACCAAGATTCACGCTTTTGTACTGATGTAATAGTTTCTCGAACAAGTAAGTATTTATATTAAGTCATTACAAATTTAAAAAATAATTGTTACATAATGTTATGATAACATTTATTAAATACCTATTTAGTTATCAGCAAATTAATAATTTGATATGTAGACATATGTTATAAACCTGTTTAATTGATTATACCTATATTAATTAAGGAAATATTTTATATCGCTATTAAATAAATAAAGTAGACATGTACCATTATCAATATTTGTTAAAGATTAAGTGATTTTTTTTACTTTATTTTTGCCAATCAATATTTTAGATTATTACTGCCAGTATCGCGTATTCAATAATATTACAAGCGTCATGCGATCACTTCAACATTGCGTCGTGTAATTCAATATTCTAACAAGATGGTGGATCCCTTTTTAGAACCTTCCAGGGAGTTTTTGTGGCATCTCAGAATTTCATGCTCCGTGGTATTATTTTCCATTCACTTCACTTACGCACAATAAATTTTTGGGGTGTAAGGGGTGTCGAGTAACATCTTAAGACTTGAGACACCCAAGCCAACCTCACCTGCACGTGGTGCACCCTGCTGAATAACGAACGAGGCAATGGCGAAAGCGGGGTGGTAGGGTTTTACAGCCTGACTGGGTCGCAACCACCATGTATATGGCGAAAAAGCCCGTCATAGTGACTCGCTTCTGCGCGTCGCGTTTCGGGATCAGCCTGTACATATCTAGTACCGGGTGACTTTCGTCATTATGGCCGGCATGACAGCGGCGACCGGCGATGGATAATCTGTCTCTCGGTGGTTGCCGATGTTTTTGGATTGTACTATGCTTAACATCAGGCATAGTGCAGTCACAATGTCGTGCTTCAATAAAAAAAAAAACTATATTACGTAAAACACCACCAAATTTACAAAATATAGAGTCAAGTAACACAAGATTATGAATTAAATATAAAATCTTTTTTAGGTGGTAGAGCCACGTTGAAGCTATAACTGGTTTCAACTTGAATGGGTCGGCTCGTCCGGGGTAGTACCACCCTCTCACAAAAAACCGACGTGAAGTAACAGTGGTTGCACTGTTGCGTTTCGTTCGGTCAGTGAGAGTGCCGGAGACCCACCTCCTCTTCCCCTCACTTGTCCTCTCCCTTCCACTTCCCTCTTCTGTCCTCTCCCCCGTCCCTCTAAACACAGGCTGGCAACGTAATTGCAACTCTTCTGGTGTTGCTGGTGTCTATGGAGGGTGGTGATCACTTAACATCAGGTGAGCCGCCTGTCTGTTTGCTTCCTATATGATATTAAAAAAAACCACTACATGACAGACTAAAATCCCGCCAAAAACTCTAAGTGTATTTATATATTGTCTTAGATTAATTCAAGTTTATCAAGTACTAACCTCTGCCCGCGACTTCGTTCGCGTAGTAATAGTTACTCTGGGCGTTAGCTAACACACAGCTGGTGCTCTGAAAAGGAAAAAACATCCCGATTTTGAAACTTTTTCATCTGTGTTCCGCTCCTATTGACCTTAGCGTGATGATATATAGCCTATAACCATTCTCCATGAATGAGCTATATAACACTGAAAGAATTATTCAAAACGGCCCAGTAATTCTTGAGATTACCCCCTACAGCGTCACAAACTCACAAAATCACAAACTTTACCTCTTTATAATATTAGTATAGAAGTATAGATTATTGTATTGTATAATATCTTTTCAGACATAAGATATGACGTAAGATTTTTGCTCTGGTAACATACAAAAATGTAATATGTAGAGTATTATGATAGTAATATCTAAATACACTGTTTCCTTTACTGACAATATCGAGATATCAAATAATAATGTGCTTGTACATATCGGGAAAGTTTATTTGTTCTAAATAAACACCTGGAAATGTCTTCTTGGTATTTGGAACGCAATGACTAATATATATTTTAATTATAGTATGAAGTTATGGTACAGTTATATTTACACGATAGTCAAATGTTTATTAACAGTATTAATATATTTAACCGGCGGTATGCTTGAATTAAATTACTCCAGTTTTGAATACTGCCGGCTGTTGATATGTTTAATGTTTATAACAAAAATTTTGTAACATCAAAAGATTATGTTATCATCGTAACTAGTAACTGGGTGTGTTGGCGGATTCAATGTAGTTTAATAGTTTAGTTATTATTTCTGTGAGAGATCACAGACGTATATTTTCCTTATTTTTTGGTAACAGTTCAATGAGGATGCCTCTGGTGTTTTTTACGTAATTGTATGCATGCAACCTCATTTTAAGTTTATGACGTCACTATGGTTATTTTGATAGAGTGCGTTCGAAGCGTAAATACATATAAAATTAATATTCATGATTTTGCTCCGTTCTACACTAACATACATTAAATATAGCTGACACTATCTCTAATTGTATTATGGAAATATATTAATTTATGGTTTTTTTTAATCAATCTTCCAGATTATTATTGCCATTGGCGACTAGGTAATGCCATGTATATTATTGTTGCGATATCATTATTGTGATAATTTCAATGTTCTAACAAATTGGTGGCTATCTTGTTAGAATTTTCCATGGAGTGTTTGTGGCATCTCACAATTCATGCTCCGTAGTATTATTTCCCATTCGCTTCAATTTTGCACAATAACTCAATTATATTACGTAAAATGCTACCAATATTATAAAACAGAGTCAAATAACATAAGATTATAAATAAACATGACACAATAAGATCCTACCAAAAAATGTTATAGTTAATCCTTAATTTGTTTTTTCACTTATTTGTAAACGCCTTATTTATTGCATAGGCGACTTAGTCACTGAAGCGATTAAAGTAATAAAATTTTATTAGAGTTTTTGGCGGGATTTTGGTCTGTCATGTAGTGGATTTTATATTTTATTCATAGTCTTGTTGTTATTTGACTCTATATTTTGTAAATTTGGTGGTGTTTTACTTAGTATAGTTAGTTTATTGTGCATAAGTGAGGTGAATGGAAAATAATACCACGGAGCATGAAATTCTGAGATGCCACAAAAAGTCCCTGAAAGGTTCTAACAAGGCATCCACCACCTTGTTAGTTTTTTTTTTTTTTTAAATGTCTACGCTATTGACCCAGCAAGGTCTTAACAGCTTCACCGGACTACCAAGGCGAGCGCTTAAGGCACTCAGCCGCTTTTATTATGGCAACCAGCTCAAGGGTGCACGGTACACCTCGGCTTGGCTGTTGCCTGTTGCATGCAAAATCGCAACCTATCTTAGCTAGCCTAGCTAGCTAACTATTCATATGTGTATGAGTTGTTGAAACGTATATGTGTACCAAACATACACGCCTCAACAACTCCTCCATATATTTATTATCGGAAAATTGAGAGTTTTTCAGTTCAATAAGGGAAAAAAGTAAACCCTTCCACTTTCATGTGTAAGCGTGTAAGCGTGCACGTGTGTGGGGGTGATCGTGTAGTGTTGTAGCAGTGATGTATATTTTTGTGTCACCGTATCGCGCAAGCAACGCACTCAAGGGCTCCCTACCGAGGGATCGAACCTAGGCTTGAGCCGCTGCCGTGGGAGGCCTAATGGGGTGCCTTGTTAGAATAATGACTCACACGACGCTTACAATATTATTAACTACGCAACATAGTAGTCTAAAAGATTGATTGACAAAAATAAAGTTTAAAAGAAAGATTTTATCAATTCTGTTTTTCATTTAGATTTTGTTTTAGTTTTCATATTATTATAAACGTATGAAATATATCAACAAAGTTAGTTTCTCAAATTATTTTACCTACCACTTATTTGTGTGTTATTCAATGGTAGAACGGAAACATTTTACCTCAACATTTTATTTATTTATTTAATCACATACATTAATCAGTTTAACGAATGTATATTATAATTGAATGAGTTACGTAAAGACCGAAAATTGAAAAGCAGCATATCAAAGATATCGTAATTTTTGATCGAAAACCATTCGACCAATATTTGTTGAATGACGGAAACATTTTACCTCAACAAGCAATTCTTGTATATTTTTATATTTGTATATATTCAGGATCTCAGAACCGGCGTCATCTATTTCCATCAAACTTAATATGTAGGTCATTTCGGGGACGATAAATCGATCTAGCCAGATTTTATTCATAGAAAACACTTTTTAACTGAGTTTTCAGGCAATGAAAAAAATATAGCAAGAATATACAAACAAATTTCGCCGCCGCAGTCAAAAGAAACATAGCTCAGATGGAAATCGGTTGCTTCGAAAGTCCATGTAACCTCAGTTCGAATCCTCGGATGATAGCAGAAGAGATGTATTTTTTTAATATTTCTCGTAAAAAAAATGATAATTTTATAAAGCAAACCTAACAGTTTATTATAATTTAAAAATCTTTTTTAAAGAACCGAGCTAGGCTCGGTCGCTCAGGTACTATCTGTAAATATACAATTTTCTATATATGTATACAAAACTTAATATTTTTAATAAGAAGTATCAATACAATTTCTAAGTTAGTATATAGAATTACTAGTGGATACAATGGACGATGTCCCGCCCTAATAATAAAAAAACCTAGAAGTTAGACATGCTCTCGCTTACTTTTTTGTAGGCATTATCAAGCT
This sequence comes from Antheraea mylitta, assembly GCA_014332785.1. NCBI lineage: Eukaryota > Metazoa > Arthropoda > Insecta > Lepidoptera > Saturniidae > Antheraea > Antheraea mylitta. The sequence goes on along the minus strand of JACEII010000005.1, from coordinate 6,851,052 downwards.
CTACAACTTTTTCTCTAGAATTCAATCATATATCTATTATCGTTGCTATCATAGCTTTGTAAGAAATGTTTTCGTTCGACCGACTTACCTTGCAAATCCAACTACGACAAGTCTTCTAAGTTTTCGGGTAATACGAGTATATAGCCTGTGACACTCAGAAATAACGTGGCTTTCTATTGGTAAAGAAGTTTCTAAATCGGTTTAGTACATTCAGATATTACCTATTACAACGTCACAAACTCTACCTCTTTATAATATTAAGTACTAGACTCTGCGCGCGACTTCGTCCACGTGAAATAATTACTTTGGGCTAACGCTAATACGCGGGGGAAGCTCTTAAGAGGAAAAACCCCGATTTTGAAACATTCTTTATTGGTGCTCTACTCCTATTGGTTTAAGCGTGATGATATATAGCCTATAACCTTCCTCGATAAATTGGCTATATAACACTGAAAGAATTTTTCAAATCGAACCAGTAGTTCCTGAGATTACGCCTACAACACAACGTCACAAATTCACAAACTTTACTTCTTTATAATATTAGTATAGATATATATTATAGATATAGATAATAATATATAGAACTATAAATAGATAACGTGAGTAGACGAAGATAATCGTGTATTTGTAAACATATACAATATTTTTTTGTATAATTTGATATTTAAACCATAAGTGAAACAAATGAATAGTTTTTGCCTCGTCATAGCACTGTCTTCCTTAGTTTACGTATAAAAAACGTGTATCTATGTGCCTTTAATATCGGACTATTAAATTTTATTACACATTTACAGCAGGATGTCTCCAGGACATTTACCCTATTACAAACGTTGATATCATTGACAGGATTGATATGACTGACAGGATCAGTATAGGTCATCGCATGTTAAACTTATTATTTCATCTTGCCCCGAGTTATCAGTGAATGACTGGCAGGATAATGATAACGAATCCTAATAAAATGTTTGTATGTACAGGATGTTTGTAAATTAAGTATTCGGTTATACCTCGTTGATTTAGAATTGAGCGTAATAAATTTATATCGAATACTTAAACCTATTATATATAAAGGTTTATACTAATTTACGTTTTAATATTTTAACGGTAAGAGCATATTGGCGGATAATCCAATTAAAATCATTCTAAATAAATTGGTACACTTTGTAAATTGATACACTAGTTTCTAAGTTTTATTTAGTTAAGAGTTACCCTTAGACATAAGCAATAAAATATATCGCCCATTTGTGGCTGTCTGTTTGTTTACTTATAACTTGAAAACTACTTAACGGATATACATGATTCGTTTTTAAAGTATAGACATATTCTTTGGCAAGTTTTTGGTATATTGTGTGTTGATATATTGGGTAATAATTAAAAAAGTTATGAGGATAAAAGTTAGTTATGTAGACAACAAAATGATGTTCGATGATTCATTATATTTGACTTAAACTCTTCTTCTTTATAAATACGGTTTAAATTGGTAAAAATAATCTGCAATGAAATTTTCTTAAAAATCAACAGTATTTTTTTTTTTAATATTGATTGATGACGACACATGTTTTTACGAGATAAAATAAATAAGAAAGCTTAAACGTATTATACAAAACATTAATCTTAATCATATTCAATAATTTGGTCATTATAATAAAATATATTAGTGATTTAAGCTACATCAGTCAATTTGGTGCTATTGTTCAGGCCAATACAAAATGTCCTACTCTAGAAAAATACTTATAAAATAAATGATGTAGTGTTTAAAAACAATATTCAGAATTCTCAATAATTATTTTCTATTTCGTGCGAGTGGAGCCACGAACACAGCTAATATTATTATAGGAAAATATTTAAACGAACCAGTGAAATAAAATATGCTTAACTGCTTTAACAATTTTACAATATTTTTACAATGATTTTTGAACAAGTAAATTTAGTAAATTTTAAAGTTTAATATATTACTTTAGAATAATTAATTTTCATACAATATTTCGCACATTTTCTTTTAAGAAACCCTAAATAATTATTGCTATACCTTTCACTTTTTAAGGTTAAATTTCTTTAAAATGCAAAATACACTTATATTTATAACTGAGATCCTAATACTAACCTTCTTATCTAATACCATTAAACGAGCAATTATTATGTTACTATATTTTTATGTAATCAGAATCTCGGAAACGTCGTCAGCGATTTCCGTGAAACTTAGTTTAATATTTATACTTAAAACAAAACAATTCGTACATTCCTTGTTTCAATTTTTAGTCTGAGCTATGCTAAGTAACGGATTCCTTCATTTTTAATCACGAGACCATGTACTTAATAAAAATTCTTTGTCACACTGATAAAAACGGTTACCTAAACAAAGACTTTACATCATTTGCATACTTAAAAGTTGCAAATTTTAAAAGTAGCATTCTTAAAAATATATTGTTGTCTCTTTCCCACATTGTAATAAGAACCTTTTGTTTAAAGTTATTTCTATATTCAGCAATTTTGGTCGAATATTGATGAATCACTTAAAATATAGTACATTTTATATTGGCTCTTAGAATAAAATATGCATTTATTGCCTTGGCCTACGTGATTTTTAATAAATTTTACACGTGATGCTGTAATTATTCATACTATATCGTAAAATACATTATGAGAAATTCTTTGTTTATTCATAATAGTTATATTGAATGAACGACGTTTAAAAACATGTATATTTGTCAACAATCTTGAGGAAACTATGTGAATAACTACGTAAAGAGTATTAGGTATTGTAAAATGATAAATCCATTTAATATAATTGAAATAGTAATATATAAAACAACTGCATGTGTAGTACATTATCAACATGAAATATATATCAGTGGTTCTAATGTGATTATTGATTTTGTGTTCCAAGTAAATGTAAACATTGAGTTCCAGTAGCGACAGACGTTTGATGGCATAAATATTTGTAACATCGACACATGTACTGTTTAAACAAACGGCGACCAACATTTGACTTATCTATATATAAGTGCGTGTTGTTGGTATATCTGAAATTGATAAGTTACAAGACCGTTTCACTGGCAACAATGAAACATGACATTCGTGTTTTTTCCGTAGAGAAGAATTTTACTGTAATTCGTCATTACAATGTACTTTAGGATAGTATCATTCATCATATCATACCTTGACTTAAACATTGTTATCTATATATTAATACGTGAAGCAAAATCTTTGTACCCCCTTTTAACCGATTTCCAGTGAACGGGTGAACTTGAAATTTGGCATAGTTACAGTTTATATGGTGGAAAAGTGCAGAAAGGGGTTTATTTTATATAAAATGCATTACATGTACTTTAAATTAATTAAAATATGCACTACTCACACTACTGCTTGACTTTTACACAACATATACACAGATGTAAATAAAAAGGACATTTTGACAGCCGTCAATAACGACTTCAAAAAAGGTTGCAAAGGAGGTTGCTATGCTCGACTATATGTATTTTTAACTCTTACGTTCCATTTACCATTTTCCATCCTTTTTTTTTTTTTTTAACGTGGGGAAATCCCTTATGGATACCCATCCTCCCGGGGGAGAGGATGAGTTATGTCCGACTCGCACGGACTAAAACCCCACGGTGTACCGACAGACCGTGATGTTGGGGCGGTAAGGGATCGTTCTTCGCTATTCCCCTTGAATAGCCGCCCCAACGGTCCACCCGGCGGAAGGTTGCCGCCGGGCTCCCACCTTTAGAGAGGCAGCTGGGTACACGCCAGCTGCCCCCCCATCCGCCGGACCTGTGCAATGAGGGGATGAGCCCCCCGACTACATCCCCTCAGGTCCGGCTACGGGGGCAGGAGGAGTTGGGCAAAGCGCCGCCTCCTCTTGCCGGTCCTCCGCTGGCGAAGACGGCCACTGAGGGGGTCCGCCTCGCGGGCCCTCTCCGCTGCCTCCTTTTGCGAGATGACTTCCTCGCAAAAGGAGGCCACTGCTCGCCACGCCTGTTCGCTGCCGAGCATGGACGAGACCACGCTCGGCAGCGACAAATCCTCTCCTACCACCGCCACCAGAGTGCGGCGCTCCACCTCCCACGCAGCACACTCAGAGAGAGTGTGCTGCGCGGTATCTTCCTCAGCACCGCACTCATGGCAGGCGGCGGTCGGCTCCCTGCGAGCGATCCGGTGCAGGTACCACCCGAAACAACCGTGTCCGGTCAGCACCTGCACCAGCCTGAACGACAGGGAGCCCCATCTCCTCCCAATCCACTCCCGCAGAACCGGGTGGACGGCGTCGACGGTGTGCCTCCCGAAGCGCGCGTCCGCCAGGTCCTGCATCCACCTCCCTATAGCCCCCTCCCGCAACTCCCACCTTTTAACTTCTATCTCCCTGGGAGCCGGAGGTTCCCCACTACGCCTCCTCGCCGCCGTGAATTTATACACGGCGGCGAGCACCCCAGCTTCCAGCTCCCAGGGAAGGGAACCGGCGAGCGTAAAGGCCGCCGCCGATGACACCGTCCGGTATGCCCGGATTGCCCTCAGTGCCACCATACCATATTCAACAATGATATTATAACATATAACTATTATTGTAATATTTATTATTTTTTCATGATGAACTCACTTCAAATGATGATTTAATAAAAAAATTAGCCAAATAATACTTTATATAATCAAAATATGAATTTTGTTCATAAAAGTAATCCATGACTTAGACCTCCGCGGTTACAATGTTGCAATTTAACCTCATGTAGCAACAAAAAAGAATTTATTTTCAAAACCTAATGGTAGTATTAAAAACATCATTGTCTTGTATTCTCCATTTGATTGTATTGTGCATCCATTACTTTTCCAAACGATGATACTGGGCATATCACTATTTCTCATAATGAACAGACTACATTTAATTCAATATCACCCAGAAATACCACCCACCCATGGTGTCGTGTAAAATTAATTGAAAATTGTGTCATGGGTTGCGATAAATTTATTTATATTCGTAAAGTTATGTTTGCTTAAAATTTGAGAGCTCTACCACGTGGTTTCTGTTTCAAATTTATAATTAATTTCAATTTTAATTTACACATAGATTTTTTTATATTTATATAATTAAAGATCGGCAAATGGTAAATAACTGAGTAGCCATAATGAAAACTTTTGATTATAGAAGTATTATATCCTTTGGCAAAAGAACCCTAAATAATTCAAACTTTAAAAAATCAATTAACTATGTCGACCGAATGTCGACCACTGGGCGCCCACTAGTATATAATTATTGTAATACTGAATGATTGCACACAATATCATCTAGCCATAATTTTGAACCAATAGAGTAACAAACTGGTGCGAAGTCGCAGAAACGTTACAAATTACATTTTACTTGTACGAACCTGGCAATGATATTTTGTAATACGCCGAATTTGTTGAATCAATAAAGTACTTACAAATTTAATCGTTATAATATTATGTTACATTTACAAGAATTCTTTATTAATATTATTACATCTAGAGTTAAGATGTTATTGTCATTAAAATGCATATCAAGTCTTGAATTTTTATACAATAGTTTATTTATTACTTTATTCTATTGAAAATAAAACGATAGTTACATAGTTTTAACTTTTTATATTCCACCAGGTGTTTTGAACTTTAGTTGAAACCTGTAAATTGGCTGGTATTTAGGGAAAACGACTTAAGATCAAAATATATAACAAATTATGTAAAATAATAATACAATTATATCATAAAGATATCTTAGATAAATTAAGCAAAAATCCCAGATTCTGTAGAAAGAATAACAAATATCGTCAAAAAGGTATAAAATTATTCAACTTGAACCACTCATTTCTTAGATTTACCATAGTAAAAGTTAGCTGTTATCTCTAATGTCTAACGATGCGATTAAACTATATAAAATAAGTGGTTACATTAATATTTAATATTATAACATGTAATACATATTAGGTACAATACACTAACATGACTGTTTTAACGGCCTTTAAATTTAAATTTAGCTAATAAAAAGTCCCAAGCGAACATTTGCCCCCCATATTTATAAAAATAGCCTCTGCCCGTGACTTCGTCCGCGTTGAATAGTTACTTTGGGCTAACTCTAACAAACAGCGGAAGCTCTCAAGACGGAAAAAACTTTGATTTGGAAACATTCTTTATTGGTACTACGCTCCTATTGCTTTTAGCGTAATGATATATAGCTATGTAACATTAAAATAATTTTTCAAATCGGACTAGTAGTACCTGAAATTACGCCCTACAACGTCACAAACGCACAAATCTTACCTCTTTATACTAATATTAGTATAGAATACATAAGTATAGATTGTCAAACAAATATATTTAACACTTTATATTCACTTCCAGCGTTAAAGCTTAATTAGTGTAACAGGTCATCTTTGGTACCTCTATACTGAGGCGAAGAGAGAAGTTTGAGAGAAAAAAATAATAACAAACTATCATCTGACCGAGAACTGGTTTCGACCTCCGGATGAGTCCGACTCGATAGATACAAACACACACAAGGTAGATTTTTTATCACTCATAACAGGGATAAAGACGTGAATGATTAGATTCCAAATCGCGATTGAAACAATGGTAAAATAACGAATACTATAAACATACTGCCTAGGTTAATAATTCTAATATGAAAATGTAATAATAGATACTCTAAAATATAACGAACATTACACACATAACATTTTATTATGAAGTTAAAGAGAATGCTTACCTTCGGCAAACAACAATTAGGTGTACCGGCTCAGCAAAAACTGTACAAACACAAACAAAATTCAGCGGCTTGCAACGTTCACAGAATACCGGTACCGAAATTCAAACAACAATCTACAGCACCAAATAAATGTTTTGTTGATTTATAATGTTAAAGATTCACTCCATTTACAGTCACAAATGTGTGACGGAAAGAATAAGTTATGCACGTGTAGCAGGAGGGACGAAACGTAACGACACAACGGTCATTAGTAGCCGACTGATGGCAGACGGCCGTACAGTCGAGCTTGGGGTTTCCTTTGCAGACGCATCGTGTGTTCTCACTCATGACAGGCACGATATACAAAAGGGTAGGCAATGGACATGGAATAATAGGAGCTTGATTTTTTAATCCATATTCACCAATATGTGATTGATTATCTTTATTAATATTATGTTTTATGTTATTCGAAGTGTATTTGTATTGTATGTGAATTTTTAAATAATTTATTTGATAGTACTTTCAAACAAAGAATAAGTTTTTGTGTACCTGTTTGTACAAAGTTATGTTTGTCTGTGATTAAGCAGTCGTTGAGTTTGACGCAAGTTTTCTCTATCGCTGATTGAGTATATAGCTGGTCTAGTTTGAACATATCTTGTTAAGTTGGCCTCTTGAACGCACAAAAAAATTCTGTGCGGTGAGTTATGATTAGTACTTGAAGACAACTCACGGTGTACCTATAGTAAAAAATCAAAATGTTTGAAAATGCTAAAAATCTATCTTATTTGAATAAATAACTTTCAATTTTTTGCAGTTATGCTCAGTTTTTAAATGATTTTGCGTTTACTTTTTTCTCGCAGTTTGTATAACCCACTCATACCTAAAAGCCTGCTATTGTCAATATTTAATATAGTAGTTTAGTATTTAATATAGTATATCAATTGTTGTTATTAGTAACATAAAAAACAGGTTTTTAACCTCAAGTTAAAAATGTATCTATTTGTCATTGCTGTAAGCTGTGGTTATTTGTTATTGTAATTGCAGATAACTATGCAACTCTCTGACTCAAAGCTTAATGCTATTTATATTACTTTATTTATTAAATTTGTTAATTCAAATACGTACCTACTATATTGAATGTATAGTAGTCATATTTTTTTAAACAACTATTTATATGGCGTGAATGATATTATATTTGGAAATAGATTCATATGAAATAACATTCTTTATGCTTGGATTGTTATATAGAATAAACAGGTTCTTGTAAATTGATTATAGATGACTCTGATTCTTCATATTGACATAGCAAGGTCTCAACAGCTTCACCGGATTACAACTTTCATAATGTGTATTTAATTTAAACTATTAACTAATCCATTAAGCTACACTAATTGCGGCTAAACAAGTAATTTGACTGACAAAGTAATTTAGATAGAACTTGTAACCTTTATATATTTGAATAAAGTCATGTGCAAAAAAAAAATTGCGCCTTAAATGTTATGCTTAATTATTGCTTGTAACTTATATTATATAGCTCAATATTAAAATAGATTAAAAAATCAATAAGTTCTCATCCAGCTAATATAAATGTGTTGTAATGTTAGATTAAAAATATTATTGATCTATATTGCGTTGCAATATTTAAACACTTGCTATTTTTAACCGACTTCGAAAAAGCAGGAGGTTCTATGTTCGGTTGTATGTATTTTTTTTTATGTATGTTAATCGATATCTCCGTCAGTTGTAAACCGATTTTAATGATTCTTTTTTTGTTTGATTCGGCTATACTCCAAGGTGGTCCCATATAAATTTGAATAAAATATTCAACCCCTAAGGGGGTTAAATATCGTTTATTTGATTTTCACCCAGTTCGTGTCTACGTATTTTCGTGTACTTGAAACCGATTTTAACAATTTTATTTGAAATTTGATAACTGGGAATGGTGTTCTTGAAATTAAAAAAAAATCCAACCATAAGGGTTGAAAATAAAAGGATGAATAAAGCTTATATGAATAAATGAACTTCCCCATAAGCTAATTTTAATGAAAACTTGGAACAACCTGTTGTAATGATAAGAATATCATTTAATCAATCCTGAGTTGATCATGAAAATGAAGAATGGAACTCCTCAACGGCTTACAGCAGCTATCTTGTGTTTGGGTACATAAGACTCGTTTGACGAGGACTTACATGTGGGGTTATGACTGTTGAGGCAATTTCCGTGAAACGGACATTAGGAAAGATGAGGTTCTGAAATTCGTTCACAATCAACCTAATTTGACCAGTTGGATCTAGTACGGTGTAATATCATGTTTGTTTATCAAGTTATGAACTTATTTTATAATTAATTAGAACCAGATAAATATATTTATATACACTAAAAATGGAAAAATAAAAATTTTTACAAAAAAAAATTGAACCGACTTCGATATCAAAACCCATACGGCACTGAAAAGCGAAAAATAAATACATTATTAATTCAACCAAATAAAATAAAATATGAATATTTGCGCTACCTAATAATATATTGGAAGTCGGTGCCAACCTAAATTTCTAATTTGTTGTAGGTATAAAAAAGTATATTACACTATACAAATAGACGCGAGAGTGGACCTAAACGTTGTATGTAGATGATATGAAATATGGTTGGCACCGATTTCCAATATATTATTAGGTAGCGCAAATATTCATATTTTATTTTATTTGGCTGAATTAATAATGTATTTATTTTTCACTTTTCAGTGCCGTATGGGTTTTGATATCGAAGTCGGTTCAATTTTTTTTTGTAAAAATTTTTAACTAATAGCGAATGTAAGTTTGTTTGTTACTCGACCTATCCTCATAAAATTTTATATACATGTTGTCAAGGTCACATATAAAGACTTACGGTACCTTTCATCCCGAAAAAAGAATGTTCTCGAGAGATAAGTCAAACCTACATTAACGCAATCGAAGCCACGAGCAAAACTTGTCTATAATAGAAATAGAAGAAGTGAACGAAGCATTTCTTGTAAAATATATTACTTTTTGTTTGGATTTACAGAACTATACATTACTTGCAAAATTTCTGTCAATTTTAGTACATAAAAAATACATAAATATATTAAATTACATTTAGCAATATTATGTTTCATAAAATTGAATTACTAAAGCAGTGACTATGACAGTCACGAATCTCTTTCGTAAATTACTTTGATGCGAGTTTTTGAATAAATAAGCTGTCATATTTGTGAATAAAAATGAATACATCATTTCAACATCTTAAAACATTGCGTTGATCGATATGTTAAAGACTACAAGATGTATCTAAGACATGTATCTAATATCATTAAGAGGATCAAAGATCTAGTCATAATTTATGATGCATTGCCTAACCTCAACAAGTACATTCTATACAGGACAATAAGTATTAAACCTCTCCATTAATGGCGACTCAACAAAAACACGGATACGATATAAACGATTAACCGAGAATTCATAATAGGTTATAGATATCAGTCAGTGCCAATATGATCGTACGTCTATTTTACTGCATTTTATTGATTAACTATTCTACATGATTAAGTTCTTAAGGCTATTTGAGAGACGAATCATAGTATAGACAGATGTAAATAAAATTAACCTAACGTAACCTAATGTAGTAATTTAGTTGATCATAAATAATAAAATATTTTTAAATTATATCTCAAGTGTATTAAAAAAAGTTACATTGCTTGAGATGTTATCAATGAGAAATTCTAATATTCTATTTGGCAAAATCTTAAGACTTTTTTTAACGAAATGAAATAGCAAACATGCATACAGTTTACCTAATGCTAAATGATTACTGTAGTCTACATCTACGTATAACCTATCTCAATAGTGCATAAGATCTGAGTACAGTTACAATACATTGCTACTCCTGAAGATTGAATTGATATGCCTTTCGAAATAAAAGGCATCAGCGCAAGCACTAATACTTTCCCGCAGAAGCAGTTGTGGCAATGGTGCTCTTGTGTTTCTTACCTTACTCTGCTCTGCTATATATACTGTCGACTTGAGACTTACTGACTTCTACCCGATCCGCTCAGGTGTGTCCCAACTTCCAAGCGATATACAGCCATCGAAGAAACCAATCACCGAGTGTGCTAACGGCTTCTTCGATGCTGTCTCTAAGATCACTCAGCCGCCAGCCAGAGGCGTAGATAACTGTATCATCAGCATAACAACCTACCTCGACTCCCGGGAGCTTAGGTAGGTCGCTGATGAACAGGTTGAAGAGGGTGGGCGCGAGAATTGAGCCTTGCGGCACTCCTGAGCGTATCGGGCGGGGCGATGAGAATTCGCCGTCTACTCTAAACCGGAAGGTTCTATCGGCTAGATAATCGCGGAGGATGCGAACTAACCTATCGGGTATGCCGGCTTGGTTTAATTTGAATATGAGCCCTTCGTGCCAGATCTTATCGAAGGCCTTGGCGACGTCGAAGAATACAGCTATTGTACGTTTCGGATTAGTGTTTCTCATGGGCGGATCCGGCTCCGGATGCGGATCTTTATTAAAATTGGAAAGAACGTGCTCCGTGAGGCGGAGCACTTGATCCGGACAAGAGTGTTTGGCGCGAAATCCAAACTGCTCGGGTGGAATTAAACTCTGATCGTTAATCGTGACCTGGAGACGGTTCAGAAGGAGCCGCTCGTAAAGTTTGCCTAAGGTGTCTAACAAACTAATCGGACGATAGCTATCGGGAAGCGTAGCTTTCTTGCCGGGCTTGTGAATCCCTATCACTACGGCCCTCTTCCAGACGGCTGGAAAATGACCCTGGGACATGGCCGCATTGAAGATGCAGACCAATAGAGCTATGATGCGGTCAGGAAGGAGCTTCAGAACCTCGTTCCTGATCCCATCGGGACCTGGGGACTTCCTAGGTTTGAGACGCTTGATGGCGGCCGAGACTTCATCGAACGTTATCGGGGTTAGGGTATCCGCCGGAGGCGACGCGAGTGCATGCTCTACGGCTGTGACGATAGACTCAATGATGGAAGGGTCAGTATTACCAGTGTTTGGCGAACACTGTTTCTCTAAACTCGCGGCGAGACATTCGGCTTTATCAGTGTTATCGAACGCGGGAGGCAACCCAGGGCCTCTGTCGAGAGGGGGCATTGGAATGACCGTATCTGACTTGAACTTTCGCGTGAGGTCCCAGAATGCCAGGTGCGACGGCTGGAGATCCTCCAGATACCTGTCCCACCTGTCACTCCGGATCTCAGAAATACGAGACTTGACTTCTTTACGTAAAGCACGTAAGCGTTCGCGGTTCTCTGCGGTCGGGTAAGCGTCGTGAGCACGAGTCGCGGCGTTCTTTTCCGTGATCAATGCTCTCACGTCATCAGGGAGTATAAAACGGCGTTCGTTCGCCGCTTGTACCTCTTTCGAGGTCTCCCTGACGGCGGTCTGGAGATAATCAACCAGGGAATCGATGGCCGAATCCGCGTCGGCTTTAGACACCAACACGTCCGGAATACTGTCTAGACTGTTAGGCGACGGACTATTTTTAAAATACTCTCTGAGTTTCGCGTAATCGGCCACTCTGATCGGCGTCGGGCTAAAGTCAGAATTATGACCTAACTGTAATAAGACCGGGCGATGGTCCGAGTCGAGTTCGTGTATGACTGATATAAGTCGTACAGGAAGCACGACATTTTTCAAAAGAGCTACATCTAAAACTGACGGTCGACAGTTGTCCTGATAATGTGTGGGTTCCGGAGGGGCTATGACGTCAAATGCGAGAGCCTCACCTAGTTCGTCGAGTATCTTCCCGTTACGAGAGGTACACGGACTGTTCCAGATGACGTTCCCGCAGTTGAGGTCCCCCGCTATAATAACCGAATTACCTAAATTGAATAGCGCCTGCAGATCGGATTCGAGCAATACTTTATTTGGCGGTAGGTACGCGGAGACAAGAATAATATCAGAGTGGCCCGTCATACCGACGCGGCATACTGACACTTCCATATGAGTAAGCGCGGGCGGATCTAAAGGCATGCAATATAATGAACGCCTAAAATAGATTAAAGTGCCACCCCCGCGGGTGACACGGTCGTTTCTAACGATACAATAGTTCGCGATTCTCGGGTTACGCATACTCGGTTTAAGCAACGTTTCCTGGATGAGGAAAACGTCAATCTGTCTGTCGCGTAAAAAGTCAGCTACTAGATCGCGCTGTGTCCGCAGGGATCTCGCGTTGAAAAACGAGATGCAAAGACCGCGAGGTTTAATTTTGTTCATTCCCGGGAAATTTATATCTAATATTTGGACGATTGTGAACGGACGAGGCGCTGTATGGTGGCTCCGATAGCCGGACAGCACGCTAGAGCTTTAAGGAGTTGTGGCCCGCGGGGGTTCTCCTCTACAAGGGCGTAAAAGGCGAGCACCTCCTGCATATCGTGCTCTAAAAGAAGTTGCTCCATCCAGTCAAACTTCCCCTCGAGAGAAGAAGATGAAGAAGGAGCCTGGGTCGCCTTAGGTGGCGGCGCCAGAGGCCTTGAAGAGGCCGGAGGCTGAGGTCTGGGAGCCTAGGGGGCCATAGGGGCCCGCCCGGGTTGGGCCGCGCGCGGCATAGAGGGTGGCGAGCGCGGTGTAGGTGCGGGCGCTACCGGGGCGCGGGAAGCGCCCGGCAGGCTCGGGAAGGCCTCCACGGACATGAGAGGTGGAGGCGGACGGCGGGCGGCGGGTGCAGACGCCCTGGGCGCCTGCCTCGCCTGACGAGGGCGTTGTGTGCGCGGTGCGCGGGGACATCCGCGATAGTTCGCGGGGTGACCCGCGTTACCGCAGAGCACACAACTGGGAGGGTCGGGAGTGCCAGGAGCGCGCTCGCACTCCTTCGTGGCATGATCACCCAGGCACTTGACGCACCTGGGGCGAAGATGACAATTCTTCGCAGAGTGGCCATAACTCTGGCAGTTATGGCACTGCGAAGGAATGTGGGTCTTGCGTGGGGGCTCGACGGTGATCCCGTTGAGGCCACACACAGAGGTGAGGGAGAATATGGCTTTGCCCTCCTGCGACCGGTCGAGGATGGCGAGAACCATATTATATGGTTTGCGGTTGCGTGGGTGGTACATGCGATGTACCTCACGCACTGGATAGTTACTCTCCTTAAGGGAGAGGGTGATTTCCTCGACCGAGATTTCGGCCGGGACGCGGCGAAGCACGACACGCAGGAGGCGCTCCTCTTCTAACGCGTACGTGAAATACGCGAGTTTCATTTCCGTGAGAAAACGGATCAAGGCGCGGTGATCATCCGACGTGGGACATTTAACGCGAATGCCCGCCGGAGTGCTGAGCGCGTTCGTGTAATTGATGTTACGCGTTTTCAGACTATTCGAAATCGCGGTCCACTTAGATTTATCCTGTATCGTAACAGGCGGCGGCGAACGCGGCTTCCTAGGTGCGGAACCCGGAGTGAGCGAGACGGGGCTATTGTTTTTTTTTTTGTCGTTCTGCTTACGCGGCGATGTAGGAGCCGACGACGGCACGCGAGCGCCACCTATGTTGGCGACTTTTTTGGGGCCTACGGAACCCGAATCCGTCGGGCTAGCCGGGCGACGCCTATAGTGTGAGACGGTCGTATAGCCGTCTTCGTCTATCTGCGCTGAAGGCGCGGGGGACGCGGTCGTCGCGGACGCGGATGAATCAGACGTTGATTCGTCTAATTCCATCTCGGAGCCGGCCTCCGAGCTGGAACTAGGAATCGCGGCCTCAAGTAGGCCTTTGTCGCGCGCGTCTAGAGGAGACTGCGGCGAGAGAGACGCGAAGGAATTCGCGGTCGGTATCGAACTAACATAAGAGCCCTCGGTGGGCCGAGACGATTTATTGAGCAAGTCGTTAATTGAATCTTCACCCCATCCTAGCTCACGGAGGTTGAGGCGAAGGCTATCCACATCAAGCGAGTCCATCGCGGTGGACTGAGAGGGGGGGGCCGCGAGAACAACCTCCCTGCCTTAAGGGCAGGGGGGCACGCCAACGGTAAGCTAACGGGCTATCCCGAGCCCGGGCCAAGAGAAACTTTGGGCGAATGTGCAATGCCTCACATGGGGGTCCTAACTTGCCTAGGGGGAGGCCCTAACAAGCCCGAGGCCGAGGACGCAGACCGGTAAACCGGGCTACGCCCAAACAGACACCCGGGGATGGAACAAGGGGAAGGGAGGGTGGGAGGACGACACCTGGACTAGACTAGGCGACCTCGCCAAGGCCTAGCTACCCAGGCCCGTCTACCCACTGGTACCCTACTGCACTCAGTAGGCCGCGGGGCCTACGGCGAGCGGGTAGGTCGCTCCAACCTCCTTGCGTTTTCACCGGTAGGTTTCCGGAGGTTGGCCAGACGACTGGACTTGCAGCCCGGGTTTGCACTAAAAAGTGCAGTTTGATACGCTCAAAAATGGAGCGCCTACGATTGATATCTCTGTTATAATTAGAGAACAGGACAGAACGCGGCGAGCTTCAAAGTGACTTCGCGAATGATGCACGAAGCACGCAGACCGCAGTCGGAGATCGATGACGAACTCGCGAGACTTTGAGAAATAGCGCGCGAAAAAATAACGGTCACTTTGGAAGCTCCGTACGTCCGAAGCGTGCGGCGACACAAATCGGACTCCGTCCTTTTCCAATAATTTCGGCCAATTTCCCACCATAATGCATAACCTTCAGACTCTTACAGTAACACGAACACTGCAGCTTTAGTACAGAAATGGGTGAACCAGTAGTGATTTCTCAATAGAATGTTGTATGCCTACAGTATATTGCTACCATATAGGAAAAATAATAAAAATATAATCTGAGTATACATATTCCATTTATTATTTTAACTATAGCAGAAGAGAAGTTTGGAGGAAAATAATAAATCTTTATTCCATACTTTCATAATAAGAATTTATTTAAGGAAAACCGGAGCACTCTGGCAATAGAGCAAATGAGGAAAATGTTATCGCGGTCGAAGAAAATTCAATCAGTAGGTAATAGAATGAGGAATGTATTTGTACAGCTATGTAACAAATCATTATTTATATTGAAGGTTATATACGGTATTGATTTCAATATATGGGCTGTAATTAATTACTACTCTATGAGAGTTTTGAGAGCAAATAACCATGAACACTGAACCGTTTAATTTTTATGAATAAAATTTATCACTTATAAATATTGTCTTCTGAAATGTATCGAGTTAACAATATATTTAATTTTATGTTGTAATAAAAGTGAATTTATTATTCATTACGGTATTTTGTTCGAGTAAGTAGAGGTACAATATTAATAATATCAGAATTATTTACGGTTGTTACGACCGTAAAAAGTATAATATTCGGGGATGCATGCGCGAGGCAGTTCGTATCTTTCCTGCAGGCGAAATGCAATCTGATCAGTTTTGGAGGTCAACAGATAAAATGTCGGTGATTGTATATTCTGAGTATCTTTAATCGTTTGGCTTATTGACCCGTACAAAGAATTTAGTTATCCGTTACAATAGGCGTATTGTAAAATTATGTTGTTTATCCGCACTGTTTCCCCGTCGGCAACCATAATATCAGGGTTGTCAAATATCTAATTCCAAAAATTTCATTAATTGTTACTTCAATGTTGAATCTTCGTAATAATAACAACAAACTTCTTACGTTATTGTGCTTGCCAGATATAATATAATTTGATTAAAAATCCAGTCAATTTTATATAGTAGTTTGTCGGCACTGTACTTGTTGCCAACCTTAATATCAAGGTTGTCAAATGTCTTACGTTAAAATTTAATTAGTGCCTTGAATTTTGAATATTATTAATAATAAGAATAAGAACGACCACCTTACTACATTATCATGATGGGTGAATATTATAAAATTGGACTAATTACTATGTAAATGTCATACAAGTAACCTTTTTACAGTAAAAAGATGTGGAAGTTGAAAGTAATTTTATTGGATATTAACTGAAAGTAAATGTTACTAAAGTGAAAACACTCATTTAACTTTCATGTTCTTATATATCTCCTTACTAATTAAACTAAATATGAACGTAGTCGTTCCAATAAGTTAACGATGAGAAATTTCTATTCGGAGACTTTTATTTAAATTTTATATCTAAAAGTATACCTAACAATTTGTTAATATGGTATTTACTATATTAACCATTAAGTTTAATTTGATTATGATTTCCTAAGATTATTCCTATAAATGTACAAATTTTACGTTTTTATAAGAATAATAGACCAGGTGAAAGGTTAAACACTTGCTGCATTCTAGGATATGACACTTCATGGTCACATTTAATGGTCACAAATAAAATATTTATATGAAAACAGATACTAATAAATAACTAAGAAAACCTAAGTTAAAGTTTGTTCTAAGACTTTCAAAAGTATAAACACAATCGTTATACACCTAAGCGCAATAACCCGTGCCGAAAGCTACGATGTGTGACCCGAAATTAATAACTTTCCCACGTACTTTAACATAGACGCATACCGGATTGTGTATAGTTTTTGTATTTTTCTAGATAATTGGGTCGAGGGTTAAGCACCTATTTTTTAAATAGATTTAGTAAGGGAATCGAGTGCAGAGTATACTCTATAAATATTGCTAGTGTCTAAATATTCAGCCTGTATATGAAGAAACGTTAGACAATTATATAAGTAAATAAGTAATTACTATAGGTTATAATATAATATTTTTGAAATTATTAGTAATTTCTTAATGTAATACATTTTATTACATTAGTGATTAATCTACACACTTACATTTATAAAGTCGAACAAGATTTTTGTGTTAAAAAAATGTTAATTAAAATACAAGTAATATATTATATTGTGTAATGAAATGTATTGACTGCAAAGTGAAAAATCTTTCAAAGTACTTGAAATGAGTTTACAAAATTATTGAAAAATAACTAAAAATGCAAGTAGAACGAAGCCAGAAGCTAGTTTTAAATAATTCGAGCTATTAAATATTTCTCGTTTGGTCAGTGAAACTGAAAAAGAGAACAAACCAAATGCCAGTTAAAACAATATATATAAATCCAGGAAAACATGATGTATTGTTCCATAGCGCTCAGCCAGCCCTGCTCACAGGTCATTACCTGGGTGGTCATTTATGTAACGTACCTTAATGCTGTTACGGTTGTCTTAGTTGTAACAGAACAACCCGGAAGCGGCTAGTATAACATGATCCTCGGTTACTTTGAAACTTTATTCTGATACCCACGACGTCGTCTGCATTGTTCATTATCTTAACATAATTCTAATGTACGTAGGAAAGATATAAAGAAAATCGAGGCAGTTATAGACAAAACCGATATAAGTGAAAAACCAAATAAAGAAATAACTCTGTTCTCTTTCGAATTTGATCATAGTGTTAAATTGATCATTGTGTTAAATTACAGTATTAAAATATCACATTTTGTGTATTGAAATTATTGATATTAGTCTGGTTTTCATGCGGAGCAATAATTATATACAGTTTATTAATTAATCAAACATTTGCGGTGTTATTACAAAAAAGTTAAATACGTATTGAATACTTGCTTTAAAAAGGTTACGTTTTAAATGCACCGCGCTCGCTGAATGTTTCCCATCTTCTTCTTTTGTCTCGCTTTGGTTAGGTTAGGTTAGACTTGCGAAAAAAGGATAACGCGAACTTGCCTCAGGCGAGCGCGGTGAACTTAGTACGAAACTTTTTAAAACAATTATTCAATATGTATTTATCTTTTTTTTTAATAACATCGATGATGTGCTGCACAGTTTTAATACAAAATATCAATATTATATTTATATAGGCCGCTATACTACGCGTCGCTAGTGTGAGGTAAGCCACACTAGCTTAATACGATCGGTCACGTATACTAGCATGTCATAACGCGAAATCATAAGTTTATCTCTTGCCAAAAAAATACCGCTCGAAGCATCCAAAGAACTTTTCACTCAAAATATTGAGCAGAAATAAACTTAAAAATTTGTTTATTAACAATTTTATTTGTTGACTTCTCTCGTACACACTATACAGGTTGCCGCATTTCTTTACGGAAAGAAAACAATATCCATGTAGTGTTTATATGTATTGTGGTTTCGTTAAAACTTATATTGCATGAAGATATCGTAATCTTTTTTGATTTAGATATGGACTAAGTGTGTAAGAAATAAAATTAAAAAGTTTGATCGAAATCTATGCAGTAGTTTTTACGTGATATGCGTACAATAACAGAATTTTCTTATATAAAATATCAATAGGTTACTTTTTAAAAGACATGTCTTAAAACTTTGAAATTACGATAATAACACCTTTTACCTTTAGAAGTTTCTCATTGTTTTCTTTTTCAAAAGATTTTCACATCGCCTTAGCAAATTTAAAATATGGCCCCTCTCTTATCTACCTTATGAACTTTACTTAGGTTTTGAGTTCTTTATTGGTGCTTTAGCTGTAAAAGGATTATTTTTTATGGCGTATTGTACTCATAAATTATCTCCTACGATTTATTACACTTTAGGAATCTATTGGGAGGATATGGTTTATTAAGAAAGCCTGCTGAATCACGTCTCGTTCCCATTTGGATATCATAGTTAAGTATATATTGCTTTATTATACTTTACTAGCTTCTGCCTGCAACTTTGTCTGCATGGAGTTCTTTGGACTAACTTTATCACCTAACGGAAGTTCTTAAAAAACGATTTTAAAACATTCTTCATTAGAATCCGCTCCTATTAGTATTAACGTGATAATATATATATATATATAGCCTTCCTCGGTAAATGAGCTATATAGCACTGTAAGATTTTTTCAAATCGGACCAGTAGTTCCTGAGATTAGCGCGTTCAAGTAAACATACTCTTCTGCTTTATAATATTAGTATAGATAAGTTTGAATACTGGACCTCAATCTCTCATACATTATATGACAAAGAAATCTGAGAAGGTAAGCACGTTAAACTTAGAGTGACGACCGGATTTAAATACATCTGCAGGAACACACCTATATGTTCTTCGTGACAGACATTCAACTTGAGGTTAGTAGTTAGGTAGGTAAACACCTGTAGCTTACACAAAGCCATTTCACAATGCTATGGTTTTATCATGTTTTCCTTCACCGAAATCTCCCGGTTATTCACATCAATTCGAACATACATTGATGGATGCTGTGTCCGAATACAGTCCCTTACTGAGTCACCACCGCTTTTATCCAAACGTAAATGAAATGTTACAAAATACATCTACTTGCACAATTATATTCAAACTAGCTGATGACCGCACTTTACTCCTGGAATTGATTTCCTTGTTTACTTTCTGCATTAATTGTGGGAGGTCTTTAATTTTTTAAATTATAATTTTGTTATTAGTACTTAACTCCTATAAACCTCTTATTGCTTGTAAGTTACTTATATTAAATTTAGTAGCTTAGATAATAATCTGAATAATCCTCTATGTGCCAACAAAACTCTCGTCAAAAGAGTTTTTTTTTTTGTATACATTAATAGCTCCAACCTTCTTGTTTTTATTAACTTGGATCATATAATTTACTTGAACAGTTAGCAAGTAATTTCAAAAACTCAGCGCTGTATAGGTACTAAGAATTTGAAAGCAACCTTATATTAAAGCGAAAAAATCCAAGGACATTACGATGTATTATTCTAATAACTTAATGGCGTTTGGTACAATTTCGGAATAAATGCTTAATCAGAACATTTTAATCATTACTGTATAAGCCGTATTTAATGCTCCACGTGTTACTATACTTTAATGACTGGCAATCAGTGCAGATAATGAATTAGTAATTATGGGATCGTAAGGTATAATGATTTAATGCTAATTACGTCGAAAGGCTATGAGTCAAACTCATATTATTTTAATTAAGATTAACTTACTCTTTTGTCGGTACCAGAAGTTTTGAAATAGCTCTATTTATATTACTAACTATGCTTACACGACCAATTTAATTTATTAATACCTATGAATTTTAATTCATTTTGATCTTCGATCATTCTACATCACACTAAGAATAGAATCAGTCTCAATTTTACCTTATTTAATTTGTCTGTGGTTAGTAGCTGAAGGGACATAATAATAATAGAAACATGTTTTAGGTATTTTGTATAACTTAAAGTAATAAATTGTACTTTAAAAGTTGTTTTTCTTTTTCTATTAATAAATAGTCTCATCATAGGATGTTAATTTTAGTATTATATTTTATCAACATAATATCATAGAGAGTACTTTTCGACCCATTGTAATCTGACCCTTGTACGTCATTCTTTTCTGTTTTGTATTAGTTTTGACCAAGTTTTTCCCACAAGATAGATGATGCCGTTGATCCAGTTTGCTATTGATATTCCCATAATTAGTCAGCCCTCTCTCAGCCATCACTCGGTCAGGAACTTGGTCCATCTGCCATCACCACATCTGGCCAAGTGTATTGCGCAATGCCATTTAAGTTAAGCAATATATACACTAATGTCCTGCATTTCAGCGTTTCTTCGAATATTTGTAACTTTCTCTCTTTCTATTGTATCACTCAAGGTGCTGCCTCGTTTTGTGTACAGTTTCTTTAGGGAAGGTCCATATTTCAGCACCATACGTCATTGGTGATAAGAAATATTGATAAGCAGTGGCGGATTTGCAGTCTTGACCGCCCTAGGCCCCAGGCCATGTAGTAAGTACCAGCCACCCCTTTCTCAGCACCCATCGTTTTGAGTACATAATGAATTTACTTTTTTGCCAACTTTTATCGAAATTGATTCAGAAATTTAATTAACTATGATATCTGCTAGTTTGTGTTATTTTCCGAGGTTTCAGGATATTCAGGATAATTGTACATTTAAATAAGACATTTAAAATGGTTTTATTTTTTTAATAATGATGTGCGCGAGCCTTTTGAATATTAACGTACTTTGAGTTATTTCTTGTTATCTTTACCGAATTTTTTGTCACGATTGGCCATCCTAATATCTGGCCGCCCTAGGTCTTAGGGCAAATCCGTCGCTGCTGGTCAGAGAAACGTGTCTTTAAATATTGCGGTATCTTTTCGTTCACGGAAAACGTCATAAAGTTTGCCCAAAGCAGACCAAAGTAATTAATTTTCTTTATTACCCTGTGGAAACTATGATATATAGTTTGACAAATCGTATATTTTTAAATTACATCATTATTATAATGTTAGAAACATTGCTTAACTTCGCGAGTAATGGAGGTTTAGGTTGGAAATTATCCATTTGCGTGTTATCGTCCGGGTGCGGTGCTCATTCGTTTCCTAGTCGTTTCCCGTCACGCCTCAGTTAAGAACATTTGGGACGGTTACATGCGGCAGCTTGCGTGTACATTGTACCCTTACCTTGCGTCATAACGTCTATAACATATGGGTAAGACCTATTTTGGTCCTTGCCCTTTAATTTTATGCACCTTTTGTATATTAAAATTTATTATAGATATCGCACTCGGTTATTGTTAATAAAACCAGTCAATGGATATATCGGTTTCATGGCGTTGGCGTGTTATGTTGTACATTCTTAATAATGATTTTATCATTTAATTTTTTTAGGAATATTCAGTTTTTATTTTAATTTTGATAAACCAGATTTTATTCTTTTTATTGTTAGTTAGCAAAAACGATATCTAAGAAGAAAGTAAATTTCTATCCTCGTCAATATTTTTGGCTGCTTTGATTTATAGCCTTAGTAGGTTCGAGCGTGTTCGTAATATAATAAAGAATTTAATAATATACGCAGATAGAATGATATTATAAGAATCTAAAATTGCCCTTTGTTTGTACTTAAGTTATCTCGTTATTATACATATAATATTATTATATTTATACCTAATTTATACCTAAATTTGTGTTCTGCGCAGCTAAAATATTCAGAGCGGTCAAAAAGTTTGGCGATCAGTATTTGTCCCAAACTAAAACGTATTCGTGAGTTAGCGACCGTGATGCATGTTTTAAATGATATTGTTACTTATATTTGTCATATTCCTAATCCATATCAATAAGAAGATATTATAGAGAGAATAAGAGAGAATTTATGTCAGGATATATTTAAATACTATTGATAAAAATTCATTTATTCAAACTGTTCGTAATGAGTCTTACTTAAATATTTCAAGATCCATCAAACGAATACAAAACTGAAACGAATAGATATAAAACTGATATTTGAAATTATGTCTTACTCATGTATAGTTGCGAAATTATATTGCGTAAATGGTTAAAAACCGCAGACATCGCTTCTCAGATCTTAAATTCCTTGTCAAATATTTAGTTTGCTTGGCGGTAACAGAAAGGGACAACGATAGAGATCTTAATCCGTGGTATGTCGTACAGCCTTGATCAAGGCAGCGAACCAGTGTGCCAACAATATATGGCGACAGCTGATGTCGGGGTCGCGTCGGCTCGACAAACCACGAATGTATATGAGAGTATCGTAAAACAATTTTGTATTTAATTACGATGATTACAATAAAGTTTACACTTGCTGTTAATATTTATTTCTATACTAGCTGTTACCCGCGGCTTCGCACGCATTTTTTAAATATATTAGATGTTTAAAATTGTGATCACACATCTATTGTAAATTACAATAATACTCTTTCAAAAATAACTGTAAGTATCACAGGCACATCATCTACTGTAACAGGTAACGTGTACATTATATATGTGAATACTAATAGTGAATCGAATGGAATAGGATTTATCATCAACCACATAACTGGAACTTTAAACTGTTATATATCACCCTCAGTGCTCACTTACACTATATAAGAAAGTAATGAAAATATTAAGCTAAACATTATCGAACAATATGTGTTAAACCTTTTATTATATAAATATAATATGTCCATAGTGTCGATATAATTAAGTTATTATCATACGTTGCTATAATTTAAATCAAATATAAAGATATGACTTTCAATTACAACAGCGATGCCCTTAGTGTTGCAGTTGTTCATAGGCGATGGTAACCACTTACCATCAGGTGGGCCGTCAGCCTGTTTGCTGCCTTTTGGCATAAATACATATACATATGTATATATTTATTCTTGGAGTCCAGTACAGCTCACGTCACACGAACGACGAATGCACGGATAACAGTTTATCACTACATAGTGTAAAACAAAGTCCTATTCCACGTCTGTATATATGTATGTTCGCGATAAGATCAAAAACTACAGAACGCATCTTCATGTCGTTTTTAACAATATATAAAATGATTCTTGGGCAAGGTATAGGTATAGTTTGTCTTATTATCAGGGCGGGCAACGTCTGCTGAACCCGCTAGTTTAAAATAAAACAGCCAATTAGTTACTTATTTGCCCGTAAAATTCCCGTTCAAATAGGTCTAGCCGTTTCGGAGATTACCCGGAACAAATAAAAAAAAACACAACAGACATATCGATAGAATTAAAAAAAAATGTTGATATTTGTAGCATCTCATATATTCCTAATATAAAATACACTCACTTTACTTTTATTACACGTAGTATATCACAAATCAAGAATTAGGAACAAAACTAAAGTAGAAATAAATTTTTTGAAGAGTTTTTGGCGGAATTTTAGTCTGTCATCTAGTGGATTTATATTTTATTAATAATCTTGTGTTATTTGTCTCTATATTGTGTTAAATTTGTGACGTTTTATGTGATATGGTTCGTTTATTTTGCATAAGTGAAATGAAAGAAAAATAATACCACGAAGCATGAACTCTGTGGTCTTGAAAATTAAGAATATAAAAATTTACGAAATATTATATAGAGTATTTGGCTCTTATACCTTAACATTATCTTGGACATAGAAGAAAAATACCTATATTGACAACTTCAGAATTGGCAGTATAGATTAATTCCTTCGACTATCTTATTGGACGAATATTATTACTACTATACATTTTGAATAGCAACACAAAATAAACTTTAGAAATGTTTCCGATATAAACGTACCACGTATAATTAAAAATTGGAAACAAAAGTAACGTAGAATAAACCTTTTGAATAGGAACACAAAATAAACCATGAAAATATTTTCGATAGAATGTTATCGCGTTACCATGGCAACGCATATAATACTGACATTAACACGCAGCGGAAGCTTCCAAAGTAGCCCGATTTTGAGACATTATTCATTAGTGCTCAGCTCCTTTTGGTTTTAACGTGATGATATGTAGCCTATAGCCATCCTCGATAAATGAGCTATCTAACACTAAAAGAAACTTTTAAATCGGATCTGTAGTTCTTGAGATCATAGCGTTCAACCAAACAAACAAACAAACAAACAAACAAACTCTTCAGCTTTATATATTAGTATAGATTTGTCAACCATCAAGTAAGATTTATTACAAGGGTATATGAGCAACAAAATAAACAAACTTTGCTTATCGATATCTAATGGGTATATTTGGTTCTTATATAACATGTTTCTGGCAATTATAACTGATGGAATAGAACTTAGAACTAATAAAAAAGAGAAAAAATGAAAGAGGGAGTCAGTATCATGAAAAACCACCTTTGTTTGTACCTTCTTCATAAATAATTACCCATAACTGCATTTTCTAATGTTATAAAATCGAACTGTTATTAGGAAATATAATAAATATACAATTTTATAGTTTCTAAAATAAGTTGGATAATAGTACACGATAATCTGGTTACAACTACAGTACTACAGTTAGAACGCGTGAGCTCACTGGCGGTGACACGTGGAACGGATACAAAAACTTCGTACAATTTTCATTTTTCCACTCCAAAATTTTGCACGTATATTTGAGAATATTTAACACAGAATAATTGAAAAAAATAAATAAATCCAAGTTAAAAAAATTAATTTTATTATAAAAATGGCTTATATTTTGTTAAAAAAATGGACAGTGTGTTATAGTTTTTTTTAAAGCTTGTATGTTGACACACAATTAAAGTGCAAAGGGAACCTTTTTTGTTCGAAAGTTTTATTATAGTTAGCCTTAAAAAGAAAAGTGTTTTTACAGAATATCGAACTTCAAAAAAATCATATCACGAAAGTGTCACATTAAAAAAAGTACGTGGCGCTTGTTCACAAAATATGAAAAAAAAATTTTTTTTTTTTTTTAATTTGATTGTAAATCTACCGTGAAATGACGCATATGTATGTATCATCAGTTACCAAAGGGATTGTAGATTGACATAACGATTTTATTGACAATTATTATCTTAATCATAATTATTATAATGAATGCGGTTAATTAATGATAGAGTTTTTTAGATTGTTCTGTGCTTAGAATTATTTACATTGAAGTCAATTCGTTAAGTTTGATAAATAAATAAAATAAAACATGCACAGACATAACGCTTTTTATTTACGTGATGATTTTTACCACTCAACTACTGTATATTTGTTTGTTATTTCATAACATAAAAATTAGCAAGGTGTCTTTTTTTAACCATCTGTGGCAACAAAATTTTCTTTGACTTGAGAATTATTATCAATATTGTGTTGCCTGATGGAATCGAATACATACATCCATACAATGCCATACTCTTATAGGAAAAATTAAAACATGTTTGAAACGCCTGTTTTACACAGTTATGTGACATTTTAAAACATTGCGTACATTGCTGACTTTTTATTGTACGTCATAATAAAATGTTTGTAGGTTAGTAAGTTACGCTAATGCATTATTCCGAAACGTTATCAAAACTCCATTGTAACGACATTTTTACTACGACAACACATCAAAAGGTATTTCTGTGTGAGCGAAATTGTTCATCCCACGCTTTTGTTAGCAATTTTTAAACATAAATATTTTCCGACATATTAAGTGACATCAACACGATCACTATTATTTTGTAATTTATAGTATTCAATGTTAACTATTACAACAATTTTTTTTCTTACTGACTATGCTATTGGCCTTTACGGCTTCACCGGACTACTAAGGCGAGTGCTTAAGGCACTCAGCCGATTTTATTTTGGCAACCAGCCCAAGGGTGCACGGCACACCTCGGCTTGGCTGTTGCCTGTTGCATGCAAAATCACGACCTATCTTAGATAACCAGCTATTCATATATGTATGAGTTGTTGAAACGTATATGTGTACCAAGCATACACGCCTCAACAACTCCTCCATATATTTATTATCGGAAAATTGAGTTTTTCAGTGCGATAAGGGAAAAAAAGTAAACCCTTCCACTTTCATGTGTAAGCATGTAGGCGTGCACGTGTGTGGGGGTGATCGTGTAGTGTTGTAGCGGTGATGTATATTTGTGTGTCACCGTATCGTGCAAGCAACGCACTCAAGGGCTCCCAACCGAGGGATCGAACCTAGGCTTGAGCCGCTGCCGTGGGAGGCCTAATCGGGTATATGATGGTGGATGGATATAGGAGTACAGGAAGATCAAAAAATGTATGGATGGATTGCGTAAAAAATGATGTGTGTAAAAGTTGCGAATACTGAGATGACATCTGACAGGGGAGTATGGAAAAGGAAAAACATGTTGTGCCGACCCTACTTAGGTGGGATAAAGGTAAAAATATGATGAAGAATACACTATGTATATTCCTATATATGTGTTAACATAACATTAAAATACGTTTTAGGTTAGTAACATATTACAAATGATTTTGCTAATTAATATCAGTAAGGAAATCAATACACGTTTAAAGATGTTTCAATGATGCTTTATAAATATCAGATGAAATGCCGTCTAAGAGTGGTATGATACGAGATAAAGCACGTTAGTCTCGCCACAAGTCGCGTCGCGTCGGCCACTGTGAACTTTGCAAAGAACTCCCGGTTTTATCTGAGATGGTAGATTTAATTATAAAGTTCTCGGTCAGATATTTAAAAAGTTTAATCGTGGTATTAAACTTCTTTGAGATTATCATTTTAATGTGGTTTTATGCTTTTTATTAAAATGTTTTAAAATAAATATTCATTACTGATATTAAATTTTCAGGCTAATTTGGGATGGTTTCTTATATCTCAGTAATATTAAAAACTATTATTTATAAATGAAACGATTGTGAGACCGTGATGGCGTAAAAAAATATTTTACAGCTTGTGCTTTTTTATATCATAGGAGGTAAACGAACAGGTTGTTCACCTGACGGTAAGTGATCACCACCAACCATAGACACAGCAACACCAGATGAGTTGCAAGTGTGTTGTCTGTCTTGTTGGGGAAGGGGTGAGGGGAAGAGAGGGGCGGGAGGTGATCCTCCGGCACTTTCACTGCCCGTACGAAACGTAACAATGCAAGCACTGTTACTTCACGTCGGTTTTCTGTAAGAGGGTGGTACTACGCCGGACGAGCCGATCCAGTCATGCTGAAACAAATTATAGCCTCAGCGTGGCTCTACCACCTACAAAATGCAATGTAATAATGTGATTCGGGTTAACTGAATTGTTTAATCGAATAAGAATTAAAATTATATAGATCAAAACAGCGTCATAAATAATCCATTATTTTTTAATAATATTATATGTAAAAGATTCAGTGTCTAATTTTAGCCTAGTTGAAAATCGGCTCTCAAGTACCTTCTGGAGTATTCAAATTCAACAACTAATACTCGTTCCGTGTTCATTGTGATGCCATATCGAATATCTACATATGAGCTAAATTCAATTTTACTCGTTCCTAAAACTTACGTTATTTTTCAATATCTTCAAATTTTGTACATGTAAAATATGAAGATCTTAAAGAAACTAAAAAGGTTATGGATGGCAATATTTAAACTACGTTCTCAGTGTATAAAAACTGGAAATCTTAAAAAAAATATATGTTATATAAACGACTAGCCTCTGCACGCGACTTCGTTCGCGTGGCATAGTTACTTTGGATTAACGCTACCACGAAGCGGAAGCTCACAAAAAAATAAAACCCCGATTTTGAAACATTCCTCATTGGTGCTTCGCACCTATTGGCTTTAGCGTGATGATATGATGCCTAAAACCATAAACCAGCTATATGACATTGTAAGAATTTTTCAACTCGGACCAAGTAGTTCCTTAGATTACCCCCTACAACGTCACAAACTCACAACGCCACAAACCTTACCTTTTTATAATATTAGTATAGATTATAAATGGATTCAGCTTATATTGAAACGTCACAACTCATATACAAACGGAATTTAAAAGTTTCTTGTTCATCCGGGTTAATTTCTAGTACGACGGAACCTATTCTGAGGACAGTTTTACTCACAAATACATAACTTTTCCTTGTGATATTATGAGTAAATATCAATACCTATGTAGTTTTTTTCCATAATTAAGTTAAAAGTTAGGTAATAACGATACGATAACATTGGGTATTGTAAGCAATACCTTAATAGCTTTAAGGTTTATTGACGACAACACCTGCCTCTGCGATAACATCCGTGCAAAACTATGAATACTTGCTTTAAGATTGCCCCTGGTTTAGCACGAAGAGATTAGGGCATATAATGCTTTGAAAAAGGAGTGTGCAATCAAATCGTTCGATAACTTTGTCAAGCATGTGATTGCTAATCTAACGGACTTTGAAATTACCAAGACTCTCTTACTTGCATCTAAATCATTTTCAAATAATTACGACTTTCTGACTTGTATCTATATCAGGATTAACAAATCTTGGTGACTTAATATTATGCTCATTCTCTCCCTACCTTTATATTGCCAATTGCAAATAATAAAATAATAAAAAAGAAATAGGACTCAAATCGAGATAAAATAAATAATTCTTTTAAAACGATAAAACAATTTTTACATTCACTTCAATCAGTACTAGAATAAAGATAAAATATATGCACGTGTACCGAGTATAGATGGGGTATTAAAATTAGTGCTAAACAGAGCAAGTATGAGTACGTAGGTGCTAAACGAGTGAGTGATACAGCACCACCGCGCCTTGTAACCTGAAGCACGGGCTAATGAGGACGTGACTGCATCCGGCCTTCTGGCTTTATCTCCGAGAAAAACAAGTGTTAGGTGACATGAATATCTGAGGTTAGAGCACGCGCCGGGATCAATGACAACGTATCATATCAACATTATGTTCCTTCGCTTTGTGCTAAATTTACTCACTCCCTACTCTCTTTATGGTATCGAATTAATAAATCTAATCTATCTATCTTCTATAATATATAATAATTTGTATATATGTATCTAATCTATCTAATACCTTTAAAGGAGCAATTCTTGTATATTTGTATATATTCAGGATATCGGAAACGGCGTCATCTATTTCAGTGAAACTTAGTATGTAGGTAGTTTCGGGGACGATAAATTGATCTAGATAGATTTTATTTACAGAAAACTTTTTTTAACTGAGATATCAGGCAATGAAAAAAATATAGCTAGAATATGAAAGTAAATTTCGCCGCCACTGTCAAAACAAAAATAGCTCAGTTGGAAATCGGTTGCTTCGAAATTCGGTGTAAATCCAGTTCGAATCCGAGTGTGTAAAAGAAAGATAATTTTGTAAGGCAAAGCTAACAATTTATTTTAATGAAATAAATACTTTTATTATTATAATTATAATAGAGATATCTTTTTAAAGAAAAAAATTATATGAAGAAATGCTAATTTTGTACGGCAAACCTAACAATTTATTTACATTTAAAAACTTTTTTAAAGAACCGAACTAGGCTCGGTCGCCCAGGTACTAAGTATTTATATTAAATACAAGCGATCGTCCAATTGTTGAAATTAGACAACAATTAATTAATTTCTTATGTTTCGATATTTAATTATCATAATAAATTATTATAAATATTTCCAGGTGAAAGTGCAAAGTAACATCGACTATACTATCTGTTTCAATATTATTCATAGCTTTTCTTTTACCATTCATTCATAGCTTAAAAATACTTTAGATTAGTAGACAAAAGAGACGTTGAGTATTACAAATAAAATCTTCCATTCGTCGATGGAAAGGAGAATTAATGGTTTCCATTATCTTTCTATTAATAACACTAATAATGCTAAGCCTCGTCATCGACTTGCAAACAAACAATATAAATGGCGTAAATTGGTTGACAAATAGAAGAGAAAAAAGTACTGAAATACATTATCATTGCTCATTTATCTATACTAATATTATAAAGTTTGTGAATTTGTGAGTTTGTAACGTTTTAGGTTACAAACTCGTTTGTAGGATGTAATCTCCGAAACTACTAATCCGATTTGAAAAATTCTTTCAGTGCTATATAGCGCATTCGTCAAGGAAGGTTATAGCCTATAACCTAGCTATAGATGATCATCACAATAAGAACTTTAGCAGCGGAGCAATAATGAAAAATGCGTGCTAGCGTTAGCCTAAAGTAACTATTCTACGCGGACGAAGTCGCGGGCGTAGGCTAATATAGAGATACAATTGTTGGTATGTTGGTAAGAAATCTGTAGGTATTTAAATTATGGTGGTAATACCTCAAACTCCATCATCTCATTTAATCAGGCACGATTACGACTATAACGTATGACAAAAACTGCAGAAGGAAAATAAATAAAATTTCATTAATATTTCTAAATACTCACCGTATGTTAAAAGATGATCAATAATTTTCTAGCGAATGTGGTCTACACTTGGTTTCACAGAACATTACTAGATGGCGCTACGAAATCCTTTCAGTATATTACACACATCAAAAAAGTCTAAGCAACATGCGTGATATTACAAATTTTACCATTTATATTAATTAATTTCTAAGTATTCACTTAAACAAAGTGCGTAGGTAAGTAAACTTTTTTGTTATTGATGACATACTGGCAGGTTGTAAAAAAAAATTTGATTGTTTTGTTTTTTCACAAAATTCAAAAGACTGCGAATTTGTTTGAATTTAAGTGCGTTTTAATTGCTACGTTTAGTCTTGATTTTATAATTTTACCAACCATTTAAATAAAGTTAGCGACAAAATTGAATTGTTAGATATTCTTTACGTCATGAAGCGACGTCATTTGATGGCAGATGAAATGCAAAGAGCTGTAGGGATGTTGCAAGCGGGAAGTAATCAATCTCAGGTATCTCGACATTTTGGCATTCATAGAAGTGTTATTTGTCGTCTTTGGCAGCGCTACAATAATACAGGAAAACCCACTGAACAGCATCCAGGTCGTAAAAGAAGTACAACCACTCGGCAAGACCGGTACATACAACTGACTGCAAGACGCCAGCCGATGTTAACCGCTCGAGAGATAAGTTTGAGGCTACAAATTTCAAGTGGTGTTTATGTAAGTCCTCAAACTGTGCGAAATCGACTTCATGAGTACAGCCTACGAGCTCGATGCCCAATCAGGTGCTTACCGATACGTCACGGGAATCGCGCTCGTCGATATGAATGGTGTAGAGAACGCATAACATGGACCCAGGAACAATGGGATAAAATTATGTTTTCCGATGAGTCGCGATTCGGGTTTAAGCCTGATACAAGAAGGGTGCGAGTGTATCGTCGGCCCGGAAATACTGAAAGGCTCAGGTGCGTTCAGGAAGTTCATCCATACAGCGGCTCAACAGTTATGTTATGGGCGGGTATTAAGAAGAACAGGCGAACTGAGCTCGTTTTTGTAAATGGAAACATGAATGCTGAAAATTACATTGAGGATATTTTCAGACCTTATGTCTACCCATTTGCACAAACCTTTGACTCCGATTTTAGGTTAATGCATGACAATGCGCGTTCACATACAGCTCGGCGAACCAGTGAATACTTTGCAACGGAGAACATCCGGGTATTGCCCTGGCCTGCACAATTGCCAGATCTCAACCCCCAGAGACGTGTTTTGAAGGACTTGGACGGAACGACAACAATCCAACAGCTGAAGGATTTGCTACAATTCCATTGGGAGCGAATACCGCAAGATGACATAAATAGTCTCATTAATTCAATGAATAATCTTTGCCGACAAGTTCTGAATAGCAGAGGAGACCATACTTTGTATTAAATTGTTCTATTCTTTCACAATAAATACATTTTCTTTGCGTAGTCCGGTGAAGCTGTTAAGATCTTGCTGGGTCAATAGCGGAGATATTTCGAAAAAAAAAAACATTTTCTTTAGAAATTTCATTTTGTAAAAAAAAAGTTTAGTTTCTTATGTATCTTAGTTTCTACAGTACCTTAAATACTATAATTACTACTATACTATACTAATATTGTTCATTTCTGTTATTGAAAGAACTTATAAAGACAACAGCTGTTATTTTTACATCATAGAACCCTAAAGATATTATTTTAAAAATAAAATACAACGTTATAATGTGAAGAACCATCCTAAAATTTAAATTAGTACATGTTGCTTAGACTTTTTTGATGAGTGTATATTAATTGACAAAATAAAATTATTTCAAGTCAAAAACTATTTATCTTTATTCTCTCTTACATTTAATGTCTGATTTTTCGTAGTTATAGTTATGTAGAAAATGTGACAAAGACATACCTACAGTACCTTAAATACTAAGAATAAAAATATAATTGTGTGATGAAATAAAAAAAAAAACATTGAATTCTATAAATTATATATTGTATGTTTGAAAATCAATTTGTAATAATTTGTAACACTTAGTACTTATTAATAATCACATATCTGTAATACGTCCTTGTAATATTTTCAATATTTTGTAGCTTTTGAGTACAAAATTAGGTACAAACATTTATTTACCGATAATGTTTTATTATACAGCAACAATAAAATGCACTTGGGCCTTTTTATATGTAAAAAATAAAGGTGATCAAATTAATTAAGTCGTGAAATAATTATTTATGGCTTACATATGTTTCAAGCGACCGCTACTTTGAAGCAAAGAGAGACAATATTAAAATGAAGAAGTTATAATGAAAGTAAGAAGTGGTAGAATTATTTCTGACAGTGCTCCT
Source organism: Antheraea mylitta (assembly GCA_014332785.1). NCBI lineage: Eukaryota > Metazoa > Arthropoda > Insecta > Lepidoptera > Saturniidae > Antheraea > Antheraea mylitta. The sequence continues at coordinate 6,817,541 of JACEII010000005.1, read as the reverse complement.
TTTTTAGATTACTTGCACGGACCAATGATTCTCTATACTAGTGCAGCACCATCTATTACAGAACGTTGGAATTATTCTTTTTATTTTTAGTGGCTTTATTATTTAAAAACACTATTTTCCTTCAATCATGTGTAATCATTATTGTTGTTAATAAATTTTAATGGTATTTAATATACCATTAATATAAAAATAATTTTAGTGACATCTATTGAAAAACTGAGTAACTTCATTCATATGGCAGTCCCATTGCTAAATAAACTTTTCTGACATATATTAGTTACACAGTTATCCAGTAGATGACTCTGATTCTAGAAAAAGTATACATGATATAATTTATTGTTTGGCATGAGGTATTTTTTTCTAATAATGCTTTACAGTTTATGATGACAACATAGTTCAAAGTAGTCCATGATTGGGACTACATAAAATTTATGACGTAAACGAAACTAAATAATAAATGGATTGTTGAATGGGTTTTGTAAATGATTTTGGAAAAATCTGCAATCTGGATTTAGTTGAATTAACACTTATATCAGTGATAATTAGAATACTATAATTAATGTTATATAGTCCAAGCCGAATCTAACCAAAACAAAGTGCATATATCATGTTATATACTGTACTAAATATATGATCACCTCTGGGGTTGACATTCTTCATGAGTATTTTTTACATAGGGCAAAGGAATTAATTAGTATCCAATGGAGGGGTAAGAAAAACCGTTTACTACAATACAAAAACCAAAACCAAGTTTCGATAAATATTTAGAGCAGGAAATAATTACATAAATATCATCATGAATGATTACCAATTGTTTTTTTTTATATCATAGAAGGCAAACTGACAGAAAGGTCAACTGATGTTAAGTGATCACCACCGTCCATAGACACTAGCAACACCAAGTGAGTTGCAAATGCGTTGCCAAACTGTATATGGGTGAGGGGGAGGAGCAGGGAAGGAAAGAAAAGGGAGGGAGGAAGAGAGGTGGGCCTCCGGCGTTCTCACTAACCGAACGAAACGCAACAATGCAAGCACTGTTACTTCACGTTGATTTTCTGTGAGAGGGTGGCACTATCCCTGACGAGCCGACCCATTCATGTGAAATTAGTTATAGCTTCAGCGTGATTCTACCACATACAAACGCTACAATTGTTATGTTACGCTAAGTTAAAATTCGTATTCTCGCACTACGAGTGTTCTATACCATACAAGAACTTTTAATTTTAACATACCTCTTTAGCTTACTCCGTTTTCTATAATGTTCTATTACTTAAGGTGAAACTTTGATGTGAAACATCTATAGGCGCGGGTAAACTTGATTGTTGGCGTGGCGACGCAAACCACAAATTTTGCACTATTAAGGAAGTACTCAAATATATGCAACCCTAGCTTTATAAACATAAGATTCAAATTGTTTTGTCGGCCACTTGTTCTACTCATTTTACGCGGTACGTGCCGACGACCTAGCGCCATTTGATAAATGCTGCCAAACACACCGCGCCTGCGCCTAGTTGAATTTTTGTATTTTATGGTACAAATTTGTAATGCTTTATCTTTTCATTATGCCATAGCTGATGCCTGTCGTAATCTGTTCTTATATGCATATAACTTATACACAATAATTTTGATGTTTCACATCTGCCAGGCGTCTCATAACGGCTCAATTTTTTTTCCAACGTTAGCAATATCTGGTTCATTTGTTTTATGCATTTAGATGGTGCTTAAACATTTATATGTGTATGAGTATCTTCTCAAATTTCATATAGAGAAATAATTCTTCTGACCAAAAAGGAGGTTACTTAGTTTGACTATAAAATAGATAGAAAATCTATTAAACATCTAGAGTAAACAAAAAAAAAATAAGAGCAATTTCTCGCGCCATTGGTATTCGCTCGCGTCGAGTCTAGGCGTCCGCGGACTCACTGCGTTCCCGTTCATTTATCATGTCAAGAATCGAAGAAAAATCACGGGTTTACTGACCCGTTACTTTTCCATTTACAGAGAACCCGCTTATCTCATCCGTGTGACACCCTTAAACCTCATTCACTTGAGGGGTGACGTATTGCAATATCCATAGGTCATTACGTGACATATCTACGTTCTACTGAGAGTTTAGTTTACTATTTCTATGAGGTTCCATCATTTTCCTTATTAAAAAAAAACCTGTATGGGAGTTCGCAAATGGATAAAAGCTTATATTACTTAGGGATATATTTGCATATTGTAGGTGGCAGAGCCACGCTGAAGCTATTACTGGTTTCAGCATGTATGGGTCGGCTCGCCCGGGGCTTTACCACCCTCTCACAGAAAACCGACGTGAAGTAACAGTGCATTGTTGCCTTTCGTTCGGTCAGCAACAGCGCTGAAGGTCCACCTCCCTCTCTCCCTCCCCTCCCTTCAGGATGTCGGTTTTTTGTGATGGTGTGCGCACGCATCGTAATAACTTCAGGGTGTCGGTTTATCGTGACGGTGTGCGCGCATCGTTAAAATTCTCTAACACGCCAAAAATAGTAAAACTTAAAAAAAAAATGTATATATTAACTAATCAATAGTTGTATAAATTTTGACTAAAATAATGTATTCAGCGGAGTTAGTAAGTTCATTGCATGTATTATTCTGTCTATGTTTTATTACGTTATGACATTTCTAATTGACTGAAAAAGTAATGGACTCACTGATCCATCATTTTTTCCATTTGTTGAATGTACGCTTTTATCATCCGTATAATTACTTCATTTTTTTCCCAACTGTAACAGTCATACTGTATACGCGACGTGATTTAAAAAAATGTTCATACATATTGAAGAACTTGGAAAATATTATTTTCTATAAATTTTGATTTAAGGTTATGTTGTTAGTATATCTATCTATACTAATATATAAAGCTGAAGAGTTTGTTTGTTTGTTTGTTTGTTTGTTTGTTTGTTTGGTTGAACGCGATAATCTCAAGAACTACAGATCCGATTTAAAAGTTTATTTTAGTGTTAGATAGCTTATTTATCGAGGATGGCTCTAGGCTACATATCATCACGTTAAAACCAAAAGGAGCTGAGCACTAATGAAGAATGTCTCAAAATCGGGCTACTTTGGAAGCTTCCGCTGGGTGTTAATGTCAGTATTATATGCGTTGCCATGGTAACGCGATAACATTATATCAAAAATATTTTCATGGTTTATTTTGTATTCCTATTAAAAAAGTTTATTCTACGTTAGTTTTGTTTTCGATTTTTAATTATACGTGTTACGTTTATATCGCAAGCATTTCTTAAGTTTATTTTGTGTTGTTATTCAGAAAGTTTAGTAGTAATAATATTCGTTCAATAAGACAGTCGAAGGAATTAATCCATACAGCCAATTCTGAAGTTGTCTATATAATTAGTTTTCTTCTATGTCCAAGTTAATGTAAAGGTATAAGCGCCGAATCCTCTACATAATTTAACGTAATTTTTTATCTTCTTAATCTTCAAGACCATAGAATTAATGCTTCGTGGTTTTATTTTTCATTCATTTCACTTATGCAAAATAAACGAACGATATTATATAATACGCAACCAATTTCTACACGATATAGAATCATGTAACACAATATTATGAAAAAAATATAAAATCCACTACAAGACAGACTGAAATCCCGCCAAACACTCTTAAAAACTCTATTCTACATTAATTTTGTTGACAATTTTTTATTTGTGATATATCACGTATTATAAAAGTAAAGTGAGTGTAAATTATATTAAAATAAATTACTTTTGGTGAATACAATCTGTGATGCTACAAACATCAACATTTTTTTAACACTGTCGATATGTCTGTTTTTTTATTTGTTCCGGGTAATCTCCGAAACGACTGGACCTATTTGAATGTTTTTTTTTTTTCTTAGAAATGACTACGCTTAACAGCTTCACCTGACTACAAGTAATATTTGAACGGGAATTTTACGGGCAAATAAGTAACTAATTAGCTGTTTTATTTAATATTGTTCGATAATGTGTAGCTTCATATTTTCATTATTTCCTTATATAGTGTGAGCACTGAGGGTGATATATAGTTTAAAATTCCAGTTATGTGGCTGATCATAATTCCATCCCACTCGATACACTATTAGTATTTACATACATAATGTACACGTTACCTGTTACAGTAGATGATGTGCGTATGATACAATATTTGTGAAATAGTATTATTGTAATTTACACTAGATGTGTAATCACAATTTTAAATTTAGTTAATATATTAAAAAAAACGCGTGCGAAGCCGCGGGTAACAGCTAGTACTAATATATAAAGCTGAAGAGTTTGTTTGTTTGTTTGTTTGGTTGAACGCTATGATCTCAAGAACTACAGATCCGATTTAAAAGTTTCTTTTAGTGTTAGATAGCTCATTTATCGAGGATGGCTATAGGCTACATATCATCACGTTAAAACCAAAAGGAGCTGAGCACTAATGAAGAATGTCTCAAAATCGGGCTACTTTGGAAGCTTCCGCTGCGTGTTAATGTCAGTATTATACGCGTTGCCATGGTAACGCGATAACATTCTATTAAAAATATTTTCATGGTTTATTTTGTATTCCTATTCAAAAAGTTTATTCTACGTTAGTTTTGTTTTCGATTTTTAATTATACGTGTTACGTTTATATCGCAAACATTTCTTAAGTTTATTTTGTGTTGTTATTCAGAAAGTTTAGTAGTAATAATATTCGTCCAATAATACAGTCGAAGGAATTAATCCATACAACCAATTCTGAAGTTGTCAATATAGTTAGTTTTCTTCTATGTCCAAGTTAATGTAAAGGTATAAGCGCCGAATCCTGTACATAATATAACGTAATTTTTTATCTTCTTAATTTTCAAGACCATAGAATTAATGCTTCATGGTTTTATTTTTCATTCATTTCACTTATGCAAAATAAACGAACGATATTATATAATACGCAACCAATTTCTACACGATATAGAATCATGTAACACAATATTATGAAAAAAATATAAAATCCACTACCTGACAGACTGAAATCCCGCCAAACACTTTTAAAAAACTCTAATCTACATTAGTTTTGTTGCCAATTTTTTATTTGTGATATATTACGTATTATAAAAGTAAAGTGAGTGTAATTTATATTAAAATAAATTATTTTTGGTGAATAGAATCTGTGATGCTACAAACATGAAATTTTTTTTTAACTCTGTCGATATGTCTGTTTTTTTTATTTGTTCCGGGTAATCTCCGAAACGACTGGATCTATTTGAATGTCTTTTTTCATCTTAGAAATGAGTACTCTTAACAGCTTCACCGGACTACAAGTAATATTTGAACGGGAATTCTACGGGCAAATAAGTAACTAATTAGCTGTTTTATTCAATATTGTTCGATAATGTGTAGCTTCATATTTTCATTATTTTCTTATATAGTGTGAGCTCTGAGGGTGATATATAGTTTAAAATTCCAGTTATGTGGCTAATCATAATCCCATCCCATTCGATACACTATTAGTATTCACATACATAATGTACACGTTACCTGTTACAGTAGATGATGTGCATGTGATATAAATATTTTTGAAATAGTATTATTGTAATTACAATTTTAAATTTATTTAATATATTAAAAAAACGCGTGCGAAGCCGCGGGTAACAGCTAGTAGTTAATATTGCTAAGGGCTCATCAAAGTATTACGTAAGCAAAATTTTGGCCGCCCCCTCCCCTTGCTCAGCAAAAGTAAGCAATGTTCTTAACCCCCCCCCCCACAATTACGTAAACATTGATATAAGTATATTCAAATCTGTTCTAATTCAGTAAATAAATATTGCTTGCGTAATTACCATCCAGACCCCCCAACCCCTATGTCTTCAAAGATGAGCAAATCAAGGACCCTCCCCCCATCAGTGCTTACGTAATACTTGAATGACCCCTAATACGTTTTATATTGACCTAGGTAAACGACACCACCATGTTTTTGGATTAATAAATGCCTTTATTTATTTTTTTGAACAAAAGAAGTTTATAGTTTTTCACAAATCTATACATATAATAAAAATGAAGTGCCTGTATGTACCAGCGAAATAAAAAAAAATTCACTGATTGGGTATGAACGTATACACGCTACTGATAACAAAAATGCAATTTTTAAAATTTTTGTCGGTCTGTATGTCTGTTTGTCTGTCTGTTTGTTCCGGGTAATCTCCGAAACGGATGGACCGATTTTGATCGAAATTTCACTGGCAGATAGCTGAAGTTACAGCGGGTGACATAGGCTACTCTAAATTAGACTAACTTTTAACCGCGGCTTCGTCTACAATGCTATCTCCAAAACGGATGGGCCGATTTTCACAAAACTTTAACCAACAGATAGCAGATATCATAAAAAGCAATTTTATATATTTTAATTTAGACTAGCTGTTAACCGTCGCTTTGCCCGCAGCACTATCTCTAAAACGGTTTGACTGATCTTCATGAAACTTTATTGGTAGATAGCTGATTTTACAAAATGTAGTTCAAGTAATTTTAATTTATACTAGCGGTTAATCGTGGCTTCATCCGCAGTACTATCTCCTCTTGTCATCTGTGGCGACGCAACGTTTCCGCCGGTATTGAGAATTGTTTGCGTCTCCATCTTGATTATTTCAACCACAATTCGTTTTTGGCAGATAGTTGCTATCTACAAAGAAGACGATTATAGAGTTCTATTATACTACCGTTTATATAAATACAGATTATGTGGATGACTGTACTATAAAACATGTTTATTGATTGTTCACGCATCTCCAGAGACACAGCTTCGACTGCGGAAATTAAAAAGAGGGAAATCGCTGCAATCTAATTTCTATTCCAGTTTTCTGTTTAAATATGGGAAATGCGTATTTCGAGAAAGTAATTTATTTATCTTATGGAAAATTGACTTTGTATCTTTGTTTATAATTCATGTTATATGTATTAGTTAATTTATTATTTTACTTTGTTTATAATTCAAAGTTGTACTCGGTCGGTGTTATTACAAAAAAGTAAAATATGTATTAACTATTTGCTTTAAAAAGGTTTCGTACTAAATGCACCGCGCTCGCCCGAGGCAAGTTCACGTTATCCTTTTTTCGCAAGTCTAACCTAACATAACCAAAGCGAGATAAAAGAGCAAGATGGCGAACATTCAGCGAGCGCAGTGCATTTAAAACGTAACCTTTTTAAAGCAAGTATTCAATACGTATTTTTTTTTATAATAACCCCGGGTGAGTTTGGACGTAGTTTAAAATGGTAATTTTTTTGTACGGTCTATCTGTTTGCCTTAGATGTTCTAATCTCAGTACTACTTAGTTAAAGTTAGGTATTGTTTTGTTTTTACTTTAAAGAATTTATGATTCTATATTGTGACGATTTAATAATAAGCCTTTTTATTTTCGATTCATTTTTAAAACATGGCTTAGACAATTATATAAAAACTGAAGTTTCTGAAATTTTGAACTGGAATATTGATAGATACTACTGATATTTTCTACCAGTTACTTTTACTAGTTGGAGCAAAAATTAATGATGAAGATGCCACAAGAATATATTATTTCAATTTCAGTTATTGAAGTAGAAATGTAATATCCACGGATACCTATCTGCGGACTAAATTAGATTTGTTATATTTTAATAAATTCATCTCATTTTAATATTTTTGCAAGTTGAGAACGTCTGGAAAATCACAGCCCGGACGTCTTACGAATTTTTTTGATTTCTTCAATATCATCCCTGAAAATTCTATAAAGCTATATCAGTTTATCGCTTCACGTTCACAGAAGGAGATGTCAGAACGCGTCGAAATGAAGTCTAATTTATAATCTGCGTGAAGCTCCAGCCCTATCGTGTCAGCGCGTGGAACGCCACACGTGTTGAATTTAATTCTGAATAAATATGTATTAAAAATTATGCTTAGTAGGAACACATGTATGGAATATCACTAATAGAGTTTTATCTATATACTTTTAAATTTGTTATTTTATTTGTTACACTTTCAAACTGCATCTACTGAACGAAGTATTGTGTAACTCAACCATCTCAAACATTGTCTGGAGTATAAAAGGACATAGTTTATTTTTCATCCAAAAAATACACTGTTTGCGAGCAATATATACATAAGCGAAGCTACGAGCAAAAGTTAATCTCTAATATTATTTTATAATAACAACTATTGTCAATACAATAGAATTATTTCTAATTAAAAGTGACATTTGAAAGTTTTTTTTATAAATATTTGTATAAACGGTTATTTCTCGAAATAATTATTTAATTCTAAAAATTCCTTTTATTGATAAAAAAGCTACGTTTTGGCAACATGTTATAGGATATTTTACTATTTTATTAAATCATAGTTTTTTCTATTTTACAAACAATAGTTCTTGTATATAAAGACCGACAGGAACACAAACTGTTTTTGGACTCGCTCCGTCGTCACGCGCGCGAGGACGTCTCACCGGAGCTCCGCGAGTCGCCCAGTCGACTTCCGCCCGTCCTGCGCGACGATGCGCCGCACTAGCGCTGCCGCTCCCCGTCCGGCAACGGCAGCGGGGGGTAACAAAAAAGGTCCTTTTCAGGGCCACCTCGACGCCTCCACGTCGAAAACAACGACCTCACGCTTGCCTTCGGACTCCGCCGAATCCCACCCGTCGACCACCGCACCGCTCACTGGACTACGTGCCACTGCGCCTGCCACTCGTCCGCAGCCCGCGGAGACGCGACAGAGGTCGCCCGGCGGGGGGTCTTCGCCGACACGCGTGTATGAGAGTGATATTAGCACTCTCGCCGAGCTCATTTCAGCTCGGACGCTGTCGGTGGGGATGACCCGCTGGATGGCATTGTACTTGCGACTCCAAGAGGCAGCCGACGAGAAGAAGAAGCCTTCCGCCGAGGACTCCGCGGCGCTTGAACACGCTGCCAAGGGGGAACTTAAACCCCCGAACATTCCGGACAGCCAGGTCGGGCCCATCGGACGCGCGCTGCGCCGCAAGCGCAGCGACACCGAAACCGGCCCGGCCACGACGCCAGCGACGCAACAAGCATCCAACACATCTCCCGAGATCCAGTCTCCGGACCCGAAGAGGACGAAGACTCAAGACGCCGCGCTACCTTCCACGTCGCGCGGCGAGAGAATCGAAATCTCAGCGGCGAAGGTGCACGCACCCGCACCCACGCCTGCTACGCGATCGCAAGGGGTAGCCCGCGAGCGGCGCCCCCGCGCGTCTCCCGAGACAGCCTCACCCCGCGGTAAAGCTATACCGTCGGGCAAGCCCGCTGAACGCTCAGTGGCGCCATCCGCGCATGCGCCGTCGCGAGAGGTTGCCCGCAAGCAACCATCGTACGCCGCGATCACAGCGCCGCCGCTGGAACTACAAGCCAGCCAAACAAGTTCGCCTCCGCAAGACACAGACGTCCCACGGAGCCCTAATCCCGAGCGTCAGCAACGCTTTCCGCCCATCGTCGTTGAGAGTCTTCCGAACTGGGTTCTACACTTCCGACGGTTGGCAGAGATGCTGGGGCACGCGCCGAACGCACGCCCTTTTGGCAGAGGGGTTCGCTTTATCCCTCAGAGCCAAGAAGAGCACGGGATAATAACCGATTACCTCTCTATATTAGAGAGTGATGAGGGAGTGAATTGGTTTACATATTCACTCCCCGACGAACGCAGCCTGAAGGTCGCAATTCGCGGCCTCCCCGTAATCACCCCCTCAGAAGAGGTGGTAGCCGCCCTTGGGGAAAATGGATTCCAGCCGCTCTACGCAAGAGCGATCCATGGAAGACAGGGAAGAGCAGGGTGCATCTTCCATTGCGCACTCAAGAGAATGCCAGGCTTAACAGAAGCCATTTACCAAGTGGAGGAGCTTCTTCTGATGAAAGTCAGAATAGAGGGGTGGCGCGGGAAGAGAGGGCCTGCGCAATGTCATCGCTGCCAACAATTCCGGCACTCCTCCCACCAGTGCTACGTAAGGGGCGATAGGGTAGAGGACCTAACCTTCCATTACACTTCTTCGACGGACGTGGAGACCAGTCTCAATTGAACAGCAGCCTGACATTTCTGAGAGGTCTTGTCGCCGCGCCGAGACCCACGACACATGATTGCATAATCCCGTGAGATTCATTAGCGTGACAGACGGAAAACCGTGGAGTTTTAATAGTTAGAAATCCAATACACTGTTTCGCAAGAAATGGGTGTCTTATGTAAGATTTCTTTAAGTTAAAAGAAGGTAGTAGCCACCGCTCAAAAGTTATACTTGTTATTAAGCAAACTGTAGAGACTGCTAAATTTATATAGAAATTAAATTATACATTAATACACTTGAAAAAACTGTATTATATGTAATAAGAAACCATTGTATTCTTGGGCAATCGAGCTTTTTCGATGAACTGTATGCCGGATGGTAAGGAGGACAAGACAATTGTTGAATAGTGAGGGCATGCGGGCAATGAACACGGACATTGTCGTCGCCCTGTGCCAACTTTTACACAAGCCCATGTGGTTAAGGCACATTAGTGTTCATTGCACCTCCTACCACTCCGTCAAGGAGGCCTAAGATTTTCATTCTTAAGACCAGTAGTCGGGGCCTTACTTGGAAGTAACTACCCGGTTGGGTAGAAGTATTGTAGAGGCAATCGGCTAAGTGTGAGAGAAGAACACCGAGGGGATCTAGTTAGTACAAATCTGGCACTCCCACCTAAGTTGCCCAGCTAGATGGGAAGCTAAGGATATTACTCCGCGATGTACTAAAAAAATGGCGAATAGTCGAACGAATTTTGCTTACCAGGTATTAAGGCAACACAAACAAATTTGAGTGTTTACAACACACTTCGTTTTATACGGCATTTTATAACCCTTCGAGAATTTACAAGCTTTGACGAATATAAATGAAAATATTACATTTACTTTATAATACTATAATTTATTAATTTATAATAGTATTTGTAATACTAGTTAATGATACTGCTTTTGAATCGATAAACTTCGACGAGCACGAGTAAAAAATATCTAAAAGAAACTATTCATCAGTTTCCAATTCCAATTTATTGTCGCCTATCAAAATAATCACTAAAAAATAAATCAATAATAAAGCCATTTAACGTAATATCTATATGTTTAAGAGAAAGAGGATCTAATTTTCCGCACGAGCTGTCTCTAAACCAATACAGAACAGGATAAACCTACTTACTGGGGATAAACTTACTTAAACTGATGCTTTAGATCTGCCGCTTCGAGCTTTATTAAGGATTTGTAAGAATCCTAATAATTTACTATTGATAGTTCCTTCAGGAATATAATCCAGCTTTTATCGTGAAATGATATACTTAACCTTGCGAGAAATGACACTTGTGTCACAAAATTCTTTTTTATAAAGTGTGGTATATATATCATTTGCCCCGCTGTTTTTCTCGCTTCAATATAGATTTGACTTATCTTTCGAGAGCAGTACTTTTTTCGGATGAAACTATTGTATTACTGCTGATAATGGGTTTGCAAAATATTATAATGATCGGTTATTTTGTTAAGGTTTGATAGCGTAATAAAAAAACATATTCGCAAGTATAATTTTAATTAGAATACATTTCTACATTGTAATTATTATTTTCTCTGTACATAAATTATACACTGTTTTGATGTGAATTGTGATGTGATCTGTAGGCGAGGGTAATCCTGATTGTTGGCGTGGCGAGTGTGTGAGACGTGACGACGCAATGCCATGCGCTAGTGACTGTGCGCAATCTGCCGTACTGAGTTCGCATACCTATAGTGTATACACCATACAGTATTGTTTACTACGTTACAAATTTTGAAGTTTCACATCCGCCAGTCGTCCCGTGACGGCTCACAAATTTTTGCTTTTAAATGTTAGTTAACCTACTTAGTTACTATTATTTAATTTGTGTATTCTTAAAAAAGACAAGGTTTCGGTATCAGTCCATTACTTCTACCTTGAAAATCATCCAAGTGATTTATTTGTATGATTTCATTTATTTCCATTGAATTCAAATCCTTATTAAAATTATAAATGCGAATTTGAGTTTGTGACGTTGTAGGGGGTCATTTCAGGAACTACTGGTCTGATTTATATAACACTACGATTGCTTTGCATATTTTTTATGAATAGGACGGTTTGTCTGATGAGAGCAGCGGTGTTTGCAATTCAGATAGACTTTTTCACTTGAAAATTAAGTCTACAACTTTTTCTTGTAAAACTTTCATATTTCTCCTTTTTTAAGATTCGCGTCTACTGCGACCACGGACCATTAAGTTTTTACCTTTTTACTAACTTTTGACGAATTAAAAACTTGATGAATCTAAAAAAAAATGCTTGCAAATTAAGACATCTGATTTTTGTACGACTCATTTCTTTCGTTTATTTAAAATTACAAATTGTTTGTTTGTTTATTCTCATTTATGTTCAAATCTTTTAACTAAATTAACATTTTTAATTTGATGTTGTTGTTTAGCGAGACGAGGTAAGGATAGGAGTAAATTACTGTTTATAACTTTTGAGGATTTAAATTATCTTTGTTCGTAGGATTGTTAACTTGCTTCATTATCTCGTGTTTGTAAAGGAATATTTACTTTTTATGATAATTTTTTTTTATTTTGTGAGTTTAACCGCAACTTTCTTGAAATAGACATTAGATAATGTTTGCGAAATTTTATTTACTCCATTATGAAACCAGTGTGAAGAAGTGTATCTTATTACAATCTCTTATAGTGACCATAATTAAAAATGAAGAATAGATAAAAAGTAATCCCATGTACATAATACATTTCTTTTAAAGTTGTTTGTAAATGGAAATGAATACTTATTTTAGGACAATATGACAAAAAATAATGTCCGAATACTTTCAGTTATTCCTTTGTTCCGTGTAATTATGAATTGTTATCTATTAATATATAATTACGAATTACAGCAGGATTGCATATACAAAAGTATAAGTAAATTAAATTAGTGTGTGTAACTTCTGTTTTGTTTAATAAGGAAGTAATAAAGCTTTTTTTTATGTGTTTCTAGAAATCTGCTGGATTAAATAATAACAAAAATCAATAAAAAATAAAACAATATGCGTAATTTGTGACTCATTTTATCATGTGTTCGCTATTTATAAATCATCTTTAGAATGTGTAAATTAATATGTATCTTTGCAAACTTCTGTAAAGTGAACTTTTTTACATATATATTTATCCCAGGAAGAGTGCCTCATAACTAGTCGACTTTCTTATTCACTAATTCGACACGAACCTTTATATATTATTCTTATACATACAGAAAGAAAGAAATAAAATAAAAAACATTTATTTGCAACACACATAAATTAATATTAAGCACGTACAAATTAAAATAACAATCCTCGGTTTAGTGTGTGTGGCAAATGGCCCCCTAGTCAACATATTTGCTGAAGAAGCTAGTTCTTCAGCGCTGATTTTCACTCGGAAAAAAAATCTCAGTTTTGTTACAGCGTTCTAAACAAGCGTCCGTACACTTTTAATTAAACATAGAGATTACTTTATTCACATTCTTAAGTAATGGAAACTTAACCATAGGAGCCGTCAGATGGTTATAATAGGCGCCGAATTAAGAGTTACGGTCACGATCGGCCGTAAGCGTTCATATCAATAGCTTTATTTTATTACTTTCGGCTCAATACTTCTTTATTGCCCCAAGTAATTAATTTCACACGTCTCGTGTGACTCCTGATTTAGTTCCTTTACGATTAGAAATAAATTGTGAGGGGAACGATTCCGTTTAGTTATTGGTCTATTCGGACCCGTATTGTCGTCGTGGGTATCGTAATTGTCTCGGTGCATCGTACAGCTTAATGAACAGAAGCTACGTTAAATGACATTTTTTTTTGTTCTTGCAATAAGGAGAGCGTTTTTTTATCACAGAAGGCAAATGAACAATGAACGAACAGACGGGTCACCTGATTTTAAGTTCTCACCGCCGTCCATTGACACTAGCAATATCAGAGAAGTGGCAAGTGCGTTGCCAGCCTCTGTTTGAGGAGGTAATGGGGAGAGGAGAGGGAAGAGGAAGAGGAAAGGGGAGAGGAGGGAAAATGGGCCTTCAGCACTCTTATTGACCGAACAAAATGCAACAATGTAAGCACTGTTACTTCACATTGGTCTTCTGTGAAGCGTGGTGCTACCCCAGGCGAGCCGACACATTCATGCTGAAACAAGTTATAGCTTCAGCATGGCTCTATAGTTGGCATAGCATATTGATATAAGAGAAATTAATCTGACCCATTTTATTTATTTATTAAGTCACGTTAAATGAAATTTCTATGTATTTATTGAAGTAAAACTTCCTTAGGCGCGAGTAGGAGATAACTGGAAGACAATGCAACGGAAGTCCGTTACGGCAATATGGCGTCACGTTTCTGTACTATCCGATAAGATATTAATTAAACATTACCAAAACTTCTATTAAATCATAATTAATTTAATTCGTTACTTATCGTAGTATTATCTGTTCATAAGACATATTATTCTATATTTTATTTACTTTATAATAAACAGTTGCTAATAATATTTCCTGTGTTATTTAAGTTCCGAATTAACTGATAGATGTCACTACACATAATGAAGATTTAATTTGTTACTTACTTACATTGAAACCAGATGGCAGCATGGTCGCATGCCCATATATACATAATTAATTATATTGTATGATTTTTATTATTATTCAATTAAGTATTTTTTATTATATTTTTTTTTTATTTGTTTATAAACTACTTATTGACAAAATCGAAAATAATTAAAAAGATTTACTTTCATCTCATGTGACGGTTACACACAATCATTTTTGTTAGAAGCCAATTCGTTTTAATTATTTTTAAAATGAAAATTGTTTTAGCTGCGTTGAACGATTTTGTGTAGGAGAAACAGCTGTACGTCGAGGTGTCAATATTGTCCATACCGTCTTCTGTATCACACGCTCTCTCACTTTTTTACATGGAAATTTTTCAAGACAAAATTTGCAAACCTTTTCTCTCATACAAACATTGTTGTGATAAATATAAACACAACAAAAAAACCTATTAAGTACATCTGTACTGAAGCGTTGCGCTTAGATACATTCGTCAATGGATTTTTATTTATATATTGTATTTCTTTATTGTACTTCTAAGGTAAACTATGTTTTTCATATTTATAGAAGAGACATTTACCTGAAGTATTTTTATAAACAGCTCTTTTAGAAGCGACTCGTGAGTTTGACGTACTTAGTGATCGTGCGATGCCTTGAAACTCACGCTTGGTTACGCTTACGGAATATACATTACTACAAAATGAAAACTGATGTTATATTTTTTCTAAACCGAAGGAAAGAGTATCAACTTCTATTTTCAATGAAAATATGGTTTAAATGTTTTTTCTGTTTTATTAATAATTATGATTGAAAATAAATGTTATTTCTCTTAATAATTACAAAGACAAATTATTGACTCCTTGATAATTAGTAACTGGGTGACCGAGCCTAGATCGGTTCTTAAAAACACATTTTTAAATTAATATAAACTGTTAGGTTTGCTTCATAAAGTTAACATTTTACACAAAAAAAAAAATCTTTTGCTCAAATTCGAACTACGGTTACACGGATTTTCGAAGCAGCTGATTTCCAGCTGAGCTATTTTTGTTTTGACAGCGGCGACGAAGTATACTTTATTTAGCCTAGCTCGGTTCTTTAAATTGAAATAAACGGTTAGGGTTGCCTTACAAAATTAACATTTTTATAAAAAAAAAATTAAAAAATATATCTATTCTGCTGTCACTCGGATTCGAACTGGGGTTTCACGAATTTTCAAATCAACCGATTTTCATCTCAGCTATTTTTGTTTTGATAGTGGCGGCGAAGTTTACCTTTATATTCTAGCTATATGTTCTCATTGCCTGAAAACTCAGTAAAAAAAATCTATGAGTAAAATGTAGCTAGATCGATTTATCGTCCCCAAAACTACCTACATACTGAGTTTCACGGAAATAGATGACGCCATTTCCGAGATCCTGAATATATATACAAATACAGGAATTGCTCGTTTAAAGGTATTTGATTTATTTTAATTCCAGCTACAAAATTGTAAGACTTTCTGCACGATACTAATGAAAATAAATAACAGTAATCTGCTCTTTCAAAGGTAGTTATTAGTTTACACGAAACTTTATTAGCGGACGAACGTCAAAACGGCCATTACATAGTGTGGCTACTATACAATAAAAAAAGCTAATTACAGAACATAAACGACAGCGTATAACGAAACATCGACAAACTATTGCTAGTTATAACTATCAATTGGAAGTTTTTGTTGAGTTCAGTCTGTCATGTAGTGGATTTTATATTTTATTCATCTTGTGTTATTTAGCTCTATATTTTGTAAATTTGGTTGTGTTTTGTGTAATATAATTAGTCTGTTGTGCATAAGTGAAGTGAATGGAAAATTCATCGTCCATTGAAACAAAACATTGACACTGGCAAGTAAGTGCTTCTGCGGAACCAAAACAAGAAAATGAAGAATTACTATCAATAGTTATGATAGTCTACATAAACACTTTATACTGTATCTTCGAAGGAATATGTTGTTATAGACAGAAGAAAACACACTTACTAAGAAGATATTTTGAAAATTTCAAAGTTTAGCTATGAAAGCATCATCGGCACACCTCTTTTTGTTATTTTATAGCGTTTAATTTTGCCGAAACCTCAGTCGTGTTCTATTTCTTTGTCATTTTCTGAAGGAGACAACATCCTAATCTGTAGATTAGTTGATTACTCTTAAATCCATATAATATCTTAATCAAGTTTTGTGGTAATATTATTTTATAAGTGTAATTTACTTTCATGTTAAAAAGCACTTGTTTACGCATTAACCTCGAAGTGAATTAAACCTTTATTTTCAACCTTACGAAATGAAATAACTCCGCGAACTTTGGTAATATTGTACGATTTGGTAAAACTCGATGATATTAAATTTCGAGTGAACAATTTTTTTTGCGAAATATTTTACGAAGTATTTTTAATAAAGATGTAAAAGTTTAATGAAATTATTCTTAGGTTTCCTGACTATGTAATCTCGAGCGTTTTGATTCAATTTTGCAAAACAGATTTAGAAGAGTAATTGAAATGGAATTGTGCAAGTTTTTCATGCTAACTATGTCGTTATTTTTTAAGAAATTTACATTTACAACGTTTAGGAATTTATTCTCATATTTAATACTCAGTGAATTCTATTCTAATAAATAATTTATAAAAAAAGAGATGTAGCGACGCACGTTTGTTACTATTAATTATTTTTACATGTTCAGTAATTTTAAATAAAACATGTTTATGGTTGTGAGCCGTGCTCACTGGGCGGTTCGAGAACGTCTTATGACTGAACACGGGGATATGTGTCAGTCTAACTTCGTCATATTTATGAAGATATGACAGTATGTGATCGATAGGGGGGTGTATACAGCACTTTCTCTTAACTTTTCGCCCCTGGATGCGGCTGTCAACCCTCGAACGTACACGGGTATCACGAGTATCACAGGATGTTGGTGGCCACCAAATCGTTCACACACAAGTAATGTTTATAATGTGTTTAAAAGGCGGAAATAGTTCCTTATTCCACTTAAGATTAAAAACAGGTTTATACATAAAATATATAGCGGTGAAGCGGTAATTGTGGGTAATCAATGCGCACACGGCGGCAAGCGGCTCGGGTATTCGAAACAGTATCCCGAAGTGAGTCTGCACTCAGTCAAAGGACAAAGTCGCCCCCGTATCGACATAACTTATCATACCTAAACTAGATGGCGGGATATCTGCCTCGCCATATGGTTTCATGGATTAGAGATTGATCATGTTCAATATCGTGTGTCCATGAAAATTGGCATGGTTAATTGACTTTGTATCGTCATAATTTTTAAGCTATTTATTTTCGATTAATTCACCGTAGATGGTGCTATACCACTCAAGAGATCGCCAAGAAAGTTTGGATACGTGTGTAGAAGATATCTGAACTCAGAGAATATTGCTAAATATGCACTTTTAGGTAATACAACAATCTATCGAAATAAATATAAATCAAAATAATTACTAAAACGTATGTGTGTGTATGTGAGCACAGAAAGTAATGCATAGCATTATAGTTTAATGTCATGTTTAGTTTTATTTTTGGAAATAATTGTCTACGTAATTTCCTTTATTACATATAAGATTATGATTATGTAACTTGTAACAATATCCTATTTATCTATATGCTCGACTACGGTGACTTCGTCCGTATGAAAACAGTTTCCTGAAAAATTATTTTTTTTCCAGTAAAACACCGTCAAAATTAGTCAAAGTGTTACAGATATTATACCAGACATACAACAGACACTTCAGTTACAAGCTAAAACTATACACTTTCAACTACAATCCTTTTTCTTCATATTATAAATTCGTAATTCTTCTTTTTGTTTCAAGTAGCGTTTTTATAGAGATCAGCCAACTATCATTTGTTTCTCTGTTATATACTGCACTTAAAATCAGGTAAAATATATCAGTTTTACAGAGTTATTATAAATCACGTACTTCAAAGTGCTATATAGCATGCCACATCATAAACTCGTGTTTTTTATTTGATTATAATAAAGTGACCAAAGAGCCTGATGGCAAGCATAGACTATACCAACAAAGACCATCGGTAACCGATATATCTACAATCAATCACCAGGCGCCGTTGTTTTGCGGCCTCGAAGCCTTTTGTTAGCAGTTATATATACTAGTGGACTACGAAATGTAGTAATCGTAGTCCGGTGAAGCTGTTAAGACCTTGCTGGGATAATAGCGTAGTCAGTTCGAAAAAAAAAGTAGTAATCGAAAAGGATCATTCTGGTGTAATTAACGCCATGTGCATGGCAATAATGATTAAGTAGCTTAATCCACGCCTGAATTTTATTTTAAAGGTTGATTTTGGAACGCGAGCAACTATTGTGCGAGTTTCACCAAAACGAGCAACTATTGCGCAAACTTCGTCAACGCGAGCAACTATTGCGTGAGCTTCGTCAACGCGAGCAACTATTGCATGAGCTTCGTCAACGCGAGCAACTATTGCGTGAGCTTTGCCTAAACGAGCAACTATTGTAGTTATTTACAACTGATATAAGTTAGTCGGGATTTTATCGTATATTATCAATCTTAACATAATGTTTGTAAGAGGAGGTTAAAGTAATCTCAGTGATATAAAGCTTGAAAGTTACAGTCAGTGTTCTGTTCTGTTTTTATTAGATATATTCTAATTAATACATACGGAAAAAGCCGCGGTTGCTATTTAAATAAGAAGTTAATATAATACTTGTCTCTTCTCAGTCGGTCTCTCTCAAAACAAATAACTAACTTTATCCAGCAAGTCGCACACTAAGTTACTTAGACACGTTTAACTGTTCGCCAATAACGCTTGAATAATGTATACCTCACTGAATGTTATGCAATTAACTTTATAGACTGCCATTTGAACTTTTAAACACACGTTACCTAGATTAATCTGGCCTTGTAATGAATGTCTTCTTTTCTTGACTACTTTCACGGCACGTTAAAGTACATTTTACTATGGCTCAGAAAGAACCTAAAGTTGTTAGTTAAATTCAAATTGGGAAACTTGGGAAATTTATGTGAACAGTTTTAAGACGCCCATTATGTCTCCGGTAGTCGTTACATGTGTAAAAAGTTTTTCTTGAGACGTGTAATTTGTTATGCATAGCCAGCGTGGTCTAAGACTATTTTGTCAATGTTTCTTTAATAACATTTTTTTATATCACAAGGGTATACGATCATGCGGGTCACCTGATGTTACATGATCACCGTCGTCCATAGACACTAGCAAGATTAGAAGATTCTCAAGTGCGTTGCCAGCCTGTATTTGGGAAGGATGCGGGGAAAGGGAAAGGGAGATGGGGGAGGAGAGGGGAGGAGAGGGGGAAGGGAGGTGATTCTCCGATGCTCTCACTGATCGAACGAAACGCAACAATGCAAGTACTGTTACTTCACGTCGGTTTTTTGTGGGACGGATGGTATGACCCCGGGTGTGCCGAGCCATTCATGCTGAAATCAATAATAGCTTCAGCGTGGCTACAGCATATTCTTTTATTAGAAAATCATTAAAGGTCATATTTGAAAGTTGTTATTTACTAGCGACCCTCCTTGGCTTCGTTTGGGTGGAATGTACTAATGTGGTGTCATGATTTCCAAAGTGATTAAGATATTTTCTTTGACGTTTTGATATTTAGTGTTTATGAAAATCATAGATGCTAGATTTACTAGGTTAGCTAGGTAATCTTAACATGAAACTAGGTAACGAATTCTTTTTAATGATATATAAAAGAAAAAATATATTGTTCTGTTTTTTTTTCTCAAACTGATTACGCTTTTGATCTAGCAAGGTCTTAACAGCTTCACAGGACTACTGTTGCTCTGGGTTGCACTTAAAAGGTAGACAAAAACCACCGGAGAGTTTTGTCTAGGCATTTTTGATATGTACCATTCTATAGTCATTATTTTTATGGAGGTATTTCATAAGGTTTTGTCACCGTTACAAATGTGAATGCCTGAAAAAACCTTCTTACGACTTCATTAGAATACGTCGATTTTTCTTGACTTTTGTTCTGCTTCCTATCAATTTAATACATTTCTACTAGGGGACCGGCAGACGTTGTCTTGTCTTGATTATGTTTTTTTTAAATCTAAAATTCAACCGCAGCGCCACCTACTGAATATAATCTATTCTCGGATCCACTGGAACCTGCACACAAAATTCCATCAAAATCGGTACAGCCGTTTAGGAGGAATTCCGTGACATACACACATATAGAAGAAATTTATTTATAAAAATTATTTAGACGAAAATCTCTTAACAATAATGAAAACCGTATCAAATTCCGATGTATAGTTTGAAAAACTAAGGCAACACAACAGCGGTTTAGTTTTATAATATGTATATTATTACTATTCATTATGTACGCGAATGTATAAAATTTTTAATAATTTCTGGTTATACATTCTTTCTTGAAGAACGCAGATGGGAATTATTATTATCGATTTTCGACGAGAACCTTTCGAAGAATAAAAGATTGTAGTAACAGTAATAAAGTTTCACTGTAAGTTTTTAACGAAATACATACCAAACGTTAATTATTTATAATATATAATTTATATGATAACTTATAAAAAACATAGTTGCGATGTTGTGAATTTAAATCAAATGTTGGAAATGAATTACAATTTCTTCGTAACGCAGAATGTGATTTCTGGTGCTGTTTTCAAACGATATATATATATATTAGTTATAAAAGTTTTCAGGCACATTAAAATCTTACAACTTGACATATCTAATATAAAGAGTACAAAACAATGCGTAAAGGTCATGCTAGGTTGGTGGTTCAACATTGTCTTCGAGCTATTTCATTACGTATTTAGTACTGAGTAGACCCGTAAGGACGGTTTTCCGTTTCAATGTATTTTTGAAGACTTTCTACGAGCACTAAACTTCACATTGAAACAGTTCTAAAGCTAACCATTAACCCGAATAATAAATGATTTTATTGCTTTTAGAGAAGGCTGTGGATAAAATCTTAAGTTCTGATGTAAGTGAACACCTACTACATTTCTTTAAAACGCAGTGTTTTATAAAAGTATGCTATGTGATAACATATGTTAAAAGTTATACTCAATCAATAAGTCTTGTTATTTAAAACGGTTTTTAAAATATTAATTTTAGAAGTAATTCTTAAAAACATTTGATAAATACATACAATTGCTTATTTTTATTACAAGAACGGAAACGGAACGGATCTTCGTAATTGTTTGTATAATTTAAAGAATACTCAACAAAAATGCAAAGTAATGCTTATGTTTTAAAAGGTTACTATTTGCTAGATGATATTTTATTAATTGTTTTAAATACTATCTCGGTGTTATTACTAAAAAGTTAAAAACGTATTGTATGCTTGCTTTAAAAAGATTTCGTATTAAATGCACCGAGCTTGCCGAGGCAAGTTCGCGTTATCCTATTTCGCAAGTCTAACCTAACCTGACCAAAGCGAGACAAAAGAGCAAGATGGCGAACATTCAGCGAGCGCGGTGCATTTAAGTACGTAACTTTTTTAAAGCGAGTAGTCAATACGTATTTAACTTTCCTGTAATAACACCGTTTATATTGATCTTTGACTTAGATCTCATCTGATTTTAAATAACATGATCTAAGATAGTAGTTTATTATCATTCCCAACGTTAAGCCTAAAGGTATTGACTCACTCTCAAGTATAGCTGCTTGAAGACACCCGTAGATGCTTGGCGTCACTTATTTTCTATTTGAGGGTAGCAAATAACAGGCGTATCTTGAAAAAGTCCGGCCACCAAGTAATTAGTAATAAAAAAATGGAGCCGTCCCGGGACGCTTGGCAAATGTGAAACGTCGAAATTATTTTGTATAAGTTATAAAAGAACAGATTACGACAGGAATCAGCTATGGCATAATGAAAAATTACAAATTTGTTTCTTAAAATAATGACTGTTTATTTATTTTATTACATAAATATTTATTAATCCTATCTATGTATCCTAGCGCCTTAACTAGGCCGAGCCTTTGTCTCAGACGGTTATCTCTTCCTTTGACGTTACCCGATTAGGCCTCGCTTGGCAGCGGCTCAAGCCTAGGTTCGATCCCTCGGTAGGGAGCCCTTGAGTGCGTTGCTTGCGCGATACGGTGACACAAAATATACATCACTGCTACAACACTACACGATTACCCCCACACACATGCACGCCCACACGCTTACACATGAAAGTGGAAGTGTTTACTTTTCTTCCCTTATCGAACTGAAAAAACTCTAAATTTTCCGATAATAAATATATGCAGGAGTTGTTAAGGCGTGTATGCTTGGTACACATATACGTTTCAATAACTCATACATATATGAATAGTTATCTAGGTTAACTAAGATAGGTCGCGATTTTGCATGCAAAAGGCAACAGCCAAGCCGAGGTGTGCCGTGCACCCTTGAGCTAGTTGCCAAAATAAAATCGGCTGAGTTCCTTAAGCGCTCAACTTAATAGTCCAGGGAAGCTGTTAAGACCTTGCTATGTCAATAGCGTAGTCAGTTCGAGAAAAAAAACCTTCCTTTGACAGGTCATAGATGTAAGTTACATATATTTTAAATTATACACGAAAATGAAAATAGTGGTTTATAACTACTACATGTAACCAGAATATTGATCAGTTCTAAGATTTTATTAGTCACTACATCACTATAATAAAGTAATTCAACGTGTACTTAAAGTAATTTAAATTACATCATAATGTACATTACCCGTGAACGAGTTACAAGGCCCTATGTAATTAAGTAATTCATTTAAAAACAATGTTAGACAAGACTAATAGATACTTTACACCCTAGTATAATCTCATTAAAAATGAAGCACTCCTTAATTTACAACGGTCGTTGGATCGCTGATGAGGATACTCGTTCCAGTTAATTAGTATCTAATCCTGGGGATTTGTATTTGCTGTCTATAAAATATTTTAGTATCTTTTGTCTTGAGAACGTTTACGAAGCTTGTGTTTTTAAACATTGTAACTCTATTTAATTACATAACATTAAATTGTTAATCGAGTTCTTGTTAAACAACCTTATATTAATAAAAGACAAGCTGTTCATGTTGGTAGTCCGCTGAAGCTGTTAAGACCTTGCTGGGTTTATAGCGTAGTCAGATCGAAAAAAAAAACTGTTCATGTTTATGGTTTTTGAATTAAATAATTACTAGTCAATTCAAATTTCGTTTACCAATATTTAGAACTAAATTTACATCTTTATCATCACACACAACAAAGATCAAATGATAAAAAATAACAAAGGATTCAAGCAAAAACTTTATGAACGGCAAAATTTGAACTTCGATCTCGCGGTACAAGAACAAAAAATCTTAAAAAAATTAAAAATTTTATATGAATGAATAAAATTGAATTTATCTTATTTTGAAATGTAATGACTTATGTATATAACGTTAAAAATGTTGTCTGTTTATTTATGTGTTCGTGTTTAACACAAAATCAGATTCACTGATTTTTACGAAATTTTGTACACGCTTATTTATATCACTGCTGAATTAGGTGTAAGAATTGTCAAAAATTCTTTGAGAAATATCATTACTTTTATAAATTTTATACGCGGGAAGTGTATAAATGTGATTACAAATATGTGGAAACTTATATATAGCCTTCTTTTATATTTCATATAATTTTTGTTTAATTGTAATTGCTTTTAGATTTAATAAAAATGCTCAAAAAATTTTCATGAAATTTTGTACACAAAAAATTATCTAGAGTTAGATAACTCATTTATCATCACGCTAAGAAAAATAGGAGAGGAGCACCAATGAATAATGTTTCAAAGTTGGGGTTAAGGTACGTATTATTTTAAAAATATTTTCACTTTCTACGTAAACGAAGTCACGAGTGTTAGCCGAAAGTAACTATTCCAAGCGGGTGAAGCCATGGGCAGAAGCTAGTATCTAATAAAACAACGCCTCGAAAATGAATATTGCATAAACAATACTTGCGGATCTTTGGGTAATTGCTGATTGTAATTATACTAAAAATCTATTTTTCCCATTTGACTTAGCCACATTTATTTTTTATTAAAGGCCAGCAAGGTTATTTAAGTTTTCAAATATAACACCCCGTAAATTAATATATAACAAGAGTATTTTGCGGTAAAAGCGTTTTAGTATTAGGTATAAGGGATATTTTAAAACACAGAGTGCTCGCAGCAGTGAGAGATAATGCGTCGGTTAATGGAGTGTCGCCGCGTAGCTATGCTCAGACGTTAAGCGACTTTCACCATTATTTGGTCTGTAAACGTAAAAATGTTGGACGTAAAAAAGTTAAAAGTAAATTAAGATTTATATTATTGTGTAAAATGATGCTATGAAGTGTCCTTATTTTTCTCGATCTGACTACGTTATTGAGCTAGTAAGGTTTTAACAGCTTCACCGGACTACAATTC
The DNA here is from genome assembly GCA_014332785.1 of Antheraea mylitta. Lineage (NCBI taxonomy): Eukaryota > Metazoa > Arthropoda > Insecta > Lepidoptera > Saturniidae > Antheraea > Antheraea mylitta. The sequence goes on along the minus strand of JACEII010000005.1, from coordinate 6,792,518 downwards.
GCAGTATTTTACCATGCCCCAGCTACGAGTATTTGAATTAATTCAGTATTATTGTACGTAACTAATAATATATTTTTAATTTTTCCCGCTCATACGCTCTTATGCTTAGTACTTGCTTAGCGTCCTATTTTGATTTTCATTTTGTACGGTAATTCTGGTCCTAACTGCCGTAGTGCTACTGTTAACTGAAGTAGATGAAATATAAATCATGAAATATACTGAAATATTTTATATATGTTATTATGTTGTAGAAACTACACTGTTTGTAGTTATTAATTTTGAAACAATTATGGAATAACCTGTAAAGTACATACCTAAAAATTTGCTTATCACTTCAGTTCGGTGAAGCTGTTAAGACCTTGCTAGGTCAATAGCAAAGTTAGTTCGAAAAAAAAAAACATACAATTCTGCTTTTTTCTGTTCTGCAGACTGTTGCTCCGAACTTTTTTTTGGTTTCGCTTTTTTTTAATGTGTGCATGAAAAATTGTATCTGTGAGCAATGTCTTGGGTGTTCTTTATTTATTTATTATTATTTTACTATTTTTATTTGAATTAACTGTTTACTATTTTAGAACGGATTTTTAAAAGACATTATTGCCTTTATGATGGTTTAATTTTGATCCTTTATCTATAGGTTACAATGAACCGCGCCGAAAAAATAAATTTTCAAATCCAAGCAGAAAATCCAGAGATTAGTGCGTTCAAACAAACAAACTCTTGAGTTTTATAGTGTTAGCATAGATAGACATTTGGATTTGCGAAGAAACAAAATTAGAGCTATCAAGAAAATGGGATTTAAGTTGTCGTGTTTAATTGTAGATTTACGCTTCCCTCCCACGCAATCCATTAAAAGGTTTAGCGCACTTTGAGTGTTCTATAAGAAAATTAGAAAATGGATCGTGTAACAGGAGAACTCTGACTACAGTATTTTCAAAAACTATTAAAATTGCAACTACTTTATTCTTAGAGCATGGAATACAAATTAATACGCAGACTTTTAACATGTTCTTGATAAGACTCCGATTAAAAATAACTAGGATTTTTTTTATATCAAATGAGGCAAAAGAACAGGGGTCATCTGATATTAAATGATCACCACCGTCAATAGACACTAGCAACACCAGGCGAGTCGTAAGTGCGTTGACAGCCTGTATATGGAGGAGAAGAGATGAAAGGGAAATGGGGGAAGGGAAGGGAAAGTGAGGTGGGCGTCCAGCGCTCTCATTGACCGAATGGAATGCAACAATTCTAGCACTGTTACTTCACGTCGGTTTTCTGTGGGTCGGGTGGTACTATCCCGCGGCGAGACAACCCATTCATGCTGAAACCAGCAATAGCTTCAACGTGGCTCTACCAACTTATATAACCGTATTACCGTGACGTTACCTTGTAGAAATTTGTTCATCTCGTTATGAAGAAGAATCACAACTTAATTACATTTTTAATTTTAACGGAGTGCGCTTAATAAGTGAATTAGTAAGTTAGGTACAAAACATACATATTATGCTAAAAGTTTTAAATATGACACCAATAATTTAGTTGTGTTCAGGTGTGTAATTTCAAGGAGTTATGAGCGTATTTTACGATCCTTACAAATGTAGCGTACGTTCAAATTATCCTTTAAAAGGCTGTTAGTAGCCACAAAAATTCTTGGGGTAGACCGTCACGTGCGTGAGCCAATGTTATTTACGATTGTTCCTGAATAAGTAACTCTTGTAAGTTAACAGTTTCTTTATGTACATAATCGTATTGTGTGAATGTATCCATCGAATGAAACCTGATATTAGCAAATTCGATTAGTTTCAAGATTAAGATCTATTTAATTATTCATTCGACGTTATATTTATTTGACGGTAGACGTCCTAATGTCTTAAACCTTATTATTTATTTACCTTTGAATGACACGGCGGCAGAAAGTATTGACATTTATTCTGTTCGTAATCGTCCAACAACACTTATTTCCCATTTCTCTGTATTTCTTGCAATTACTAACCGTAAAAATCATCACAATAACTTCATATTACTCTAGTCACTGGGCTTCATAATTATGCGCTAATATATATATATATATATATATATTAGTATTTTTATTTACAAAAAAATTAAGTCGACATTTCTTTGCGACCACTTTTTTTTTCTCGAACTGACTACGCTATTGACCTAGCAAGGTCTTAACAGCTTCACCGGACTACCTTTGCGACCACTTACTTATATAATCATCTTGAATTTTAGGGTTAACTGATTTACTGACTTTATATTTTTTATTTAATTAACTATTTTTTCTCTATCCTTTTTGCTTACTATATCTAATTATGTACTTTATATATTCTCGTGTTTGATTAGTCCTCACCTGATGTTATCATATGAACTGATAATGTGTCCTATGCTTATTGTTCAATTAAAGCCTTGTCGGATTATATGACCGACCCAATTTATACCCAATTTACTGTCTCCCCAGTATCTGTAGACCCTCATTTACTATTCTTTCGGCTATAAAGAATGACCTGCGCGGACCCATAGAGCACAAGACTGACTGTGTCAACCTTGCTTTGGTTTAGAGAATACAGTGATAATTGTGATAATATGACTCGCGATTTGGTGATGGCATTAATTATTATGGTTAATTAAATTATTGTTCCCATCTTTACAACTTTATATATCGCTATATATATATTCGGTATTCTGTTGTTATGCCCATAGGTTTGTGAAATAGCGTTTGCGTCGGAAGAAATTTGTTTTAATATTCCTAGAGATATAAAACAATAAAACTCACTATCACATAATTATAAGTTTTGTACTTTATAGTCACACACTGTCGTCACTATTCGAACGAGAAGACAAAGTTCAAAACGAGCTATTTTTCGAACCTCATTGTTTCTGGTTTCCACGGGCGTTAATTCAACCGTTATTTATTTTTTACAAAGATTTCGTAAACAGAGTACAACGCTATTAATAGACATGAATATAACACAATTTTTTAATATTCCCTTACCTAATAACTGTATATACATATGAAGGTATTTCTTTGATTCGTTTTCGAATGTATAAGGGCAAATATATTTCAATGTCCAGGCTAGCCTTTGATATTAAAGCCCCACGATATAATAATGTTGGTGAGTCCTAGAATCGAGGGTCATCTTACATATATCTGTTCGTAGACGCGCATTCTATATTTTCGTAGTAATTATATAGAAATCTTTATCGATTATTGTCGACTCTAAGACTATACATTGGACCCGTTTTAATTATATACCTTAGTTAATTTTACTAATTACTATAATATCTAGTTAATTATTTTGCTTCTTGACTAAATAGAACACTATGAGAACGTATAATTAAAGGTTCTGAATTAATATTCTTATACATCTATTCTATTTTCTATCTCTATCCATTACCTTGAAAATTGGTACACCTATATGATTTTTCATAGATAAGTCTTTATGTTATCCATTTAAATGGACCTCGCCGCTAGATGGCGTTAGGCGGTGTTCTATTGTTATTTATTTTTATACTGTTTTTTTTCCTCGAACTGACTACGCTATTTACCTAGAAAGGTCTTAACAATTTCACTGGACTGCTAAGGCGAGCGCTTAAGGCACTAAAACACGGACATGGTTAGTATATATTGTAGGTATAAAGTGATCATAAACATGAGTTTATCAAAGCAATTTGAATATAATAATATTATTATTATGATCAGTAAAGTAAGGCGAAGTACAAACATGAATACCGACAGTATTTACTTTGCTACTTAAAGGATCATTGGTTGTTTTGAAGGCCAAGGCACGGATATTGTTTTGAAATTAGTTATATATTATTGACCAGTGGTTTTTTCTTATGTCTTTTATCTTAATATAAGTATCTTTAAGAAATTTTTATCGTATAAAAATAATAATGAAAATTAAACCTAATTACGAAATAACAATGAATGAGTTTTGGGTATTATAAAGGTGGAAATCAATTAAAAAGTAATTTAAGAATAAAAGATAAATATTACTTAAATATGAAAATAACAATATCAATCTTTTCGAGCTCATCAACATTAAAGCCTAAGTATAATTTCTTAAATAATTGAAAATGTTAATATTTCCTAATATCCTCTACATGGTGTAGAGCCACGCTGAAGCTATTACTGGTTTCAGCATGAATAGGTCGGCTCGCCCGGTGTACTACCACCCTCTCATAGAAAACTGACGTGAAGTAACAGTGCTTGCATTGTTGCGTCTCGTTCGGTCAGTGAGAGCGTAGGAAGACCACCTCCCCCCTCCCTCCAAACAGAGGCTGTCAACGCATTTGCGACTCTCCTGGTGTTGCAAGTGTCTATGAGCGGCGGTGATCACTTAACGTCATGTGACTCCGATGCTCATTTGCTATCTATGGCATAAAAAAAAGAACCAAACTTTGAGTTCAAATTATGTAAGTATACATACTACTATACCCTGTTTGTTGATTTATTAAAATGGTCAAAGATTTGCGTCTAAGACTTGGGATTTAATCCGACTCTTTCGTGGGAATAGACGAGAATGTAATTATGCAATGAGACCTGGGACAGACATTAAGCTATACAGTTTTGATTAAAACTACAAAGCGTTAAAAGTTTATGAAACATTACGAAGGTTTGTTCACTGGAAGTTATTCGATAAAATATTTTTATGTGAACATTTCATTTACGTACTAGCAAGGAAAGCGTAAGCGTTAAATTACAATTAAAGACTGAAAAAAAAAAATACGGCTGTACACATATTGTCAGGGATACAGAGAACGATATGTGGTATCTTGCATCCAGAAAAAGTACTATTCCTAAAGGATAGGTCAATTTTTTTTTCTCGATCTGACTACGCTATTGACCTAGCAAGGTTTTAACAACTTCACCGGACTACAGACTATACAATCTATATTATCTATACAAACATACCTATAAAAATCTATATTAAAGTACGCGTTTAGTTTTTGGCGGGATCTTAGTCTGTCATGTAAAGGATTTTATATTTAATTCATAATCTTGTGTTATTGGACTCTATATTTTGTAAATTTGGTGGTGTTTTACGTAATATAGTTAGTTTATTGTGCATAAGTGAAGTGAATGGAAAATAAAACCACAGAGCATGAAATTCTGAGATGCCACAAAAACTTCCAGGAAGGTTCTAACAAGGGATCCACCATCTTGTTAGAATATTGAATCAAACGACGCTTAATATTGAAGTGATCGCACGACGCTTGTAATATTCTTGATTACTCGACATTGGCAGTAATAATCTGAAAGATTGATTGCCAAAAATAAAGTGAAAAAAAAAGTACGCGTAACCACTAGCAAAAGCTAGTATGTTATAAAATATTGCCATTGTTTCATAATATCATCTATACGAAAAACTATGACAGATTTTCCAAATACAACCATTCATATAAAGAGAATATAGAACGTAAGTCGTAACCCATTGAAGGGTCGAATGGAGTACCGTTTATATACTCTGAGAAATGTTAGAATATTTTTTTCCTTTATACATTTACCCTTAATATCATTCGAATGTGGAGTCGCTGATTCACATCTTAATAATGTATGGAACTTGATATATTTATATATAGAGTTATAATAGGTAAAATAATAATCAATGTATGTATACAGTCTGTTAAGAAACCACAGGCTTAACTGAGGATTTGAGATGTTCAAGGGTTCTTTGAATTATTAACGTGGATTAAAGTTTACGATCTATATCACAAACCAATACTATAATAATCTCTGAACTTAAATTATATAATTTAAGTGAATTTGATATATGTGATCGTAGGTCGTCTATCAGTAACTTTGAAATTTATAAAAAATAATATGGATAGATGGTCTTTTATGGTGAGGTTCTCAAGGTCATTTCTGCCTCGTACTTCGACCCTGTGGATTTGACTCCCAGTGGCGGTATTTCCGAAACCATTATGACCTACAAACCTTTAGGAAACAAGCGTACTTTCCTGTAAAATCAGCAACGCATTTGAGACTCTCCTGGTATTGCTGGTGTCTATGGACAGCGGTGATCTCTTACCACCAGGTGACCCGTTTGTTAATTTGCAATATATATTTTAAAAAAGGTACAATTTGAGGTAAAATTATTGCAATGGTTATTTTAGTTTAGTTAACATTCAAAATGCTTAATGAGAACAATTTAAACTTTGATAACGATTGCGCTACTTCACCAAAATTATATTACTGTTTAACGTAACTTTAGCGATGCGGGTTCCGTGGAAGCTTTCAACGATTATATCCGAGCGGCGTAAGTCATATGGCTTCAGTATGGATATTTGGGGATGTGGGAGATATTAATATTTGTGTGGCAAAGTATGAACGTAAATCGCAAGGTCTGTGGAATAATCCCACAATATAATCTTACGTATAAAGTTTTAACGAAGTAAGTAGACAGATCCCGTGTTGTATTTAACATATTACTTCAATAATTACGTCGTATTTACATAATTACCAGCGTTTGTATTTATTAAAGAAAGACAACAAATACCAATATTCAAATAATGTACTGTTAATTTATGTTTAGTTTTGTATAATATATGTTTTCTCGTTTTAAGACTGACTCACCATTTCTTCTATACATAAAATAAAAATATAAATTTAACGTGACTGTACTTTTTAGACTTTTGTGAAAAAAATTGGAGTAGGTGTCTAGGAATAAGTAATACAATGTATTTCAATCATTTTTATAAATGTCTGTTTGTTTGTTTGACAAGCATCACAAAGCTTTATGTAGATAATTTCGAATTATTAGGTTTTTTTCGTAATTATCAAGTACATATTCTTTTATAAATTAATATCTCTTAAAAGTGGCAAAAGGGCAAATATTTACTGATTTTTCATATACGAAAGTGCGTTTGTTTATTTACTTAAAAAATAGATCATGAAAGATATAAAAGAAAATTTTTACTCAGCATAAGATCATAACACTAAAGATCTTGAAGAACATGTTTTATAAAATACAGCAACAGCACAACATTATTTTGTTTGATGTATGCGGGACTGTTTCAGTTTATGATCATAGTTGAATTGTACTAAGAAAGACCACAACATTCTTTAAGATTTATTGTATTATTATTCTCAAATCAAGCAACATTTATAGAAGACTATTTGTAATCACGAACTTAATATTTATTTCCTACTAGCTCATAACTGCGACTTCGTTTGCATTGCTTATTATCATTACAATATATTATATGTATAAAGGTAAAAAACATTTAGAAAAAATTAAAAGAATATACAATATTACCTGTTTACTTCCTCTCTCCTGCGCATGCGCATTACACCGCTTACCCCACTTCTGCGCACCAAATAAACATAAGTCCTTAATAATAATAAATAATACCTTCTCAAAACTTTAACACCTTTCTATCAAATGAAGATATCGTGTATATATTTTTTAAAATAAGAAATAAGTGTCTAATAAAATAATTGGAAGGAATTCTATCGAGTAGATTATGAGTAAATAGATCCGATAGATTCGATAATACCAAAGTATTCTACATCCAATAATTCTTATGTGTATCAATATCCATATTTCTTCACCAGATTGTGGACCTTCTGTCGAACTTCTAGTCTCTTATTTAAAAGGTCGCTGTCAGAAAGTTAGCATACAAGGGGTAACCTCTGCAGGATCCTTTGTGCGAATTGGCATCCCTCAGGGCTCTATACTGGGGCCGTTCTTGTTCTTAATATACATAAATGATCTGCCGCTATAATATACATAAATGATCTGCCGCTAATGGTCAATAACTGTGCTGACAGGGTGCTTTTTGCAGACGATACTTCAATTATATTTAAAGTGAAAAGGACAGATTCAGAGGTTAGGCATGTAAATAATACTCTAAATGAAATTTCTCATTGGTTTGCATTAAATTACTTAGTGCTAAATACAGGCAAAACAAAATGTATAAGATTTGTTTTGCCTAATGTTCCACGAGTGGATAACAGCATCAGGATTGAGGGGAATTTTGTAGAGTTAGTTGATAATACTGTATTCTTGGGTATCACATTGGATTTAAAACTACAATGGGGTCCTCAAATTAAACAATTGGCAAGCAAATTAAGTTCTGCTGCATTTGCAGTATGTAAAATACGCCAGCTAACTGATATTGCCACTGCTAGGTTAGTCTACTTCGCCTACTTCCATAGCTTAATGTCTTTTGGCATTCTGTTGTGGGGGACAGCAGCTGAGGTAGACACCATATTTTTATTACAAAAACGAGCAGTTAGAGCAATTTACAATATGGGATCTCGTGAATCTTTAAAGACTAAGTTCAAGGAATTCGGTATCTTAACTCTGCCTTCCTAATACATTCTTGATAATTTAATGTATGTCCGAAAGAACCTTGATAAACTGGATTTTGTAAAAGGCCGGCATAGTCTAAATACTAGGAACCGTGACAAACTGGTTATCCCATGTTTTAGACTTAGTAAAACGAGTAATAGTTTTTTGGGAAATAGTGTACGGTTCTATAACAAAATTCTAAAGGATATTACCGATTTGCCTGATTGTGAATTTAAGCGCCATCTCAAGCGGGCTTTGGTCTCAAAAGGCTATTATAGAGTGGATCAGTATGTGAACGATAGTGATGTCTGGAATTGACTCATCTCTGTGCATCCATTAAATTTCTTTTCCATTAGAGTTTCTGTCATGTATGTAATATAGTCTAAATATTATATATATTAAAAAGATAAACCAGATCGAGTTTCTTGCCGGTTCTTCTCGATAACTGGGTTGTTTCCGAATCGGTGGTAGTTTTTGACGTTCATAAGTGCCTTATTAGGGCCTAAACTGAATAAAGTATTTTTGATTGATTTTGATTTTGAAGATTAGGCCCCCCTATGCGGCTCAAGTCTAGGTCTGTTCCCTCGGCGTGGAGCCCTTTAGTGCGCTGCTCTCACGATACAGTGACACAAAATCTTACATCACTGTAATAATATTACACATATCATGCCCACATACGTGCAAGTATACACGCTTACACATGAAAGTGGAAGGGTTTTGTTTCTTTCTCTTATCGAACTGAAATAGTTTAGAAAATTATCCGATGCGAAATATATACCAGAGTTCTTGAGGTGTGTATACTTGTTACACATATATGTTCCAACAACTCATATATATATGAATAGTTAGCTTGGGTCAGCTCAAATAGTTCGCAAATTTGGGGCGGCTCTACAAGGTTGATTACCTTGTTTGATACCTTGCCACCCCAACAAAAACGGTCTATCGGTACACCGTGGGGTTTTAGTCCGTGGGAGTCGGACATAACTCACTCTCTCCCCCGAGAGGGTGGGTATCCATAAAGGATTTCTCCATGTTAAAAAAAGAGAGGTCGCAAATTGCACGTATCAGGCAACAGCCCAAGCCGAGTTGTGCCGTGCACCCCTGAGTTAGTTGTCAAATAAAGTCGGCTGAGTGCCCTAAGCACTCGCCTTAGTAGTTTTAAGTAGTGAAGCTGTTAAGACCTTGCCAGGTCAATAGCATAGTCAGTTCGAGAAAAAAAAACATATTTCTTTTTTCAATAAGAATATTAGTATGAAGTGAACAGTGTTTCCGCAATTATATTCTTGTACGGATACTAAATAATAATGTGAAAAATAAACAGTAAAGTGAGGACGTAATAGCTGCTTAACCTAGTCATGGTTAGTGCTTATGGTCAAAGGTTAAATTTTATGGTAGATCTTATCAAAACCGACTGGGTTGTATCCACGCTTATGTGGGTGTTAATTAATTACCTATGCGCTGTAACACACTTGAAAGTTATAGTGGAGAATTGTTTTGTTTTAATATATTTATGTTTTCTGTTAAAACCTTAGTGTATCTTGTTTTTAGATATAATATATATTATTAATAGAAAGTGTGCAAGTATGACAACTATAAAACATATAATCCATACTCATATTATAAAGCTGGAGTGTTTGTTTGTCGGAATGAACACGCTGCTAATCTCTGGAACTACTGGTTCGATTTGAAAAATTCTTTCAGTATTATATAGCTCATTTATCGATGAAGGCTATATATCATCATGCTAAGACCAATAGGACCGGAGCACCAATGAAAAATGTTTCAAAATCGTTTTTTTTTTGAGTGATTTCGCTGCGTGTTAGCGGTAAACTATTCCACGCGGAAAAATATAAATAATAACATAAATTTAGAACACCCTATTTAAGTGACATTTTTTGAGTAATCTGTGAACTCGTAGTCTAATTTTCATATAATCTCAGTTTAAAATCATCATTAATATAAAAAATAATGTAAAAAGTTTTTAAAATTAAATACATAATAATAAAACGTAAAATTATTTTTTCATTATTTTTGTTTAAAGGACAACGCGAGCTTGCCGCAGCTGCGGTTGGAGAGAGCGGTGCATTTAATACGAAAGTAGCCAAACTTTCTTTAAGCAAGTATTCAATACGTATTTAACTTTTTTTAATAACACGGTTAGAATCGTGTTAATAAATCAAAGTAACTCGGTTAGTTAGTTCAATATGTGGTTGGTAAAATATTAACATGTTATATTGCGTGTATTTTGACGGTTTTGTATTACGGTTACTTTGACTGTGGTATGGTGATCACATTTCCTCGAGAGCTAGTTTCAAAGCGCGTTGCCTGCTGGGACAGATAACGTAGTAAATGTCAATCTCTGTAGGACTGCTCCATTTTGAGGGGATCAAAGTTCCGGGTAGGGATTATAAGGGTCTAAGATAAGCTTATTTTCTAAAGCCTAAATTTGTACTCACCTACTTTCTTTGTTCAAAACACTGATGAGTTCAGTTTTTATAGAGAAACCTCGAGAGGATATCTGATTTTTACAAATTTTCTTAAGGAAAAAATTGCTTTGAAAAATATAAAAATGCAATCGTATTAGATAACATCATCTAGATTTTTTCTATTAATTTCGATTATGATATTTGATTATGACTTGAAATTAATATACAAGAAAATATTCATTAATTATTAAAATACTTATATAATAATAAAATATAATAATTTACGGCGGACGCTGTTCCGAACTTTTGGGGTGTAAGGGGTGTCGAGTAACATCTTAAGACTTGAGACACCCAAGCCAACCTCACCTGCACGTGGTGCACCCTGCTGATCAACGAACGAGGCAATGGCGAAAGCGGGGTGGTAGGGTTTTACAGCCCTACTGGGTCGCAACCACCATGCATATGGCGAAAAAGCCCGTCTTAGTGACTCGCTTCTGCGCGTCGCGTTTCGGGATCAGCCTGTGCATATCCAGTACCGGGTAACTTTCGTCATTATGGCCGGCATGACAGCGGCGACCGGCGATGGATAATCTGTCTCTCGGTGGTTGCCGATGTTTTTGGATTGTACTATGCTTAACATCAGGCATAGTGCAGTCACTATGACGTGCTTCGATAAAAAAAAGAACTGTTAAAAAAACTTGATAAATTTCATACTTTAAACCTTCTTCATAAATCATTTCATCTACTGGTCAAAACGCATGAAAATCCGTTCTGTAGTTTTTGAGCTTATCGCGAACAGACAAATAGACGTTGCAGAGGATTTCGTTTTATAATATGTAATGGTAATGTACAAATATATTATTTTATTATGAATAAAATACAAAAAAAAATTATAAGCATTTTACACGAAAATCGTTGGAAATCTTTACATACAACAACATAGCAATAATAATAACATTTAGTTTTATAAATTTACAACACGACTCATTCTAAATCTTAAGTAGAAAATTATAAAATACTTGTTAATATAACAATATCAAACAGATTTCAATAAAACTGTTTCGTAATATCAATGTTTTAATTATAGTAGATAATATTCCTCATCTATACTAATATTATAAAGAGGTAAAGTTTGTGACGTTGTAGGGGGTAATCTTAGGAACTACTGGTCCGATTTCAATAATTCTTTCAGTATTATATAGCTTATTCATCGAGAATGGTTATAGGCTATATATCATCACGCTAAGACCAATAGGAGCTGAGCATATATAAAAAATGTTTCAAAATTGGAATGTCTTTTCTTTTTGAGAACTGCTGCGTGTTAGTGTTAGTGTATCTATTCCACGCGAAAAAGTCGCAGGCAGAGGCTAGTTTACTATAAATACAATTGAACTCTGTTTTTAAAAATTACTGTTAAATATTTAAATTAATATATAACTTATATTTTTACTTTTTTATATCATAGGCGGCAAATGAACAGGTGGTTCATCTGATGGTAAGTGATCACTACCGTCCATAGATACTTGCAACATCAGGGGAGTTGCAAGTGCGTTGCCAGCTTTAGTTTGGGGAGGTTGGGAGAGAAGGGGAAGAGGAGAGGGGGAAGGTGAGGAGAGTAACGAGGTAACGAGCGGCGCTGTCACTGATCGTACGAAACGCAGCAATGCAAGCACTGTTAAATCACGTTGGTTTTCTGTGAGAATACTAACAATATGCCGAATACGATTTACCAGCAGCAATATTACATCATACTTGTATAGATTTCATTAACAATTATTGAAATAGACATAATACTCTCATATGCTACTATGTTTACTGAGATATGTAGACGCGAGTGCGGTAAGTAAATAATTTACGCTGAACTAATTTTTGTACTAAGTATTCCATGTGGAATAATTCGCGGGTGACCGCTAGTCTTAAATAAAATAGCCTCAGTTATCTATACTTATATCTATAATTATATCTATATTATAATATTAGTTATTATAAAGAGGTAAAGTTTGTGAGTTTGTGAAGTTGTGGCGTTGTAGGGGGTACTTTCAGGAACTACTGGTCCGACTTGAAAAATTCTTTCAATGTTATATAGCTAATTTACTGAGAATATATATATATATATATATATATATATATATATATATGTACGTATATATCCACGCTAAGACCAATAGGAGCGGAGCACCAATGAAGAATGTTTAAAAATCGAGGTTTCTATTCCACGCGAACGAAGTCGCGGGCAGAAGCTAGTTCCTTATAATTGTAGTTCTATGACAGTGAAAGTCCTATGAAAATCAGTACAGTCGGTTCGAAGATTCCACGCGAACAAAGTCTCGAGTAACAACAGCTAGTCTAAGAATATGTGGAGAACTACTTTATGAAGTTTGTGAAACTATAATTCATTTTAGTAGGTTTAGTTACATGCTTTAGTACATTACTAGAATGCTATTGCATATTGTATAAGTAATGCACTAATTTGTGATGTTAGCCATTTTTTATTTGTGAAACATTCCAAGCAAAAAAAAGTAGCAGTATATTGGAATATAATTAAAATGAAACTGCTAGTTAATAATTGTTATATTTATGTTGTATCATTTAAATATAATTTATAAGATAACTAACGGGCCCAGTGGACGCTGCTTAGTCTTGACAATGAAAAAAAAGAACCTTGACAAATTATATACCTAAACCTTTATCTACCGGTGAAAACTGCATGGCAATTAAGTAGTTTTTGAGTTTATCACGAACAGACAGACCGAAAGACGTGGGAGAAGACTTTCTTTTTTATTATATTTATCTATCTATCTAATCTAATACCTTTAAACGAGCAATTCTTGTATATTTTTATATTTGTATATACTCAGGATCTCGGAAACGGTGTCCTCTATTTCCGTGAAACGTAGTGTGTAGGTAGTTTCGGGGACGATAAATCAATCTAGCTAGATTTTATCCACAAAAAATTTTTTTTAACTGAGTTTTCAAGAAATGAAAATATATTTTGTAGGTGGTAGTACCACCCCTTTCACAGATAACCGACGTGAAATAACAGTGCTTGCATTGTTATGTTTTGTTCGGTCAGTGAGAGAGCCGGAGGCCCATGTCCCTTACTCTTTCCTTCTTTCCCTTTCCTTCCCCTCCCCCTTCTCCCATATACAGGCTGGCAACGCACTTGCGACGTCCCTGATGTCACTAGTGTCTATGGACGGTGGTGATCACTTAACATCACGTGACCCACCAGTTCGTTTGCCTTCTTTGATATAAAAAATATATATATATAGCTAGAATATAAAGGTAAATTTCGGCGCCGCTGTCAAAACAAAAATAGCTCAAGCTCATGGAAATCGAGTGCTTCGAAAATCCGTGTAACCCCAGTTCGAATCAGAGTGGCGGCAAAAGAATCTTTTTTTTATGTTTTTTTTTTTTTTGTGAAAAAATTAATTTTGTGACTTAAACCAAACAGTTTATTTTAATTTAATAATGTTTTTTGGAGAAAAAAAAACGAGTTTCGCTCGGTCGCCCGGGTACTTTGGTGATTAATCGTTTTATATACAAATAGCAAAATTATTAATTAATTAGTAAATACTACATTTTTTTTTGTAATATATAAAATGAAATACGAAACAGAATATCAGTTCTAAAGTAATTATACAGATTAATTAATACATAACAGAATTACACGTGACAAGGGTCAGAAAAAGACACAAAGGCGCTGTTCTCTTACCAAATACCTTTTAACAAACACATTTACGATGGCTCGGGTGTTATAATTTTCGACGTGTTGTACGTGAGAATTCGCAGCTTATTTTTATTCGGTGAAACAATTTTTAAAAATTACATTTCGTTATTTCCTTCAACGAAATTGCGATAAAATTTACCATTTGATTTAGATTTGGCACGTCCCTAAATAAAGGTTGCTGTTTGTTTTGTTTCCATACAACGACTCTCTTACATAACCTATAAACTTACGTATATTTTTTTCTTGAGTTGATTTTCTTGAATATTACTGTATTTCTATAAATAATAATAGTAATTTAGAAAAAGCGAGTGTGAGAATGAGTGGATATTTGTTACTCTATTGAGTAAAAACTACAGTACAGTTTAATGAAATATCACATCAATATATAAGAATAACTTAGGTATATATTATACTATATCTTTTATTTTACTATTGTAATAAAACATGAATATTTTGGAATACGAATTAGTTTTCTTAGTTAATTTTAGATTATTGTTTATACAAATAATAAGAATCTCAATTTAACGTGTATATATTTTAAGATTTTTCTAAAAAAAATAATTGCAAATGACTATGTAATTAAATACATTTAAATCATTTTTACAAATGTCTATTTATCATTCTCTTTGTTTGTATACACATTACTGCTCAAGAACTACGCGTATGATAAAACGTCACTATGTAAATCATAAAACATGTCCTCGAGTAACATTTAGTCTCCATTTTATTAAAATTTAAAATCGGTTCACTCTATCAAAAGTTATTGTTATTTTAATGAAGGCGCGAGTTATCAGTCAAGTAATAAAGAAGAATACGTAAGTGAATGCATCTCAATGTCATCCAAAATCCAGGGTACTTTTTTATATCATGGGAGGCAAACGAACAGGTGGCTCACCTTATGTTAAGTGATCACTACAGTTCATAAACAACAGCGACACCAAAGGAGTCACAAGTGCGTTGCCGGCCTGTGTTTGGAGGAATGGGGGAAGAAAGAGAGGAGGGGCAGGAAGAAAGGTCGGCCTCCGGTGCTCTCACTAACCGAAAGAAACGCAACAATGCAAGCACTGTTACTTCACGTCGATTTTCAGGGAGAGGGTGGTACAACCCCGGTTGAGCCGACCCATTCATGCTATAACCAGTAATAGCATCAGCTTGACTCTACCACCTATAAAACATTACAGTACATCTGTGTAATTTAAATAGAGGATTGCACGCATCAATATCAATCACATTTTGTTATTTAAGTTTTAGACAGTTGGTTCTTATTTGAAAATAATATTACAGTACATTAATTTATTATGAGTTTTAAATTGACACAACTTTTATAAGCATTACGCGTTCGGCAATACTAAGTTTCTATTAGTGAATAAAAGGGGCAAGCGGTGTGGTGCATATGCACAGGAGAACATAGACAAAATCACGGGTATCAGCTAATTGAAAATGAAGTCATAGGTATATTGCAATAACAAACGGAAAGAAAAAACTAATAGTTGAAAATACCTTGAAAGTGGTTCTATAAAAGGAAGTAGTCTTCTCGTAAACTTTTAATGGAAAAGTTTCAGTTGGCAACAACAATGCTCGAGTGCAATGTTAAATTGCTAAAGTATATTTTTATCAGTTAAGTAATACTATTTAGAGCAGTATATATAGTTTTATTATAATGAAAATACAGTTACTTTGAGGCTGATTCACGTCATAACTACTAAACGTATTGACATAGGGCTATGACCATTCAATGCGGAATTTTTCATACATGTTTCTAGAATATTTGCGTTTTTTTTTATTTAATGTTATTTTAATGCAGAGTTAACTGGGCGGATATCAGCTAGTTTTATATAAAATCAAAATCAAATCCTTATCAATATATGAGTACCTATATAATAATTGTTTTAATTCCAAAATCGTGTGACTGATTATCATGAAAATTGGCAAAAATTTTATGCTATTCATTTTACTATAACTAGGCTGTATTTTATATTTTTTATTATATTTTTACGCGAAAGAAATAGAAGTAAGTATGTCTGTTAATGTACCTACAATCCTGTAATTAATCTAAATCATTCTGCAGCCTACCTGAACAGGAAAAAGAAAAACGTTAAAATCGCTCCAGCCGTTTAGGTGGAGGTCAGTCATATACACACGTATAAAAGAATTATAAGAATATAACATAATAAAAGAGCAAGAAGAATATAATAGAAGAATTACGTAAATATTATATAAATGCAGAAAATATTAATTTTCACTACATTAAATTATTTTATCATCACTAATAAATAAATTAATTCCTACTTTATGGCAATCAATTTCGTCTCGTTGTGAATGAGGTTCCGTACAAAATAAATATCTTAATATAAAGACGATGTAATATTTACAAGCTGTACTAAAAAATAACATACTCAATTATTGCAAAATAATTTTGTACATACGTCATCAGACAATAGCCCAAGTCGAGACGTTCCGTGTACCCTTGAGCTAGTTGTCAAATAAAACCGGCTGAGCGCCTTAAGCGCTCGCCTTAGTAATCCGGTGAAGCTGTTAAGACCTTGTTAGGTCAACAGCGTCATCAGGTCGAGAAAAACGTACGTCATGCGAGCGGAACTATGGGCTTTACCAAGATAAAATATTTAAAATTGTTATAAAAGGTTTTATAAAAATACACTGACAATATGTTTAAAAATAAATAAATCATTTAATTATTTAAATCCCACTGTTATTCATAAAGTAGGAAGTCAGTTATTTTTAGTATCCGAATATTTACCGCACACTCATTAATTAAGTCAGATTAATTATCAGACCATTATAGTATTATTAGATCGTTAAGTAAGACTCAACTGAAACTTCCGAGTTCGAAAGCTTGTACTGGACTATTTTATAAGATTCCACCAGCTTATAAAAACGTTAGTATAACATTAATTTAAAGTGGATCATTATGAGTTTTCGATCTGCTATTTAAATTCCCCAACGTATTTTATTACTACGAACAAAAATTTAGTCTCCATGCCATCCAGACGCCTTCTCTTCTTAATTGTCTCATAAAACAAAGGGAATGAACCCGTTTTGCGTTCCCGGCACTCTCATTTTGCAAGTCTTTCGTAACTAGTTGAAAGACTGAGACGTATCTGGTATTTTTGCTTTAATTAATAATTGTTGAGAACAACAAAGAACTATTCTGTGTTTTTTCTAATCGTATATAAAGTAATAAAGCCTAAATATAACGATAAGTTCACTGAAATTTAAACAAGAAATCGAAATTATAGTTCAAAACAGTTTTATTTAAGGACAGTCCGTAGTAAGGATTGCATAATAATATGTCTGTTATTTTGCTTTAATTAATGATCGTTGAGTACAATAAAGAACTTTTCTGTTTTTTTTTTCTAAGTATGTATAAAGTAATAAAGCCTAAAAGTTCAATAATTTCATTGAAAGTTAAACAAAAAATATGAATCTTCGTTCAAGACTATTTTATTCAAGGACAGCCTATAGTTTCAATTAAATAATAATATACTATACTAGATATGCCTGCGGCTCTTCCATTGTTTATTATTTTTAATCATAATTTAACTATTATTTTATTATCTCGTACGTTATTACACTGGTCATCATTTTATTTTTGCTTATATTTTATAATTTCTCGAAGTATTACTAATCATTATTACAGTCTATCCATTGCAGGATCTTTACTAATATTATAAAGCTGGAGGGTTTGTTAGTTTGGTTGATCGCACTAAGTTAACGCGCTCAGGAGATTCTGGTACAATTTGAAATTTATTCAGTGATAGATAACTCATTTATCTTAAAATTCTATAGAATACATACCTTTATACTACGATCAATAGGAGCGGAGCATCGATGAAGGTTTCAATTATTTTTTTTTGAGATCTTTCGCTGCGTCTTAGCATTAGCCCAAAGTAATTATTCCACACGGATGAAGTCGCGAGAACAGCTAGTAGTATAGTTTCCGGTATACAAAATCCCATAAAATATGTCTAATCGTTGCTTTGTATCAAATTAGGACTTACAGATATAGTTTTCATATCATAGTCGTAAAATAAAATATCTCGGGTACTTATCACAGCATTTAGATAAAAATCTATACATATATAGTTCCGTGTTACACACACAAACAAAAATACATATATATTAATATAACTAGATAGCACAATCTGTTGTGTGGCAATAGTGGAGTGCATTGTGCGCATTATTGTTTACCTGTTGGTTATATAACCATATCTCAAAGCTCTCATGCACAAGTGTCTATTAAGCTGATCTTGCTTAATTACTTAATCCATATACGAAAATTGACTATTAATATAATCAATATGCCTAATTTATGAGATAAACTTGACTGATTGACAGATTAAAACTAGAAAATTTTTTACTACAATTTAATACTAGCCTTAGATATATTTTTATGTATATGTTATAGAGGTAAAGTTTGCAAGGTTGTAGGGAGTTATCTCAGAAACTACTGGTTAGATTTGAAAAATTCTTTCAGCATTAAAGAGCTCATTTATCGAGCTAGGCTATATATCATTACGCTAAGATCAGTAGGTGCGGAGTACCATTGAAAACGATTTCCAAATCAGAAAAAATAAATTGTAGGTGGTAGAGCCACGTTGAATCTATTAATGGTGTCAACATGAATGGGTCGGCTCGTCCGGGGTAGTACCACCCTCTCACAGAAAACCGATGTGAAGTAACAGTACTTGCATTGTTGCGGTTCGTTCGGTCAGTGTAAGCGCCGGAGGACCTTTCTCAACCCTTCCCGTTTCCCTTCCACCCACTCTCTCCAAACACAGGATTGCAACGCACTTGCGACTCCCCTGGTGTTGCAAGTGTCTATGGACGGTGGTGATCGCTTAACATCAGGTGACTCACCTGTTCGTTTGAATCCTTTGAATTAAAAAAAAAAAACGTTTTTTTTTTCGTTTTGAGAGCTTCCGTTGCGTATTAGTTAGTCCAACGTCATTATTCCACGCGGACGAAGTCGTGAGCATAAGCTAGTGTAATATACTTCTATGTATACAAATCTATCAGCGATACTATTAACAACAAATACATTTTATTGTATACTAGAAACTTGTTATTAGGTTTTGCTAGAATACAAAAATGAATATTTGTTGTTATAATCATTACTGTACATTTATTCTTTCGGAGCGTGGCTTTTGTGGCGTATTGTATACGGGCATATCCCCCTGTCGCATGGTTTGACATTAAGCCATCGGACGCGGACGGTGGCATTCCGTGGAAAATGTCACCAGTGAGTAGGCGAACTATCATTTACTCGGTTGAGACACGCATTAATTTACACAAAAGGACTGCTTAATTATAACGTGATTTATTATATAGAGATACATAAATAGTATTACGTAACACGCAGCTTTTTAATTCAGGAATGTTTACCGATCGTGTTATCCCTATAACAGATATACTAAAATAATTATGTCTCTGTGGCAGTGGCATTTTTGAACGTATCGTGAAATATGTATTATATTCTATGTAATTCGATATGTTATTTTCTATATATTCTATGTTATTTTTGTAGGCGGTAGATCCACGCTGAAGCTATAATTGGTTTCAGCATGAATTGGTCGGCTCGATCGGGGTAGTCCCACCGTCTCGCAGAAAGCCGACGTGAAGTAACAGTGCTTGCATTGTTGCATTTCGTTCGGTTAGTGAGAGCGCCGGAGGCCCACTTCTTCTTACCTTCCCCCTCTCATTTTCCCTTCTTACCCCCATTCCTAACCTTCCCCGGTACAGGCTGGCAACGCACTTGCAACACCAAGGTCAATGGACAGTGGTGATCACTTAACATCAGGTGACCGACCTGTTTGTTTGCCTCCTATGATATAAAAAGACCTTCAAGAAATTAGCCTACTCTTTTCTTAATGGCTGGCAACACATGTGTGATGCGTCGCAGGTACCTATAGGCAGCGGTGATCACTTCCCATCAGGTGACCCGCAAGTTTGTTTCCCTCCAAACGTATAAAAATTGTCATACAACGTTTGTAAATAACAAACCGAATTAAAATGACTATATAAATAAATGAATATTCGAAAAACGTGGATACGAATAAACCACTACGGCTGTTTACATTACGAATTTATCGTCGAAACATTTTTTTGTCGCTTGATTGAAATTTCGCTTCCATCTAACGAGCAACGCCGCAGTCAACAATAAATTAAATTTGCTAATGTATTCACGGTGATTTTTCCTGGAAGTTTTGGATTTGGGGGCGCGTCTTTATTGAGCTGGAAATGAAATTAACTTGTAAATCCGTAGGTGCTTAGATATTTTGTTGAACCTTAATGTACGTACCTACAAAGTATTTTCTGCTATTTGGCTTATATAGCGGTATATGGAAAACTTTTTTTTTTTATTGTAGTACGACAAAATGACTGCACTATGCCTGATGGTAAGCATAGTACAATCCAAAAACATCGACAACCACCGAGAGACAGATTATCCATCGCCGGTCGCCGCTGTCATGCCGGCCATAATGACGAAAGTCACCCGGTACCGGATATGCACAGGCTGATCCCGAAACGCGACGCGCAGAAGCGAGTCACTATGACGGGCTTTTTCGCCATATACATGGTGGTTGCGACCCAGTCGGGCTGTAAAACCCTACCACCCCGCTGTCGCCATTGCCTCGTTCGTTATTCAGCAGGGTGCACCACGTGCAGGTGAGGTTGACTTGGATGTCTTAAGTCTTAAGATGTTACTCGACACCCCTTACACCCCAATTCATAAATTAAAATTAACTGTTCGGTTAGCCTCACAAAATTAGCATTTTTAACAAAAAAAAATATATATATATATATATTAATAAAAGGTATCTCTTTTGTTGTCACTCGGATTCGAACTGGGGCTGGACGGATTTCGAAGCAACTGATTTCCATCTGAGCTATTATTGTTTTGACAGCGACGGTAAACTTTAGCTTTATATTATAGCTAGATTTTTTCATTGCTTGAAAACTCAGGTAAAAAAAAATCTATGAATGAAATTTAGCTAAATCGATTTATCGTCCCTGAAACCACCTACACACTAAGTTTCGCGGAAATCGCTGACGCCGTTTCCAAGATCCTGAATATGTAACTATTTAAATATATATACAAGAATTGCTCGTTTTAAAATGTATTAGACAACGTTGTGGTGGCTAAATTGTTTGATTATCGGTATATCATTCCGATGTCGGCGTGATCGAACATTGAAATGTACTAAAGAATATTTTGGAATTCGTGTAAATTTGTTAATTTGAGATAACCACTTCGATAAATGTCATTGAGGTAACATAATATATTGGTAAAACACACAAGCATTCAGATTTAAATATCTCTGAAATCGCTACTGACAGTGATGACTGAACTCGCTGTAATTACATTAATTACCCTTTTTATAGAATTTTAATATATGTCTAATGAAATTGCTTCTTATAAAGATTTTAATTAAGATGTTCCCCTTAGGATTTGAAGTTATAGTGTCGTTGTACAAGTATGCGTAATATTACTTAATAGATGTAACTTAACTATGTTAAAAATATATTTCAAATCCTTTATGCACATAATGCTTTGTGTTATTGTGATAATCTTCGTATATGTCCATTCGATCTATTGAGCTCGATGGAAAAGGAGTCTGCTATCAAATCGTTCGATAATTTTTTCGACATTTAACGGACTTTGAAATGACCACAACACTCTGACTTGCATCTAAATCATTTTGAAATAATCACGACCCTCTGACTTGTATCTAAATAATGACAGACAAATCTTGGTGATTTTTATATTATACTCATACAACACGTCAAGGGAGTGAGTAGTGAATCGTATCAAATTGGGGTCAACGCTCTCTCTTTCTATATTGTCAATTGCAAATCATCGCTATGCGAAACGAACAAAATTAAAAAAAAAACCTATTGTAAAAAAAATAACAAAAATAAAACCTACTTCACATAAAACTACAAAAATGCACCCGAATGTCTTTCATCATAATCGAATACCTACCTAGTTTTGGATTTTCATAAATACACAGATATTGCAATGACTATACAGTTTCTATTCGATTTTGAGTAATTTGTCAGTGTATCTTCGAAATTTAATATTTAAATTAAAATGAAATCTGCTTTAGAAAATATCTCTTTCTCAATAAAAAGAAAATTTTCCAAATTACTTTATAAACGAGGTAATTCTGAGGTAATAAACATAAAAAAGTACAACTGAATTGACAACCTCCTTTTTGTTTGAAATCCGTTAGAAAGACTATGTATTTGTGTTGCAAAAAGAAACATTGAAAACTTATTAGAGAGGAAGAGAAAATTTTGGTGCCAAATATTATTTAATGTGACACTTTAGTGAAATGTGAGGTCACTAGGTTATCGCGATAAACACCGTTTATGACTGAAATTGCCCAGATGTTTGATACTTTAGCGAATACTACGAGGTAAATATACCCGAGATATCCCTCTCTCTGGAGCTTTTATGGCAATGAATTTCGATATTGCATCGAGGGAATATTAGTGTCTACTACATGATCCGGCTACGGGCATCTTTCGCCATCTTTTTCCAATATCCGTTAATATTGGTCGGCCTCTAACAACTTAGATCGTTGAAAACACTTTCCCTAATATTACCACAGCGGTCTTAGATAACTTGTAGTATTATTACTGTAACTTTGACTTAGGTTTTTTGTAAGCGAGATAAAATATTATGTGGTCGTAACCTAATTTAATTTAAAAAAATGATAATTTTAATTGTTCCTTTTTATCTTGAAAATTTTGTTTAAATGCAGTCGCCTTGATGTCATATTTTTTATATATTATAAGTTTGAATATTGGAATGAGTTAACCATTGGTCGTCCAAATCCATAAGGGTTTAAGTTCCATACAAACAAATGTAGACCTTTTTTTTTAGTTTGTTCTATTCTGCAGACTCTTGGTCCGCACCTTTTTTTTTGCTTACATGTAGTATTTTGTATACGTAAAAATAGTATCCGTGAGCATATATTTTTTTAATTATTATCATTAGTAATTTATTAAATATTAACTGTTCAATTATTATTAACTATTTTTGGTTTAATGACGTTATTGTTTATATAGCGCTTGCATTTCCATTCTTTATGGCCATTTTTAGGTTGTAATCCACAATATCCCGTGACGGAGCGTCCACGGCCCGACGAATGAACCTACTTATCGCGTCGTCAGATACGTCGGTATAGTAGACACAGGTGTCGGTGTGCCTAGATATTGCCACCAAAGCATATGCATAATGTAGCATAATGTGGACCTTATGATACACTAATCAACAGATCGTTGGCAGCAATGATATTACAAATATCTCAATACTACAGAATAACAATTATTATATCTACATGTTGCAATGAATATGAATTTGAAGTTATGAATATACGCTTCGTTGCTCATAACGTAAAAAGAGCTGAAATTTCAGCTTAATAGCTACTTACCACCATTTACATAACGATAAACCCACAACAGTAGCTCAAGTTCACTTTGTCTCATGTTGAGATTACCCAGTTTAGCCTGCAACCTGGAGTCTGTAATCAGTATGACCTCCAGGTTATATTCCAGAGTACAGCCTCCTACAGTTTTAAAGAACAAAAAAATAATTATCACTGCTGATGGATTGTACTAAATATACCGCTATCGCAGTGGGTTGAAAAGTTCATTGCTGTCATCGCGTTGATTGTTGTGATTTTGAATCCCAAAGAGGATAATTAGTATATTTGTGTTGCACAGAAATATTTTTTCTGAGTTTGGGTGTATTTATGCTTGTATGGACAACCGCGACATAGGGTTTTGACCTCTAGTGCAGGAATTGTCAGTTTTATTAACGAATTGTAGTATTCCCGGTCTATGGTCATCATTGTTTATTGTTTACATCGTGTCTACAATCTTGTACCAGTACCATTACTATGTTATGCAACATTAGACAAACATCATCTTAATTTTAGATAAGATCGTGATCCAACTGAAAACCTATATCGTATATAAAAAAAATAATATAAGAATAAAAAAGTGTATGTGTACTTATGTACACACGTTAGAAATTATACTTCAATTTCTTTGGCGTAACAAAATAAAAATCTTTTCAAAAATTTTATCTTTCGCCTTGTTCTACGGTGTAGAAAACAATAAAAAAAGGTATTTAATACATTTAAAGTTTTATTACAAAGAAATACAAACAACAAATATAAAAAAAAAACAAAATGTTGACTATAGCTAACTTCAGGGTGTCGGTTTTTTGTGATGATATGCGTGCGCATCTTCAAAATTTAATCTCATCATTTTTCCCTAACGCGCCAAAAAAGTATAACTCCAATAAATGAAATAACATTGTTTATTACAATTAATAACCTTGATAATCATTATTTCAATTCTGATAAAAATATAAAATATTAAATAAACATATTTCGTTTCACCTAATTGCTTTTCAAAAGGTTTAGAAACTCGAAGGAAAGGTACCGGTGTATATAATATTAATTAAATTAACTTATCACAGTTGAAAGCGGTTCTCTGATTTCCCTTTAATTATTTTGTAATGAATTAACTTATTAAAAGAGGTTAATGTAGTTGTCTATGTTTTAATATAATATTTTCAGGTACGTGTCAGTTCCGTAACATTCAATGTCAGCTTTTGGTCAATAAGTAATAGAATTATATATTAGTAAATTAACATAATTTAGGTATTTGACAATGTACTTATTACGAAGATTTTTAGGACATGTAAGTTTATAACAATATAACTTATCAGTAAAATTAAGACTTTAGTTCAAAGTAAGGATGTATCATCATATTTTGAATTTTCGCTATTTATTGTCAATGAGGATGCTAATATTTAAAATGCAAAGGCGTATGTGAAAGCAATTAGTCGATATGTTATCCATCAGTTGCTTTGTCATAAGAGTAAGATGTCCCTCAGACACAAGCTCACTTTGTATAAGACATGTATCCGTCCCGTGATGACATACAGCTGCCCCGTTTTTGCGCATATGTCCAAAGATAACTTTGATAAGCTGCAGGTTCTCCAAAATCGTGTTTTACGTAAAGTGACCGGTGCCCCGTGGTCCATCCGGAGAGTCGATCTCCATAGAGACCTAGAGATCCCTTCTATCTGGGCGTACGTAAAATCACTTACGATTAGTTATTTTGAAAAAGCCGCGAATCATCCCAGTCCGTTAGTGGTATCCGCGGCAAACTATGAACCCGTACCTAACGCTCTGCGTTATAAAAGACGTCCGCGACACATTTTTACCGACCCTCCTGATTTAATCACGTCAGCGAACGATTAGTACCAGCCTGTCCCTCGAAACAGAGCGTGTTCACGCCCACGCCCGCGTAACCACAGATCACGCCGCCGTGGTCTGGGGGTTAATTTCACTCCCGCACACCCGATTAGGCCTCCCACGGCAGCGGCTCAAGCTTCGGTTCGATCCCTCGGTAGGGAGCCCTTGAGTGCGTTGCTTGCGCGATACGGTGACACACAAATATACATCACCGCTACAACACTACACGATCACCCCCACACACGTGCACGCCTACATGCTTACACATGAAAGTGGAAGGGTTTACATTTTTTCCCTTATCGAACTGAAAAACTCTCAATTTTCTGATAATAAATATATGGAGGAATTGTTAAGGCGTGTATGCTTGGTACACATATACGTTTTAACAACTCATACATATATGATAGTTAGCTAGGTTACCTAAGGTAGGTCGCGATTTTGCATGCGACAGGTAACATCCAAGCCGAGGTGTGCCGTGCACCCTTGAGCTGTTTGCCAAAATAAAATCGGCTGAGTGCCTTAAGCGCTCGCCTTAGTAGTCCGGTGAAGCTGTTAAGACCTTGCTGGGTCAATAGCGTAGTCATTTCGAAAAAAAAAAAATCAGATATGTAATAAAGAGCTTACTTTAGCCATAATCATTTTTATTTAGATTAGGTTTCAATTAAATATAATGTATATGATACTTTCATATTAAATGCACTGCGCTCGCTAACCACTTACGCGTCCGGTTAACGTTACCGTTTTACGCAAGTCTAACCTAACCAAACCGAGACGAAACTGTTTTATTTTAGCTTAAAAATCATCAACTTGCCAATATACGTAACAGTACTTACGTATTAACGGTAACGCAGAGCGTTCGCCGACTGATACCGCGGCCGGCTCGAGCTGACTTTATTTCCAATAGCTAATCTAATTTAATCAATAAAGGGAAAATTGAAAAAAACGCGAGCAGGCAGCTGCAGCGGTCGGCGAGTGCGGTGCATTTAATACGAAAGTACCAATTATGTTTATACAATTATTATTACTGACACGGATAAGACATATTTTAAAAATAAAACAACATCTTGACTGTTTTCTCGGTTTCGAGATATTATATAATGTAATGTAGAATGTAATTGGAAGATTATTGTTCTTTCAGGTTGTCTACAAGCGCGGAATATCAAGTACAATAAAACTTCACAGTGAAGAATTGAATGTCCACAGGGACACCGAAGATAATAATGCGAAGACACCATTTGAATTCACCGAAGCTAATATGATGGTAAATCTTTTGTCGTGAATCCCTACTCTTTGAAGATAGTTGCGTTTTGATGCTAAATTTGGGCCTTAGGATTTAATACAAATTGCTATACAAAAGCTACAATCGCCTCATGATAATTTTGTCATAAAAGTTCTCAAGCTGAGTTTAAATACAGTGATAAATATTTTCGTCGAATATATATATTATATTATATCCTAGGAGGCAAACAAACAGGTGGGTCACCTCATGTTAAGTGATCACCACCGTCCATAGACACTTGCTACACACGGGAGTCGAAAGTGCGTTGCCAGCCTGTGTTGGGGAAGGTGGAGAGAGGAAGGAAAGAATATAGATGGAAGGTGAGAAGAGGTGGGCCTCCGGCGCTCTCACTGATCGAACGAAACGCAACAATGCAGCACTGTTACTTCACGTCAATTTTCTATGAGGGTGACACTACCCCAGGCGAGCCGACCCATTCATGCTGAAGCCAGTAATAGCTTCGGTGTGACTCTACAACGTACAAATAGTATATATAATAAAAAAAATCATTTAATCGAATAATATTATTAATTTAGAATCAGATCGTCGGTATTTATTCACATATTTACTTATTATTTCTCTTTTTTATAGAAAAGTTATTTTTGTAATGCATATTTGTATATCCGTTTTCTATGAATTTATGTCTTATAAGTCTATTTTATTCTCGTAACTATGTCTTATGAAGTTTAGGAATTAATGTATATATTTCAAACCGCTCTCAGAGTAGGCTGTAATTTATGTTTTTATTGTTGCGCACCAAATACACAATGATAGAAATATGTTTTTTTTTTCTGTATACGACGAATTAGTTTACTTACGTTCAATTTTTTTTATTTATGATACACGTAATAGATTCCAAAACTAGGCTTATTTTCATTCTAATCTCACAGCTACAAAAAACGTTTTTTTTTTTCTCGAAATGACTACGCTATTGGCCTTATTTAGGGCCTTCACAGCTTCACCGGACTACTAAGGCGAGCGCTTAAGGCACTCAGCCGATTTTGTTTTGGTAACATGCTCAAGGGTGCACGGCGCACCTCGGCTTGAACTGTTACCGAGGAAAATACCCGATCTGACCTAGCTAAACTATGCTAAGCTATATATGTATCCATTTTTGGATCATACAATTAAAAATTGCATGATACAAAAACACAACATGTAATTCGGAAAGAGACAAATTAAACCTACTCGATTCACTTCGATAAGGGAAAAAAAGTAAACCTTTCCACTAAATGTGTAAGGTGCGTGTCTGAATATCTGTGTATGTGTATAATCGATGTGGTGTGTACTGTTTCGCGATAGCAACATCTTTGTGTCCACCCGGGTGGCCTCGAAGAAAGATGCTGCCAAGATAACGCGACGAGTGTGTGGGTAAGAAAAACGAGAGCTCTCTGCCCGTGACGCACCAGGCAGGAATTCGAGACGTGGCCGGCCACGAGAAATGAAAAGATCGATATATATATATATATATATATATATATATATATACTAGCCTCTGCCCGCGACTTCGTTCGCGTGGAATAAATACACTAACACTAACACGCAGCAGTTCTTAAAAGGAAAAAACATCCCGATTTTGAAATACTGTAAGAATTATTCAAATCGGACCAGTAGTTCCTGAGATTACCCCCTACAACGTCACAAACTCACAAACTTTACCTCTTTATAATATTAGTATAAATATTTTAGGGCAAAGTGAATAGTATAAAAAAACTTACGTGTTTGCTCAGTCAGTTAGTACAGTTTATTAATCTTAGATGTCAATCAAAATCAACAATTTTTCCTTAAATATTTTTTATTATTTTTACATAATACAATCCCAGCATACAAACACTAAATATTCTAGATTTATCACATAAATATAGTCTTAGCTCTAAGAATAATACATGAAAATTGTAAACGAAATTTAATTTTATCTTTACATTTACATTAAAAAGGCAAAAAATGTAATTACTTTACAAAACACGTCTACGTTTACAATGTGATAACGTAAACTTTTATTGCGATATCAAAAATAACTTCGTTCAGATAATATAAACTTTTAAATGTTAAATCGTCACAGCCATAGCTCATTTCAGTAGAATTAATGAACTGTGACTTTACAATTTATCAATCTATTAATTTAAATTGTAATATCCTCAGTTACACTTGTACCGGAGATCATTGTTACGAAATGTATATGAAATTTGTTGTAGGGGAGAGCGGGGGAATTGGGAACACTTAACTTCAAACGCTAAAAAATAATAGAAAAAAATTATAAACTAAATCAAATTTTATTGCTACATGAACTTTAGTTATCTATGTGCTTGGTAGTCATAAAACGTTATTTTAAATTTACGTTTTAATAAAAATATAAACTAAAACAAAAAACATTGCCGTTCCTGTTTACCCGATACCCTACGGGGTAATTGAGATCATCCCGTGGGGGAAATGGGAATGGTATGAGGTAATTAAGAAAGACGTTTGATCGATCTTTCTTACGTAATAACGAGGCATCTGAAATCATTTGTAAAGTTTGAATATTTTTACACAATCAACCAGCAGTACTATGAGTAATTGGGAGTGTAAGGGGGAATTGGTACACCTAATGCCGTTCACAATTACCCGAATCAGTCAATATACATAAAAATTGCCGCCACTCTCAAAAGCATTTTTATTACCTCCAATCTATGATGTATTTGAAAACAGATACTGTGTGTATGATATGAGCAAAACACAATACCTTTGAACTCAAAAATATGATACTTACATGTGTTATAACTGATGACAGAAATTATATCAAAAATACAAAAATAATTGTTCTACTTACCGTGACAAAACTAGTACATCCTTTCAATCCCACTTTCGCATATGCAATGAATGGCTCTGCCTTCAGCCGTAGAATAGGTTCGCGACAGTGTAGTACGGGGAGATGTACTTTTTATCTAACTGTTCCCAATTACCCGCCGTTCTCAATTACCCTACTCACCCCTATATACTATTACTGCAAATTATTTACTTATTTTTATGGGTCATCAACACGATAATACATTGGAAATATACTAATAGTAGCACCTTCCTTTGTAATCATTACATAGTATAAAACAAAGTCTTCGCCACGTCTGTCTGTCTATCTGTTCGCGATAAACTTAAAAACTAATAAACGGATTTTCACGCGGTTTTCACATATAGATAGACTTATTTATAAGAAACGTTATGGTATATGATTTGTCTATGTTTTTTTTTATTTGCCGGGTAAGGCAACGTTCGCCGGGCTCACTAGTTAAATACAAATGCAATCATATTTATCATATTTATAAACCATCACGGCATGCACCAATTATGAATTAAATTTCAATAAAACTAAATATTTAACTATTTTACAGGTTTAAAAATTTAACATAAATAAAATGGAAACTAACAAATTAGCACAATAAGAGAAAAAAAGTACAAAAACCACTTAATAATCTATTTAATGAATAGAGACGTAAAAAACATGGATATTTTTGTGTAAAATATGTAGGTAATATTAATACCATAATATTTAATTTAGTCTACTTGTATTAGTCATATATATTTCGTTTACGTTTTATGTTTTTTGTAGAGGATAGAGGGAGTTCGATTCGTGCCGTCGTGCGAGTCGGACGCGTGCGCTAGTATCGTTTTTCGACGTGAATTTTTTTGTCCGTGTTTCGTTCCGATTATCGTAAGTGTTCGCGACGCGTCCCACGCGACCGTGTTTTCACGTCGAAAGTGTCGGTATTTCGGTACGCTCATTACTGTCACGTTTCTTTGAGACGTTCAGAGGAGTTGATCGTAAGGCGTTCTTTTCAGAACACAGCAAACTGCACTTTTCGGTGCAACTCTAATCGCACTTTTCAGTGCGTTCTGCGTGTTCTACGTGTGCTGCGTGTCGCCGGTTCGCGTTCCAGGAGTTCAGCCCTTCGTGCTTCGTTTCGTAGTTCGAGCTCCGTGTCGTCGTGCAGCCGAAGAAAGAAGTGTTAGGGCCTCCCCCTAGGCACTGTAAGTCCGCTGTGAGGCATTGCACTTCGACCACAGTTTCCTTTTGGCCCGGACTCCGGAGTCCGTTAAATTTAAAAAGACGCGCCCCCTACCCTTCGTAGGTATTCAGGTTAAGGTAGCCACTCCGACGCTTCACCGCAAACTTACGCGATTCCTGCGTGATAACAAGTTTGCGTTTTTAACGCATGCACTTGAAGAAGAGCGCATGCTTCGCGTGGTTATCCGCAGGGTAAGAGGTAGGCAGGGTAGAGAGGAGTGTAAGGGGTGTCGAATAACATCATTAGACTTGAGACACCCAAGCCAACCTCACCTGCACGTGGTGCATCCTGCTGAATAACGAACGAGGCAATGACGCAAGCGGGGTGGTAGGGTTTTACAGCCCGACTGGGTCGCAACCACCATGTATATGGCGAAAAAGCCCGTAATAGTGATTCGCTTCTACGGGTCGCGTTTCGGGATCAGCCTATGCATATCCAGCTTATTACAGGCCGGCATGATAGTGGCGACCGGCGATGGACAGTGTGTCAATCGGTGGTCGCTATAATTTTTGGATTGTACTGTGCTTACCATCAGGCATAGTGCAGTCACTTTGCCGTGCAACAATAAAAAAAAAGAGTCTCTGCGGACATTCCTATCGACGACGTCTATGATGACCTCCATGGACAGAAAATCCCAATTAAAGAGGTGCATCGTATGCGCTCCCCGCGCAACAGATCGCCCTATGACATGGTGTTGGTCCTTCTTGACCACACTGTGGAAGGCAAGAAGATCTTCTCCCTCTCGACTCTCTGCGGCCTCTCCGGCGTCTCCGTAGAGCCGCCGCGCAAAACGTCCGTACCCTCTCAGTGTCACAACTGTCAGGTGTATGGACACTCCGCACTTAATTGCCTCGGCGACCACTCCACAAAGGAGTGTCCTCGCACGAAAGACTTGCCCGATCCTCCAAGTTGCGTCTTGTGCCGCGGCGTGGGCTATACTGCGAATTATCGCGGGTGTCCCCGCGCCTCGCGCTCAAAACAGCCCCGCTACGCTAGGCAGGTTTCGCCTTCTAGGGCACCTGCGTCATCAACCCGCCCCCGACCTCCACTTCTCAACTCTAGAGAGGCCTTCCCGAACTTGTCGAGCGCATCTCGTGCACAGGCAACGCCCGCACTCGCGCCTAGCGCACCCCTCCGCTCCGCGTGGGGCCCTCAGGCCCCGTGGGCCCCCAAGATCGCGTCCCAGCCTACTTCTCGTCCTCAGGCGGCTAAGCCTTCACAGGCCGACCCCACAGTCTGCTCCAATTTATCCGGCATGGACTGGTCAGCCCAGCTTCTAATGTTCCACGAGATCTCGGAGATCTCCGCGTACGAAGCGGTTGCGAACGATCCGAAACAGGGTCCCATTCGCGTGATCGCGAAGTTTCTCGCCATCGCGGCTACTATCCAACGGCTGGCTCGCGCCGCCGTCTCGAAATAGTAATAATATTTCTCAATATGAGATAGAGTAAACTCGCGCGTTTACGTCTATCTTCCCCTAAAATCGACAAAAATGTCGTTATTTCTATTTTTAGATTTCGGTGCCGGTGCCGTTCGTTTAATTTATAAATTCGATCTTTTCATTTCTCGTGGCCGACCACGTCGCGAATCCCTGCCTCGTGCGTCACAGGTAGAGAGCTCTCGTTTTTCTTACCCGCACACTCGTCGCGTTATCTTGGCAGCATCTTTGTTCGAGGCCACACGGGTGGACACAAAGATGTTGCTATCGCGAAACAGTACACACAACATCGATTATACACATACACAGATATTCAGACACGCACCTTACACATTTAGTGGAAAGGTTTACTTTTTTTCCCTTATCGAACTGAATCGAGTAGGTTTAATTTGTCTCTTTCCGAATTACATGTTGTGTTTTTGTAAAAATGGATACATGTATAGCTTAGCATAGTTTAGCTAGATCAGATCGGGTATTTTCCTCGGTAACAGTTCAAGCCGAGGTGCGCCGTGCGCCCTTGATATATCCCATTTGTTCATGCCGTACTCACGTTTACTTTAAAGTGACAGTGAAGTCGCCCGACGGCCACCGACACTTTGCTTTAACGTAGACGCGTAGAGGATTGCGTATTTTTTTTTTGTTCTTTTCTAGATAATTAGGCCAAATTGTTTTTTTAACTGATTTAGAACGAGAATCGAGTGCAGAGTATCCTTCATAAATATTTCTACTGTCTAAACTTTCAGCCTGTATAAAAGAATGTAACAACGTACAATACTTCTGGGACCAACGAGTCTAATTGTTACTGTTAAAGATGTTATATTAAAACCATGTGATTCACATCTTTGTAATAGAAGTCCTGAGAGACGTTAATATGGGCTCTTTTTCATATTTTGTTGTACAAGTCGAGTATAATGTTAGGTATTGACTTATACCCGCGACTTCGTCTGCATTGTTTATTATCTTATCATTATATTTTTTGCTCAGAGAAATAAAAATATTTAAACCATAAATATGCTTTGCTTAAAACATTTCTTTAGACTTTTGTAGTGCTCTAAGAGATCATAAGAACTTAAAATCTCAATAACTATATATTAAACTAGCTGTGCCCGCGATTCCGTCCGCGTGGAACCTAATGTAAACAAACTGGGACTAATGAAATTATCTGAATACATCAACTCCATTTATTTGTCTATGTTTCTCTCGTACTTAAGTCGCGTCCTCATTAAAATTACAATATTTTATATAGAGTGAATCGATTTTATTGAAACCAAGATTAAATGTTACTTGAGGACATGCTTTGTTACTTTCTTGTATATTTTATTGTGCATACAATACTTTAGCGTTGATGCAAGTTCAGACAAACAAACACCCATTTCTAAAAATGATGACTTTAGATACGTCAGCCGCGCTGGACGCACGCATTTGTGCGCACCAGATGTTTATTTCGACGACGCAGTACTCTCGAGTGAGTTATCATTCGACACTATTGTATTTTGGAACTTCAATTACTTCCAAGAACTGAATCGAGTAGTTTAGTCCGTTACATTTCCAACATACATGTAAGCGCTTGTGAATCATACAAGTTCAATTGTATGATTTACAAACGAATATATCTATGGATAGCTTAGAATAGTTTAGCTAGGTTAGATCGGGAAGTCGGTATCAGCCCAAGCCGAGGTGTGCGTGCACACTTGTGCTAGTTACTTAAACAAAATCGGCTGAGTGCTTTAAGCGTTCGCCTTAGTAGTTCGGTGAAGCTATAAAGGCCTTGCAAGACCAATAGCGTAGTCAGTTCGAAAAAAAAAAACATCTAAAAATGATTGAGATGTATTTTATTACGTATTTCAAGCTATCTGCAGCACTTTATTTCACAAAAATCTCAAAAGTACAGACAAGTTAGATGTACGTTTTTAATACATGTATAAAACATATAGATATAATAATAATATATAGATATAATAATTTCTTATAGGCTAAGAAGCCAATTATCTAAGAACCAAAGTTAAAAATTTATAAGATGTATGGAATAGTTTTTGTGTGATACGCGCACAAAGGCAACTACAACAAAAATAATTTATTTTCAGAGAATAAATGCATTAATACAAAACTATCCAGAAGGCGCCCAGCGTTCTGCGTTGGGGGCTTGTCTCGACATAGTACAGCGTCAGATAGGATGGATACCAATATCTGCTATGCACAAAGTAGCTGATATCTTGTCTATACCGAGAGTCAGAGTTTACGAGTTTGTAACCTTCTACACTATGGATAAAAGGTTTCTATTAATGACATACATACAAAATCGTCATCTGTATATTACTAGCGGGCCCGACGGACGTTATCCCTCCCTGACAATATAAAAAAACTTGACAATTTTTTTTTCGAACTGATTACGCTATTGCCGGACCACTCACTTGACAGATTGGACACCTAAACCTTCCTCAGGAATTACTTTATCTACTGGAGAAAACCGTATGAAAGTCCGTTTGGTAGTTTATGAGTTTATCTCCAACAGACAGACAGACAGATGAGGCAGAAGATTTTGTTTTATAATATGTAATCCAGTTACTTGTTAATTGTCCAATGTAAATACGAATACTCTAAGAAAATGTCGTGATAAAATCATACTATGGTCATAGGGTTTCTTCTAAGGCCAGCCTTCAAGTTAAAAATCTGTTGCTAGGCACATGTAAACATACATACGTTTACGTGTTATTATTATCTTAAAACATCTCTTCATTGAACATGAGATGAGATTGTATTCAAAAGCTAAAACTTGTACAGGTTTGTATTAACTAGTAGCCACATGATTATAATACATCTATTTCTGCGAGTAAACTTTTAGGAGTTGCTTATACATTTAACTTGTTTGTCTACTTTATTTGCATGCATAAATACAATGGGTATTTTAGAACATACTCATTCGTTTCTGATATTGTATTTTTTACAATATAAAGAACTGTATGTGTTATGCCAGAGTAATGTAAAATAATAACATACTATTATTATCAAAAGATATTTTTTTTATAGGATGTAATCTCCGAAACTACTGAATCGAATAAAAAAAAAATATTGATAGTAGCTACATCCTCAGTCAAGTGACGATATGGCAATTGTAGCAACTGAGACACATTTTTTTTCTGCATAGTCTCGGTCCGCTCCTTTATTTTGATTTAATTTCTTTTATTACCGAAAAATCAATTTAAGTGAAGTACAACTTATACAGTGACCAAGACTAATTATCAATAATTTACTTAACTATTGTTCTTATTTTAATTATGGGTATTATTTACTAAGCATCGGATTATTAATTGACATTAGATATCTTGAACTTGACGTGATGATAATTAGTCAGGCGGGCTTTAAAAAAAGCTGAAACATCTAACAATAAAATCTTCTCACGTTTTCTAATATCATTAATTTATAGACGTTATCGGGGCAAGTTTAACGTAAAGGTGTGCGTTACAACTCCTTGCATGATACGAGGGTCTGATATGATACTCGCAGCGGTAGAGGAAGCCACTTGTTGTCGTATCGGTAGTGTCTCAGAGGATGGTTTGTTCGGAGTGGACACCGTGCAGTGTCAAGGCGCTTGTGTCAACGCCCCGTTGATGGTCGTGGACGATGATTATTATGTAAGTTACCTGTGTCCGTTTTTAGACGAATTCGTGTCTACTAAAGTTTAATAAACACATGCCGTATCTATGAAAGTTTTTTCACGTAACAGTAATTATTTGGTACCAATCGTTTATTACGTTATATTATATCTATACTAATCTGTACTAATATTATAAAGCTGAAGAGTTTGTTTGTTTGTTTGGTTGAACGCGCTAATCTCAAGATCTAGCGGTCCGATTTGAAAGTTTCTTTTAGTGTTAGATAGCCCATTTATCGAGGATGGCTATAGGAAACATATCATCACGTTAAAACCAATAGGAGCGGAGCACTAATGAAGAATGTCTCAAAATCGGGCTATTTTGGAAGCTTCCGCTGCGTGTTAATGTCAGTATTATATGCGTTACCATGGTAACGAGATAACATTCTATCTCAAATATTTTCATGATTTATTTTGTGTTCCTACTCAAAAAGTTTATTCTACGTTAGTTTTGTTTCCAATTTTTTATTATACGTGGTACGTTTACATCGCAAGCATTCCCAAAGTTTATTTTGTGTTGTTATTCAAATAGTTTAGTAGTAATAATATTCGTCCAATAAGACTGGCGAAGGAATTGATCCATACTGCCAATTCTGAAGTTGTCAATATAGGTAGTTATTATGTATTCTTTAGTCAGTTTTCTTTTATGTCCAAGTTAATGAAAAGGTATAAGCGCCAAATCCTCTATATAATATTTCGTAAATTTTTATCTTCTTAATTTTCAAGACCACAGAATTCATGCGTCGTGGATTATTTTTCATTCATTTCACTTATGCACCAATAAACTAACCATATTACATAAAACGCTGCCAATTTAACATAATATAGAGTCAAGTAACACAAGATTATGAATAAAATATAAAATCCACTGCATAACAGACTGAAATCCCGCCACAAACTCCTCAAAAAGTTTATTGTACACTAAAGTGGATTTCCGCAAAGTAACGCCTTCTTCAATCAAATAGTTTATTGTACGTTAGTTTTGTTCCCAATTATTGAGTTGTGATATATTACGTATTATAAAAATAAAAAGTGTGTATGTAATATTAAAATAAATACTTTTTGGTGAATACATATATCTGTGGTGCTACAAATATCAACATTTTTTTTTATTCTGTCGATATGTCTGTTTGTTTATTTGTTTCGAGTAATCTCCAAAACGACTGGACCTATTTGAACGTTTTTTTTTCTTAGAAATGATTATGCTATTGACCTAGCAAGGTCTTAACAGCTTCTCCGGACTACAAGTTATATTTGAACGGGAATTTTACGGACAAATAACTAACTAATTAGCCGTTTTATTTTAAGCTAGCGGGTTTAGCAGACGTTGCCCGCCCTGACAATAAGACAAACTATACTTAAACCTTGCTCAAGAATCATTTTATATATTAGTGAAAACGGCATGAAGATGCGTTCTGTAGTTTTTGATCTTATCGCGAACAGAGATATAGAGAGAGAAGTGGCAGAAGACTTTGTTTTACACGATGTAGTGATGAACTGTTACCCGTGCATCAACAACATGTAAACATGCGAGTGAGACATGCGCTGTCCTGGATTCCAAGAATAAATATAATTGAAAGTCAATTGTTTATATGTGATCTAAGTTATAGCAACGTATATCAATAACCTAATTATATCGACAATATGGGCATATTATATCTATATAACTAGCTGTTACCCGCGGCTTCGCACGCATTTTCTGAATATATTAAATAAATTTAAATTGTTATTAGGTGTCTAAATAACAATAATACACTTTCAAAAATATTTGTATGTATGACACGCACATCATCTACTGTAACAGGTAACATGTACTTTACATATGTGAATACTAATAGTGTATCGAATGGGATGAGATTTATCATAAACCACATAGCTGGAACTTTAAACTACTATCTATGTATCACTTTCAGTGCTCACTTACACTAAATAAGAAAGTAATGAAAATATTAAGCTATACATTATCGAACAATATGTGTTAAATCTTTTATTATGTAGATATAA
Organism: Antheraea mylitta; assembly: GCA_014332785.1. NCBI lineage: Eukaryota > Metazoa > Arthropoda > Insecta > Lepidoptera > Saturniidae > Antheraea > Antheraea mylitta. The sequence goes on along the minus strand of JACEII010000005.1, from coordinate 6,754,352 downwards.
TATGTCCATATTGTTGATATAATCAAGTTATTAATATACCTTGCTATAATTTTAATCACATATAAACATATGACTTTCAATTATATTTATTCTTGGATTCCAGTACAATGTACGTCACACGCACATGTTTACAGTAAACAATATATTTTTGGTCCATTTCACACATACGAATGAACAGATAACAGTTCATCACAACATAGTTATTGTATTGTGTATGTATTCATCAAAAAGTATTTATTTTAATATTATATACACACACTTTCCTCTTATAATATGTAATATATCGCAAATCAAAAAAACAAAACTAACGTAGGATAAACTTTTTGAGGAGTTTTTGACGGGATTTCAGTCTGTCATGTAGGGGATTTTATATTTTATTCATAATCTTGTTATTTGACTCTATATTGTATTAAATTCGTGGCGTTTTATGTAATATAGTTTGTTTATTGTGCATAAGTGAAATGAATGAAACTAATACCACGGAGCATGTATTCTGGGGTCTTGAAAATTAGGAAGATAAAAATTTACGAAATATTATATAGAAGATTTGTCGCTTATTATTATATTGACTATTTCAGAATTGGCAGTATGGATTAATTCCTTCGCCTGTATTGATGGACGAATATTATTACTACTAACCTTTTAGAATAGCAGCACAAAATAGACTTTTAAAATGTTTGCGATAGCAACGTTCTACGTATAATGAAAAATTGAAATTAAAAATAACGTAGAATAAACTTTTGAACAGGAACACTAAATAAACCTGTTAATATTTCCGATAGAATGTTATCATGTTACCATGGCAACGCAATACTGACATTGACACGCAGCGGATGCTCTAAAAATAGCCCGATTTTGAGACATTCTTCATTAGTGCTCCGCTCCTATTTGTTTTAACGTGATGATATGTAGCCTATAGCCATCCTCGATAAATGAACAATCTAACACGAAAAGAAACTTTCAAATCGGACCGGTAGTTCTTAAGATTAGCGCGTTCAACCAAACAAACAAACAAATTCTTCAGCTTTATAATATTAGTATAGATAAAAGATTTAAAAGATGTTCGATAATGTATAGCTTAATATTTTTAATACTTTCTAATATAGTGTAACTGAGCATTGAGGATGGTATATAGTAGTTTAAAGTTTCAGGTATGTAGCTGATGATAAATCCCATCCCATTCGACAGACTGTTAGTATTCACATATGTAAAGTACATGTTACCTGTTACAGTATATGATGTGCGTGTCGTACTTACAAATATTTTTGATAGAGTATTTCTGTAAATTACATCTTATTATAATTTTACATTTTTTTAATATATTTAAAAAAGGCGTGCGAAGCCGCGGGTAATAGCTAGTTATGAATAAAATATAAAATCCACTACTTACATGACAGACTAGAATCCCGCCAAAAACTTTATTCTACGTTAGTTTTGTTCCCAATTTTCGATTTGTGATATATTACGTATTATAAAAGTAAAGTAAGTGTATTTTATATTCTTAAAATTATTTTATAATCCTCAGTATTATATCTAATCCAACAATTCTGTCCTCTTTATATTGCTAACTTTATTTAAGAAGAACCAATTATTAGATCTAAGATGATTGTATTTCGTTTATTGATAGGGTCCATGAATACGTAAGCATAAATATTTTAATAAAGTATCTGCCATGTAGCAGACTCTTTTTTTGTTTGTTTCATTAAAGTAATTTTAACGGCTTAATGTAAGGTGTGTTACTTTTCTTTTTATTCCTATATATTCTATTTATATTGAATTGTTTAGATATTATAGTTTAAAAAAACGCTGAGCTACTTATACATTAGTAAGGTAGTTAAACAAGTTGTATTTATTAATTGTTGGTTTAAGCGATCGAATTTGCGGATAATCGCGCATAGTTTCTAAATAAATAATATGGAAATTAATATCCGAACAAATTTAATTTTTCACAGTAAACATCATTCAATTAATATCTCAGTAACTAGTCTTATTAGAATCTTAATTATTTTTTCCATAAAAACAAATATATAGTGGTCTTCTTAATTTTGTAAAGAAGTCTAATTTTTCAATAATAATTTGCTTTACAGGAAGACCTTACAGTTTGCGATGTACAAAGTATAATTCACACTCTGAGATGTGGTGGTATACCACCTTCTGGGCCCCAGTGAGTATATGGATATCTAATTCGTTACTTAACTTATATAAATTCTAGTGTAAGTAACATGCAACTTTATAATTATGGATTTTTTTTCTATATCATAAGAGGTGAAGTGATCACCGCCGTCCATAGACACTTGCAACACCAGGGGAGTCGCAAGAGCGTTGCTAGCCTGTGTTTGGGGAGGGGAGGTGGTCCTCCGGTGCTCTAACTAACCGAACGAAACGCAACAATGCAAGCACTGTTACGTCACGTCGATTTTCTGTGGGTCAGGTGGTGAGCCGACCCATTCATGCTTAAACCGGTAATAGCTTTAGCGTGGCTCTACCGCCTCCAGAATTAACGAACCTATCAATACAAAGATAATGCAGCTTTGATCTTGTATGAAAGATTATAACATTGTGATAGAAACTCAGGTGTACTGTAGACAGTACTTCATCGTTTAAGGTATTTGATCTCATACGTCTAGTTTTATAAAAGTAAACACTTAATGAATATAACCAGGAATCAGTTTTTGTATACAAACTATTTTAAAGATTGTATAATACACAGTTGGACGACATAAGGTGAATCATTTGAATCACCTTCTTCAAATACTGACTACAAATCTTATTCTACTGTCATAGATATTTTCGAGCGTTCTAAGTACATCAATATAATAATACATTGCAAGAAAATAATTAACGACTTTAGGCAACTTAAGCCGAGCATTAGTCCGATAACTTTCGACGCTTGGGTCATGTCGTATCGTAGTAAATCTATAAAGCGGTCATGTTTCATTTATGATTGATTGATTTAATGAAAGAGTACGGCGACTGTTTGGAGTTATAAGATTTTATACAACATATCAAAATAAATCGTAGACATGTTATATCGAGGTTGTTGTAATACTGAGTATAAATTGCTGGAATATAGATCCGAAATCGACAGGGTACAATTTCAGCATTTGATTTATTTAATAATATCGGCTGAGAGTGAACGATAATTTTGTAAGCGATACTAAGCACTTTCGAAAGGGTCTTTCTATGTCATCATATGGGGAAAAACAGAAAATATAGAATTCTAGACTTATCGATGTTTGAAATTGCTTATACATCGTAAAAAGGCATATTGGTTTAAGCTTGTATCTTCCTTCGGTAATATGTTTTCTCGAACTGAATACGCTATTGGCCTTAATTCTTTGGCCTTTACAGCTTCACCGGACTACAGGTAATATGTTGTTTGTCATCCGTGGTTGGGGTTTATAGATTACTAGCTTCTACCCATGACTTTGTTCGCGTGGAATAGTTACTTTGGGCTAACGCTAAGACGCAGCGGAAGCTCTCAAGAGGAAAAAAAACTCAACTTTTAAAATTTCTTTATTGGTGCCCCGCTCCTATTGGTGTTAGCGTGACGATATATAGCTTATAACTATCCTCGATAAATGAGTTATATAACACTGAAAGATTTTTTTCTTATAATATTAGTATAGAGGAAGATAGATGTTTAGAGTTTTAGGAAACGAACTAAACGAAGGAGTTGTAGATTTATTATGTAATAGAAATAATAAATATGATTACATACGTACGACTAGATAGATATACGTGATTACCGCGGTTAGGGATTGGTTACAATATTAATACATTGAAAATTATAAGTTGCTATAAATTATTCTTTTACAGGAACGGTAGATTTGCTTCGGAACCAATATGTGGGCTAACAAGTTTGTGTGAGCATCCCCCGGCTCCTGGATGGGGTTTACAAAAAGCGCTCTGTGAAAGTAATCCGTGTTCTCCTGTTAAACCGTCGGGTCCTCAAAACCCTTGCCCGTCATCAAAAGGAAATAAATAAACTTGCTTGTTTATATACTTGAATTTTCTTATTCCTAATCTTTGTAATTAGTATTATTATCTACTAGCTCTTGTTCATGGCTTCAATCGCGTTAATGTGTTTCTAATTTATCTCCTTGAAGAATATTTCTGAATATTTTTTCTATACCCGTGAACGTTAACGCATGACATCTTAATTACAATCTATACTATAATAAAACTGTAACAAGTCGAAATCTGTACATTAAATATTTTTTCAAAATTTTAACCAGGGTAGACTATGTTATCGATATAGAAGCCAAAAATAATCTTTTTAAAATTTTTGTCTGTCTGTCTGTACCTATGAACACGCATCACTCTGAAACTACTGAACCAATCTTGACGAAACTTGACATAGTGATAACTAATATTACGAGATCACATCAAATATACTTTTTGTCCCATAAAACGCAAAGGGTTCTCCAGGATAAAGGATTAAAGCCTAGAATCTAAACCTTCATTACCCTGAAAGTATTAAACCAATTTTAACGAAACTTAACACAATAATAACTAATATTACAAGGCTACATCCAGGATACTTTTTGTCCCATGAAACGCAAGGGTTTCTCCAGGATAACGAAAAACAAAAAATTGTAGTTAACGTAACTAGACTTTTTTGCGACACCTTAGTACAAGAGCCGGCAATGTTGAAAGAACAAGAATTTTAGAATACCTGGTTCTTTAATATATCAATATATATTTTTTTGTATTATAGGAGGTATACGGACAGTTGGGTCACCTGATGTTAAGTGACCACCACCCTTTATAGATAGTAGCAACACCAGGGGTGTCGCAAGTGCGTTGCCAACCTGTTTATGAGGGAGGGTAAAGGAAAGCAAAGGACGAAAGGAGAAGAGAGGTGGGCCTCCGGCGCTCTCACTGACCAAACGAAACACTACAATGCAATCACTGTTAATTCACGCCAATTTTCTGTGAGAGGGTGGTATTAGCCCGAAAGGACACTAGGTAGCCGGTTGACGTTGTTTTATAATGCATATTTTGATTTAATTAATTTTAATTTATGAATAGGTTTAGGAAATTTTTTTTTTCAGTAACTTTTAAAAGCAATTAAAAGCATGAATTTATCACAGTCAGACACATTTCTTTATAAACAATCATGTATATACCCGCTGATATATTTTACAAATAAAAATAATAACTTTCAAACCAATTATTTTTTTCCATAGCAAAGAACAAATTTCATTTTATTAAACATTATTGATATTAAGATTTCACCATATACAACAATGATAAGAGTAAACGTATGACTTGGGATTTACGCCATCTTAAATATATGCGTCGTCGACCATCAGGCTATACGAAACCGAAATACCTTGGGCCGGCGAGGTGAAATATCTCGGCGTCACTTTAGATAAATACTTAAATTTCGATTCACATACAGTTAAAGTGCGAAACAAAGCAGCTATGGCCTTGGGTCGTCTCTATCATTTGTTTTGTCATAAGAGTAAAATGTCCCCCAGACATAAACTCGCTTTATATAAAACTTGCATCCGTCCGATTATGACGTAAAGTTGTTCGGTCTTTACACATGCGCAAAATCGTATTCAAAAGTTGCACCAGAACCGAGCCCTACGTAAAATCACCAATGCCCCATGGTACGTCCGGAAAAAGAATCTCCACAGTGACCTGGAGATGCTTTCTGTCTGGGCGTATATAAAATCACTCACACGTAGTTATTTCGAAAAAGCCGCGTATCAACCCAGCCCTTTAGTGGTATCCGCCGCAAACTATGAACCCGTACCCAACGCTGTGCAGTATAGAAGACGACCGCGACACATTTTTACCTTCCTTCCTGATTCAATCACGTCAGTGAAAGATCAGTACCAGCCTGTCTCTTCAAATAGAGCGTGTTCACGCCCATGCCCGCAAAACCACAGATCACGCCGCCGTGATCTGGGGGTAAATTTCGCTCCCACACACCAGATTCGGCCCCCCTCGGCAATGGCTCAAGCCATCCGTTCCCTCGGCGGGAAGCTCTTGAGTACGCTGCTCACGTAGTCCGGTGAAGCTGTTAAAGGTCTTAGCAGCTTGCTGGGTCAATTTTAGTCATTTCGAAAAAAAGTACGCTGCTCACGCGATACAGTGACACAAAACTTTACATCACTGCTACAACATCATAGACATCAGCTATACACACGTGCACGCCTACACGCTGTTTTTCTTTTTCAGAGAAAGAAACGAAAAAGAGTTCTACCCTTATTTTTCCCTATCCTATCCTATATAGTTTAGAGAAAATTTTCCGACACAAAATAGATATAGGAGTTGTTGAGGCACGCATGGTTGATACACATGCATGTTTCAATAACTTATATACGTATATCTAGGTAACTTAGGTTAGCTCAGATAGGTCGCGATTTTTGCACAAAACAGGCGACAGACCAAGCCGAGGTATGCCGTGCACCCTTAAGTTGGTCGCCCAAACATCCCAAGCCGGTTGAGTGCCTCTGCCTATTTAGGTAATTTCGCCAATATCAAGTGTGACAAATACACGATATAAATTTAATGCCAAATATTTAGTGTAACAACATAGAATCTGTTGTGTGAAATCTACAATAGAAACATATCAACATGGATAAATTACCAAAAGGTGATAGGTACTATGTTGTTAGTGGTACAGAAATTATTTATAAAAATATATTGGAAATATATTTAAAATACGTTTTCGAAACAATTTATAACTCTTAGACAATAGTTTCAAGTAAGTGACAGTTTAAGACGCTTCGGCGCGATGTTTGACACTTCGATACGGTGTTCATATATTTTTCTTTAATACAATAGAGTATAAAAAGGTTTTAATACAAGTTGAAGATAGTTATGACGAAGTAAGTGGTAGAGATATGTATTTAGTTTTATGTAGGTTAGTTTTTATCTTAATTGATCCTGGTAGATACTTTTTTTCTCAAAATGACTACGCTATTGAATGAGCAATTTTTTTTTTTCGAAATGACTACGCTTTTGACCCAGCAAGGTCTTAACAGCTTCACCGGACTACTAAGGCGAGCGCTTAAGGCACTCAGCCGATTTTATTGTGGCAACCAGCTCAAGGGTGCACGGCACACCTCGGCTTGGCCGAATATTGAAACTATTGTCTAAGAGTTATAAATTGTTTCGAAAACGTATTTTAAATATATTTCCAATATATTTTTATAAATAATCTCTGCACCACTAACAACATAGTATCTATCATCTTTTGGTAATTTATCCATGTTGATATGTTTCTATTGTAGATTATTCTACGTTGGCTTTGCCTGTTGCATGCAAAATCGCGACCTATCTTAGCTAACCTAGCTAACTATTCATATATGTATGAGTTGTTGAATCATATATGTGTACCAAGCATACACGCCTCAATAACTCCTCCATATATTTATTATCGGAAAATTGAGAGTTTTTCAGTTCGATAAGGGAAAAAAATGTAAACCCTTCCACTTTCATGTGTAAGCGTGTAGTGTAGGCGTGCACATGTGTGGGAGTGATCGTGTATCGTTGTAGCGGTGATGTATATTTGTGTGTTACCGTATCGCGCAAGCAACGCACTCAAGGGCTCCCTACCGAGGGATCGAACCTAGGCTTGAGCCGCTGTCGTGGGAGGCCTAATCGGGTGTATTGAATGAGCAAGATCTTAACAGCTTTACCGGACTACAAACAACGGAGTGGTAGATGATGCAACGAACGGGTATTAGGCTTATTTAAAAAAAATCACATGTTATCTGGGTATATGTTTCAGTGAATCTGTGGATAGTTTGGATTAACAATTGGAAACGGTAGTCGCAGGTGCAATCGGATATCAGTTCTATTCAATTTTTTCGCGTTTATAAATACAATTGATACCTACCAGTGATAACCAATTTGGTGCAGACGAACTTGCACGGGTCAGCTAGTGAACAAATAAAGAAACTTAAGTTGACATTTATATTATTATTTTGAATTAGGCTTATAGCTGTGACTTTGTACTCCCAAAAAAGCTCTTATGATTTCAGGAGAACTAAATATTTTTATGAATAAACCAATAGTTGAATTTTTATTATGTTTTCACTACTTAATCCCTGTAATTGATTTATAGATTTGTTGTATTTTATCATTCATTAAAGATTAGCTCGTATAAAAATTTGTGAGCCATCGTGAGATACCTGGCAGATGTGAAACATCGAAATTATTTTGTACAGGTAATGTGTACAAAAGGATAGTTTAAGATAAGAAATAAATATATTATAATAAAAAATAAAATATTAGGGTTTTTTAAAGGAAAAGATGACTGCTTATTTAGTCATTCATTCATACATTAAACATGAAAAATTATAAAAATCATAATCACAAAACGTGGCGACGCATGCCGTGGCGATATGTCGCCACGTCAACAGTCAATCTGACCCACTGACCCACCGCTATAGATGTTTCGCATCAAAAAGCTTAATAATATTATACCCCAGGTAACTCTCTGAAATCAGTCGACCGTTTCAGACATTAGCTACAACAAACAAAAATCACTTAAATTTTGTTGTATAATATTAAATAACTAGTAAAATTTCTCTCGATTTCTTTATATTTTATCTTCTATAAAGTAATCTTATTTTATATAAACTCAATGATATCTGGAAAGAACGTGATTTTTTTGTCGCTCGCTCTAATGGAATGGCATCAGTCGAGACCGTTCCCTCGATTCAAATATTCAACTTTTTCATGCTGAGAATTTGCTTAATTAAGATGGTACGTGGCTTGATTTCACATTTACATTGGTATAAATTTGTGTTTGATAAAGTATTCTTTCATTAGATTACGTTCGTGAAGAAATCGAAAATTGCTTATATTATCCTAACGTTTTTGGCAGCAACCGAATAGAAGATAAAGTGTTTATTTCAAGAATAGGTTTTTACGGTGTTTTGAATTCTATTCTACTATTATAAAGAGAAAACATAATTTATTGTTTGTAACGATAAAATCCTAAAATACGTAACTAATTTAAAAGCACAAAGTCACCAATAATAATCTATATTATTAGTGAGTGTCATGACCTGTATTTTATTTTAAAAACCTTACTTTAATACAAGCTAATCTGCGAGAAAAAACTAGTCATTTATGTGATGCAATTTACCTTAATTAATTATTGCACATGGTAATTTTCAGTATTAATATTTAGCTACGCTTGCATTTATCATTAATGTATTAATTAAAAATAGTAAAATTACTTTATTCATAAATACCGTTGATTTATTTATATCTTGTTAAATATAATCTAGGAAAGTGTGTTAGAAGTTTCAGAGTTTTATTTTTTAATTAGCTTTCTGCCTCGGTTTCGTGCTGATGCAAAGAACTTATCATTGAGACATCGTAAATGACTAGGTAATTTGGCATAACTTTCTGTGGTTGAGATATTCATTAGAATGATATACTGTAAAGGACTATTTGGATCCCCATTAAATCGTTGAAGTTAGTCATATATTTCATTGGATAATGATTAATAATATATTAGCCAAAACATATTAACAAGTACACCTTTGTTTTTGATTTGTTAACTTTTTTTTTCTCGAACAGACTACGCTATTGACCTAGCAAGGTCTTAACAGCTTCATCGGACTACAGTAATATGTGAACAATAATGTGGTTTCTATGGGTAAAAACTTGACTAAATCAATATACATAAAATGTTCTCTACTTTATGTAAATAATAATGTTTGTATAATAGCTATAGGCCGTCTAGAAAATATTCTGTAAGTGATAATGTAGATTATATTAAAATCCACTACATAGTTTAGAAGAAAAAGAAGCAATCAAAGGCGTAAAGTGACTGAGTTTTATATCAATTGATTGATTAGTCTTATTTCTAATAAATGTTTAGTTCCTTAAATGTTAGTAATTTATTTTCGTATTTATATTTCCGTTACAGAATATGTATAATTAATAACAATGGTCATATCAGACATCCTGTTGAAATTGTAAAATAAATAAAAAAACAAAGAGAGAAAAAAACGTGGCGATGAAAAATTTCAATTTCAGTATATTTTATGAACGTTTTAATATCCTGTCACAAAAACGACAGTTTAAAATTCTAATTTTCCATTCGGAGCGCCCGAGACGTGGTAGACGATGAACGAATGTATAATTAGTTTAGAAAGATGTTGAAATAAATTACCGCGAGAACAATGTCAGTATGAAAACATTAATGAGGGCCTATTACTCGTTTGTTTGAACAACTTGTACCTAACTTTTCCTTTTAGCTAAAACTCGGTTAAGATTATAATAAACTTATATATTATTTCGGTATAATTATACAGAATAGTGTTGGGAAATGAACTTCCAATTATTTAAGTAAGTATTTCATCATTCAAGGAATATACTCGTCTTTATAAGTGAAATTCTAAAATAATATCGCTGTATAAAGGAAATAAAATATTTAAACGTTTACGCCGACGCGTACCACCGGTGGTCCGCACTAGACTGTCTTTTCTGGCGGCGCGTACCACCGGTGTTACGTATTCGATTATGCTATTAGAAATAATGAGAATTTAACGTTTATTTATTAAAAATAGCACAATCGAATACGTACCACTGGTGGTACGCGCCGCCAGAAAAGACAGTCTATTGCAGGCCACCGGTAGGTAGTACGCGCCGGCGTGAACCTGTTAAAAATGGCATAAGTACGTTGCATTAACACAGACACATGCATACACATACTTACACAGACATATTTAAACGCCAGTAAAATATGTATATTTTCTTCTTGATCATTTACTTGTATAATTATTAAATAACTGGGCGACCGAGTCTAGTTCGGATTTTTGAAAAACATTTTTAAATTAAAATAAACTGTTAGGTTTGTTTCACAAAATCAGCATTTTTTCACAAAAAAAAAGATATTTCTTTTACTGTCACTCGGATTCGAAATGGGGTTACACGGATTTTCGAAGCAGCCGATTTCCATCTGAGCTATTTTTGTTTTGACAGCGTCGGCGAAATTTACCTTTATATTCTAGCTATATATTTTCATTGCCTGAAAACTCAGTAAAAAAGTTTTCTATGAACGAAATCTAGCTAGATCGATCTATCGTCCCGAAGCTACCTACACACTAAGTTTCACGGAAAAAAATGACGCCGTTTCCGAAATCCTGAATATACAACAATATAAAAATGTACAAGAATTGCTTGTTTAAAGGTATTAAATTATTGTTTTATACTTCGTTATAATTGGTTTTAACTTTGATTGCTACATATTGTAAATTATTTTGTAAAAACACTTGTAAGTACCCTATTAGATTTCCATATACATAAATAATTTATTAAAAGTATTCCTATGTCATGCATTATATATTAATATATGTTTTATTATACATTATACTACTAACTGATGGTCGTTTCTCTTGTAAAAATGATTTTGTTTTATTTCCATAAAGACTAGAAGTTTCTATTTTTTTATTTAGTCAGTATTACTTGTCGTATATAATGCGTTTATCTCCACAAAATCTTGGAATATTCTATATCTGTTTCCTTAAAATAAGTTCAATCTTTTCGGAGATTAGCCCGGACATACAACAGACATCTCAATTTTATTCATATGTATAAATTACTCAACACAAACTTATGAAGTGTACCTGGATGTAGTAAGATGTATACATTATTATACTAAAAATATTGTAAATTAGATGTTTAGAAATGATTACTTCATCTTCTATATTAAATCTAGCAATTATCTACACATATAAAAAAGAGCCCATATTCAGAGATCGAGGACAATGTAGCTTCATATTAATTATCGAAAGAATTTTCTCAAACGGAAGCGTATTTCTGGGGATTAACTCCTACTTCTAAACAAATATACATTACATATTTACAAAATAAGTACAGACAATAAAAACGATATAATTATTATTAATGTTTAAGGTATAACCATGTAACATATAAATAATTTTAAACAACTGAAATTGAATAATCATGTACTAATAATATATTATACTTAGTTAAATCAACGAAAATTATCAAAATACTAGAAACTGTAACAAACTGATCATTCGATGTTTCAGATTCAGTAAAACCAGTAACAGTTTTTTGGGTAATACTGTTAAGTTTTACAACAAAGTCCCAAAACATATTACCGGTTTGCCGGACTGTAAATTTAAGCGCCCCGTCAAGCGAGTTTTGGTGTCCAAAGGCTATTAAAGAGTGGATCAATAGGTGAACCGTGTCTGGAATTAACTCTATCTGCATCAATTAAAAACGACTGTAACGTATTTTAAATCTAAATATACAGTACCAGGCCAACCGAGCCTAGCACGATTCTTTAAAAAACATTTTAAAAATAAAATAAACTGTTAGGTTTGCCTTATAAACTTGACAATTGTTTACAAAAAAAAAAAATTAAAAAAATATGTATCTTTACTGCTGTCACTCGGATTCGAACTGGGGTTACATGGATTTCGAAGCAACCGATTTCCATCTTAGCTATTTTTGTTTTGACAGTGCTGGCGAAATTTACCTTTATATTCTAGCTATATTTTTTCATTGCCGGAAAACTCTGTTAAACAAGTTTGAATATGAATAAAATCTAGCTAGATCAATTTATCGTCTCCGAAACATTGTTTCCGACATCCTGAATATATACAAATATAAAAATATACAAGAACTGCTCGTTTAAATGTATTAGACTTCTATGAGTAAAATCTAGCTAGATAGATTTATCGTTCCCGAAACGACCCGTTTCCGAGATCCTGAATATATAAAAATATACAAGAATTGCTCGTTTAAAGGTATTAGATTTACATATCTAATGTACACGTTATATATAACATTAGTTGATATGCCTGTCGTACTTATGGATGCTTTTGAAAGAGCATTTCAATTGTAAATCTTCTCACAATTTTACATTTCTTTCATACAAATTAAAAAATGGCACGCGGAGCCGCCGGTAACGCTAGTATATATAGATATGTTAAAAAGATACACCAAACCGATTTTCTTGCCGGTTCTTCGCGATGACTGAGCTATTTTCGATGGTACTTATGACATTCACGCACGCCATCTTAGGACCTAAATTGAATAATTGTAGGTTGTAGAGCCACGCTGAAGCTGTAACTGGTTTCAGCATGAATGGGTCGGCTCGTCCGGGGTAGTACCACCCTTTCACAGAAAAACGGTGTGAAGTAACAGTGTCATAGCAATGTTGCGTTTCGTTTGGTTAGTGAGAGCGCCGGAGGCCTACCTCTCCTCTTCCTTCCCCCCTCTCCCCTAACACAGTCTGGCAACGCACCTGCGACTATCCTGGTGTTGCAAGTGCTTATGGATGGTGGTGATCACTTAACATCAGATGACCCACCTGTTCGTTTGCCTCTTATAATATATAAAATTATAGTTAATTTTTAATGGAACCAATTACTTGTGTATTACAATATATACACAAAACTATGGTCGGATAATCTGATCCTCACCGTCGTATTATAGGTACAAGTGGTTTGCAAAGTAAAGGTTTAGATCAAGTGAGGTCAAGAGCGGTAAATCTTCAAGGGCACTCGCGAGTAACCCAATCGGTTCCCTCGGGATAAACCGATCCCGTAATTAAGTACTTGCCTGCAATCACAGTCGATATTATCTACGGCCGCAAACTTTAATTATACGTGAAAACTATCTTGCAAAACAAAGGGGAAGTCCTTTATGAAAGGTTTTAGAAATTCTCTTTGATCTTTTAGGTGATGATACCTTAATAATTTTATCGTAAATTGTTGTCGAATAGAAACTAAATAAAAATGCAAAGGATTAACTTATTAGCCTGTTAAACTAGGTGAAAGTTTAAACGCTCGCGGTATTCTAGGTCATGAGGTTTCATGGTCACATTTAACTTTAAAATAATAATATCAAAACAAATACTAATAAAAACCCGAGTTAAATATTAAGCACTAATTTTTTTAATTGATTTAGAATGAGAATGAGAAGTGAGAATCGAGCGCAGAGTATCCGCCATAAATATTGCTACTGTCTAAACATTCAGCCTGTATATACTTTATACGTTGAAGTTCTGTGTGTTAAAAATATAAACAATGACACCAAATACTGTAAACGTAAAGTAAATGGCTGAAAAGTAAAAATATAAAGATGTGCGTTAGGTTCCAGAATTATAGATTCAATTTAAAAGAAAACGCCACGATTCTTACCAAATGTATAAGGAAAAGTCCGGCACATAAGAAAATTACTTGGTACCCGGGCGCATAAGTAATGATATGTTTTATAATTTATAAATAGGAAAAGAAGATAACAAAAATATAATGTCCATTTTCACCAACTATTTCTTAACAAACCCTTAACTCTGGGCTATTTAAGATAAGTGATCCCCGAATACGCCCCCTAACTCAAATTACTTTTCACCATTGTATCGGCTTCCTACTTAAGGGACGCTTAAAGTAGAATGTTAAAATAACCGGATTTTAACCGATAAATTTTAAAAATAATATCACAATATTTGGGTAGAAATTATCAAGTATATAACTACTTTTATGATATAGTTACTACTTATTATACTATTCTTCCATTTTAAGGTTATGTTACTATCGTAAAAACATCGATAGTTCACAAATAACACAAGATTAGAGCTCTGATATTTCTTTCCACAAATTGTATTGAAGTGATTCTCTAACATATACAGATGCCTAATTGTTGGTGAAAAGTAGAAATGTATAAGTTGCCCCTTAAAAATAATAAGGGATCACTTACAATATAGGAATTTTTTGGAGATAATTTCCCCTAAATCCCAAATTGAACTGTATCTTATCGACTATCATTAGTAATTCCGGCTATAAATTATCAATGGATTTTTATTACTTTCGTTTTTTTATTTTCAAACTGAATACGCTATTGTCCTACTAATGCCTTGACAGCTTCACCGGACTACTAAGGCAAGCGCTTATGGCACTCAGCCGATTTAATTTCACAACTAGCTTAAGGGTGCACGGCACACCTCGTTTTGTTCGTGCAATTCGCGACCTAACTGAGCTAAGCTACATATTCATACTTATATGAGTTATTGCAGTTATATATGTGTACCAAGCATACATAGGTATGTATTTTGTTGTTGAGGTCAACAACTCTTATATGTATTTCGTGTCGGTCAATCGGATATTTATTATTCGTCACCAAAATATTCATTACTAGCTTTTTCTCGAGGCTTTGCTCGCGTAAATTCTAGATGAAAAGTAACCATACGTCTTCTTCTGTGCTCTTGACTAGGTGTATGTAAAATTTAATGTTTTTTTGTAGTTACGTCTTTGAAGTGTAAAAATAAACTCGCTTTCGCAATCTATACTTCTATACTAATATTATAAAGAGGTAAAGTTTGTGATGTTGTAGGGGGTAATCACAGGAACTACTGGACCGATTTGAAAAAAAAAATTACAGTGTTATATAGCTCATTTATCGAGGAGGGTTATAGGATATATATATCATGCTAAGGCCAATTGGAGCGGAGCACCAGTGAAAAATGTTTCGAAATCGGGATTTTTTTCCTCTTGAAAACTTCCGCTGCGTGTTAGCATTAGCCCAAAGCAACTATTACTATGCGGACGAAGTCGCGGGCAGGGGCTAGTTTATAGTATTTGTAAGGAAAGGAAGTAAATATAGAAAAAATATTTGAAATTACAGCACATTAAGTGAACACAGCGGTATTTATTTTAGAAGTATATTTGAAAAACCGTTTTATTCTCCCATTAGGTCGCATTGTAACAGAACGGCACCCCACCGACCCCGAGGCTAGTCGCCAGACAAGAGTCGTAACCGTAAAACGTACAAATGGAAAACAAAAATGCAATAATATTTCCCTCAAATTGAGAATCCACCGCGCGTGATGGAAACCGATTCCATCTTTTTTCTGTGCATTAAATTTTACGTACCTAGACAAAACAGATTTTAAGTACTGCTCTATAAAAATCTTATTTACCAATAAGAATCTTATTAAAGTGAATACAGGGAATTTTTAGGTCAATATTCTTTGTACTACTGTCTGAGAATATAAATCAGTTTTTATCTTTTTCAGTACAATGCCAACCCAATGTCGATGCCAAGTTTTGTAGTAATGTTCGAAATAGTAAACTACCACAAAATTTTCTAATACTGAATAATATTATTTATACCGTAAAAAACAAGACTGAATTCAATAGGTCAGTTAAACATACATTCTTATATGATTTATGAATAACAGACAACTTAATTTTTAATCTGTGCGGATCTTTACTAATATTAAAGATGCTTTTTTTTTCTCGAACTAACTACGCTATTGACCTAGCAAGGTCTTAACAGCTTCACCGGACTACGATTATAGATGCGAATGTGAGTCTGTTTTTCGTTTTTTTTTGCTTTCATGATTTAAACACTGAACTGATCTTTGCGAAATGTTTGTATACACATCCTAAAAGTTATAAAAAAGGACACACGGGCATCATCTAGATAAACTAACCTCGAGCGAGAGAAGCCGCGAGTAAAATATACATTTATATCTTCGGTTTATCGGTAATATCAGTAGATCTTTGTAACAGTTAACAGGAATACAATATTTCCTTGGAACTTTTCTTTATATCATAGGAGGCAAATGAACAGGTGAGTCACCTAATGTTAAGTGATCACCACCGTCCATAGACATTTGCAACACCACGGGAGTTGCAAGTGTGTTGCCAGCCTGTATTTGGGGGAGGGAGGATTAGGAAAACGGGAGGGAGGAGGTCTTCCGAGACACTCACTGGCCGAACGAAACACAACGATGCAAGCACTATTTCTTCTCGTCGGTTTTCTGTGGGTCTGGTGGTACTACTCCGGGCGAGCCCACCTGCATTCATCCTAAAACAAGTAATAGCTTTAGCGTGACTTTACCACCTAGAACGTTGCGTTGCGGTAGCGTGGAACTACAGCATGTAATTCTTTAAGGGGAAAGTAAATAGGTTATTGAAGGGTTGGCAACCCCCCCCCCTCTCCCCGATTTCCTCCATAGAATGTTAATAAGCAGCGGTGACTGCTTAATATCAGGTGGTCATGTTTATCGTGGTGCAAAAGCAAGCCAAATATATATATCGTATTCGACGCTAATAAGTCATAAGCTTGGTACAGCTGTTCGAAAAGTTTGGTTCAAAGTTTTTAGTTCTGTTACTTTGTGAAAAATGCAAATGGTCGCTTTTCCCCTAGCTGAATCCGTTAAAGTAATCCATAATATACAACCCGAAATATTACGGTATGAAATACATGGGTAAGTAATTTTACCACTTACTTTCGTACATTCTCCAGACACGACGACATCCCGATTAATAGCGAGTATTCCCCCCTTCGTTCCTATCGCTGTGTAGTAACAAACAGCGGTTTCTCGTTAACGCTAAAGTGGTTAGGAGGCGGCATCTCCCGCCAATTGGACCGACCGTCTTATTCCGTTCACCAACCTCTCGCAATTTATACCATCTAACTCGGTTTAGGAAAATTGAGTCAAACATTTTAAAGTTTAATAAACATGCTTTAACATGAACTCGCGAATATTTGTCTAGCTATAGGTTATGTACACTACTTGTACAAAATAATTTATTTTAACACCTTTGTGCGTTTGTCAGAATGTGAACTGTTTATTGAAAAAAATCGAATAAATTATTGTTTTATTCTGTTCACTAACAGCAAGCAAGTTATATTATCTAACTCTGTTTGTCTCTCACTTTTAGGAAAACTAATCAAATATTTTGTAAAGATTAATAACCATGCTATTACGTAAACTCGCGAATGTCTATCTAGCTATAGGTTGTGTGCATTATTTGTACAAAACAATTTATTTTAGCACTTTTGTACATTTGTCAGGGTAAAGATATATAGAAAAAAAAGAGAAATAATTGGCTAAACTGTGCATTTTTATTATAAGTTAATTTATTATTGCGGGATTTATTACCGCTTTTCATCAAACATTTAAACTGTTAAACAGAATAGAAAACACAACTCACAGTCGAGTTTTTGGCGGAATTTTAGTCTGTCATGTAGTGGATTTTATATTTTATTCATAATCTTGTGTTATTTAACTCTATATTTTGTAAATTTGGTGTTTTTTGCGTAATATAGTTAGTTTGTTGTGCATCAGTAAAGTGAATGGAAAATAATTCCACGGAGTATGAAATTCTGAGATGCCACAAAAACTCCCTGGAAGGTTCTAACAAGGGATCCACCATCTTGTTAGAATAATGATTCACACAACGCTTAATATTGAAATGATCGTACGACGCTTGTAATATTATTGACTACGTGAAAATGACAGTAATAATCTGAAAAATTGATTTCCAAAAATAAAGTTAAATAAACAAAAAAAAACTCAGTAAGACATACGGATATCAAATAAAGGGAACTTAGTCGTAAAAGGGCTGTATCCATTATTTACATAAACGCCATAAAAACTAACAAAAGAAAATTTATACCGTAAAGTTTTAGGGTAATAACCGTTTTCTGTGACACGTTTTTTCGAGGGCCGTTGTTCATCGTTAATCTTGGAAACAAAAACAGTAAGTTTGGTCGAGGCGCGTCTGTTCTACCCATAATTTACGCGGAACAAGTGCGCGCGACATGAGCCTGTGGTCGGTGTAACGATAAAAATTACCTTCCAAATACGTAACTCATTCACCCTCCTCGGATTGGTTTTTACTTAACCAAAATTTGGATTAACTTTAACAAAGATGATTCACATGGTTCAATTTACGGTGACGGTCTATAAAATACAGGTGTTTTCAAACGACGTCAAATAAATTTTGTGATTTCGGTACATAGAAATAACTATAGAATTTTCTATATAAAAAGTTTACAATATACAAGTTTAGGTGGTAGAGTCTAGCTATACCTGATTTCAGCATGAATGGGTCGGCTCGACCGGGGTAGTACCACCCCCTCACAGAAAACCGACGTGAAGTAACAGCGCTTACATTGTTGCGTTTCGTTAGATCAGTGAGAGTGCCGGAGAACCACCTACCCTCCCCTTCCTCTTTCTTCTTCCCTTCCCTCCCCTCCCCAACGCAGGCTGGCAACGCATTTGCGACTACCCTGGTGTTGCAAGTGTCTATGGAGGGTGGTGATCACGTAACATCAGGTGACCCATCTGTTCGTGTGCCTTCTATGATTTTAAAAAAGTACAATATTTCTTGTCTCCTTGTTTTTTTTTAATGAATGCGTATAATGAGAAAATATATAGGAAAGCGCTGAGTTGAGAATATCATCAACACATTGCATTCGCACCTTTTTGCTATAATCCTCTGATGTATATCTAACCAGTTGACCATAAAGATAATCAAATTTTAGTCCATCGTACTGATTGGAAGAAGTCTATGTCAAAGAGTAAAATGGATCATAATTGTGGGTATGAAAATGCAATTGGAAGTTTACAAAATTGCAATTTTCATATTATTATTTTATTTTGAAATAATATTATATAATTTGTCTGTAAAATTAAAACCCTTATATGCGGTATATGTATGTAAGAATATATTTATATTACTAGCTGACCTGTCCAACTTCGTCTGCATCAAATTGGTTATCACTGGTTTCAATTGTATTTTACGCGAAAAAATTTAATAAAACTGTTACCCGATTGCAGCCACAACTACCGTTTCCAATTGTGAATCCAAACTATTTACGTACGTACGTACGTACGTACGTTGAGTACTCACATACATACATACATATATATATACCCAGATTATATGTGATTTTTTTTTAAATAAGCCTAGAACCCGTTCGTAGCATCATCTACCAGGTTCAATTAAGATAAAAACTAACCTAAATAAAACTAAATAAACATCTCTATCACTTACTTTATTATAACTATCTTCAACATGTATTAAAACCTTTTTATACTCCATTGTATTAAAGAAAAATATATGAACACTGCGTCGAAGCGTCAAACATCGCGTCGAAGCGTTAACTGCCACTTGCTTGTAACTATTGTCTAAGCGTTAGAAATTATTTCAAAAACGAATTTTAAATATATTATAATATATTTTTATAAATAATCTCTGTACCACTCACAACATAGTACTTATCACTTTAACCTAAATGTTTTAAAAATCAATAAAGTATGAAGATGCGTGTAATTTTAGTTTTTAACATTCTTGAAATATGAATGTTGATTTTTTTCTATTGGTTTATTAATTTTTACTTTTTAGGGTCGTCCGATTGCGCTTGCTACCATTATAATTAATATTTTAATACAATAGATAATTACGTTATGCTATATTTGATATCGATAAATGTTTTAACCCAAATCAAAGGGCTTCAACCACTAATGCGGCGATAGTGAATACTCGCTGCGGCCATCGGTGGATGTAATTATGAACTTTACCACATATTTAGCGGTGATACCCAGCCAGCCAAATTAGCTTCATGTTTGACCATATAAGCCGAGGTTTGTTTGTTATAATCAGTTTAATTTTCTTTAATTTTTGATATACAGCATGATATAAAAAAAAAACAAATACATTGTTATTGAACGATTCACTTTAGTTTATAATAATATTCACAGGCTTTCTATAGTTGTCAGCACTTTGCAATTTATCAGGCTTACCTAGAATCTCAATATTATAAAAAGCTGGTAGAAACGCGTACGTGAATACGCACTACTTATCCTTACCCTTATAATTGTGTTTACTCTGGTTAGCAAAGAAAGGAAGGTTGTAACACTTATGAGAACTATTCTCACTATTGGGAGGTGTGTAAGAAATTAGGCTGCTAATTCGATGTTATTCCGAATGATGTATACTAATCTATTATTAGTTTTTAGGTCTAAGGACTGATCATGTCGCGTTACATAAATGAAGATAACTGTTTTTATTTGATATTAAACTTTTATATTATTGTGCGGTTACGTCTATTGTACGTTGCCCTGAATATTATGTGCCCATAAGCGCAATTATATTGACATTATATTTAATGAATAATTAATTTTTAGTCGCAAACAAGCACTCATTGAGGTTGCACTACAACACTGTAACATAAAAATAAAGTAATTAAAACAAATAAACAATTTTATCTTCACAAACGCGCATCCATGAACATATATGTAGAGCTAGGACCTGCTCCTCACCCCTAAATGATTACCTTAAATTTTCGCAAAAAATATTGTAAATAGTACAGGATTATTTCGGTGCTCCTGTAATGGTTAAAATTCGACTATAATAAGGGATACAAAGTTTATGAAGTAAAAACAGCTTTAGGCTCGTTGAGTGGTATTTTTGGCAGGTGATATAGTTATGATTTCACGTCACGACATGTTAGTAAAGCGTGATCGAGCGTATTGCGCTACCGCAGCTTGGGTCAGATTAGTGACTTGTCGTATAGCGGCCCATGTACGTCTAGTATTGACGTTTTGTATTGATATCGTGCAGCCCATCATATATTTGATTAATTGAGAAACTGTATACAAATGTATATAATAATTGTTCGAAGTACCAAAACATGCGAATATCAGACTTAATGTTAATAATTTCAATATACAAATTATGAAATTTAAATAATTCATACTCCATTACAAATTACATCCATCCATTACAAAATTCAAAAGACAACATAGGTTTTTTTCAGTTTTTACAATACTTCTATAGGCAGTCCTTATGACTGCCTTTTTGACTTTTTTTCTTCATATATTAATAATATGTAGATACTAATATCTGTAGTTCTTATCAAATTTTAAATAAATCAGTTGTCAAAGGGAGCCAAAGCCAAATTGATAAAAACAATGTCATTTACTAACGTTCATTCAAATCTATATGAGGAAATTTCTTATTTTATGGATCACGTTGTCATGTGTTAGAGAAAATTAAAAACAAACAATCAAGCAATTTCGAAGTTGAGAGGTTATTCCATGAGTTCTGCGAGTAGTCGGTGAATAATTCCGAGAATTTTAATTTTGATACGATATTTATTTTTATGCGAAATAAAAAAAGATTTCTTTTTTTATTCGCCGCAATAGTAAATTGTAATTGAAAAATAATAGCGACAGCGATCAGTAAGTGACACATTTTCACCAAGAATCGTCTTCGTCATGGCGGCTAATCGTAACGAAGTAAAAGCCACTTAATTAATTGTAAGCATTGGATAATTCAGAATGTGCCATTTTATTAGAATTTCACTGTAATTTTCTCTGTACTTGTGAAAACAAACCTTCTAAAGAACTCATAAATATACCTTTATTTTTACTAGGAGAAACCAAAAACTTGCATCATTTAAAATCGCCATTATGTGAAAAGTTAGCATGTCCTGTTTACTGTGAGGTACAGAGAACTTGTAGAATTTAAAATCGCCAATATGTGGGTAACTGCCATCTAAACTCTTGATGCTTCTGAATCAGAAGCCTTTACTTGACAGTACCAGTGTTTACTGGCGTATTTTGTATTGTTGTCTAATATTAAGTGGTGAGTAAACCTAGTATTAGGCCAATCATAGGTTGTTAATGGATTCCCAAATTCAACCAACTATGAACATTATCAGTGTGGTAAAAGATTTTCGACTTGAAGATACAAAAGTTTTTTTTTCAGTTTGCTCAAGTTTTTTTCCGGCCTCACGAATATCCCCACTTCTAAATGTGTTTATTCAGCATTCTGCACAGCGAGATTGGTTTGTATTTTACGCGGAATTGTTCAAATATAAATATTACTATTTATACGTTTTCTTACATTAATAAAAATGATACTTTTGTTAAAAATTAAATTTGCAATTCCTAGAAAATTTACAACGAAAAACAGAAAAATAGATGTTGTGACAAATAATTATTTTAGTGTTAGTCATTAATTATGACGTGAAGTAATAGTTACTGTTTTAATGTTGTGTAATTTTTTATTTATTTTTTTAAATCATAGGAGGCAAACTAACAGGTGCGTCACCTGATGTGAAGTGATCACCACCGTTCATAGACATCAGCAACACCAGGGGAGTCGCAAGTGTGTTACTAACCTGTGTTGGTGGGGAAGGGGAGAGGGAGAAGAGGGAGGGATTGAAAGGTGAAAGGGGAGGTGGGCCTCCAGCGCTTTTTTTATTATTAACGTAAGAACATCCGTTATGGATACGTCACCCTCTCGGGGGAGAGAGTGGGTTATGTCCAACGCACACGGACTACAATCCCACGTCATACTGTCCGTCGCATGATAGGAGCGGCGAGTGAACACAAGGCTTTGTCTTACCTTAGAGAGAATACTAGGTCCACAACTAGTAGCCTCCTCTCGTCAGCTTCACCTATGCAATGCGGAGATGTACCCCGACTCATCCCCTCAGGTTCGGTTATGGTAGTGGGAAGAGGCGATCGTTCCGCCTTCCCCTTCTCCCTGCTCTTATTTGGTGAGATGACGACCTCACAGAAGGAGGCCACAACAATCCACATATCTTCAAAAGCCTTCAAACCACACCCGGCAGCGAGAGATCGTCCCCTACCAATGCAGACAGAGCGCAATACTGATCGTCCTACGCCACACACTCGGAGAGAGTGTGCTGCGCAGTGTCCGTCTCAGCGTCGCACTCGTGACATGCGGCGGTGGGCTCCCTACACGCTATCCGATGCAAGTATCAACCAAAGCATCTATATCTGATCAGCCACCTGTACCGGACGGTACGTCAGGAAGGCCCAGCCCCTATTTACCCACCCCGGCGGGGTCGGGCGGATGGCTTCAATGGTATATCTTTCGTAACGCGCGTACACCAGTTCCGCCCCCACTTCTCTACTTGCTCGCAGCGGGCTCTCGTTTGCAACGCAGCAATCTGCCTGGGAGCCGGAATTCTATCCGGCGACAAAAACTTTCGCCTTCGGCTCCCAGGAGAAAGGGCCAGCAAGCATCATGGCCGCCGCCGGGGACACCGTTCGGTACCCACGGGTTATCCTCAATGCCACAACGTTCGTTACGATCTCACTGAGTGAACGAAACGCAACAAGGTAAGCACTGTTACTTGACGTCGGTGTTTCTGTGGGTCGGGTGGTAGTACCCCGGGCGAGCCGACCCATTCATGCTGAAACCAGTTATAGCTACAGCGTGGTTCTACGTACCACCTACAAAATTGTTAGTACCAAATTTGTTAGTATATGTACAGTTGTAGTATATTTCACACATATATTGCTTTCAATCTTGAGACTTTGACGCAGGGTACAATACTGATCCGGTTTTACTTACGAACCTACATGTATTGTTCATATTTAATGACACGAAAGGGTTGACTGTCTAAGAAAGCGTTCTCTAATCGACGCTCAAATGCCATTGTTTAGTCTTACGCTATGAGACCTTACTATTTGAATTCCTAATTAACACTGAATTAAGGTCGGGCTGCCTTTATATTTGATATAAAGGTAAACGTAGGGATCGTTAAACGTAAATTACTTCCATCTTCTGTACAATCCACATTAAACACTAGACGTGTTATTTAAAGGACTAATTACACAACAATTGATGACAACAGAAAACTATTTAGAGAATCTCAATATTATGATAGACAAATTAAAGAGTGTCGATTAAATTAAAATAGTCAAATTGTCCACCAAAGCACATTTTTTTTTAACTAACAAAATGCCACTAATGTTGAAAAAGGTATCTGTTGCCTGAAGATGCCAGTATGTGATAAAAATAGTACTAATATATATAAAAAAATATGAACAGTATGTAACCTAAATACAATCATGATATTACTTAGTTTTAATTTTACACGACTCTTGGGACATTTTTAATGTACCTATCTACGGAGTTGATAATATTCATATTTAACCTACATATTCAAGGCTTAATAAATACAAGTAACGTCAACCGGTACTCGATAAAATCATTATTTTTACATGTTGTTTCATTTGTTTAACTTATCTTTGGTTAATTGGTTATTTTTATTCAGTAAATGAATTCCATATCGATAATCTTACTAAGCATTACTATAATTCTTGGGAAATAGTGTTAAACCCAACTTAATTATATTTTAACACGGGCAGTAAAAGTAATCATTTTTACTATAATGAATAAAACTAAACGTGATACTTATAGTCTATGCAACATCGCATATGCTACATTTTTAGCAAAGTATTTTCATACTCAATATTAGCTAAAAGAATGTCGCCCTTTTCGCTGGTCAATATAAAATATAAGATGATTGACTCAGTCCATATAATAACAAGCCTAGAACTAACTATGAAAACTTCTCCATCGTATGATCATTATCCTATGCCGATAAATTTAGTACTTTTGTCGCCATGAAACTTCAAATGTACTAATACCAATACTACTTTTAATTGTTTGTTTACAAATAGAAACAGCGCCAGAATCTAGGTGAAATCAAACGGTTGCACCCATTCTGGGCGGCAGTTTCAGAGGTAGCAAAAATCATAATATAATCTGATTTAAAAAAAACGCTTCATAAAGTACCTAACATACGGAAGTCTGGTTGGCTCAACATCAATTTGTAAAAAGAGGCGTCAGACACACTCACACGTAGTTCGGTGAAGCTGTTAAGACCTTGCTAGGTCAATAGCGTAGTCACTTCGAGAAAAAAAACAGACCCACACCACAAGCAAACTTGTGCATCAGTGCACTAGTGAAGTTGTACATTCAACATGCTGATTTAAATCTTGCCGTGTCAACAATTGTCTTTCAGCTAACTCTGTATTTTTGGCGGGTATATAATCTTATATCATACAAATGAAAAAGTTAAGCAAAATGTAATAAAGAATACTAACTTTAATAAGTTATTAATACACTATTTGCGGAAAATTTCATCAATTATAGTCTATTGTGAGTTTTCTAAGCAATTTATTCCAAACGCTGGAGAAAGAGGTTGTACTACTGCTTTCTGCCCCAGTGTGTAGAAAATCATAGATCCGAGGCTGTATAGAAG
Organism: Antheraea mylitta; assembly: GCA_014332785.1. NCBI lineage: Eukaryota > Metazoa > Arthropoda > Insecta > Lepidoptera > Saturniidae > Antheraea > Antheraea mylitta. The sequence continues at coordinate 6,728,504 of JACEII010000005.1, read as the reverse complement.
ATATAGCAGTATAATATTGGATGGCATATACCAGACCAACGGCCGTAGCCAGTATTGACAAACAGCTCACTTGCACTTACAGGAACGCGATGGATGTAGCCTATGCACTAGTCAAGTATACGACGGTATACATTCACCGAAACCGATAGTAAGATCTCTGAGCATCAGGGGCTATCAGGGCGAACAAATACCCTCACACACTCCCGATACTCTCTTCCTGGTACACATACAGGAGGAGAAAAAAGCCCTAAATGGCTACGGGGTAGGGGAAGGAACGCGCGTTCTGACAATCCATGAATCCCAGGGACTGACCTTCAAATCGGTAGTGATCCTGCAAACAAAGAGCAGAAGAGTACAAATCCACGATAGCGTTTCACATGCTATAGTGGCAATATCTACTAGGCACACCGACACCTGTGTCTACTATACCGATGTGACTGACGATGCGATAAGTACGTTCATTCGTCGGGCCGTGGACGCTCCGGCACGGGATATTGTGGATTACAACCTAAAAATGGCCATAAAGAATGGAAATGCAAGTGCTATAAAGACAATAACGTCATTAAACCAAAAATAGTTAATAATAATTAAACAGTTAATATTTAATAAATTACTAATAATAAAGAAAAAAATATATATGCTCACGGATACGATTTTTACGTATACAAAATACTACATGTAATCAAAAAAAAGGTGCGGACCAAGAGTCTGCAGAATAGAACAAACAAAAAAATATATATATTATATCGGTCATAAGTCATTGTGTAATAATTTTTTGTAGGTGGTAAAGCCACGCTGATGCAATTACTAGTTTCAGCATGAATGGGTCGGCTCGTCCGGGGCAGTACCACCTTCTTACAGAAAACCGACGTGAATTAACACTGCTTGCATTGTTGCGTTTCGATCGGTCAGCGAGAACGCTGGAGGCCCATATCCTTCCCCTTTCCTTTCCCCACCAATACAAGTTAGCAACGCACTTGCGACTCCACTGCTGTAGTCCGGTGAAGCTGTTAAGACCTTGCTGGGTCAATAGCGTAGTCATTTGGAAAAAAAAAGACTCCACTGGTGTTGCTGGTGTCTATGGACGGTGGTGATCGCTTAACACCAGGTGACCAACATGTTCGTTTACCTCCTATGATATAAAAAGAAATTGTAAGAATACTTTATAATAATTGTTTTTGCTCATTGTAGTAAATTATAAATCTTTTATTATTTTGATTTATCTCTACATTAAATAAAAAGTTAGATTATATTTTTTGAAAATATTGTTCAAAAATAATACATAGTCTTCTATATTTATACACTTTATAGTACTTTTCTCAGTACTGTCTAACTATAAGGATTATCAAGATTTATATAGGTATGATTTTACCTATAAAATATTCTTATAATAATCACATATACAATTACACATGAATAAACTTTAGCTGTCATTTATTTCTAACTTACTAAAAGTATAAGTACGGCTTTTTGGTGAGAATTGATGGGTTTCCGTACGAGCCATCAATCAAGATTTGCAACCAGGAGTCCCTTTAAATCTTGAGTGAACCCAATAAATTGAATAAAAACAGCCTGTTCTGAAAATACGTCGCGAAGCCATAATAAAAAACCGATAATGATATTTCAGAAATGAACCGTTTTTTTAAATAATTGTATTGTACTGCGAATTTTGTAGAAAGTAAACTTAGAGATATCACCTTAAAATATATTATTTTGTTTAGGCCGGTTTTTTTTTTATATTACTAATTAACTTAATATAATCACCTAACAAATGTGTAAATATGACAAGGAACAATTTTACTAGTGAACGTCTTCTATGGCAGTTTATTCACGTATTAATATATAGATACTAACATCTGTATTTCTTTTTATTTTCTTAACAATTAACAGTGTATCGAGTATTGTACAATTTTCACACAAGTATGGTGGTACATTGCATAAGTAAGGGGTATGAATTATGACGAATAGAGACTTATAAAGTTTCGACTGGTTTATGGTGTGGTTTTGTAGTCCGGTGAAGTTGTTAAGACCTTGCTAGGTAAATAGCGTAGTCAGTTCGAAAAAAAGTTTATGGTGTGGAAAAAAAAATGTAAATTGTGTTATAATAATACTAAAGCTCATTGCGTATCAGTGCCATAACTTTACCATCTGGGGCCCGTGGCAAATTCTTTTGATGGGCCCCTATTAGTAAAAATCGTCACATTTTACTCAGTTTAATTTTAATAAACATCGAGATTCTCAACGAACTTAATTGTATTATGATCTTTAATTGTCTCACCTTGGATTTTAAGCAGAACTTATAACGATATACTTTTCAAATAAAAAAAATGCTCAGGTACAATGTAAAAAAATATTTTTGAACTTGCGGCCTCTTGGACCTGGGTCCTCTTGGGTCGGGGGCCCGTGGCATTTTGCCAGCCCTATCGTTACGCCACTGTTGTGTACATAGACATAGGTCATACCGAAAGAAAACAAAATGCTGAAAAGCCTATTAATAAGCTATTGAAATATATTACTATCTTCAACTATTTACATATATCACAATACTACATTTGTAAAGCAACTTAGATGTGTGTTATTTGTTAGCAGGTGTATACGACATAGTCGCAGTCAGGATGTCAATAAATACTAAGTAATTACTTTCACTCTTTATTTGGCCAGAGTTATGGCTTACAGTACTTTTGACAAAGGAATGCTTAGATAACTTTTTTTTTTCTCGAACTGACTACGCTGTTGACCTGGCAAGGTCTTTACAGCTTCACCGGACTACTAAGGCGAGCGCTTAAGGCACTCAGCCGATTAGCGTAGATAACACCGACATCTTGCCTTTTATCGGCTGAACTATATAATATATAAGACGTACTATATAAATCAAAGCAATTACCATTTACTTATAATTCCGCTATATGTTTTAAGTAACACAAAGATAATAATTAACGAACAAATTAATATTATTTACGTACTTCAATTCTACATAAAATCATTGTTATTTATGTATCTGAAGTATTTTTAGACATACAATTATGTATATAGAGTAGCGACATCTAGCCCTTTAGAGGTCAAACTATGGCAGTCAAATCAATTACTATTATTTTCATAAAACTAATGTTATGCAAGTAATAAATGAATAATATCAATTCCTATTTATGTCTCATTGAAATCTATATCATTATAATAATTTCCATTTATGTATTTTTAATAAAATGGCGCTAATGTTAATGTGTCTCTTATATATTGGCGCTTGGCGCTAGTATCAATGCGTATCTCTAATATGTGGCGCTAATATCTCGGTGTCTTGAATATGACGAGCGGTACCGGAGGTGGGTAGCTAACACTTTATTATGATTATTGAGCGTTGATCATATTTGGGCAATGGAATCTATTTATTTTATTCAAGGACGACCGGCTACTGTTTTTAATAATATAAAATTGCGTTAAAATAGTTCAGTCATTTATACTTCTCGGCCTCAAAATTGCATAATATGAATACTAACTTTAGACTGAATAAAAAACTGAAAACATGATATTTTGTCTGGTAATGCTATAAAATAATAATAATAATAACATATTAATAATGTATGTCGTATTCACAATAGTAATTACCAAATAATTTCTTAATTTACAATATTATAGCTTTACTTATGATAGTATTGTTTGTAGACACAAATTTCTTTTTGTTAGCAATATTAAAAGATATTCACAAAACTGAAAAGAGTTTTTCTTTCCGAAAAATTCGCTCTACGTTTCGACCTCTTCTTCTCTTAAACACGGTACTGAACAAAAATTTCAGTCAATTTCCTAAAGTGATATAGGCGCTCGTGGCTGTGATTGATCGTACCAAATGGCTCGCAATACTCTACGAGTTTGCTCTTCACCGTGACAGCCGAAGGCGCTACGCTGTGAAGCCTTACGAATCTAACATTTGTTCTGTTAAATGGAACATGGCGACCGAAATAACAGTCGCTCTTATAATAGTCACTATTGGAAAATGTAATTATAGAACCAGCACGATACTGTTGGTAATGAATAAAAATTGTTAAAAAAGCCTTTTTTTTAATACATCCAGTACTTACCATAAGGTGGAACAAAAGTCTCGTGTTTAATAAAATTGGTAGAACCACGCTGAAGCTTTTAATGGTTTCAGCATGAATGTGTCGGCTTGTCACGGTTAGTACCATCCGATCTACAGAAACATCAACGTGAAGTAACAGTGCTTGCACTGTTGCGTTTCGTTCGGTCAGTGGGAATGCCGAAGACCCCCCCTCCCTTGTGCCCCATCTAAGTACAGGCAACTTGCGACTCTCCTGGTGTTGCTAGAGTCTATGGACGGCGGTGATCACTTAACATCAGGTAACCTGCCTATGCGTTTGCCTCCATGTTATAATGATTACGATATGTATTTTGAAGTGACACATCTTATGGGACGGTAGGGACAAATTGTTGTTACACGCTAAACGTAAGGTAGGTGGTATTTATTTGATTTTCTGAGTATGTATGTGAAGTGTGGATGTGAAGACATGTGGATAATATGTGCCTATTGATATAGTAGTACACCCAAATGTGTAAATATTTATACTAATTACATATATACAAAGTAAGTACTTATATTACGAGACTTCGTATGGTAGTATATAGTTTATGAGCATTCTCTTCTATATATAATTTGATACATACAAAACTACTCCCCTAATACACGAACTGTTTTTTATTCCGAACGGACTTTACGCTAATGGCCTGATGGATTTTCACAGTTTTAGCGGACTTATATGATACGTATTTATAAAAAGTTGTAATTAATAGAGTTGGTAGATGAGAATGGAAGAAGATTTATTTTATATCATAGGACGGTCAAACGAACTGTCGGGTCACCTGATGTTAAGTGATCACCGTCGTCCACAGACACTTGCAATAACAGGGGAGTCGCAAGTGCGTTGCTAGCCTGTATTTGGGGTAAGAGGTAGGGGGAGGGGAGGTGGGAGGTGGGAGGTGGCTCTCCGGTGCTCTCACTGACCGAACGACACGCAACAATGCAAGCACTGTTACTTCACGTCGGTTTTCTGTAAGAGGGTGGTACTATCTCGGGTGAGCCGACCCATTAATGCTGGCACAAGTAATAGCTTCAGCGTGGCCCTACTACCTACATGATATGCTAAAATGCCAGCTTAACTACGATAAAGTCTCGATAAAGTTAGCAACGAACTATCGTTATAAATCATAAGTGGTTACATTTTTCAACGACAAACAGAAAGAATTTTGCAAAAGAATATTTTACTATAAAGTTTTTACATATAATAATGCGTAAAATAAGTAAGCAGATGTAGATATAAATAATGCATGGAAATACCATGATTGACTTTTTATCTCCATATTGATCTCAAGTTCTAAACGAGTTGAAACACATTCAACTACGGTGGACTGTCGTAAAACACGTACTTATGACCGTTAAAACCATAAAAATGGCTTTAGTGTGGAATAAGCTCGATATATGGGTCTATAAAAATACGGGAATCTAAAATTTTCCGGTACAGTATTAGTAATTTCCTATACTTTAGCTTGTTAGGCTGATGTTCAGCGCATAGCAATTTGGCAACATTATGCAAACTCATTAGAAATAAGTGTTTCTAAAAGGGTTTCATACTTCAAAATTTATAGAACTTTATCTTATACAGCTGTGCCCGCGACACCGTTCGCGTAGGACCTTGTGTAAAAAGACAGTGATTCATAAAATCATCTGAATGTATTAAATATCTACTTTTCTCTCGTACTTAGGTTGCGTTGTCATTAAAACACCTAAATTACTTTTGATAGACTAAGCCGATTTTAATAAAACAAAAAGTAAGTTATTCTCAAAAATATACTTTATGATTTTCTTGGTGTGGTTTTGTTTTGAATCCAGTGCTTTAGCGGTGATGCACGCCCATACAAAGAGACAGGCAGACATTTCTAAAAATGATTGAAATATATTTTATTACTTAGTCCTAGACACCTGCAACATTTTTTTCACGATAATCGAATAAGTACAAACACGTTTGATTTATATTCTTACTATAGAGCTGTACTCGCAGCTCCGCACACGCTTTTTTTAAATTGTATTAAATAACTATATAATTGTGACACTATGTACAATTATAGAAATGCTCTTTAAAAACAATTGTAAGTACGAAACGCACGTCGCTTACAGTAATGTGTAATGTGTACATTAGATATATAAATACTAACAGTGTGCGAAATGAGGTTTGTCATCAGCAGTATATTTGGAACCTTACCCCACCATATAACTACCTTAGTGTTCACTTCCAATGTATAAGGACGTAATTTAACAATTACTTAAAACATTATTATAAAGATTTACATTTACACTACATTTAATATACCTACATTTATTTGTATTGTAATTAAGATTTTGTGACTATAAAAAAAAAACGCTTGTCTGTTCCGCAAGAAATTGTGTTATGGAACTTTTTACGTAATACGTTTATCTAAGATATTATTGTCTAAAATATTATTGTCTAAGATATTATTAGGAAGACCTCGTCTGTCTTCAAAGTTACTAATAATTATAATGACGAATTCTAACCAATAGGTTGATAATTATGTCTCTAATTAAAAATAAAGAATGAGTTGACATCTTACTAAATTTCACACAGACAAAATCACGGGTAACAGCTATTCTACTGCGGACGAAGCCATGGTTAACAGTTAGTCTAAATTAAAATACACAAAATTACTTTTTATAATATCTGCTATCTGTTAATGAAAGTTCTGTGAAAATTGGTCCCTCCGTTTTGGAGATACCATTACAGACAAAGCCGGGGCTAACACTTAGACTAATTTATGTAGTCTATGTCACCCGCTGTAATTCTATCTGCCACTGAAACTCCCGTCAAAATCGGTCAAGCCGTTTCGGAGATTACCTGAAACAAACAGACAGACAGACTGACAAAAATTTTAAAAATTGCATTTTGATATCAGAAAAGTGTATACTTTCTTACCTATCAGTGATTTTTTTTTATTTTGATATAAATACAGACATTATATGTATAGATAAATATATATATATAGGTAATATTAGATTACTGTGTGTAAAATACGCGAAATTTGTAATCATGTTAAAATGAAAGACCGCGAACTAATTGAATCTTACTGAAGCATCTTTATGCAAAAATATATGTTCAATATCTATCTATACTATAATAAAACTGTAACAAGTCGAAATCTGTACATTAAATATTTTTTGAAAATTTTAATCAGGGTAGACTATGTTATCGATATAGAAGCCAAAAATAATCTTTTTACAATTTTTGTCTGTCTGTCTGTCTGTCTTTCTGTCTGTCTGTCTGTCTGCCCCTATGCACACGCATCACTCTGAAAGTACTGAACCAATCTTGACGAAACTTGACATAGTGATACCTAATATAACGAGATTACATCAAATGTACTTTTTATCCCATAAAACGCGAAGAGTTCTCCAGGATTTAGGATTAAAGTCTAGAATCTAAGCCCGTATTACTCTGAAAGTACTAAGCCATTTTTAACGAAATTTAACACAGTGATAACTGATATTACAAGGCTACATCCAGGATACTTTTTGTCCCATAAAACGCAAGGGGTTCTCCAGTATAACGAAAAACAAAAATTTGTAATTAACGTAACTAGACTTTTTTGCGACACCTTAGTACAAGAGCCGGCAACGTTGAAAGAACAAGAATTTTAGAATACCTGGTTCTTTAATATATCAATATATATTTTTTGTATCATAGGAGGCAAACGAACAGGTGGGTCACGTGATGTTAAGTGACCACCACCCTTTATAGACACTAGCAACACCGGGATGTCGTAAATGCGTTGCCAACCCGTATATTGGAGGAGGGTAAGGGAAGGCTAAGGAGAAAAGGAGAAGAGAGGTTAGCTTCCGGCGCTCTTACTGACCAAACGAAACACTACGATGCAAGTACTGTTATTTCACGTCGGTTTTCTGTGAGAGGTTGGTATTAGCCCGAAAGGAAACTTGGTAGCCGGTTAACGTTGTATTTTTAATGCGCATTTTGATTTATGAATAAGTTTAGGAACATTTTATTTCACTAACTTTTAAACACAATTAAAAGCATGAATTTATCACAGTCAGACATATTTTTCTATAAACAATCATATATATACCCGCTGATATATTTAATAAATAAAAATGATAAATTTCAAACCAATTATTTTTTTTAGCAAAGAACAAATTTCATTTTATTAAACATTATTGATATTAAGATTTCAACATATACAATGAAACAACAATAAACGTAAATGTATGATTTGGGATTGACGCCATCTTAAATATATGCGTCAATTATCAGGCTATACGAAACCGAAATACCTTGGGCCGGCGAGGTGAAATATCTCGGCGTCACTTTAGATAAACACTTAAATTTCGATTCACACACATATAGAGTGCGAAACAAAGCCGTTATGGTCTTGGGTCGTTTCTATCGTTTGCTTTGTCATAAGAGTAAAATATCCCCTAGACATAAACTCACTTTATATAAAACTTGCATCCGTCCGATTATGACGTACAGTTGTTTGGTCTTTGCACATGCGCAAAATCGTATTCAAAAGTTGCAGGTTCTCCAGAACCGAGCCCTACGTAAAATCACTGGTGCCCCATGATACGTCCGGAATAAGGATCTCCACGGGGACCTGGAGATGCCTTCTGTCTGGGCGTATATAAAATCACTCACACGTAGTTATTTCGAATAAGCCGCGAATCATCCCAGCCCTTTAGTGGTATCCGCCGTGAACTATGAACCCGTGCCCAACGCTGCGCAGTATAGAAGACGACCGCGACACATTTTACCGACCCTCCTGATTCAATCACGTCAGCGAAAGATCAATACCAGCCTATCTCTTCAAACAAAGCGTGTTCACGTCCACGCCCGCATAACCACAGATCACACCGCCGTGGTCTGGGGATAAATTTCGCTCCCGCACACCAGATTAGGCCCCGCTCGGCAACGGCTGAAACCTAAGTCCGTTCCCTCGGCGGGGAGCCCTTGAGTACTCTGCTCACGCGATACAGTGCCACAAAACTTTACATCAATGCTACAACATCACACACATCACCTATACACACGTGCAGGCCTACACGCTTACACGCTGTTTTTCTTTTTCAGAGAAATAGACGACAAAGAGTTCTACCCTTATTTTTATCCATCCTATCCTATCTTATATAGTTAAGAGAATTTTCTCCGATATAATATACATACAGGAGTTGTTGAGGCACACATGCCCGGTACACATGCATGTTTCAATAACTTATATACGTATATCTAGATAGATTAGCTTAGGTTAGCTCAGATAGATCGCGATTTTTGCACAAAACAGGCAACAGCCCAAGCCGAGGTGTGCCGTGCACACTTGAGTTGGTCGCCCAAACATCCCAAGTCGGTTGAGTGCTTTCAGCGCTCGCCTCAATAGTTCGATGAAGCTGTAAAGACCTTTCCAGGTCAACAGCGTATACATTTCGAAAAAAAAAAATGCGTCGATAACATACGCTGCCAAAATTATTGCTATCTTTATCGTGCAGCCAGTAGTACTGCACTAAACTATACCTACAGCTATATTCTATACAAATATTATTTTTATAGCAATAAATCAGTCTAAATATTGAGTTAATAACTGAATTTGTGTGAAAGATGAAATTTGTACTTATTTATATCTAAATATAATAATAATTAAATTACTGCTATTCTAGCATAGATTAAGATTACTTTTATTTTTATTTCCAAAAAATAGCATCAAGCACATTACTGTCAATACCATAAATGTCTTTCAATAATAACTCCATTTTAATAACGTTTCAAAGTTAGTGAAAAATACATCCTAAATTTTAAAAATCAATATTTTGTCTGTAAAGGTACGATATACACAAATAAACGCAACTCTTACCGGCAGCCAGATAGCCCGTTGTTCGGATGAATATAATATATAAAACTGGCTTAATTGATTCTTTCCGGTATGGCTTCTACCTATGTAGGTATTTTCGCCAATATCAAGTGTGACAAATACACGATATAAATTTAATGCCAAATATTTAGTGTAACAATTTAGAATAATCTATATTAGAAACATATCAACATGGATAAATTACCACAAGGTGATAGGTACTATGTTGTAAGTGGTACAGAGATTATTTATAAAAATAAATTGGAAATATATTTAAAATACGTTTTCGAAACAGTTTATAACTCTTAGACAATAGTTTCAAGCAAGTGACAGTTGACGACGCTTCGGCGAGATGTTTGACGCTTCGATACGGTGTTCATATATTTTTCTTTAATACAATGGAGTATAAAAAGGTTTTAATACAAGTTGAGAATAGTTATGATAAAGTAAGTGGTAGAGATGTTTATTTAGTTTTATGTAGGTTAGTTTTTATCTTAATTGATCCTGGTAGATGTTTTTTTTCTTCGAAATGACTACGCTATTGACAGAGCAAGGTCTTAACAGCTTCACCGGACTACAAACAATGGAGTGTTTGATGGTGCTACGAACGGGTACTAGGCTTATTTAAAAAAAAATTACATGTAATCTGGGTATATGTTTCAGTGAATCCGTGGATAGTTTGGATTCACAATTGGAAACGGTAGTTGTGGCTGTAATCGGGTATCAGTTTTATTCAATTTTTTCGCGTTTAAAAATACAATGGAATCCAGTGATAACCAATTTGGTGCAGACGAAGTTGCACGGGTCAGCTAGTATTTCATAAAAAAGTTGATTTAGAATAAAGTATAGTGTATAATTGTATATTATTCAACTAATTTACTGTTATAAGGTACAAAAAAACGCATACTTACTAAATCTTATTAAAGCATCTTTATGTGAAAATATGTGTTCAATACTATTCATGACAAATATTGATTTAGAATAGAGACATTTTCATTAAAGTCTTTAATCTATATGGAATATTTTATTTAACTTATTTACTATCACAGTCATCAATTATTCAATCAAACATAATCAATCATACATACAGAATTAAACAAATCCAGCAATCAATCATAATAAAATCATAGATTTTACTCTTGAAATTGATGAAAACTCATTACCAGTCAATACAGATACTGCAACGTGTATTCATGTCCTATAGAATTTTCGGAGAAGAAAAATTTTATGACTGAAATGTATCATAGCGAATAGGCAATTTCAAAGGTGAACCAGTTAACTAATACGTTCAAGCTGAAAATAGGTTTTAAACTTTGTTCACGTTAAATGTTGCTGTGCTCTAAGTGTATGGCCAGAGTGGACACTCAAATCAAGCATCGAGTATGACGGGACGTGCGGCGTTCGTTTGAAACCGATGTATTAACACGTAGGTGTCCTGAAGGGTGCGCGAACGATGTTTTTGAACGCTGCACGTTCCGCTGCATGCCCTACTGCACGCCCCGATGCACGCCGCACTGCACGCTCCGCTACACGCCCCGCTGAACGCCCCACCGCACGCCCCACCGCACGCCCCACCGCACATCCCGCCGAACACATATTCACTCAAGCCGTACACTTAGACGGTAATGATGCTAAAACTAGAAACGTGCTAACTACGTATTCCGACTGCTGTACTTGAGATTCAGTCATCTTTTGTTTACTAAGAACTGTAACTAAGATGTTCACACCGTCACTTAACATCAAGTGATATTGTGGATAAACGGAAACCTATAAAATATAAAAAAAACTAAATAAACATTTTCACCCGAGATTATTATGTAAATCGTAAAAATACTGGCATCCTGATGGGCTGTACCGAAATGCAGGCCATCATATTTTCATTTGCAATAAACTTCGGGAATACTCTTACTATGCCGATGAAATTTCTGAAATATACATTCCAATAAAAAGAAAAGTGTTCGAGAGACGTCGAGAATGTGTCCGTATTTGGACAAATTTGGGTCTCATATAACCTCGAATGGTGAAGCTGAACGATCCCTTACAACCGTAATATAAAATCTAGTGAATACCTCTTTACAATATTGAATATGTAGATTAAATAACTGTTTGAAAATGATAAAATAAATTGTAGGGTGACTTATTAACCCTTACTTGTAATGTTAGTAAACTTTATTGGTGTTATTACAAAAAAGTTAAATACGTATTAAATACTTGCTTTAAAAAGGTTTTGTACTAAATGCACCGCGCTCGCCCGAGGCAAGTTCGCGTTATCCTTTTTCGCATATCTAAAAGAGCAAGATGCAAACATACAGCGAGCGCCGTGTATTTAAAACGTAACCTTTTTAAAATAAGTAATCAATGCTTATTTACCTTTTTTGTAATAGCACCGTATATGTCGTTTAATATCGACTATTTGTATCCGCATCTCTGCACGTGTTTTCTATTATTTCTTTCCCTAAATTACTATTTTATATAATATATAACAAATATATGTATATGGTAGTCAAGTTATAATTAAACTGAGATTTTTTAAATATCTCTGTCAATTTTTTTTATTGAACAAATTAAATAATTACTTTAATGTGTATCGGTCTTACTATCTTTAAGTACATTGTCCTTAAAAATCGTGTGAGATTATGTTAAAATATATAAAGAAAAAAGTTAATAAAATGGCGATAGGTTGAACATTATTGAAGCTTATCAATCTTGGATATACCTACAACCTTTATATATATATAGGGATAGAATAAAAGAAATCTATCGATATATCTATACGTGAGAGATATTACGTATAGAGTTAATCTATTTCATTTAAATTTGCCATTTCACACTTTGACCACTAACGGCTGGAAGAGTAATGTCGACTTTTTGTTCACAAGATTAACGACAAAGTATGGGTTGCAAAAAAAGCGACGTCAAGTACGGAAATTGCCAAAACTTCGTGTCGAAGGCCGAAATTTTCTTGTTCAAAATGTCGTCGTAAATGAAAGATGGTTCTTAAAATCGGAAAAGAAATTAGGAACAGACGTTTTGAGGATTACAAATTTTGTAACAAATTAAACTTGGGTTTTTTTTTCGACACCGTACTAATGTCGGGTCACCTTGGGTTAACATTGTGTTAGTCACAAAACTAAACAATTAATCTCTATAGTCGTTATTCTCTTTCAAGAAAATTTCCATAAAGTTAATTAAAATAAATTGCTTTATATACAGTTTGTAAATTGGTCGTGAAATAAATATTTTTATGGTACAATGTGTAATTAATACAGGTAACCTTTTGTTTATGAGTGTGAGTCCATCGCGTTAGATTTTAATGCTATTAGAGTGAAGAATGCTTTAATGGTCAATCTATTTAAAGGAATCTATTTACGATGAAAGAAAATATAGTGATAGTCACGGTGTTAAGGTTTTTTCTAAATCCACCCGGCTAGCTACCACCCTCAAATTGGAAATCTGTGACATTGCAAATATAGGTGTCGTCTGGCAGTTACACCTGATTAGTCCCTACAGGCTTGGTGTGTTTACCAACTTAGACCATGTCGTTATTTCATATCAGATGAGATTGTTGCAAACGCTGAAACCTATGTTAGATGTGTGTTCTTCTTCTATTTTATTTTTGGTAACCAGTCTTCTAGTAAACTATTACTGCCATTGTCAAGTTAGTAACTATATTACAAGTTTCTTGATATAATTTCAATGAAGTAACGAAATGGTGGCCATCTTTTTAGAACTTTTATGGGAGTTTTTGTGGCAAGTCGGAATCCATGCTCCCTGGTATTATCTCCGATCCACTTCACTTGTGCACAATACCCAAATTATATTACGTAAAGCACCACCGACATTATAAAACATAAAGCCAAATAACATAAGATTATGGATAAAATATGAAGACTAATAATAAAAAATATAAATTGTGTGTTAGGATGGATGTGTTTCCATCCGTGTTGAGAGGTGGCTATCGATTGATTATTCGTGTATAGACTATCTTCTTACATCAATTCTCTAGTTTTCCGTCCTTGCCTGTGTTGAGTTATCAAGGTGTTATCAAAGGAAATACAACATCTATGTATATACGTTAATTGGCACCAACGACCGATCTAAGCCGCTGCGCGAGCGTCACCGAATTACAATATGTCTTAGGACAAAATACCCCACACCTATAAACTATAACAAGTAAAGATAGATAGTCTAAAAACCGCATTATATTTTTATAAGTAAAATAAAATATAATAAAAAATACATGACGCATTGCTACCTAATACTCTTCGACTCATCTGAGTATACATCGTATACCTGTAGTGGTTACGTAAGAGTACTAGAAATTACCGCTTCCATAAATACATATTTTCAGCGATGTCATAAGCCGTAACTGCAGCATTATATTATATGAGCAAGACTTCTACCGTAGTCTGTGTGATGAACGTTTGTAGTTATTAAAAATAAACTGTTCAAGGAAATAATCTGGCATAAAATATACTTTGAAACATTAAAAGAAATTATGGTGGGGAATTAACACTTGATAATTATTCGTTTCTAAGACTAGACAATATCAAACGATGTACCTATAGGTATAGCTAATTACAACTCATATTCTAACATAACTGATATCCGCAACTTCATTTGCGGTATACTGCACATATGTAGCACACCGCTTGTCCCACTTCTCCATGTCTAGAAAATGACATCGTTGAACGTTCAATTCTCATAAAAGTCGTAGTTTCTTAAAACGAAATATATCTTGATATATATTTTTAGATAACAACCAACGGTGTTATCACAAAAAAGTTAAATACGTATTGAATACTTGCTTTAAAAAGGTTACGTTTTAAATGCACCACGCTCGCTGAATGTTTGCCATCTTGCTCTTTTGTCTCGCTTTGGTTAGGTTAGATTAGATTTGCCAAAGAAGGATAACGCAAAGTTGCCTCGGGCGAGCGTGGCATTTAGTACGAAACCTTTTTAAAGCAAGTATTTAATACGTATTTAACTTTTTTGGAAAAACACCGTAAATTCGTAAAAAAAAAATTACAAAGAATTGATCGATACAGATCTAGTAGTTTTAGAGTGATGCGTGCATGACAGCAGACCTGTATCTTTTTTTTTCCATAAATGTAAGTACTTTACAATACCCTGGTTTTTAGTAGTCCGATGAAGCTGTGAAGACCTTCCTTGGTCAATAGCGTAGTCAGTTAAACAAACCTAATTTTTAGGTAACACTGATATATATTTAGTTACCTACTTTTCTCTCGTACTTAACTCGCACCGTTAATTAAATTGGTGCAACTTTTAATACACTGAAATAAATGAAATAAAATTTGATTTCCTTCGTGACCTTTTATTATAAACGTAGTACTTTAGTACTGTGATGCTGGTACAAACAGATAAAAATACAGACATTTTTTTTTAATAATTTAAATAATGTAATTAATCACTTATTCTCTTATTCACTTGCATGATATTTTTCTTGAAAAAGTAATCGTTATTGAAATTTGAAAAGGAAAGACGTTAAAAGACATTAAACTTACAATCTTATTATAAGTTATGTATGGATAATATTTATCGTATGTAATATAGAGTTGCATCGTAAAAACCTAGAAACGTCAACAGTTAATTACGGTATAAACGTAAGTACGAAAAATTGGGGGTCGGCTCGTGTCGCCAGCTAAATCAGACTCTCATATGAAAAGTTACGCGAAAAGTTATTTAGGAGAATTTTCCGCCGCTCTGCGGGCAATGTGGTGTTTCCAGCTAATGACAATCCCTTTCCCACAATATATCTCCCGTAGTTAGGCGCAGAAATCACTGTGACTTATGCGCGTGATTGAGTTTTCTTTTCCATTGTGCTTTCATTAACAGGATTGCTTTCTCCCCTACGTTCACCGCAAGTACGTCATTTGTTCCTTGAAAAATTGTATTTATAATTTATTTTATTTTATCACTAGCTGATAGAAGTAGTAGATATTTTTTATGAGTAAATGTTCGTAAATAATCTTATATATTTTATTTAAAAAAAAGTCGAATGTTTGCTATTTACAAATTAGTTATGTAATTTGTAAAAATCTCGAGTCACGGTGTTTATGGTCGGACTCCTTTGAAACGGCTAGACCAATTTTTGTGAGATTTTAAGTATATATTTGGTAGGTTTGAAAATAGGTTGTTAAGTATATTTAATATCTCTAGGTGATTAGGGCGTCCCGTCCAGATATGTTATGTTCATTTTTTTGATAATTTTTGTATTTTTTTATATCATAGGAGTCAAACGAACAGGTGGCTCACCTGATGTTAAGTGATCACCACCGTTCATAGACACTTGTAACACCAGGGGAGTCGCAAGTGTGTTGCCAGCCTGTGTTGGGGGAGAGGGAGGGAGAGGAAGGGAAGAGGAGAGGAGGAAGGTGAGGAGAGGGGGAAGGTGAGGAGAGGTGGGCCTTTATCACTCTGACTGACAGAATGAAACACAACAATGCAAGCACTGTTACTTCACGTCGCTAATCTGTGAGAGGGTGGTACTACCCCGATCCATTCATGCTGAAGCCAGTTATAGCTTCAGCGTGGCTCTTCCACCTACAAAATTTATTGGCCATTAAAATATCTATAAACCAAATTTTCACCTTTGTAACCCTCTCATTTTCTATATTCGGTTTTAGTACAAACAATATGTAAATGATTAGATAAACGATATTTAAAATAAAACGAAATTATTGGTGATGCTGAGTGATAGATGGCGCTACGACCTTCTCATCTGCATTTCCACACATGCGTAAGTTATTCAGTACACCAACTAGGTATGTGTTTCAGTGAGTCCCTCAATTGTTTGGTTTCACAATTGGAAGCGGTGGGCGTCGCTGTAGCCGGATTATATGTTTTATAAAGATTTTTTCAGTTTTTAAATACAATTGGAACGGGTAGGTAACCGATTACACGCAGACGAAGTTGCGCAGGTCAGCTAGTTATTTCATATTATTTTGAAAATATTTCCACTAATGACAGAAATATCTTTTATACATACTTCAAGTAATATAGAAGTGGAAATATTTTTTTTTATATAAATAAACATACTATAGATTTGCTTTTAATTGTAATTTTCGTTTTCATGTATAATTTAAAGTGTTTCAATTTTACCCGGTACTGAAGACTGAGCCACCGCTGGCTTGTTCTTGTAGGAAAGTAAACGAGAGCCGCCCCTGAGTGCTCTTGTGGAGCTACGGTCTAATTAACGACGTATCTAATTATACCATCGTAGAGTAAGCGCCGGAGAAGAGAATTTCCCAAATTACGTATTACGAAACGCAATTACACTTAAGGGAAACGCTCCGAGACAAATTGAGTTATACTGTGTAATTGAAATAAAAAACGTGGCGGATGAATTTTAGTTGCAGTTCTAATGATTTCAGCCAATCAATATTTAACAATGTTATTGTTTTATAACTTCACATCGATACTTGTTATTCAATTAGTAAAAATATTTGTCCGGATATCCGAACTATCTGTTCGCGATAAACTCAAATACTACTGAACGGGTTTTTTTACGGTTTTCACCAGTAGGTAAAGTAATTTACGGGAACGGGTTTTGGTTTATAATCTGTCAAGGATTTTTTTATATTCAGGGCGGGACAACATCTGCTGGGCCCGTTAATATTATATAAATTCGCTTAATACCATTTCACATAGAAACTTTTGAAACAATCATAAATTTGGCAAAGGAGTAAGTATCCTAGAATATAAAGAATGCTGTAGGTTAATTAATTTAATTCTGAACTGTCGGGCACGGCGGATGTTTTTCCGCTCTGTTAATAAAAAAACGCAGAAAAATGATATACCTAAACCTTCCTCGTGAATCACTCTACCTAATAATGAGAACCGCATGAGAATCCGTCGAGTACTTTTTGAATATATCGCTAATAGACAGACAGACGTGGTATGGAATTTTTTTTATACATGATATACCAAAAAATCAGTAAACGAATTCATAGAAAATGCTAATGAAAATACTTATTTTTTATTACAATGTCCGACAACATAAATATTTATATAGACCTACGAATCATTCATGATTTCGACTGCGTTAAAATATAATATAACGCTGAATATCGGTAACATATATCCTAGAGCCACATAAAAGCGCGTTGAAGCAAAATAGCATAAGAAATTTCCATGAAAAATCACTTTGAACGTGATATCTTTTATGGGGTGTTGTTGTTTATCAGAATGAGATACATATACCAACATTTATTTTTAAGATATCTTATAGTTTATATAAATATACCTATGTTATTATTGTAAAAAATTGTTTGATTTTTTATCCATTGATCACACACGAATTGCTGACTAGATTCTAATCCAATTCGCCGCATAAGTAGATTATGATATGTAAAAAAAGGAAAAGTGTAATATTTTCTATATAAATTTATAATGTGCGATATCATAATTACATAGTATAAAATAAAGCCCCCTATCGCGTCTGTCTGTTCATAATAAACACAAAAACGGATTTTCATGTGATTTTCACATATAGATAAAGTGATTCACGAGAAAGAGTTAGGTATGTAATTTGTCAAGTTTTTTTTTAATTATTAGAACAGGACAGCGTTCGCCGGGCCCGCTAATCTATGTATAAAACTAAGAAAAAACTAACATTGAAAGGATTTTTAGAAATTGAACTCATAGATTGATGACAATTTGTATGAAACTCCGTCAGGCAAGTATTCTTTTACACATACTCGTGTATACATATAAAATAAAGAGTCTAAATTCATTTCTGTATAGGAAATGCATACGATGCCGCAGAAAATTGTTAATTCACTTAGACTAAAATAGACTCGATATATATATAAATATATATATATATATATATATATATTTGTTCTTTATAGGTTCGCCTTTGGGCGTCATCTTAATTCGTTGTAAATATCTCACAACATGTCGAATATTTTTTTGGAGAAAGATACCGGGTTCAAATAAGTCCACTAATAGTTTTAATGTAGAAACTTGATAATGTTTATGATTACCAAGCAAAAAAAGAGATATTCTTTTGATATCAATCCTCAGTGATATTAAATTATGGTTGACAGTTTATATGCGAGTTTCGCTGTTTTGAAAGGAAGTACCTGGGCGACCGAGCCTAGCTCGGTTCTTTAAAATAACATTTTCAAATTAAAGTAAACTGTTAGGTTTGCCTCACAGAATTAGCATTTTTTCATATAAAAAAATATTAAAAAAATATATCTCTCTTATAATTATAATGATAAAATTATTTAGTTAATTAAAATAAATTGTTAGGTTTGCCTAACAAAATTATCATTTTTTACAAAAAAAAAAAATCATACACTCGGAATCGAACTGGGGTTACCCGGATTTTCAAAGCAACCAATTTCTATTGAGCTATTTTTGTTTTGACAGCGGCGGCGAAATTTACCTTCATATTCTAGCTATATTTTTCATTGCCTGAAATCTCAGTTAAAAAACGTTTTCTATGTATGAAATCTAGCTAGATCGATTTATCGTCCCCGAAACTACCTACATACTAAGTTTCACGGAAATAGATGACGATGTTTCCGAGAACCTGAATATATACAAATATAAAAATATACAAGAATTGCTCGTTTAAAGGTATTAGATAGATAGATATATGTGTATACTGGTACTTGGAATATTAATTTAAAATGAATATTAAAAATTAAAAGAATGTTCCAGCGTTAGTGGTGAATAACTTTTTGGAAAATTAAATACTTATGAAAATCCTTATTGTCGTGTTATTTAATTCATCACCATCATTGCCCTTATCCCTCCTTAGTAGGGTCGCCACAACATGTTTTTTTTTTCCATTCTCTTCTGTCAGATGTCATCTCGGTATTCATACCTTTTACGAACATATCATTTTTCACACAATCCATTCATAACTTTTTTGGTCTTCCTCTACTCGTATATCCATCCTCTATCATATTCAACACTTTTCTAGTCAGATGGTTTTCATCTCTCCTCATGCTAACCTATTACTCCTCAACTTCTCTGTCACTGGTGCTATTTTCAAACTTCCTCTGATATACTCATTTTTAATCTTATCCATTCTAGTCACACCATACATCCACCTTAACATTCGCATCTCTGCCACATGCAATTTACTCTTATCCGTCTCTTTCATAGCCCAGCACTCAGATGCCTTATTTTTATTTAAGGGCTTATCATAGTTTTATGAACCTTCCCCTTGAGTTTCAAAGGCGTCCGTGAGTTACAAGCTACCCCGGACACATTACGCCATTTCGCCATCTTACAAAAAACGAAATGTTGTTCTATATAATTGAAATAAGTATTAGGGATATTGGTTATACTTACTAATATTATAAATACGATCGTGAGTTTGTTTGATAGGACCTCACACCTTGAGTATTTAATCGAATCTGATGACGTTTTGTATGCGCGTTGTTAAGGTTGCAGAAAAGGGCATGAAAGTACTCACCGTTTACCCGGATATAGTAGGGTTCCCAAAGGATAAGTCAAACCTACATAACCCGAGCAAAGCTACGAACAAAAATTTGCCATAAATGATTTTTTTAAATATAATTTCACCAACTGTATTATTTGCTTTAACTTTTTAATAAACTAAACTTTCAAACCCACAAAAGGGTAAAGTAAACATGATATCAATTTTAAATTTAATATAATATTTAAGAAAAGTTCTTCTTGAAATTGTTTGCATTTTTACAAAGTTGATTACTGAAATATTTTCAAAGTTTTTGGCGGGATTTTAATCTGCCATGTAGTACATTTTATATTTTATTCGTAAGCTTGTGTTATTAGTCTGTATATTTTGTAAGATTAGTGGAGTTTTACGTAATACAGTTCGGTTATTGTGCATAAGTGAAGTGAAAGGAAAATAATACCACGGACCATGAATTGTAGGATGCCACAAAAACTCCCTGGAAAGTTTTAACAAGAGAGCCATCTTGTTGGAACATTGGAATAATCACACAACACGTATTGTGTAAAATGTATTGTAATCTCCATTGAAACAAAACATAGACACTGGCAAATGCTTCTGCAGAGCCAAAACAAGAAAAAGAAGAAAAATAAATATTTTCATACCGTTAACTGCTAATAAAACAAAACGGATGGACCAATTTTCACAAATCTTTCGCCAACAGATAACGGATACAATAACAAGTAATGTGGTATATTTTAATTTAGACTAGCTGTTAACTGTGGCTTCGCCCGCAGTACTATCTCTAAAACGGTTAAGCTGACATTTAAGAAACTTTCATTGGCAGATAGCTGACTTTATAAAAAGTAATTCAAGTAATTTTAGTTTATACTAGCCTTTAACCGTGACTTTGTTTGCAGTACTATCTCCAAAACGGTTTGACTGATCTTTACAAAACTTTGATTGGCAGATAGCTGGCCTTATAAAAAGTAATTCAAGTTATTTTAGTTTATACTAACTACCTGGTAACAGTGGTTTCGCTCACAGTACTATTTCCAAAACGGTTAAAAAGATCTTCAAGAGACTTTCACTGACAAATAACTTTTTAAAATATAATTTAGACAATTTTAGTTTATACTAGCTATTAACCGTGGTTTTGTCCGCAGTGCTATCTCTGTAACGGTTAGACCAATCTTTACGAGACTTTTTCTGGCAGATAGCTGACTTTATAAAAGCAATTTAGATAATTTTTGTTTATAATAGCTGTTAATCGTGTTTTCGCCCACAAAACTTTCTCAAAAACTGTTGGACAGATGTTCACGGGACTTTCATTAGTACACAGCGAACCTTATAAATAGTAATTGAGGTTATTCTATTTTAGACTAGGTGTTACCCACGGCTTCGTCTGTATGAAATTCAGCAAAAATATGTTGTTCACTGTAAACATGTGAGTATTCACCGCGTTTTAGTATATAAAATTTTATATCTTGATTTATATATCTGCAAGATTCAAGACGTCACAACATTCATTGTTTACAATTTAATACAATAATAATTATTAACAATTTTGAAGATAGAAGAGGTATTTCCAATAAGATTTTACACCACAAACTTATTGACAATATTGGTACATTATATAATTCATTCATTATCTATTTTTAAGTCATTTTTTCATTAGTTCTTTGTACAGTGTAAGTGAGCACTGAGGTAGTTATATGGTTGGTTAACGTTCCAAATTTGTTGGTTATGATAATCCTCATTAATTACACTTTTAATTAATATCTATATATCTAATGTACACGTTATATGTTACTGTCAGTAGCGTGTGTGTCGTACTTACAATAGTTTTTAAAGAACATTTCTATAATTATACATAGTTTCATATGATTTAATAATTCTTTAATACAATTTAAAAAAACGCGTGCGGAGCTACGGGTACAACTAGCCAGCAATATATTTGGAATCTTAACCCACCCTATAGCTACCTCAGTACTCACTTCTACTGTATAAGGAACTAATGAAACAATTACTTAAAATATTATTATAAAAAATAACATTTACATTACATTTAATATACATTTCCATTATATAACTATAATGTGATGGAATGTGTTTGTGTGTGTGATATGTTATAAAAATTTTGTGACTATACAAAAAAAGAAATTGTATTATGGCACTCTTTACGTCATACGTTTATGGTCTAAGATTTTATTAGGAAGACCTCGTCTATCTTTAAAGTTACTAATAATTATAACGACGAATTGCAATCAATAAGTTGATAATTATGTCTCTAATTAAAAATAAAGAACGAGTAGACGTCTTGCTAAATTTCATACATATAAAGTTGCGAGTAACATCTAGTCTAAAATAGAATAACCTCAATTACTTTTTTTAAGGTTCGCTGTCTACCATTGAAAGTCCCGTGATAGTCGATCTAATGGGGTCGAGGATAGCATTACCGGCGAAGCCACGGTTAACAGCTAGTATAAAATAAAATTACTTGAATTACTTTTCATAAAGTCAGCTATCTGCCAATGAAAGGTTTCTTGAAGATTGGTTTAACCGTTTCAGAGATAGTACTGCGGGTGAAGCCATGGTTAACAGTTAGTCTAAATTAAAATTCACAAAATTACTTGTTATAATATTTGCTATCTGTTAATAAAAGTTCTGTGAAAATCGGTCTATCCGTTTTGGAGATAGCATTACAGACAAAGCCAGGGGTTAACACTAAGTCAAATTTAGAGTAGCCTATGTCACCCACTGTAATTTCAGCTATCTGCCAGTGAAATTTCTGTCAAAATCGGTCCAGCAGTTTCTGAGATTACCCGGAACAAACAGACAGACAGACTGACAAAAATTTTAAAAATTGCATTTTGATATCAGAAAAGTGTATACTTTCTTACCCATCAGTGATTTTTTTTTATTTTGATGTTACATACAGATACTTCATTTTTATTATATGTGTAGGTAGATAAGAAAGATACTGAATCAAAAGCCGTTTAAACGTAAGGTTTTCCAAAATTGTAAAAGTTTTTGAAGGAAGCAAACAATTCGTTAGGAAAGATTTGCTTGAATAATTTAGCGTAAATACAAATCTTTCGCTCGATTTGCAATTCACATAACGACCGTCGGCTTACATTATTCATTTTATTTTTAGCATTCCGCTTTCAGGTGAAATGGTTTTAACTCGGTTTCACCACAAACAATGTTTTAATTAAATTGATTGATGTTCGGTAGTGTTTAATAATTTGTATGGACTTTAACAATTTAAACCGATATCGGAGTATATTAATAGCATCATTAAATGGTGTTCGTCGATCAGCAAACGGTAAAAATTTAAACAAAGAGCTGATCGGAAAATAAATAACAAACTCGGTCGCGGCTACGCTTGTATACATTTGACCTTTACCCTGGGAACAATACCCTTTTTTTGGATGCAAGGTATCATGTGTCCTTTTCTATACCCCAGACGATATATATGCAAAATTTCATGAGCAGCGACTAAATCATTAAAAAAAGAAATTGTAACAAACATTCGCATAGGTTAATCAAAATTAAACTACAGTACCTGGGCCACCGAGCCTAGCTTGGTTCTTTAAATACCATTTTTAAATCAAAATAAACTGCTAGGTTTGCCTCAAAAAATTAGCATTTTTCTACAAAAAATAAATACTAAAAACGGTATCCCTTTTGCTTTCACTTTTATTGGAACTGGGGCTATACGGATTCTCGAAGCAACCGATTTCCTTCTGAGCTATTTTTGTTATGACAGCGGTGGCGAAATTTCCCTTTATATTCTACCTGTATATTTTAATTGCCTAAAAACGCAGTTAAAAAAGTTTTGTATTAATAAAATCTACCTAGATCGATTTATCCATCCCAAAACTACCTACATACTAAGTTTCACAGAAAAATATGACGCCGTTTCCGAGATCCTAAATATATAACAATATAAAAATATACAAGAATTGCACGTTTAATGATATAAGATGTATGCATATATAGATAGATATATTTATAACTTCATTTTATAAACCTTCTGAAATGCTAATTACTATTCTAATAATAATTACTATTCTGTTTATTCTCAGATAGTGTCAACTTTTTTATAAATTACATCTAAAAGCAAACAAAATTACTCCCAAACAAAGAATTCCTTTTCACGTAAGAAAAATCCGATGACCTCAATGGTTGTTGCGGTGCGGCCTCAAAGTACTCATTTTGTTTGTTTTATGTAACAATTAAGGGGCGAATAACAGCGAAAGGGGTACTTTCAGACACCCAACCTGAACCATTCGAGTTCCAAAATTAAGCTTTAGTGTGTTGAAAATTTTTATATAAAACACCGAGGAAAGTTATGCACTTTATAAAATATAAAAGCTAAATATTTTGTGTTAAAATACTTCTCTTTGTTAGTTTTAACCAGGTTTGGTTTCACTGGTGAAAATATTAACTACATAAACATTGAAACAGATTTTCTTTTTTTTTTACATTTGATTTTTATATCTGATGGAAGTTATTTTCTGCCAGTAAATATTAATTGTATATTCTATATGACTATGTGTATTATTTTTTACTGGTTACTAAATTTTTATGTAATTACTTTGAACACAGGAAAATGTTTGAATCTGTACTATTCTAAACTTCGAGATAGTGTATGTGTGTTTGCAAGGATTAAAACCTTTTTAAAAAAGATCATATTTTAGTTTTATAGCTTATACCTTGAGGAATGATATTGAATATCTAACATCATGCTGCAATTCAATCAGACAGGCTAGAATCAAACAGAAGAGTAATTCCTATATAAATTGTAGGGTAAAAGTGTGTTTTAAAGCTATGTTTGTGGTTCGACGCGGAATTGCGGCGAATGAGGGTATGGAAAATCAAAAACCAGTAAAACCACAGCTTATAATTACAATGTAATAAAGATATTGCATTGTTTTACTTAATAATTACTTATTATATATGCAATTATTTCAACTGTGAACAAAGTATAAACTAGTGACTTTGGTCACGGTAATTATCATAGAAAAAGGGAATAACAAAAAACATAGCATGAATTTAACTTTTTGAAAGAATTCTTGTAATCATATCTAAAGTTACAGTGTTCGTCTTTTACAAACATATTCATAAACTTCACTTTTATGTCAGAGTACTATAAATATAATTAAAGATAAGGCCGTACACCTAAATACCATATATAGGTACCCATAGTTGTGAGTAGGTTAAAGTTACAGCAACCAATCGCAAGACATACTTCCGTTTTCTAAGTTCCCGCAACTGCGCCCGTGCTATATGAAATATTTCCCGTTTAGAGAAACCCAAAACGGGAGTAATAATTTCTCCACGTATTCTATATTGCTTCTGAAGTGCGAATTAAACGGAAGGTGTTCATATGAAACATATTATATGGTATATTAAATTTTCAAGTAATAGCGTATTAATCACATTAACATGATATACCTATAATAAATGTTAGAATATAAACATCAACATTACTTTAAAATAATAAAAAAAAAACTAATATTAACAAAATATAAAAAAATATAAATAAGCGATTTTGATAAATTGTTGTACCTATATGATAAGTATTTGTAATATTGATGAATAACAAAAATGATCAACAATACATAAAAAAGAAAAAAAAACTGAAACATCTAAAAATATCTAAATACTACTGACCTTAAGGTTTTTTATATGAAAAGTAATCTCTATATTGAAATTGAAAGGATATAAAATGTATCATTAAAGTATTTTCAAATCGTACACAAAATTATTTTCATGAGTAAACATTTAAAATTGTGAGTAATAGTTTAAAAAATCGTTAAATAAACTAACAAAATAGCACCAAATAAAATAAAAACTCGAAAATAATTAATACTTCGTAAACGCGCGTCGAAGTACGGGCTGGTGATATAAATACACCCACATTAAGGTTCATATACCTTTGTCAATGATTATATTATGTATAATGTATGTATGTATAAATTCAATTTGCACAAAATATATTATTGTAATAACATAGATTATAAAGTACGCTTTATATACATCATATCATTTGAGTATACCTTAAACGTAATTTAAGGAACGTTGCATTATTTGTCAGACAGAAAATGTGTGAGACGACTGTAATTGCGTATACACGACGCAGTATATTACCAATCTGATCGTGATGGTTCACTTTTTTATTATTCAATACGCCGGAATTTTGACTTCAAAAGCCAAAATATTATAATATACAGTTCCAACGCAGCTATAGCTTAAATATGGATACATTTTTGTATACATACTCAAAATTGGTTATTTTGACTCGGGCCAATATTAAAATTGTAATATGTACAATCGTTTCCAAGCGTGAAAAACGTTTCACTCTCAGCTGAGAAATATTTTCTAATATATTTTCATTTTATTAAGGTCGATGAAAGGTGAAAATTTAATTACGTCGTGCATTCAACTGCATAATGATCTAAAGGTCATTTAGCAATATTATATTGAGGGGAAGTTTGTTCGTATAGTATAACATATTACTTGTTACTATAATATACTAAACTAGTTGTACCCGCGGCTCCACGTGTTTTTCTTATTAATGTGTTTCTTATTATTAACTAGCGGGCCCGGTAGACGTTGTCCCGCTCTGTTTATAAAAAAAAATCCTTGATAAATTATATACCAGAATATTGCTCATTAATCACTTTATCCACTGGTAAAAACAGCATGAAAATCTGTTCAGTAGTTTGAGTTTATCGCGAACAGACAGGCAGACAGTCCCCTATTGACTTTGTTTTATACTATGTAATGATATATGTAATGACTATTCAGTTTTGAAGTAATGGGTAATGTGTAAATAACAACTTGCATTTTTTTGTATCGTAGGAGGCAAACGGACAGGCGGGTCACCTGATGTTAAGTGGCAACCACCGTCCATAAACACTAGCAACAACAGGGGAGTCGCAAGTGCGTTGCCAGCTTGTGTTTGGGGGAGGGAGATAGGATGAGAGGAGGGTGGGGAGGAGTGTGGGTTGGAGGGAGGGAGGGGAAATGGGCCTCTGGCGCTCTCACTGACTGAACGAAACGTAACAATGCAAGCACTATTACTCCACGTCGATGTGTCTGTGGGTCTGGTGGTATTATCCCGGGGCGAACGGACCCATCTATGATGAAACCAGTAATAGCTTCAACATGGTTCTACCACTTTGAATGACGGGTGATTGCACGGTACAGAGTTAATAACTACAATAAAACTAGCTAAGCTCGCAGATTTGCTTGCATTAATAAAGGTTTAATTTGTGAGGATAGTATACTATTCTATATAAAAAGTACGTCCGTATGTTTTATTCTGAAACCCTGACAATATTATAAATAACATTAGGAATGGTTGAAAAACTAAAGCGAGATAACGTAACAAAAAAACTCGTATTCGGATCTATAATATTAGCCAGGATTAGGGTGGACAGCATAATAGCTTTATTCACGAAAATAATGCTTAAGTTTACCAGCTTTTATGGCGGTCGGTCAAACGATGTCAGTCTCAAGTATACATTTTTAGGTTTTATAACGTTTAAACACAATTTCAACTGGTGTTAAACAGTGATCTAACTGAAGATGGAAATATATTAATATTAACCTCTCGGCTGATTTTTTAAGATCCAGATTGAAAATGGCGGACCTTGTTTTGATATTTTGTTAATTTTTACAAATACATTAGGTAATTTTTTACTGTTCAACTTTTTCAAATTTTGTAATAAATTTGGTTTTTTTTTATTTATGCTGCCAATGGTCTATTAACCAGTGCATCATAAGGTCGACATCCCTTTGTAAGAAGCCTAAACTTATAAATTAAAATGCTTTTGGACAGTCCGGGGGTTAATATAACTGGTTGCTAATGTCGTTGTCGACAGATATCTGGTAATAAATATGAACTGTACATTTTACCTTTAGCTACCTAGACGGGCATTAGAAAATGTTCCACTATCGTACTATAGTGTCTTCTTACCCTTATCCTACCTAGGGTCGGTACAACATGTTTGTCATGTTGTGGTGTATGATTTGGCTTCATTTTTATGATCAGCCCCCTACTTGACATGAACCCTCCTTGGGATTATTTTGTTGTACCACTATACGTTTATGATTAATAAAAATTATTATGAAGTCTCATAGGATCTTTTAGCTTTACAATTTTTCTGTAGGCTTTAGCTTTGCTATATAATGATAGTTTATGTTTGAGCGTCATTACCGTTCCGGTTGAAAACGAAGTTCATCAAGATATATGGTTTGCTTGCTATATTGTCATTTTTAAGTAACCGAAAACTAGCCAACTTTAAACTGTTCTCGACGACTGCATTTTCGGTTTTTTTTCAGGACTTGCGGCTTCGGAGTTTTTTAATTTAGGTGTTTTAGTTAAACAATGGTGACTGTCATAACATAATTCGCCTGGGTACTATAATATCATCATAATATTTTCCGTTGCTGAATCTTGATCTTGATCTTGACCTCATTGGGGTGTAAGGGGTGTCGAATAACATCATAAGGTTTGAGACATCCAAACCAACCTCAGGTGCACGTGGTGCATCCTGCTGAATAACGAACGAGGCAATGGCGCAAGCGGAGTGGTAGGGTTTTACAGCCTGACTGGGTCGCAACCACCATGTATATGGCGGAAAAGCCCGTAATAGTGATTCGCGTCTACGGGTCGCGTTTCGGGATCAGCCTGTGCATATCCAGCTTATTACAGGCCGGCATGATAGTGGCGACCGGCGATGGACAGTGTGTCAATCGGTGGTCGCTATTATTTTTGGATTGTACTGTGCTTACCATCAGGCATAGTGCAGTCACTTTGCCGTGCTACAATAAAAAAAAATCTTGATCTCATTATAGAAAACGGACCCGTTGTATAAATATAGATACTTGACCAAGGTAACATTGAGTTGGCTAACTGAAAGTTGATAACTGAAAAACAGTGGCTAAAATAATGATTAGACGAATAAAATATGCTTTTTAAGATACGACATAACACGACCGAATTATATTGAACTACTTTTTGTGTGCGGCTTTGCTCGCATAAATGTAGATTTTATTTAGCCCTTGGAACCTGTCTTTTTCTGGTTAACAGCTAACTTATGTCCTTTTCAGTAATCCTGACAATGTTTGTATTATATAAGGTTTTGGATTCGATTAAATATTTAAGGCGTTAACAAACAAATAAACACTAACATTTGAATTTATAATATTAGTAAAGATACCATCCTAATATTCGTTTCTATGAAATACCACGCGCAATATATTTTTTTTTTTGTAAATAACAGGATTGTGGTTTTCATTTTTATATTTGCTCTACAAAATATTCTGTGAATGTTGGTCATTTTAAATTCTTTCCTTCCATTTTTCAACGTATAACGCTCTGCCCTCCAGATTGTTTTATTATAAACTTTTTCAGAATGTCGGGTTTTGCATACCTCTGTTTTGTTTCGTATCATGAATTCGTGAAATTAAAACTTTCTCTTTTTTAAATGTGAGAAGTTATAACGCGTGACTTTTTCTATATTATAAACTTTATATTAAAATGCACGTTATATTAAAATGGTGATTAATTATGTTCGTGTCTATACGAAAGTTCATTCTTGAAGTAATGTTTTAGAAGCTTAAAAAGTTTAATATAAGATAGAATCCGTAATAAAATTCGTTTGAGCTAAATAAACTTCTAAGAATACTTAAATTGGATTTAATACTTAACTGGATAATTATACTTAGCTATAAATTAGATTTTGAAATACTAACTGATACCCGCGACTTCGTCTGCTTTGTTTATTATTGCTACTATATATGTTAGGTACAGATTAAACACAAAAACAATTTAAAGCAAAAATATACTTGGTTTTCAAAGTTTCTAGTAGTATTTGCGTAATACGGGTACACAGACAGATCTCTTAGCATTTTATAAACAAAGGAGTTGTATTATGGTAATTATGTGTTAGCTAGACGAATCTTTAAAATATGTATATAACGGAACATGAGCCTCCCCATCTTGATTATTGTTCATTTTGTCGAATCAGAACGCGCGATAGTTTTAATGACGACCGCACGGCCGCTTGCTAACAAAAAGTGAGTCGTCTCGACATAACCGACTCGATGGTGCCTCTGTCACTAACTCCATCGAGCGCCGTCTGATGGCTCTGGCGTTCCGAATAGGATCGGATGTCGACATATATAATTATTGAAACATTATTTTAGCTAACTTTTCCTTAAAACTTAAAGATATAGAGATATTATTACAATTGTACATTTTATAATGTTTTATTTATAGTTGTGGTAAATTATTAATTTTAAAAATCATTTAAAGAAAATAATAGTGATAAATATGAATTCTGTTTAAAATTGATTTTTGTGTCTTACAAGATCCTAATTTACCTACGTATTTAAGTGTGATTAATTACAGTTAGACTGTATAGAACAATGCTGTAGATCAATCGGTAAAAAAGGTTCTAGAACGATATATTATTATAAATTTTCGTTCAGTTATAGAAATCTAATAAAAACGTCAAGTTTACGTGTTATTTATATGAGAAATCTTTCACCGTAAAAGGAAAGTTTATATCAAAGTTTCTAACTTCACCTTTCAGTAAATACGTTTTCCAGTGTCTACAATAATACTTCGGGGTGTTAGTGGAAAAAAAATCGTTTCGAATGAAGCCGTAAGGAGGTAAGAGCAGAATAGCTTTTATAATGAGGTATTATAAGTAGATATACACATTTGATCAGGTATATATATATATTTTTAGCCACTTGATGTTGTTTTAATGTCGGGTAGAGTTATACTGCGAACTTTATGTTTTAATGTCGGGTAGTTATACTGTGAACGACCCATATAAGGGGTGGCGCTAGTTGTGGCCACTCTTTCGGTGGCCGGTAAGGTGCAGTAGCTCTGTTCGAACTCGTGTCGGTTATTTAAAAAGTGATTCATTGTTATAATTGATTCTTATCAGATTATGTAAATTGGCCAGTTATGTTTTTAAATAATCAATTATTGTTGTTGTTTCAAAGAAAAATTCCTAACAATATATGTATTATATAATATAGGAGGCAAACGAATAGGCGGGTCACCTGATGTTAAGGGATCACCGCCGTCCATAGATACTAGCAAAACCAAGTCGCAAGTGCGTTGCCAGCCTGTGTTTTGAGGGAATGAGAGGAAAGGGGATGGGGAAAGAAGGAGAAGAGGAGGGAAGATTAGCCTCCAGCGCTCTCACTAACCGAACGAAATGCAAGAATGCAAGCATTGTTACTTCACGTCGGTTTTCTACGAGAGGGTGGTACTACCCCGGGCGAGCCGACCCATTCATTTTGAAATCAGTTATAATTTCGGCGTGGCTCTACCACCTAAAACGCTTTTGTTATTTTCTTGGTATTTCAAAGACTATATACTCAGATTGAGTAAAAAAAATACTTTGTTTTTTACACAATCTGAGTTCGATTTTGGGTAGAAATAAAAATATGTCACGTTCAATAGGCTCTTGTCTAATTATGTTTTTACAAAAATAAAATAGCATAAAAATGGAATATAAAAACAAATAACCATCATGTTATTTTTGTTAATTTTATTTCGCCACCTTTTACAAATTCGTTTGAAACTCCCAAATGGAATAACATTGTTATTATTTCAGCTATATTTATTTGCATAAATTTAATCAATGTTATGCTTTAATAAAAAACTCAATGTTTTGTTGACAATTGCCTTCGTCGTGATCGAGCTGGGAACAATAGAATTATGTTGCCGTAAACATGAACAAATTTTAATAAACTCATGATTCAATTTGTTATCTGTCCCTTTATACATTGTTTCACGAAAATCTAATCAAGCTGGCGAATAACAGAATAGGCGCACTCACAATATCTCTTAATTAAAATCAATCCTTCCTGTAAATCAATTTCCCTGGTATTTTTTTTCAATATAATACCCCTTTAAATAAACTTTTTATTTGCAACAAAATTATATTAATGATTAAAACGGTTTTTTTATACTAAATATCTTCAAACAGTATTTTAGAGGGGGTAAAGCTACGCTGAAGCTGTTATTAGTTCTAGTATGACACAGAAAACCGACGTGAAGTAACAGTGCTTGCATTGTTGCGTTTCGTTCAGTCAGTAAGAATGCCGGAAGCCCACCTCCCTCCCCCTTCATCCAAACACAGGTTGGCAACGCACTTGTGATGACCCGCCTACTCTTTTGCCTCCTATGACATAAACAAAGTATTTAAAAAGGACGTTGTACGAAAAGTGTATTGCAAACGTTTATTTATTCATGTATTTATTACTTCAAATCTATTCAAGCATTTTAGTAATGAAAAAATCAATCAATTTTATGTCATATCTGGATAAATAAAAAAAACTGTAACTTAAATAAAAGTTACAAAAACCTAAAAGGGCTAAGTTAATATTATTTTTACTCATAATCCTGTTTTCATAAATTACTTACTAATTACTGGACCCAAAAATTAACTCTGTTTGCTTAACAAACTACAACCAATCCCTTTTTTGTACGAAATACTTTAATATATATAAAATATATTAAAATATTAAGCCTCCCATACAATGTTTCAGGTTTTATCTGGTGATATAAACTTTGTGATATAGGTACACTAAAATAAATTTTGGAAGATAAGACTGTCGTCCTATAAATATCATTAGTACTCCAACTACGTTGAGACTGATCACTGTTCCATTGCGAATCCTGTGTTTTTGAGGATAACAAAAAGGAAAATAATTTGTCCTTTTTAATCAAATTACCGTAACCACAACCAAAAATATATTAATTTAGGTTATAACTCCACTACTGTTGATTAATTGTTATGTAACCTTAATTAAATTACAGCTAATAGCTGGCATCTTTTATCGAAATTAAATTTGAGCGTCTCTTTCGAATTAACTTAATTAAAAATAACTGGAAGAGTATTTATTAAGTTAAAAAATAAAATATAAACACTAATTAATTGAGACAGAACATATAGTTCCCTTAAATCAAAAACTTTTCATATATAAACCAAAGACACGAGTTAGTATTTTAAATAAGCTCTTTGATGAACGGCATTTTTAAATAATGTACTTACTTTGTTAACTTACTTTACCATGCATATATAAGTTAATGAATCATTTAAACATATTGTATAGTCTTTCAGTATTAGTAATTTTTTCATACGAGAATCAAATATATGGGATTTATATAAAAGTATCTGAACAGTCACTATGTTATTAAATTTATAATAAAATGGCAGTTAAATATCCGGACAGGAAATTAAATAGGAATCAGAACAAATTCCATTATAAACTCTCATCAATCACTAGCGTTAAGTGGTAACGTTACATTCCATGTGAGAAACACGAAAAACTGCGTATTATATTGAAAAAAAATTCGGCGTTGCCTGCAAAAAAAAACGAACCAAAATTTCTAATATATTACGTTGTAATATATGAGTAATTACTTTAACACTATTTGTAAAAAATTAAATACATTTTATGTAACCAAAATCAATATTAAATATTTCGTGCGTACCAAAATAATATTGCGGTATATTCAAAAATTATGTGACTTCAAATGTTGTAATTATTCTGTTGAATGCAGTATTTAATAAATGTTTGCAGACAAATTTATACTATAAACTTAATATGCATAAGTTTTTAAATGACCCTTTACTTACCAGGTGTTATGAATATTTTTAGCTAATAGCTTTGTAACGACGCTATTTTGACAGACATTATTTATAGGTATTCATAAATAAGAATCCACATAATTATTCAATAAAAACAAACCAAGGATTTTATTTACATAAGGATTTTAAAACGTAAAATATAATCAAAGGTAACACATTGGGGCTCTTATACAATGTGCTTAAAACGCTAGAGCGGTTTGGGGATTGTTAAGAACTCCGCGACAAAAGACTTCGGGGTGATGGAGCTCATTCACTCCGAGTCAAGATAATAAAAGTATGTTATACTGTAATAGACTATATGAATCTTAAGAATATAGCACGCTTATTTCACAAATTGCTAAAATAATAGAAAGACAAAGAAAAACAGACAAGTAATAATAGTACAAAAAGATTAAAGTAAACATGAATACAGAGTAATTACTGACAGTATAAAATTACTGAAATAAAAAAAAAAACTGATGGCAGAATGTATTTTATAAAGTATTTATTTATATACCGAAAACAACTAAGATACTGAAAAACGAAACTTCAACTGAAAATAAGTCAGGGTATTTTATTTTATATATTTTTAATGTAATATTATTATTTGACAGACAAAAGTATATTATTATCAAAACACTTTATATCCTACACTGATATGTTAATTAATCACGGAATATTGCCCGTGTAACGTGTTTCGTGTTACAATAACGTAGTATGATTTACGGAAACTATTCAAAATTTGTCTGATAATATTGCGAGTACGTTACTACTTTTGATCCTTTCATAATTCATTACTATTTACTGGCCATTAATAATCAAACATACCAGGTGAAAAGTAAGACACCCGCAGTAATCTAGGACATGACACTTCATAGTCACATTTAACACATCAAAAATTAATATCAAAACAAATACTAATAGATAACAAAAAAACCTGAGGTAAAGTTTGGTATAAGAATTACAAAAGTATGAATAAATAAACTTATCAAATTAAAATACTTGGTTAAATCACCGGTGATAAAACCTGCAGGTGGCGACACGGAGTTAATAACTTTTAATAACAAAACGGACAATAAACTCCTTTTCTTGTTCAAATTTCAACATTTATCTTTTTTAGTTGGTTAGTTTCAGTTTTACTTCACCCAACAGTCATTGATACTATGCTTTAACATAGACGCTTGGGAAGATGAGTATAGTTTTTGTCTGTTTCTAGATAATTAAGGCAAATATTAAGCATATATCTTTTATTGATTTAGAACGAGAACCCCGTGCAGAGTGTCCTCCATAAATATTGCCACTGTCTAAACATTCACCTGGTATATGCGATTTATGTTACTGCTTTGTAAGCTAATCAGTTGAATAAAGTGCTTCCATCATCATCATCAACTTCTTAGTTTTATCCAACTACAGTACGGTTGGCACATGTTTCTTCTTTCACTTTTTTCTTTTATGTATATATTTCCATCAAATCTAACAATTTCTTCAGCTTTTATTTACATATTACCTTTCTAGTTATTTAAATTTCACCGCTCCTCATGATATGTCCATGTTACGCTAACTTATGTTATAAACTCTGTATAGCATCTACTATAATTGTCTCTATATTTATTGGTTCAAGTAATTAATTGGTACAATTAATCTTTCTTTTCGATTGAGATGTAGAAATTACTGCAATTAACTTCGACATTTGGTTTAGCAGTTAAATCTATAATTTACGGTGAATTAAATTAATATTTCAATTAATATATTCCGTGAGTAAATGCTCCGGTAGTACCCCGATAAGAACATACTAATGCAAATCAAAAGCACCTGTGTTCATAATATATAACAAGGCCATAATTTCAATGTTATCGTGATTATTCCTGTTATTAATTCACTTAACCTCAAAAGCAACGAACGTAAAGCACACACGGACCACAGGTAGCGTATTTAATCCTTTATAATTCAAGCTCTGATGGGCTTACAAAAACCAACATGTAATTGAATATTAAATAAAAGTAAAAAGGCATCATCCGTGGCCCTGAATATTAACAATCCTGTTGCCTAAGAGAATTAGACCCTTATAATCCAACCCTTCAGTTTCATCCTTGGCTCAACCCTTGTGTGATTGACGTTTCAGCAGCGATTATTACGTGGGACTCTTGGACCTCTCTTTACAGGAGCCCGGCTTATTCGCAGAGTTTTTCAACCGAGGTATTATTTGAAGACAATCGCAATATACTTCAAAGGGTTTCCTTATTTGAAGTGAGTCCACGAGCGGCTCTGAGCTTAACAATTTTATCTGTAATCGCAAACTCATAGGTTTTATCAAAGAGGGTATTAAATAATATTAAGCCAGTTTTATTTATTCAGCGATTTATTTTCAAATATATTACTGGTAAATTTTGAAGGTGTTATTTAGATTGGATATAACGAATGAAGTGACTTTTCTGTCTTTACATATTTGGAGATAATAATAAGAAGTGCTTTTTTTAAATGAATAATTATCTGCTTTGAGATTTACGATATGGTATGTTAAAGTTCCGTTAGCATAATGTTCGTTATAATAATCTGAAAATGCAATACCAATGTCAGTACCAATATTGAACGTATGCATCAGTTTAGTCTTAATAATTGCTTAGTTTGTTGTCTCTGTTTAAATTATTTTTAATTTAAAGTTTAAACTGGGGGCGTTCTAATAATGACCTGTTGGTGACAAAATTTATTAATATATTTCCCCACGTCTTCTGCGTGCTTTTCAGTATATTCAGCGCAAACATCCCTTTTACCGCCCCAGATTATCTCTATGGTAAATTTCGTTAGCGATCGGTTCATATGTTTAGTAGTAAAAATGTAACAAACAAAATCATTTCGCATTTATATTTAATACTAACTATTACCCGCGACTTTCATCGCGTTAATGTAGATTTTACCTATCTCTTTAAAATAGTTTTTGTTTCTGGGTGTAAAGTACGGTATCCTATGTTCTTTTTTGTGCCCCTGACATCGTCTATGTTAAATTTTATAATAATTGGTTGATTAGTAAAGTGATTTAGATAGTGTTAGTTACATAATGAAAACTAGGATAAAACGTGAATTGTCTTGTGCGGCGGCCTTCACGCTCGCCGGCTCCCTTCCCTGGGAGCTGGAGGCAGGAGTTCTTGCCGCCGTGTACGAATTCACGGCGGCGAGGAAATGCAGTGGGGACCCTCCGGCTCCCAGGGAGATAGAGGTTAAAAGGAGGGAGGTACGGGAGGGGGCGATAGAGAGGTGGATGGAGGACCTGGCGCACGCGCGCTTCGGGACGTATACCGTCGACGCCGTCCGCCCGGTCCTGCGAGAATGGATAGGGAGGAGTTGGGGCTCCCTGACGTTCAGGTTGGTGCAGGTACTGACCGGGCACGGCTGTTTCGGGTGGTACCTGCACCGGATCGCCCGCAGGGAGCCGACCGCCGCCTCTCACGAGTGCGGCGCTGAGGAAGACACCGCGCAGCACACGCTTTCTGAGTGTGTTGCGTGGGAGGGACAGCGCCGCACTCTGGCGGCGGCGGTAGGGGGGAATTTGTCGCTGCCGAGTGTGGTCTCCGCCATGCTCGGCAGCGAACAGGCGTGGCGAGCAATGGCCTCCTTTTGCGAAGAGGTCATCTCGCAAAAGGAGGCGGCGGAGAGGGCCCGCGAGGTAGATCCTCTAAGTGGCCGTCTCCGCCAACAGAGGACCGGCAGGAGGAGGCGGCGTTTTGCCCAACTCCTCCTGCCACCGTAGCCGGACCTGAGGGGATGCAGCCGGGGGGCTCTTCCCTTCATTGCACAGGTCCGGTGGACGAGGGGAGGCAGCTGGTGTGTACCCAGTCTACCTCTCTATAGGTAGGAGCCCGGCGGCTACCTTCCGCCGGGCGGACCGTTGGGGTGGCCTTACAAGGTTGATTAGCTAGAACGATCCCTTGCCGCCCCAACAACAAGGTCTGACGGTACACCGTGGGGTTTTAGTCCGTGCGAGTCGGACATAACCCACCCTCTCCCCCGGGAGGGTGGGTATCCATAAGGGATTTCCCCACGTAATAAAAAAAAGGATAAAACGTGAATGTGATATTATTAAGGTGCGACTTTATTGTTATATGTATACACTATAATTACTAAAGAATGTACATAATATGAAATAAAACCTAATGAAAACATATCTGACAGTGGATCAAATAATATCATTACGTAGTTTTAATTCTAATTTTTTTTATATCATAGGAGCCAAACGAACAGATGTGTAACCTGATGTTAGGTGATCGTCACTGCCCATGGACACTTGCAATACCAAGTGCGTTGCCAGCCTGTATTGGGAGAGGGGGAGGGGAGGAAGGGAAGAGGAGAGGGGGAAGGAACGCAAGCACTGTTACTTCACGTCGGTTTTTGTGAGAGGGTAGGACTACCCCGGACGAAACGACCCATTTATGCTGAAACCAGTAATAGCTTCAGCGTGGTTCTACCAACAAAAGAAGTTCTATATGTTATCTATTCATGTAAATTTATATTATAAATGATATTAGAATTAGTGTTAACATCACAACGTTGGACTCTAATGGTCCAATATCCAAGAATAGCAGGAATATTCATAAGTCTACATATCTTTATTACTTGTAGATGGGAGTGTTAGGTCGATGTCGCGTTTGCGTATAATGTCGTACAATGTGTTCCGAGGTAACAACTTGGGGTTATGAGGTTCTCGCGGTGCCACAGATAAGGCACGCCGGAGGCTTTTGGAAGGTACTTGGAGGATGTAATAAGGCGGCCACAGTAATATGAAGCGTGTTTATTTGACACCTATATAAACAATGTTTACGCATACCAGTTTGCATCAAGGATCCAATTAGTTTCATATGCGTTGTCGTTTCCGAAACCGACGTGAATAAATTCAACGTGCATGAAAAGAGACTTGACAACTCGCGTACGATCAGTGGCAACAGAGCATACATTGTCTAGCGGCGTGCGGTTGAAAATGTTTTTACAGCGTTTTTTTCACAACACGTAGCATATCACTTAGCGGGAAGAGTGAATTTTAATGTTTAAAGCATATTATTCACACGGAGCGTTTGTATTAAAGATCACACTGTCGCTGTCAAACTATGTGATATGTGTACTTTTTGGAGGTTTCAACACTTTAACTATTATGGCTAGCTTATTAACCAAATTTTAAAATATATTAAAATTTGATTTTAGAGTATCAATTAGTTTAGTATTTTATTTCTCTTTCTGTTTCAATATCCTTATTTTTGTATTTTTATGTTAAATCTTTTAAATATGTAAAATAGTTTAATATTAAGTTTTAGTAATATTTAATTTACTGTTGTAGCATGCCGTGGTTGTCTCTAAATATGACTACATTTATAATGAAACTCAATAGTCCTACTTTTTATATATTTACTAGTACAATTGATTATAGTAAATGTAACGCACATTTGTGATTCTATTAAAGAGTTTTTATTTTCCCATTTGCACGCTAACGTAATGAATTATTTGTTGGAAAAAATATATCATATACTATAGTAACTGGTGTTCATGAATTCATTATAGTGAAAAGGTTTTGTTGTTTTGTAGGAATGTCATGTTTTATCTAAACTTATTATGGTCTGTCGTTTATTTGTAACTTTATCATTACTGCTTAGCTATTATGAGAAAGCATAATGATATAACTTTATATTAATTGATGTGCAATTATTTATACCTTAATACTGGTATATAGTAATGCGTATAGCAGATCAACATTAAATCTCGTACAACAGTTTTTTTTTTTTTTTTGAGGACGTATTACACTAATTATTTTACAATAAATTGTCTTCAAGTGAAAACAAAGAATATTATGAGATATTTATTGAAGTCATACTTCTTTTGGCGCATTAGGGAAAAATGATGAAATAAATTTTACGACGCAGACGCACACTGTCACGAAAAACCGACACCCGGAAGTTTGCTATAGTCAACATTTTGTTTCTTTGTATTAAAACTTTCAATGTATTAAATACCTTTTTTCTATTGTTAGTGTCGTTTTATCTACAAACGTATTCTACGGTTTACTATGTTTCCTTTTCTGCTCGATTACATATTACAGTAGATAATAGCAAACATGTGTGAAGGTGCGGGCAAAGCTAGCATTATACTTACTACTAGCTGATATCTATGACTATCTGCGTCATTGTATCATAACAATACACTGCTTGCCCCACTTCTTCATAGCTAGAAAACCGACGTCACTGAACGCATAAGATTCATAAAATTCGTAGTTGCTTAAAACTCTGCTAACGTTATATTCAATGAAGCTATTAAGATAATTTTTCTTTTATATGAGGACTTAGTGCACAATAAAACCAGAATAATTTAACTGACATCTATGCAGTAGTTCTGGAACAATGTACGAACAATGCCATCGTAGGCCTCTATCATTTTATTAATAAAATAAATATAAAAACAATTATTATATTCGAATTATGAAAGGAGCTCACACATTAATTACCAAAAATAACAATAAAAGATTCGTAACACATATATATACTTAAAGTTTTTTTTCTTTATTTGAAACGGAATTATTTCAAGTCTATTCGAGATGCGCGATTCATTATGCCCGCAGTTGCAAGAGTAGGGCGCTGTGGAGTAAGAGGCAAGTTTTAATAATGTAGGGCGGTTGGCAAGCCTGGTGCCGTTTCCTTCCATTCATCTCTCCCCTTTCCGGTTGGCGCAATTAAAACGGTGGCTTGTTCCGGCACTTAAAAAACTTTTAAAGTATAGGCATAGACAATTTGAATTGTACTTACATATTGTTCCGAATAACTGAAGCCAAATTTTATATATAATTATTTGCAGATATGTGTATCTTCCTTTTAATACTAAAATTATAGGTAAATTGTATCTATATATAATAACCTACAAAGCAGAATTTTAAATTCAATTATGTAATTAATAAATCGTACGAATAAAAATACTAATCTAATTTATTATTTTGTTATACATGATTTTTAATGACTTATCTAATTTATACAGGGTGGAATTTTTTAATACCATCTAGAGGAAAAGTACTCTAAATAATAGAGATAGCAAATTTAGCAAATATTACTCCAAAGAAACAGATTTTAGTCGGTTCGATTCCCGGGTGAAGCAATAGAATTTTCGAAAATCTTTGAATGCAGTTTTATATCTTTTCAAAAATAAAGGAATGGTTCTTCTGCTTTTCCTGTAGATGGCATTTAAAAATTCTAATCTGTATATGGTTTCTTATAAAAACTTGTAGAACATCCGAAAGAGTATTTACTCTCTTAAAACTTATTAATACATAGTAATTTAATGATGTTTCCTTTTATACTAAAACATTATCTATACAAGCGGATATAGTATTTATAAACTAATATAGTAGAAACACATAACCGTTTTCAAAGTTTCGTTTGTCACGTTGTCAACTAACTATCCAACTTTAATTATAATTTTGCCTGATACTGTCAGCTGAGCTTGCATTAGCAAAACGTGACTGACGTAACCGCCGACTTTTGATTATACTAGGAACAGCGTCGCGTTGTCGCCCGACTCTGCCGGCTGCTCACACTTCGATCATTCTGAAAATGTCTGCATCATTCGCGTGTGGCTGAAACCATTCACCGCTGTGTAGAAGTTCCGCTACGCGTGATTAATGGTCTCGCGTTCCCCCGACATTGTGTTTTTGTGATGCAAATAACTCGAGCCGTCGGAACAAGGAAAATTGAGTGGGAGGACCGAGCAGTACCGCAGTTTCAATTGCTTCGCCGCTGAATACTGATGAACCGTTTCAGTTCCTGGTATTATCTCAGTTGCAATGTTTATGGGGCAAAGTGGTTGATATAAACGTTCCGATTTGTAACTCGCAGGTTGACTTCGATCTGATTTCGAGTTCGGAATCATTTAATGTCAGCTACTTGAAATTAGAGTGGTACAAATTTTGAATTTTGTGTTTATGATTTATTGGTAATTTATGCTATGATTGAGATAACAACAAAAAAGAGGCGAAATGTTCCCTTTAAATGAATGTAATGAAATAAAATGACAAATGAACAATTAAACGTCAATATGTTGATAATAGTTTGGAAGATCTCACTAATTTGTTATTCACTCATTCACTTTTTATGTGGAGATTTTTTAAACCAAATTTTTCATTTTCGCGTATGATTTTTCAACCATTCTCTTAAATATTAACCTTGCCCTAACTACAAACATAACAAAAGAAGAACTAGTCAAATATATGTATCTGTTAATGCGTGAACTATGTGTGCGTAAATATATCATTGGCGCAAATACAATCGGAATTAAAATTTTAATTTATATAGATTAAAAAAACACAAAAAGTGGTAAATAATGACACTAATTATAAAGAGGTAACGTGTATGGACTTATCTATATAATACACCTATATGTGTTATATACGTATGTATAAAAACAAAGTGAGAACCTTCCGAGTTAAAGTTTTTGCGTAATCGTTAACTATGCAAACATCAGATGTCTTTTCAACATTTCGTAATTTCAGAACGATTACTTTTTTTCTCCTAAAAAGGCGGTCGTAACAAAAACCTTTCGTAAGTAATTAAGAAGTTCGTGAACACCAGCTCATTGGCATACTTTTGGCTTGTAATACGCAGTTAATCTTAGCAAAAAAATTGGCGCTCTCTGACGTTATAATTCACGAGGGCCCAACCGACATCACTGACAAGGGTGAATTTCTTATGAGGAATACGTGTATTTGTCACAAAAATCTATATGTATATTAGGGTGTGCGTGCCTCGCGATTCTGCTTCGATAAGACTGTGCCGACCCGGTTCTTTATTGATTATAGTCTGACTACATTACCCCATTATTTCAATAGCCATTATTCTCTTGAATACGTAATTTGTATCTTCTTAGCACCTTTAAATTGAGATATATCTATGGCATTGAATCAGAGAAATAAATTTTTATTAGTATTTAAAAGTGTAAGTAAGTGAGTTAACTATGATTTACAATTAATTTGCTTAAGTTGAGATTAGATATATATATATAAATTTAATAAAACTAAATATATATTAAAGACTTGCTTTATAAAGGTTACGTCTTAGATGCACAGCGCTTGATGAATGGTCACCATCTTGCTCTTTGGTCTCGCTTTGATTAGGTTAGGTTAGACTTGCGAGAAAAGGATAACGCGAACTTGCCTCATGCGAGCGCGGTACATTTAGTACGAAACCTTTATAAAGCAAGTATTAAATACGTATTAATTTTTTGTTTGTAATAACACCGTATGAGTCACAAGTTAGTTAAGTCACTTTTGAGTGCTTTAAAATACTTACTTCTGGTACTGTCTCACATAGAGAAACTATGGTAATTCACTAGCTTAGCGCGAGCTATTCTTATCTGGCCCAGTTGTACGGAATGCTCCAGTTGTGTGGGAGACGTCCTTAAATCTTACGGAAACTCGAATTCAAGACTCGTTAAAAATTAGGAAGCCTTTAATTCAGAACATCGTTGCATAATTTGCTGGTGTTTTAGTTAATTTAAGCTTACATTGGGAGTGATATAAACCTTCTTTGTAGCAGTTCATGAAGTAGTAATTTTATCTCTTTTTGTTTAAATGTAATGTAGATTTGAAACACGTAGTGAGAACTATAGATTAAACATAATAAATACGTTTCCTATTTGTCAAGTTTTAGCAAAATTTAAGTAATGATACTGAATTTGAAAATATTGATTTGAGAAGCACCAGGTACTAATATAATATTTGAATATGACTCACTTAAAACATATGGAGCAATATGTACCTATTTATGAAAAAACGATTTCTGATTCAACATTGTAAATTTTATGGAATGTATTTTGAATTGGATTTAAATGTTAAAATTTAAAAGGTTGTTCATTTTAGGTTCGTTGAACGTGAATTTAAATGTTGATTCGTTTTCGTAAATTTTTTATCTATGGTATAATTATTGAATCTTAATTTATATTTTTATGCTAAAAATAAATAATGAAGAATGACAACTTGTTTTATTTATTAGTTGATTATTATTAAATCACTACATATTATAACACAAAGCTCTCTGCCAGGTCTGTCTGTATTTTTGTGATAAACTTAAAAACTACTAAACGGATTTTCATGCGCTTTTAAGCATTGGATACAGTAATTCATGAGGATGGTTTATGTATATAATTTATCAAGGTTTTTTTTATTATCAAGGGACAGAACGGGGCCACATCTTTCGGACCCGCTAGTTGATTATAATTAATTGATTATATAACACTGGTTTTGCAATAAGGCAATGAATAGAGAGTGTTTCAATAAGAAGATCATCTACTTCTAGAATGATATTTAAAAAAATAATATTGACCTATAAAACATTGTTTAACATATGCGGTCAATGTTTTAAATTCACATTTTAATTTAAACGACAATCATACCGGCCTGCGGCTCACAGGTTCTGCACTATATTCGGACTTGAGTTATAAAAAGGGTTCCGCTTCAACCCAACTAATACCCTTGTCATGTTGAGATGAAATTAGTTT
The DNA here is from genome assembly GCA_014332785.1 of Antheraea mylitta. Lineage (NCBI taxonomy): Eukaryota > Metazoa > Arthropoda > Insecta > Lepidoptera > Saturniidae > Antheraea > Antheraea mylitta. Next base: position 6,683,966 of record JACEII010000005.1, on the reverse strand, counting down.
AAACCGTGCAGCTGAGCTCGGACCCGCTCGGTTGTAATTTCATCTGACGATACAACATTAATATGCTTATAGACACCAATAATATCAAGGACAACTTTTGTTTCAGACATGCTGTATAACAATGGACTGTGTACATTTATTTCAATAGAACTTATGGAATAATAAAGCCGGAAAATCACGGTCCATGATCAAAGACGACCTCTCTATACTTTGTCTTGTATTATTTATCATTAGTATAGAATATTCAAGTTTCCAAAGTTCCTAGGAATAAACAAAGTTGCTAGGAAAGATTCCATAACATTTTATTATACTGACGTCGCCAATAACACACAAAACTTAGGCACACTGATTTTTTTCTTACGTTTTTATTTTTTATTGATTATTTATTTTACTATATTGATGTGGAACAACTATAGTTGAGGGTAAACCTGTTTCTTGATGTGTTGGGACGTGGCGACTCTTTACGCACTGAGCTCGCATACCTATAGTATATACAGTGTTGTTTACTACATTACACATTTGTTTCACATCTGTTTCACGTTCCATGAAAGCTATATTTTTTTATAACTAAGTTGGCAGTTAGAGGATTTAACTTGATAAATTTAATGTTGAGCACCAGTCTTTTTTATAAGAACTTTTTTGTCGAAATCGTAGTGTCATTGTATCTATTGTCACTGTATTTTTCTTTATTTATTATTTATATTACTATAATAAAACTGTAACAAGGCTGAATCTGTACATTTAATATTAAAAAAAAATTATAATCGGGGTAAACTATATTATCGATATAGAAGCCAAAAATAAGCTTTTTACAATTTTTGTTTGTCTGTCTGTCTGTCCCTGTGAACACGTATCACTCTGAAAGTACGGAACCAATTTTAACGAAATTTGATACAGTGATAACTTATATTACAAGATTTCTAGGATACTTTTTGTACCAAAAAACCCAAGGTGTTCTCCAGGATAACGGACGGAAGTAAAAAATTTGTAGTTAGTAACAGAGAACTTGACAGATTTTGATAAAATTTCTATATATGGTTGCTTACATATATAAACCATATTTTATATTTTATCGTTTTGTATTCATGGAATCCATGCTGTCTCCGATCCGAATTTGAATTTATTTTCGATTGACATTAGACAAAAAGGCATATTATCCTTCAGTGTTATAGATAATGTTTATTTTGTCAAATATATATTTTCAATAGTTAATCACAATGAATGCTATTGAAATCGGTAAAAAATCATTTATCGCCAATACTGGCAAGACATTTATCGGCAATATATTTAGGTTACTTTTTATCTTAATTGTACCAGATAGGTGATGTTGCGAACGTTTTTTAAGCTTATTTTAAAAGATTTCTCACATACCAACATGGTATATGTTTGAGTGAGTCCCTGTATAGCTCGTATTTACAATTGAAAACGGTAGATGTCGCTGCAATCGGGTTTTAGGATTATTAAGAGTTTTCGCGTTTAAAAATATTTGGTTGGTACGATTTGGTGCAGACGAAGTTGCACGGGTCAGCTATAACTAATTAATACGAATATGATATCGTAGTCCGATGAAGCTATTGCTTGCTAGGCCAATAGCGTAGTCAGTTCGAAAAAAAAAACAACAAGATACGGCACAAAATTAAATCAATTTCTATAAATAATGACGATTTCATTGGTCTACTAAAATTACGTCCATCTTTCTTTAGTTAAATAATATGATAATAATTAAAACAATTTTTTCACCGTCGCCTTTTATTGGTCGTATAATCGTTTTTACCCGACTTGTGTCTCGTTAATCTTTGTTGGAAATACCTCTTGTTTGCCTCGTAACATCTGTTCGGATCGTAATTCACGACCGTTGCGACTTTATTTTTTTCTGATAGCCACCGAAATATGTTTTTAATGTTATGTTACATAAATTTGAAAATTATTAATATTACTTATATGATATTGCCCTAGGCTTTAATTAGTTTTACAATTGTAAAAAGGTATTGAAAATAAAATAAATAAATAATCAAATCTTTATCTATATATAGTAAAAAAATTGAAATATTTCTTGGTTATTAGAAATACTGTACTGTACTTAATCTTAATATATTTATTAGATAAAGGATTTTTAGGAGCATTTTCTGGGCTACTCGCTATTATAGTTTTTTAATGGACTAATGAGCGATTATAAAATTTAACATAAGTATTTTAGGGTTGTACGGTGAAGAAAGTGAGAATCAACAAAGACGATTACCCGATAATGAAAGTCGCGTGCATTAGATAATCAATAAGTATACTCACGACAGAATTAAAGACCGTAAAAAAATATATATTACAAAGAAAATATATAAGTAAATATTTATCAAATGTTAATCATTTCTTTACAGTACATATTTTTCTTACGTTATTTTTATAATACATTTTTGGAATGTTCTAATTTATTAATACTAGAAAAGTGATATCAAGCGGCCTCATATCAAATTCCAGTATTATTGGATAACGAAGATAAAATAACTTTCCTGCAATAAAATATCGACTAAGTCAGTGTATAGCTCAGGACAAAGGATGGTTATTTCGACCATTTTTACTATCCTTCAAGAGGCATACCCCTCAGGGGAAGCATTAATGTAACGGCCATAAAAAGGAGACAAATGAACCGAAATGCTCACGTAATCGCTTATAATATTTCTGATAAGTGTCTAGTCTTTAAACACGCACACTTTTACGCTATATAATATACAAATAGTTAGTAAAGAACTAAACAATACAAAAAATACTCCTTCGTAAAGGAAACTCTGCAGATAAACAATTTACATAAATGCTAATAAAAATCCGGCTACAAAAGCTATTTTCAAAACAGTCTCTTGAAATCCGTCCTTTTCAGATAAAAGATTTACTTGCATTCCACTAATATTATGAATACTTCAAGCCTTATGTGGCTAATTACTATTAGGTCTAATTACACATTACGACACATTTTTGCATCTTTGGCACTGTGGAAAATATAACTATTATATTATTTAATTTTAAAAGAGTTACTTATTAAACTATTTCCAGAGGGTATCCGATTTCGTAAACAGAGATCCGAGGTATACGCAAATGTTTTTTTATTTGTTCGGAAAGTTACTGGATAGCAATTGATGAAAAGTATAGTATAATCCAGAAACACAAGTGAAAGCTTAAGACAAGTTCTGTCGACGGTTATAGTCGCACAGAAAAGTCTGTTCATATTTTTTTCGACTTGACTATTTGCTGTTGATTTGACGAGCCTTTACAGATTCTCCGGGCATTTTGCTCGACCGCTTAAGCTACTTGCCCATATGACAATGAGTTCAGGGTCACATGAACGTGTCTCCTGTTGGCTCGTTGTCTTTTGTATGTATTATCGCGTATCGAGCTTAAGTATTTATGGAACGCTAATCTAACCAAGGTGTATGTATTGGTGAGACATATATGCGTATTTTCATGTGTCTTCCAAACTTGTACATGTATTTTGAGTCTGGCTAATTTGGCTAAGGTTAACTAAACAAAAAAAAAGAAAAACCCTTCAACAACATATGTGTATGTGTGTACGTATGTGCGTGAACGCGTGTGAGGTAATCTGAGACGTGTGTCATGAGCCAGTGAATGCAGTGTCACTATATCGCTCTAGCAGCGTGCTTCAGGGTACTGATTGACTTTCTTAAGGAGCGATTTAGCAAAACCGTCATGTTATGAAGTTCATTGTGACGTGCCTTTTACAAGGCCCAAAATTTTTAAGATGGATGGCTTCTTAATTCGTATCGAGATTGATGTTACTATGTAGTTGTGGCTTTAAATCACTCGCGTGGTGATATAGTAAGAGAAGAATTATGGGATACGGTCAAAGAACTCTTGACAATGCATACAGACAAAATACACCCTCTCAATGAAGCAATGCCACTCTTCAATCGAGGCAGGTTGGGTGATGTTTGTATCATTCACAATACCATGTAACCTTTTTAAAGTATTAAGTGAAACTTTACAATACTTTCGATCATAAATCTAGTTAATATTTAGATAATTAAGATATTGTGGCAGCGAAAAACTTCTTTAATTCAATATTAAAATTAAGCTTATACAACTAAACTATTCCAATTTTGCTATCGTACAACTTTTATAAGTGACAACTTACTCTGAAACAAAACAATGCCATACAAGCTCTCGTAAATATTGTTTATTCTTAATGTGAATATAATACTACCGTTTATTTTGATAAACCTTTGTTATACATGTAATTTGTCTGCCAAACGCATATATTTTGAGATGAAAGATGTAACTATTGCCTTTATATTTTCCGCTAAAATACGCAAAGCTCGAAAGAATATTTTCTCATTCCAAACGATTTGAAAGTATGATTGATGACAAGAAATATTACCAAATGGAGATAAGCACCGTTAAATCGATGTTTTAAATTGTACCTCGAGATGCGGGCCATTATCATTTCATTTCATTTCACTTTTCAGGCGATGTCAAATGTACATCCATCATGTTAAAAATATATTATATGGCTATATATAGTTGTTTATTAGTATTTATTTTAGCAAATAATTACACTTCTTTTTTCTATTGATCCACAAAAAGATCAAGATGTTTGAAGTTGTATATAACTTTCAGAATTTTGTGATAGTTTATAGTGCATTTATTTACGTAATAAATTTATTTTATTTTAATAAACGGTATTTAATGGATGTTTTATTTGAACCCTATTTTGTAACCCAAATTATACCTATAGTCTTAAAAAAATCTATTAATGATCTCAATAAAACCCGCATTATGTTTTTTATAATCACGATTAATTGACATTTTGGTCTATACTCACACGCCATAATGATTTTTTTACCTTAGATTAAAAAAGTCCTTCGAAAATTCGTTACCGCGGCCATAATGGAAAAATTCTGATGCTTGTTCTGTTCTAAGATATTTATTGACTACTGGTCTTTTATTATGCCATAAACAACGTTATGTGTGTAGTTTACAAAATTTAGTTATCTTGGTTTACATAGTTAAGCGATTAGACCAGAAACAACTGGAGTTCTAGAACGAGAATGTAGGAGTGAGGTAACAGTCACAAGCCTCCCGGGACTAGAACGACTCGCTCGCAATAGCTTTGTATCGTATTCCTTTGTCTTCAACTGAGCATCCCGCCATCTCCCTGACCTGCTTATATATTCTAACATATTTCCGAGGTGCAGAGCGTGTGTATTTTGTGTGAAGATGTGCGGCTTGATTATCTCGATAAACGGGAACTCGGTCACATGTTAAATTATACTATTCTTTTTCGTTTAAACTTATAAAGTATTAGTACAATATTTATTTTAAATATAGAACAAGTACGATTTTTTTTTACGGAACTAAAGGACTGAGATATAAAAAAATAATGGTGTCAATAAAATAATTCACTGAATAAATTACAACTTTTGCGTGTGATTCTATGCACAAATAGATGAAAATGTAATTTGTAAGTTAATGTTTTCGAGGAATATGCGTAATTCAGATAAGTAAAGTTTTTTTTTATCGAAATGTCTACGCTTTTGACTCAGTAAGGTCTTAACAGCTTCACCGGACTACTAAGGCGAGCGCTTAAGGCACTCAGCCGATTTTATTATGGCAACCAGCTCAAGGGTGCACGGCACACCTCGGCTTGGCTGTTGCCTGTTGCATGCAAAATCGCGATCTATCTTAGCTAACCTATATATGTATGACTTGTTGAAACGTATATGTGTACCAAGCATACACGCCTCAACAACTCCTCCATATATTTATTATCGGAAAATTGAGAGTTTTTCAGTTCGATAAGGGAAAAAAGTAAACCCTTCCACTTTCATGTGTAAGCGTGTAGACGTGCACGTGTGTGGGGGTGATCGTGTAGTGTTGTAGCAGTGATGTATATTTGTGTGTCACCGTATCGCGCAAGCAACGCCCTCAAGGGCTCCCTACCGAGGGATCGAACCTAGGCTTGAGCCGCTGCCGTGGAAGGCCTAATCGGGTAAATAAGTAAAGTTTTTTTTATTATGTCGTATAGCTAATAAATCCCAGTATACATTGTGAAGTAGGGGAAATTAATAACTTTCTATCCGTTTATTAATTGTAGTCTTAATTCTTCTGCGTTAATTTAAATATATAACTGACAAAAAAAGAAATGCAATGATGTACAGTACGCATAAAACCTTGTTAGGGAAATGAATGGAATATATTTATGATATAATATGAGAAATAAATTTGGCTACAGATTTGGACAGTACTTATTTTTATCACTTATTAAAACAATTGAAACAACATTTCGTGAACCAAATATTTACGATGCAATGTGCGAATAATATGTAATAAAACGTATTTTATTAGATTTCTATATAATATCATCTCATCAGACTATAAAGTTAGATAAATGTCTTCGTTATAAATAATAAACCAGTCGAAAAAAATGTAACATATTGGGAATAAATATTTTTACACATTAAAAACCAAACCTGAAATAACACTCGCTAGCTGTCTGAAAGAAAAATGACTGATATAATTTTCCAGGAGTACATGACGTCGCCGGGGTGAATGTAGGGGAGAAAACTATTAGTTTAATGGACGCACAATGGAAAAGAAAACTCAATCAAGCGCACAAGTTGTTGTGATTCTTGTGTCTAACTACGGAAGATATGTCGTAAGACACAGCCTAATATTACCACGATAAGTCGAATCATCCATAGTGTAATGTAAAATTCTTTCAAATGAAATCTTTGATTTAACTTTTCTTATAAAATGTCTATTGAGATTTGGCGGGATATTGGTCTGTCATGTAGTAGATTCTATACTTGATTCATAACCTTGTGTTATTTGACTCTAAATTTTGTAACATTAGTGGTAATTTTAGTAATATATTTCGGTTATTGCACGCAAGTGAAGTGGATAATAATGCCACGGAGCATGAATTCTGAGATGCCATAAAAACTCCATGGAAAGTTCTAACCAGAAAGCCACTGTTTTGTTGGAACATTGAAATTATTATAATTTTTTTTTAAATATAATCTAGAGAATTTGTTGTAAAAGATAAAATTAAGAGAAAATTCGATTTCACTTGATTTTCAGTGTAAAATAATATACAAACTATAATTTTTATGTGTTTTTATGTGACGTTATTATATTACAGTAAAATGAGAATAATATTATGGTTGACAAGAAAAAACTGTGGTAATAAGACAAATGACTGACTGCTTATTAGAATTAAATCTATCTATCTAATACCTTAAACGAGCAATTCTTGTATATTTTTATATTTGTATATATTCAGGAACTTGTCAACAGCGTCATCTATTTCCGTGAAACTTAATATGTAGGTAGTTTGGGGGACTATAAATCGATCTAGCTAGATTTTTTTCATGGAAAACTTTTTTAACTGAGTTTTCAGGCAATAAAAAAATAAGCTAGAATATGAAAGTAAATATCGCCGCCACTGTCAAAATAAAAATAGCTAAGATGGAAATTGATTGCTTCGAAAATTCGTGTAACCCCAGTTCGAATTCAAGTGAAAATATTTTTTTTTTTCCTAAAAAATGATAATTTTGTAAGGCAATTTTAATTAAATAAATAATTTTATTATTATAATTGTAGGAAAGATATCTTTTTTATTTTTTTATGTGAAGAAATGTTAATTTTGTTAGGCAAACCTAACAGTTTATTTTAAATTAGAAATGTTTTTTTAAAGAACCGAGCTAGGCTTGGTCGTCCAGGTACTGTTTATAATACTTGAAACAATCGATATTAACGAAAGAGGTTTTTGTTTAAGGAGGTTTAACACAGTTTTGTTGTCATCAAAAACCATCCCAACCCTCCTTATCCGGTAAATATCCATTATCCCCTACGATTAGATATTCCAAAGCCTACTAAACTTCGCTTCAAGATTGTCCTCGGTAAATATTCCACCTTCGATAACCATAAGCGTTTATCACATCTACTACAGCAGCAGTTTCATCCAATATTATAATACCGTAGTTACGGTTGGCGTAGACTTTGAACATACATATTTATGGTAGCGGTAATGTCTACGGCCCCTTGGAAGGCTGTGCACGTATAAGGTTCGTGCCCGGATGGATTGGAAAGGATGCGTTACTTACATCGCCAGTGATGCCTGTCACAGCCATATAAGAATATTGTCAACGCTTCAAAAATTATTCAATTTATTTAATTACAAAATACAATGTTATTATAGTTCCATATTAATATTGTAAATTAGAATGTGATTATATTTGTTAAACGTTTTCGGCTTAAACACTCCACTGATCATCATGTAATTTTGCATGCAAAAAATTTGTTGTCTGTAAAAGCGATTTACGGACGTTAATTTACGTGATAACATCACAAGAATACATTGATTAAAAATTGCATATAATTATGAATTAAATTGAATTATTATCACAAATTATTAAACATTTAAAATTGATAATAAAAATAGTTCACGTGTAGATTGTGTGCTCTGGCTGTCTCTCTCCTACTAGGACGTATCAGCCGATGGAGTGGAACAGAGAGATTCGTTACATTGCGAATGCTTAGGCCGATCGCGCCTCCTTATCGCCTGTTCCGCGCTCATGCTTGCATGCTCGGCTCAGGCGGAACGTGACAATGAGTCAGGCTTTTTCGTGCATGTAACCGGCGTTCATCGATTTCCAAGATGATATCACTTCAAAAAAGACATAGGGTACGTTTTAATCAAAAAAGTACTGTTCCTGAAAGATAAATTAAATCTATAGTAATGAGACTGAAACATTGAGCAAAAGCTAGTTTATAATAGTCAGAGTACTGTTTTTCTATGTCTAAATAAATTTTAGGACATGACTTTTGGTACAGTAGCTTTAAGCTCTAATACTGAGCTGAGAAGTTGCTAGTTCGTTCTCTGCATCTGAATGATTGTTGATTGAGGGGCATGATTGTCAGTTCTATGTATGGTTGTTAAATATCTATACACACATACATATCAGCTATTTGGGTACTATAAAACAACGTATATGTAGTGTGGAATGAGAAGCCCATAAGTGAAACTGTGTGCACAAAAAACGTAGGTCCATATCAACTACACTCAGTTATAAACTAAAATCTTCCTTTATAATCTAATCAGTATCTGGGCGACCGTGCCTAGCTCGGTTCTTTAAAAACATTTTTAAATTAAAATAAACTGTCAGTTTTACCTCACAAAATTAGCATTTTATTACCGTAAAAAACATATCTCTTTTGCTGTCACTCGGATTCGAACTGGGGTTAGACGAATTTTCGAAGCAGCCGACTTCCATCTGAGCTATTTTTATTTTAACAACGGCGACGAAATTTGCCTGTATATTCTAGCTATATTTTTTCATTGCCCTTAAATTCAGTTAAAAAAGATTTTTCATTAATAAAATCTAGCTACATTGTTTTATCGTCCCCGAAACTACATACACACTAAGTTTAATAGATAGACCGATGCCTAGACCCTGAATATATTACAATATAAAAATATACAAGAATTGCTCGTTTAAAGGTATTAGATAGATTAGATAATACGCAAATACGTAGCATATACACGATAATAATATGTCGACCTCTTTGTAAATAGTATACAATACTTATCTTGGTTTTGTATGTAAAGACAGCTGGTATATTCCGGGACGCAACACTTTTTATGCTCAACCCTCGAGAACAACGTTTTTAATGGAACATTTCGGAACAATGAGGTCTTCGTGCACTAGCTCTGTTAAATTGGAATATATTTTTCTTGGCACAACTTCACTCGTGCAAATAAGAATATCCAGTGACATTCTTAGATTCAAGTCATTCCCCACGGCTATTTATAAAGTGACACAGAGAAATGTTACGCCCTAGCATTTTTCAAGCCACGAGATATATGTAGGGTGCCTTTTTATCACCGAACCGAAATGTGATCACGACCAAATATGTATTTTTGTTCTTTTTTCTTCTACACTGAATTGATAGTCAAGATGTGACTTGATTTGAGAGCCTCTTTCATCAGTTAACATTAAAAAAAAAACAAATAATTTTGTTACGCCACATTTTAGATGTAATGACAAAAAACAAAGATATACTTCATATAATTATTCAGATTAATACCCACAATATTGAATTGTTAAAATAATTCTCTATTTAGTTTGCGAAGTTAGAAAAGCTTAATTATCTAAGCTTACCACAGTTTGTTTTAATAAACTACTACGTGTACTACAAGAACATTAAATTCAATTCGACTACTATAAAGATAAGAAAAGCATTAATAAAACATAAAATAATATATACGTCTAGATCGTGGTTAATTATGAACACTTATATCAAATAATATGTTTGTTGGTATCAGACAATAACATTTTAGAAACGATAGTTACAAAAGTAATGGAGTGTGTTTACGTAAATATCAATTTAGATTACACACAAAACAACCCAAATACATTCGCAATGGTCACTGAGCCACCGAAGGATAAGGTATTAGGAAGAAATATGTAGTACGTGACTACGTGGACCGAAATCTAAACGTAAGTGAAAGTTACAGCTAGCGGTCGGTTCCCGCAATTACTGCTCTACATTAGCCTGAATGTTTCTTGCTAATGCCGTAGTGTGCTTTTCTCTAATTAAATATTAACACCAGTTTATTTGTATAGATGAAATACATAATACAGTATAAATCTTATATATTAATACGTGAAGCCAAAACTTTGTACTCCTTTTTAAGCGAATTGCCTATTGCATTTCTAATCAAATAGTGACGTCTGGAAATGACACCACATATATGCCTCCGCCAAAAACGATTGTAACTATCTATTTCTATAACTATGTATGTTTATAAGAATAGGTTATGTTTTTATTCAAACTGAAAACGATATTGAACCTACGGCCTTCGCAGCTTCAGTTCGAACAGATCGAGTATCTTGTCGGTTTTTCTCGGTGACTGCACTATTTTTTGAATCGGTGGTAGTTTTGATGTTCATTAGTGCCTTTTCAGGGCCTAAATTGTATACAGTATTTATTATGTACTAGCTATACCAGCGGCACCACACGCTTTTTTTAAATTGTATTAAAGAATTATAAATTTGTGAGACTATGTACAATTATAGAAATACTCTTTCAAAACAATTCTAAGTACGACACGCACGCCACTTACAGTAGCATGTAATGTATACAATAGATATATAAATACTAACAATGTACCTAGTGAGGTTTACCATCAGTAACATATTTGGGATTTTAACCCACCATATAACTATCTTTGTGCTCACTTACACTGTGTAAGGAACTAATTAAACAATAACTTAAAATATTATCATAAAGATTTATATTTACATTACTTTTTCATTATAATTACGATTTTGAGTCTATACAAAAAATAAACGCTTGTCTGTTCTGCAAGAAATTGTATTATGAACCTCTTTACGTAATACGTTTATGGTCTAAAATCTTATTAGGAAGACCTTTTCTATCTTCAAAGTTAGTAATAATTATAAAATCGAATTATAAACAATTAGTTGAGAATTATTTCTCTGATTAAAAATAAAGAATGAGTTGATATCTTGCTAAATTTCTTACAAACAAAGTCGCGGGTAACAGCTAGTCTAAAATAGAATAATCTCAATTACTTTTTATAAGGTAAGGTGAAAGTCTCCGGAAAATCGGTCTAACCTTTTGGAGAAAGTTCTGTCGGCAAAGCCACAGTTAACAGCTAGTATAAACTAAAATTGCCTGAATTACTTTTTATAAGGTCAGCTATCTGCCAGTGAAAGTCTCGTGAAGATTGATCTAACCGTTTTGGAAATAGTATTACGGGCGAAGCCACGGTTAACAGCTAGAAAAAGATAAAATTGCTTGAATTACTTTTTAAAGGGTTAGGCAGTTGGAAATGGAAGTTTCGCAAAGGTTAATCTAAGTGTTTTGGAGATAGCATTGCGGACAAAGCCACGGTTAACAGCTAGTCTAAATTAAAATAGATAGAATTACTTGTTATGATGCCCACTATTTGTTGGTAAAAATTTCGTGAAAATTAGTCCAATCGTTTTCGAGATACCATTGCGAACGAAGCCGCGGTTAACACTTAGTCCAATTTAAAGTAGCCTATGTCACCCGCTGTAATTTTAACTATCTGCCAGTGAAATTTCCGTTAAAATCGGTTTAGCCGTTTCGGAGACTACCCGGAACAAACAGACAGACAGACCGACAAAAAATTTAAAAATTGCATTTTTGTTATCAAAAGCGTGTATACTTTCGTACTTAATCAGTGAGAAAATTTTATTTTGCTGTTACATACAGACCCTTATTTTTATTATATGTATAGATTATGAATGTATGTATGTGGATTAAATATACCTATCGATAATTTAATCGACAATTTCACATATTTTCATTTTTATTCACTTGAATAACACAATATATTCCAATCATGTTTAATTGTCAAACAACAAGGTTCTGATTAATCTATCTGCTTTATTCTCGAGCGGCTATAGATCACGACAATAGAAGCGTTGGAACCGTAGCCAATGAATCAATCAGTACGAGAGCTAATACCAACGGCCACACCGCACTCGATGTCTCGCTATCTGCACAGACATTGATCTGTTTGTTTATAAACTTCATCGAGTAGTAACTACGATCTATTTATCTCAATGTATATACTGACAAGACTATATACATGTTTTTTCACTAAGCCTGATGTTAAGCATAGTACAATCCAAAAACATCGGCAACCACCGAGAGACAGATTATCCACCGCCAGTCGCCGCTGTCATGCCGGCCATATTGACGAAAGTCGCCCGGTACTGGATATGCACAGGCTGATCCCGAAACGCGACGCGCAGAAGCGAGTCACTATGACGGGCTTTTTCGCCATATGCATGGTGGTTGCGACCCAGTCGGGCTGTAAAACCCTACCACCCCGCTCTCGCCATTGCCTCGTTCGTTGATCAGCAGGGTGCACCACGTGCAGGTGAGGTTAGCTTGGGTGTCTCAAGTCTTAAGATGATACTCAACACCCCTTACACCCCAAATACTACTTACATTTTCTGACCCCTAGTTAATTTCTCCTAATTAAACTCCTAATTACTTATTCCTAGACACATGCAACAATTTTTTTCACGAAGATCGAAAAAATACAGACACGTTAGATTTACATTCTTATTATATATATAGACTAGTAGATATATATATCTCCAAAACTGTTATCTACATTACTCTTAATAGTATAATTTTTGTAATGAAGATCAAAATCAAAACACCGGAAAACAACCCAGTCATCGAGAAGAACCGACAAGAAACTCGATCTGGTTTATCTTTTTAACAAATATATATATTACATTATATTAACATATATTATATTAACATATTTACAATATGTTATGTACATGTCAGAAACGTTTTTAATGAATGCACTGAGAAGAGTCAGTTCCAGACATCACTATCGTTCACATACTGATCCACTCTATAATAGCCTTTTGAGACCAAAACCCACTTGACATGGCGCTTAAATTCACAATCCGGCAAATCGGTAATATCCTTTGGAACTTTGTTATAGAACCGTACACTATTTATCAAAAAACTATTACTCGTTTTACTAAGTCTAAAACATAGGACAAACAGTTTGTCACAGTTTCTAGTATTTAGATTATGCCGGCCTTTTACAAAATCCAGCTTATCAAGGTTCTTTCGGGCATACATTAAATTATCAAGAATAGCGAGTATATAATCGATCTTTATAATAACACAAAGTTTCTATAGAATGCGATCAGACATACATCGTCAGACTAATTGGATACAGGAGGTACGTTTTAATTGATTCGGCCGGTGTGACGTGTCGCTGATGAGGCGTTCCTCAACAAGCCGGTTCGCAAAGGCTAAACCATTGTTTGTTACCGTCGCTACATAGTGATCAACAATGTTTACTGAGGTTACTGTGCGGCCTTTAATGAATAAGCCTACAAAGTATGTCATCCTTCATTGTATTCACTAATTTGTGTATTTTAGGATAAATTTTGATTCTGTCTTTCGTTACGCCCAAAATAATTTGTTACGTATTAGTCCATTTTCCATTTAATGTATGTTCGAATTTTAAATGAGGCAGTATGTCAACAAGCCAACGATATAATAACTGTTTTAATTGTAATATCATTGCAATAAGCACTATTTTAGAACCGTGGTTTAGATCATATCAGGTTTAATATTGACAGTGGCATAATACATGCTATTGCATTACGTTCATATCAAAAACATATCTAATATAAATGTATTCTTACTATTACCATTAAATATTATACTGAATGAAATCTTTTAGTCATATTGAAGAATCGAGAAATCTTTAAAATACAGCAAAGGTAATTGAATGAATACAATAATAAATATTTCAGAAGTTTTCCAAACAAAGTCAGAATAACCGTTAAATCATTATAACACTTTAAAATTATGCTGTTGGATCGATTGTAATCATAAATACAAGTAAAAATTCTAAAAAGCGATAAATAGTACTTTAAACATTCAAATGTAAATGATAAAAAATACAATTGTTCAATTTGTTTAAATCTTACTCTGGTGGTTTTAGTGTTCGGTGCGTTAGAATAAACAATCTTTTGAGCTTGATTATAATAGCATAGATAAGTAAGCACATAACAAGCGTTGTGGGTGCGACTAATTTCATGTAAGTGCATACGTAACCGTCGACCGCCTCTCTGGTGTCATGTGTTGATTAATTAATAATCAGTAGGAAAATTATATTCACTTAAATATGATGAAACCTAAATTTTTATTATTATTTTATATTCATATTAAAGTTAGAATAAAAGAAAAGATGATCATGTTTGTGAAATCAAATGTGTAAGATATCTTCTTCGAGGTGAGACTCGAAGAGTTCCGTAGCCTCACTATAAGAAGAGGAATTCGCGAAAGGGTGTGCACGCTTCTGCCGACGTGAGACGCTGGTGTGTTCACCGTTCACTGCGGGGACAATGTCAAGCTCCATATCGGAGTTTACCTCAAAATCGGATAGGGAAACAGGAGCGTCAGATGTGGCTTCATCTTTTTGGCTTACCTGGAAAAGTAAGGAAAAGGATTTTGAGATGGGAATGTGAGTCACAAGAACCGTGTACGCGAGCCCACCGTTTTCATGTTTACGCACTTCGCCGCAGAAACGGTTGTATTCCATAACTATTTCGGGGACAGATTCGAAAAGAAAGTCGCGGAACCATAAGTTACAATCATCAGGGCTAGCAGTGGCCATAAAGAGGCTTAAAGTAGGGTGCGGTGCACAACACTAACAACCTCCATACCGAAGGGGCAGGGGCGTGCTTATTTAGATTTAACAGACTATCCCGAGTCTGGATCATGGGAGCTATGGGCGAAGTGCAATGTCTCACAGGGTACCCACTATACCTAGGAGGAGGTCATAAAAACAATATTTTATTTTTGGTCTTGAAAACAAACTCATCAGCACGAAGCACTGGATACGAAAGGAAGCACGACGTGTGCACACAAAGATCACGAGGCGATACACTAGGTGACTGCGGTGCGACGACACGCTGCACTCGTCGGTGGCTGAACGTACTGATAAGTGGGATATAAGACGTATTGATAGATACGTAAAAATGCTCTGAGGAGAACGAACATCGATTGACCCAACGATTGTAAACGATAGATACTCGGGGGACAGAAAAACAAAATCAAAAACTCACTTCACAACAATCGCAAAACACACAACAATAACACGACGTATCACTATACTCGCGAGTATCGCTTCTGTACGAAACACGACCACCCCGGATCGTGTCCGATCAGGAACTCCTTTTTGCTTTCACCGCAGGATCCTATCTCACCAATAACAGGCAAATTAGGGACTCACACATCTGATGTTGGTGATCTGACCTTGGTCATTAGCCCCAGACCGTGAAGCTCGAGCACGACTCCGTTGCAGCGTCGTCCACGCGACATATATAAATGTATTTGCGGTTTCAAAATATGACTGTTCCGAACGTCCCTATACACGCAATATGTGGTTCATACGAAATATTAAAACACATAAACAGCGCGGTAAGCACAATGGAGAGACTTGTATATGTTTAGAGTTTTAAAGGGCGTATAAAAGCAACAGTCTTTCCACGAGTGAACTTGTCATTGTACGTGTAGTGCCAACATAATGTAAACGCTAATTACGTCGTAGGGCGATATATCGAATTATAATATCTTATGTTGGTAGTATATGCATGTAATTTACATGCGTCAGTTAGTGGTGAGGCAATCAATACCTGTGATTGAGGATGAAAGATCTATTAGCAAAATCTGCCCAGACATTACGAAAGACTGTTTATACGCACGCAACATTTCATGTTTTTTGTGACGATTTATTTGCATGAAATGAAGTCTTCGTTTAATTAATATGTTTAGACATTTTATACATTGTAGCATTTCTATTTCAGTTGGAACGTTTGCCATACTGAGACACTGTAGCAAATGGCACCTTCGAGAATTAATACTACGAACGTGGTTTAATATTCTAGTGGTAACGTGTGCGAACTTACGCTAAAGTTAAATAATTTAAATGTTTATTTTCAGTACCGGACATATCTTCCGACACTCATTATTTATTTATCTGAACTTTTTGATTATTTTACAATGTAAGAAATTCAAGACTTTAAGCCTCTCTTTATAAAATAACCTCTATCTTTTCCTGGATATATTAAGTTCTTTTGGTTTATGGTAAATGGTCTATAAACAAAAAATTATAGTTCTCTATCTATAAACTATCTATATATATCTATATATAAACTATCTATATATATCTATATATAAACTATCTATAATCTACCTATAAACAAAAAATTATAGTTCGAAAAACAAAGAAAAGATACTGGACTGTTTTATCATGTCGACGGAAGAAAGCGGAAATGTCGTATCTTGCATTTTGGGCTAAATTACTTTTTTCTATATTCTTGTACAGCAAAATACCACTTCGAACGTTCTGGGTCTCGCTTTCTTACGATTCAATTTTTCAACGATACAACCTTGATATTTTGTCTAGTTTTAACACCACAAATAAAAGAGATGAAGTTTTGAAATAGTTTTTTGGCTCTGTTATAAAGTTGGGTTTTTCAAGATACGACAATTCTGCTTTCTTCCGTCTATGTGCTATATCAAATTAACTATATAATCTACATAGATTATTTCTATACGTCAATAAACTTCCTGTATACAACAATTATGTATATATATATATATTAGAAGGTGGTATAGCCACGCTGAAGCTAAAACTAGTTTCATCACGAATGGATCAGCTCGCCCGGGGTAATACCACAGGTATATAGGTACATGGATAAAGATAGTACATAGGTAGTATTGTGGGTCGCCACAGAAACAACGACGTGAAGTAACAGTGCTTGCATTGATGCGTTATGTTCGGTCAGTGAAAGCGCCGAGGGCCCACCTCCTCATTCCCTTCCCTCCCTCACCCTTTCCCATCAACACAGGCTAGTAATACACTTGCTACTCCTCTGGCGTTGCTGGTATCTATGAACGGTGGTGATCACTTAGCATCAAATAACCCACTTATTCGTTTGCCGCCTAAGATATAAAAAAAATAGTTTGCATACAATACGCATATAATAATTCACATATGTAAATAATACAATTTATTTAATGTGTATAATTTTACGCCACGTCCTTCGAAACATTCAGTAATAATATGAAGCATGTTTTTATGTGCGGTACACCGATGAGTTATTGCTTTACGTCAAAAAGTGTTCGTAAACGATTTTCAATATGAAATATTTTAATAGCCCTTTCAAAACGTCAATAACGGCTTCCGAATATAACAATAGGGTTCCGTTCGCGGACAACGGCATTGTCATCGACGCTCAATAGGTGCCCTGACAGTGGAAAATGGCTCCTCGAATCATTTTCCTTTATGCACTGAAGGGTGACAAGTCTTCTTTTATATTACTAGAGTAATTGAAATCTCATCAGGCATAGAAGCTTTCATAGTTTCATTTCTACAATTCGGGATTTCAAATCCTTTTAATCAACAACTAGAAATCTATTTAAGCAATTATATGATAATTAAAAAGCTGTAGATATGTTACCTATATGTTATTGACAAAACCAATGGCACGATAACGTACACATACGTAAAGTAATATTATAAAACCATACTGTCTTAGATAAAATGTGGAAGTAAGATGGCATATTCTCAATATCGATAGTGAAAAAGAAATAGTTATATATTGTTTAGTTACGGACGGATGAACGGGCAGCCGTCAAAACTAAGCTAGCTAACCAAGTTTGTAGGTGGAAGTCACGCTGAAGCTATTAGTGGTTTCAACATGAATGGGTCGGCTCACCCGTAGTACCACCTGACCACCAGAAAACTGACGTGAAGTAACAGTACTGACATTGTTGCGTTTCGTTCGGTCAATGAGAGCGCCGGAGAACCACCTCTCCTCCTCTCGTCCATCTCTCCCCCCCAGACGCAAGATGGTAACGCACTACGACTCCCCTGGTGTTGCAAGTGTCTATGGACGGCGGTAATCACTTAACATCCGGTGACCCACCTGTACGCTTGCCTCCTATGACATAAAAAAGTTTTAACAAAGCGCTATCAAAGCGCCTATGACGTACGGACAGCTTTATAGTTATAATATCATTGTATTGAAGATATTAACGGAGAAATTTTAAACTTTTACAGGTCTAGGGGTTATGATAAATGCGACAAAGTTGAAAATAACCAACACGTATTCATGGAATAACGCTGAAACAAACCTGACAGGAGTAGTTGTGAGGAGTCATCAATACTTTTAGTAGGTGGTAGAGCCACGCTGAAGCTATTACAAGCGTCAGCATGAATGAGTCGGTTCGTCCGGGGTAGTACGCTATGAAATAACAGTGCTTGCATTGTTGCGTTTCGTTTGGTCAGTGGGAGCCACCTTTCCACATCTTCCCCCTCTCCTCTTCCCCTTCTCTCCGTTGCCCCCTCGAAAACAGGCTGGCAAAGCACTTGTGACTCCCCTCGTGTTGCAAGTGTCTATGGACGGTAGTGATCACTTACTTTCAGGTGACCCAGATATTCGTTTGCTGCCAAGTTAAAAAAAATGAAATCAGTGTACATTCCATAGCATAGAAATAAACCGACGTAACCATGAGTGTTGAAGGCCAAAACTCCAAAAAAAAGTAAGCAAGCAACAAATTTGAAATCCTTATACTTAGTTTTCAATACAAATCTTATATTATCGTTTTTTATCGTTTTTTATCTTATTAATATATTGTTTTAATTTTCATTTGCTTCCTCCATTGTCTTTATAATGGCAGTACGATGTGAAGCATGCAAAGAAAATATTACAGTATCACACAAACGTATTAAATGCGTACTTTGTCAAAGAATTTATCATTCTGAATGTGTGAATTTCTCAAGTGATTCAACAGTTACAAGGTCGATATGGAAATATCCTGTTTGTACATCATCCGAAAAAAAGAGGCGATAACAGCGCGACACCTGTTCGATCTGTGAAGATATTAACTCATGATATACACTCACAACCAATAGTACTTGATGATGAAGTTGAATCTGCATCTTGTGCTACAAAGGGTCAATTGTCATTAGTTAATCAACTTGAGCGTATGTTGGACAGCAAGCTGCAAACTATTAAAAACGAAATTATCGAAGAGCTACGCTCCACTTTCTTTAGTGAATTAAAAGCCGATATTGGAGGTATCCTAGGAGAAATAAAGGAGCTTCAAAACTCGCATAGTAATCTTCTTCAAGACAGCGAGCGTCTCCATAAAGACTTCGAAACAATGAAAAAGTCTATGACTGAAACAGAGAGCCAAGTATTGGAACTTCGAACTCAGATTAATAAGCAACAACAGTGGGCGCCGACTATCTAACATTGAAATAGTAGGTTTGCCTCAAACGACAACAGAGTCTCTCACTGACATTGTAATAAAAATTACTAAGAATGCTGGTGTAGATTTGAAGCCCGATCAGATAGAGTTTACCCACCGTGTACAGCCATTCCTGAAAATAACTGACATACCAAAGCCTGTTGTAGTAAAGTTCAAGGAAAGGGTTATTAAAGATAGCATAATCTCTGGTATTCGCAGGAAAAATGGAATTACTACAGCAGGATACCCGGATCACCTAAATACTTTTTTATCAATGAACATCTTACTCCAAAAAATAAACACACGTTAAGTATGGTTAAAACACGAGCTAAAGACGCGTATAAATTTGTGTGGGTTAGAAATTGTTGTATTTTTTTACGAAAAAACGAATTGTCTCCTGTTCTAACAATAAACTCACAAAAAGACTTAACAAAGATTATTTAGGGTACTCTATAATAAAAAAATATTTCTTAGTTTGTATAAAAACACTGAAATGTTTATACATTAGGAATGTTTATTTTAGTTCACACTATGTTAACTATTTACTAAGAATTAAGCTCTTAAGCTGGCGAATACAACTATATCTAAAGTACCAATGTAAATGCCTTGTAAATTTAGTTATGATTATTTTTACACAACATAGTACAAAAACACACACATTATCAAATACAATATATACACTCTCAATTAAACACTCACAAATAGCACACAATTTCGACTTTACCCTGGCAATACCAAAAAACTACACTAATATAATAAACCGAATAGGCGACTGGTATATATGTATATTACTACAAATGTCGGTAGAAATAAAAAACATGATTCAGTCTCGAAATGGCGTGTTTCATTGTGCGGTGCCTCCGGCTATATAAATTAAATATATTCCATTTGGCGACGAATTAGAGCCATAACGCGTGGTTGCAGATTAAATTCAGCAAAATACATAATGACAAGTGTGGATATAGTGTCAAACATGAGTATTATGAAGGAATTTCGACCAAACGTCGATAGGTGGTCGACATACGTCAGTAGGTTAAAAGCGTGGTTTGAACTAAATAATATCAAGCCAACTGAACAACCAAGGTACCTAGTGGCTTTCGTCGGGACAGAAGCATTGGATATCATCATCGATCTGTGCTACCCGGATAAGCCAGATACTATTGTATTTGATGATATTGTCGAACTAGTGGAAAATCATTTAACGCCGAAACGTTCGGTAATTGCCGAGAGAATGCTGTTTAGATCCTGTAAACAAAATGAAGGTCAATCGATAACTGAATACTTAGTGCAGTTAAAAAAATTAAGTAAGTCGTGTAAATTTTCAAATAACCAAATTCTAAAGGAAAACCTACGAGATCAATTTGTTTTCGGCTTATTTAGTGAGCGTATTCGAGAAAAATTACTAATTGAAGATGATAAGCTTACATTTAACCGCGCCACAGAGTTAGCGTTGTCACTAGAAGCGGCCGTACGAGATTCAAAACCGGCGGCGGCGGCGGCTCTCCAGTCCAGCAGTACAGTCAACCCAGTGTTCGCAGTAGAATCGTCGAGAGATAAGCGTCAAAGATTTGTACCTAGTAACAGGTATCAAGCGCAATATGAGAGTCGTGAAGGAAATCGTAGCCAGTATAAAAGTGAGGGAACCGGAGTGCGCCGAGGTATGGCAAGAGGATCTACGAAATGTTACCGATGCAGCGGATATCATCGAGCAAGTCAGTGTTCATTCATCAATAAAAAGTGTTATATCTGTGGTCGTACAGGCCACATCGCGAAAGTTTGTCGTTCTCGGAAGCAAAACACTGTTAATCGCATGAGTGAACAGTCCAGTCAAGATACCGGCTCAACGATTTCAGAAGTTTCAGAAACGAGTAGTAGACGGATATATCAAATAGGTGAGGAAGGTAGTGATTCAAGGAACGACCGCTGGACGGTAAATGCTAAAATTAATAATAGTCAGTTAATCATGGAGGTTGATACCGGGGCGGCAGTAAGCGTCATCTCATATAAAACGTATTTAAAACTATTTTCAGATTTTAAGTTAACACCTTGTAAGTCTCATTTAATAATGTATGGGGGACAAAAAGAAAAACTGAGAGGTAGAATGTCGTGTTGTGTTGAAATAAATGGTAAAATTGTGAAAGAGTTGTCACTAGTTGTTATTGATAATCCGTTCAGTCCATCTTTATTTGGCCGTAATTGGATAAAGGCATTCGAAATAAGTTATCCGAAGTTACCTGGAGTACATAAAGTAAAATGTAATATTAATATGGCGAAACAGAAACGAAGTACTCATATAGAATGTAATGAGAGTTTGAATAAAAATTTTGCTACAGGGGATAAAGTATTCATTAGAATCTTTAAAAATAATAAAAAAACATGGGAGAAGGGTATTATTGTAAAGCGTATAGGCCGTTTATCCTATTTAGTGGATTATGAAGGCGATATTTGTAAGAAATACGTTGATCAGATTCAATCTGACGAAATGTTTTTTTCTAAATAATAAAGAATTTTGTTATCACAACATATCGAACCACCTTACATATCGAACTTGACAACATATCGAACCACCTTACATCGCCATCTATGTTATCATCGCAGCAACAACGAGATTTTAGTAGAAAGTGTAATTAATAATCGGACGCTATTAACTATAGAAAAACAATCACAAAATTCTGTGTCAAATACGTTGTGTGCGCCTTTAAAAAATATTCATTCTAAAAGATATCGTAAAGCAATTGTTAGATGCGAGCCTGAATATTCTTATACTCGTTTACCCTATAAATGTTAAGAAATTTCAATATCAATAAATTGTATATTCTAGTATATAACCATATGTCTATACTAGTAAAGTATAATATGGCAGTGTACCTTTATTTTGTTCCTATTTTTACGATCTAAGAAAACAATTAGGTTTGTTGTGATTATTGTTAAACTTTAGCTATGGAGATGTAGTGTTTTTTTTTTTTGTCTTTTGTTTATAAATTTAAGTTAATTTTGGTTTTAGATATGTATTTTTTTTTATAACTTTGCTTGTAATTATTGTTTTGTAAACAGGGGGGGAAGAATGGTATATATGTATATTACTACAAATGTCGGTAGAAATAAAAAACATGATTCAGTCTCGAAATGGCGTGTTTCATTGTGCGGTGCCTCCGGCTATATAAATTAAATATATTCCAGCGACAATGTTCTATTAGAACGTTCATACAGTCGCATATTAGAATCAGTCTATGATAAAAAAAAATAAACAAATACCTTATAAAAAGTTATGGTTTCAGTCCCCATACAATTTAGGCATACTAGGAGTAACTTCAACTATATTGGTTTTGAAATCTCAAACTAATCGCTATGGTTATTAGACCTCTACGACTTATGTACGGGGACTAAGAACTAAAACAAAAGAATTTCGTCTTAGCATTTTACAAAATGATATTGATATTTATCTTGTCTCGGAAACTTGGTTGACAGAAGGCTTTTATGAAAGAGAACTATGTGATAAGAGGTACACAGTCTATCGTTGCGATCGTAGTAAAGCCACTTCAGCTAAGAAAGTCGGAGGAGGAGTCATGATATGTGCAATTAATTCTCTCCACACTCAGGAAAGACCCGATTGGGCTATGCCTGGTGTTGAGTGTGTTTGGATTACAATACCAAACCAATTTCTTAGTGTGTGTGACAAAAAAAAAATTTACATGTAGGAGTGATATGTATGCCACCCGATTCTTTCCAAACTGTTAGACCAGAGGCTGTTACTACTAAACTAACAAATATTTTCATTGATTGACCTAATGACCACTTTATGGCGATTTTAACCTCGCAAATATAAATTGGATGTCTGAGGGTCCTATAGTACTCAAGCGAGGTCTTGCAGATTTGCAATGCGCCACCAGACATTTTATTGAGGTATGCAACATGGCAGTTTACAATTTTAATAGAGCGGATTTCGGAAAATTAAATAGCTTACTTAAACTACATGACTGGCAAAATATTGTTTTTTCGAATTCAATGGATGAAGCACTGAATTATTTTTATACAGATCTGGATGACATAATTAGTAGTTGTGTACCTTTTGTTACGAAATCCAATTCAAATTCTTTTCCAGTGTGGTACTCCAAATCACTAAAACATATAATTAGAGATAAATGAAAAGCACATAAGAAATGGAAACGATTCAAAAATCCGCGTGACTATGACGAGTTCTCTTTATTGCGTGCCAGGCAAAAAAATGTACAAAAACAATGCTACGATCTTTATTTATCTAACATTCAACAACTTATTCGATCTAATCCAAAACAATTATGGTCTTATTTAAAAACTTTACGAACCCATAATTCAGGGTATCCTAATAGGCTAATCTTAGATGATAAAGAATATACCTCAGAAATTGAAATTTGTAAAGGCTTTAATAACTATTTTGAAAGTGTTTTGATGAAATGTAATTCTATCCTGGATGACTATAATTTCTCATCAAACAGAGTAATGGCCGATAGCATGAACACCTTAGAGTTTGATGAAGAAAGTGTATTTCAAGTTCTAAAATCTCTTAGAACCAATAAGGGTCCTGGCAGTGATAAAATTCCACCCCTTTTGTTTAAAGAATGTGTAGTATACCTGGCAAAGCCAATAACTGCATGATTTAACCTTTCGCTCAATAAATATTGTTGTTTTCCTACAAAATGGAAAGAAGCCCTTATAATACCAATACATAAAAGTAGAACTAAAATGAAAATTAAAAATTATAGACCTATATCTATTTTAAATACTGTAGGCAACATTTTTGAAAAGTTAAGTTTTAAATTCGTTAGCGCTCTCATCTTCAAATCTATACCTACTCAGCAACATGGTTTTATGAAAAAGCGTTCCACCATTACTAATCTGTCTCTGTTCACAGATTATATACTAACGGGTATGGATAACAAGCAACAGGTCGATGTTATATACACCGATTTTGAAAAAGCGTTTGATCGTGTTGATCATATTATTCTGATACAAAAACCATATTTCCTTGGTATACGTGGTAACTTACATAGGTGGTTTAAGTCTTATATTACAAACAGGATGCAAGCTGTTGTAGTGGGTGGTGCTCGTAGTAATTTTATTAAAATACCCTCTGGAGTCCCACTAGGTCCACTACTTTATAATGCTTATCTTTTTGACATAGGTGATTGTTTTAAACACTCAAAATTTATAATGTTTGCTGACGATAAGAAAATTTATTGGAGGGTTAAATCGAAAACTGACTGCATAAATATCTAACGTGACAAACGATTTTAAAGAATTTACAAACTATGATGATCTATGTAAATATTTTCGCCTAGCCTCTTTAGAAATTCGACGTCGACAACACGAAATGATGTTATTGCACTCTATAGTATCAGGCTATACTGATTATCCGGATTTTTTGGGCTCTGTATCACTGCGAGTACCAACATATTGCACACGCAAAGCACACACACACATACACACACACACACACACGCACGCACGCACGCACGCACGCACGCACGCACGCAAGCAAGCACGCACGCACGCACGCACGCACGCACGCACGCACGCACTCACGCACTCACGCACGCACGCACGCACACATACAGACACACAAACACACACCTATGCTAAACGCCAGTAAAATACATATTTTATTTTTTCTACTTATGTATATGTATCACTTTCTACAATTGTGAAATCCTGTTTTGGCTTTAATTTTAACATATTATAAGATATTTATATAAGAATACTGTATGCTGTTGGATTTCCAAATAAATAAATAAATAAATATCTAAAATACGTTTGTATTGAAAGGGGTCTCGTTGTTTGACAATAAACTGCGCGCAGTACATTGCATCTGTCCCAGATAAAACTTTTAATGACTCTGATCATCGAAGTATAAAGAACGTGAATCGAACTGGCCTTTTCTACATGTTTGTACTGTAGAGAACACTAATCGATAGCACAACTTTTCAATTGTAGAAGTTACATTTGTCAGTTCGAAATATAAAAGCTCCATAACAAAATCCGTTTAATATATTATAATTGTATTTAAATGTTTTGTTTAACGAAGGTATAAATATTAAATAATGTATTTAAATTAAAATTAATTCATAAAATAGTTTCTATAATTTTCACGATAACCAGATACATAAAAAGTATATTGATTATATCTTACATAAAAATAACTGGCAACCTTCTAAGCACTAGTTCAAATGGTTGTTGCTTTGAAAGCTTCCTATATGTATCCAAATATAATGAAGTCCGTACCTTTTATCTGTTCCCAATAAAACTTTTATTGAATCTGTACTTTCAGATGCGAACAATTATATTCAAAGTGGCCGTATTTTTATCTTAATGCTAATGTCCTGACAAGTAAAATAAGTGAGAACAAGAAGTAAATAACTCAATACTTAATTTATTTTTTCGGAAAAATCTACTTTAATAAAAAGGAAATGATGAAACGTGTAAATAAAAAAATTGAGCCATCACGGGACGCCTGGCAGATATGAAACAACTATATAACGTAGTAAACAATAATGTATACACTATAGATATGCGAGCTCAGAGCGATATGAGAGGTTGCGCACAGTAGCTTGCGCTTGGCATCACGTCGCCACGCCAACAATTAGATCTACCCGCGAAATATAGATTTTTCACATCAAAACGTTTCTTGTGACTACGGTTCTCTTAAATCTTTTTACCACTTTGAATCGTTTGTTTTGTGGATTTACCTATATTAAAAAAAAGTCATACTAGTCGGCGCGTGCCACGTAACACTCGTAGAACAAGTGGCCTACAAGACAGGGTTACGTCGCCACGTCAACAATCAAGTTTACTTTCCAACTTTAGATGTTTCACATTAAAAAAGATGCACGACAGCTTCAATATGAACAGAGTGTATTTATAATTTAATTCGCCTGTTGCCAATATTAATTATGAATAAGCGATTGTGGTTCAGTTGATAGCGTTCGACCGTTGCGTCGCTAAATGTACATTTGAATCCTTGCTACTCAGAGTTTTCAAGGCAGGAAAATATACCAGTGAAACAATAGAATGGTGGTACGGTTTTTTAAACCCGCCAGGTTAAAAATCTGTCGCCAACACCTGTTGGTGTATTCCGACAGCTACACTTGAGCAAGTCCCCATCTAGGCATTCATCATGAGATGAAGTTGTTTTTAAGCTCTATAATCAACGAAGTATTTAAAAAAATAAGCCGTCCCTGGACGCCTGGCAGTTGTGAAACATTGGAATTGTTTTGTATAACTTAAATGCCTAAATAACAGATTGGGAAAGCAATCAGTTATGGCATAATGAAAAGCTAAAGCATTGCAAATTTGTTCTATAAAATAATAAATGCTTATTTATCTTATAATATTAATATTTATTTTTATTAAATATAAAATTCAACTAGGCATAGGCGCGGTGTATTTGGCGGCATTTATTCAAAGGGCGCTAGGTCGTAGGGCGTGCCGCGTAACGCTAATTGAGCGACTGGCCGACACAACAATTTGAATCTTATGTCTATACAGTTGGGATTGCAAATGTTTTCAGTATTTCGTTAATAGTGCAAAGTTCGTGTTCTGCGTCGCCATGTATAACAATCAGGTTTATCCTCCGCGTATAGATGTTTCATATCAAAAAGTTTTATAAAACCAATTATTTTTGTTATAAATACTGGATGTGGTTCATAGCCCGATATGAATTTAGCGTACTTCACTTTTTGTATAAAACTATCTGAAATGCTATACAAATGTTTGTTTAAGTTTGTAAGATGTCTAAGCTGCGCTACGATGCTCCGAGCTACAACGGCTCGTAGCCGCTTTACGCGACGTGTCCAAACCATTGAACTGGAAACATTTACTCGATTAGATGGAAGGCATACGCTTTAGTGCTGGCAGAATTCTCATGCTTCGTCACCATACACCTCACTGGTGTAAAATGTGCGTATACGTGTGTCACATTATTTAACATAATCCTATCATTAAAAGTGTTCATTATCTGTAAGAGTAAGTCCTTGCCTTACTGTAGTTCTTAGATACCTGTTTGTGAGAATAAAATTGCTTGTTATGTTACAATTAGTTTATTTAATTTGTTACAATGTTGTTGTAGTGGAACATAACTGAGTGCTATAACGCGACTAACAATTCAATAAATATCATTTTAATTCTAAGGTGCTGATGCGCAAATAATAATTAGAGCAACATGCGATGTACTTAATCGTACATTGTCTAATACTTTGTATTTGTAACACGTTGTACCCCAATTTTTCATAATAATAAATTGTTCTCAATATGACTAATGAATAATCATTTAGTTAATTTTCTCATAATGGTAAAATGAGGATATAATTGCTAGAAAGGAGAGATATCTAAGTTAAATTATGAAACAAACGTAATCAAAAAAAATTGAAGACAAACACTAGAACTTATAGGTAAGCATATAAAATAATATCAATATATTAGATACACATTAACTTAATAGTTCGATTTTTCAACACAATTCAATATTTATAATCCTTATTACTTCATCAAAATGGCAATAAATGTAAATTCTTTAGAAAATCATGATAAAATTACTAAAACTCAATATATAAAATATTATGTTTCTTTACAAAAATATGGAACTTTGTAATAACTTCAAGCCATACCTAGTTCTCAGTTCAGATACTATTTTATTATTTAATTTTACCAATTAATTGTAACCCATAAAATAGATCCAATTTCAAACTGATTAATTAAAGAAGTTGGTGTACGGATTTATTGTTGTATTACACCTGTTTTTATTGGATTCAACAAATGGTTTGTGTCTATTTGGATCCAATACGAAACAAATAGTCTGAAATTATAGAAACGTCCACTAATAGTTGTACTTACTATTAACTAGACAAACTAGTATTTTCGTTATGCACAAGCTACTCACTAACGTCGGCTATTGAATTGTCCACAATTCTACAATTTAAAACATATCATAAACACTATTTATATCTTAATTAAGGCTGTGCTTATGAAATAAACTTTACAATACATAGCATTATAAAATTAACATTACGTACTAGAATTGCAGATGAAAGAGGAAACAAACTCTAATAAAATAGAAAATATGATTAATTCAAACAAAGTTTTTCGAAGCAAAGATTTCCCGAGTTAACAGGAAGCAACAAACAATATTGCCTCGGTTTTCAAACTTACTGGAGTTTATATCAGTTCTATGTTCAAATAAAAAGAATGAACGATTTATCCTTACCTGTTAAATTGAAAAAGTTGCGAGGACCACTGTAAGGGAATATTTACGTGCAACCAGAGCTTGGTAATATCAAAAAAGTTTATAGGAAACGTTTACAGAGACGCGGTGTAGTAACTCAGTGTGAAGCGATGGCAGGTTCCTACGAGCATTTTAATGACGAATTGAAAAAGAATGAAAAACTAGACAACAACCGCTGTATCGATTACACTTGTAAATATAATTCTCATTTACGTAATTATAATCTTATTAAATTTAATACTGTTTGTAATAAATTGTTATGGAATAATTTACACTCGTATTCCGATTTTAACTGTCAAAAATCACACAGTTTCGTCAACCTTTTTGGCCTCTCTGAATATAGTCAAAGTTTGGGCTTGCGTATAATATAGTCATGAATTTCCTATAAAATATGATTATAGGAGTCTAAAATAAATATATTTACATTATCTCTATATTATAGACATAATATAATACCTAAATTTGTACTATACGCATCTATATTCAGAGCGGTCAAAAAGTTTGGCGAGAACTGTAATTACTCTTTACACACTTATGCTATTTATAATCGAAATAACTATATAATTAATGACTTACGCTTCAATAATAGAAAAAAATATATTGTTCATTACACTATCGAAATGCTGTGTGTGTAATCCCTACGGTGTTATTACAAAAAAGTTAAATACGTATTAAATACTTGCTTTAAAGAGATTTCGTACTAAATGCACATCGCTCGTCCGAGGCAAATTCGCGTTATTCTTTTTTCGCAAATCTAACCTAACCTAACCAAAGCGAGACAAAAGAGCAAGATGTTGAACGTTCGGCGAGCGCAGTGCATTTAAAATGTAACCTTTTAAAGTCAAGTATAGTATTCAATACGTGTTTAATTTGATTGTAATAACACCGGTGGAGTTTTTGATTCATCAAAATTGTCATCATCGTCATCCACTGCAAGAACTTAGGCATCTTCTCGAAAGCAGATATGGGTATAACCCGGACAGTCCAAAAGGTATTGGCGATTTCAAACTCAGAGAAACCCGCACTCTTATATTTCCTCACATACATTGGTACGTGATTGGTACGAGATCATTTTTCAGGTTCACGTTTCCTCGCGATGTTTTTCTTCACCATCAGCGGTTAGTGTTACCAAATTTAAATAGTAAATGTATGTACGTTAATACCCAAAAAAAAACAATCAGGGTTCGAACCTACTGACAAGTAAAATACGTGTTATGTTATCACGATAGTATAACACATTTTATTTTACAATATATGATATTTTCATTCCATAATAAGGTGATAATAAGTTGTATTGTTATTCAAACAAGGTTATTGAATTTTACTTTTAATAATTATACGCTGATTGCGCTACTAAAAAAAGACAAATTAATACCACCGTTAGACGATTAAGGTTACCATATGACAATTATTTGGAATTGGTACGTATTTTACGACTATAAATCAAGTTTAACAAACAACAAAACAAAACCGACAATAGGCGTTATTACGGCCCAGATTGTGTTATCATTTGATTATATGAATAAATTATGATGTGGTTTTATAATGATATGGTATTGTCTTATGTTATCAAGGTAGGAAGCTACATGATTTAATTTTGGATAAGACAATTTTGAGAAAACATGGAATCCATATACTCCATATACTTTTACAAATATAGGTTGATAAAGTATAATTAATTTTGTTAATAACTTTGGATACTTTTGATACGATTTGCAATTCCCAGAACAAAAAAAAAACGAAAGATATTGTACGTACGTTTTACAGGGTAATAAATATTAAATATCATCAGTCTACATGTGTTCTCTGCTAGATCTGCTACTATTAAGGGTCGCTCCTTGACTCGATCTACTATTCTCCGCATCCAGTCACTTTCAGCGACTGTACATAGGTTTTGAGGTATATTTCATAATACATTATCTTAAATATGGTTAGTTTTTTATATGGAAAAAATATTTTTGTCTTTATATGTAAGCATCATAATGATATTATATTTAGATGGGTTATCAGAAGAAAATATACATTTTCATCACGTTAGGTAACGTAAAATACAATTTAGATTTAATTATACGAGAAGGCACAAAATTCACAGCCATATCTATAATAAAATGTAATGGAGTGTTAATATATTGATACCATAAAATAACAAAGCGGGCAATCTCCGGTTATAATGGCCGTGTGGTCTCGGCAGAGTAGAATAACACCACCCTATATCTTCCCGTAGGTATCGTAAAAGGCGATTAAGAGAGCGCGAGATAGTACTGACCCCTTGTAACTTTCTCACCGTGATACTGTACCACCTGTCTGAGTGCTTCTCCGGTCGTAACGAGCCCCGTTCCACTGGGTCCAGAAGAACATGGACGAGTTTGTGTACCTAAGTCTTGCGCGTACACTTGTGCACCTTAATATGTGAAGAAACTTGGGATCTTCTTTAGGGTGAAGCGATATTTCACATCGAAACAGCTTCTCAGCCTGTACCAAGCACAGGTACGCTCATGTGTGGAATACTGCTGTCACCTATGGGACGGATCAGCCAAATATCAGATGGCTGCTCTTAACTCCATTGAGCGCCGTGCTCGTTGGCTTATCGATGACGAAACGCTGTGGGAGACCGAAATGCTCAATTTAGAACATCGACGGCAAGTAGCTAGTCTTTCAGTGTTTTATAGATTACACTTTCGAGAGTGTGTACAGGAATTGTATGCTATAATCCCACCGTCCCCATTCCATCATAGGACGACAAGACGTCGTGAGGGCTTCCACCCTTATGTGGTCGATATTTCCGAGATTCGTACAAAGCGTTTTGCTTCTACATTTATTATACGTACGGCTAAGGTGTGGAATTCACTCCCGGCGTATGTCTTCCCGTCATCATATAACTTGGGAGTGTTCAAGAGTAGAGTGGACAGGCGTTTAGCAGGTAACCGCGATCCATCGTTGGCTTCATCGTCACTTACCATCAGGTGAGATTGTGGCCAAGCGCATGTCTGGAAAACAAATATATATATATATTTTACACATCTCCGCTTCCTCTATGATAGGCTATATAAGCGCACCAGCGCCATATCTCTGATTAGGGGTTAAAGTTTTAGCCATGGCGGAAATCGATCGGAACAATCATCATCATCCTATTCACGTTCCTAGAGATTTCACTAGAGATTCACGTTCAGCGAGATCTATGCAGGAAAACTTTCTTATTCCTTACAAACTTTTATGGATCCATGTTGATTCTGGGAGCTTGTGAATTTCCTTACTATTAATAATATTTTAATTTGCATGACTCTTCTTAGAAATAAACCAATGATGCATACTTTCTAACATTCTCTTTTCACAGTAGTAAAATTTCTATTAGATAAACTGAGCAAAAATTGCAGAAGCGTTAAAACTATTGATCGAGGCAGTTCAGTTTTTAAATAGACACTTGGTTTATTCTGATTCTTTTGTAACCGAGTAGAGACATACCCTATTGAACAATTATCAACGTCGATACTCGACCGGTAGGGTTAAATTTAACTCAGTCGTTCTGCCCCTCGCTTTATTCTCATGACCAACTTAGGTGAAGCAATATGAGCTAACATTTGAAAAAATGAACAATTTTAGATGATTCCATACTCAATATGTATTACACTCGAATATTAAGGAATGTGTTATCTTGTTAAAAACTTAAATCGATGTTTACAAGCAATGCCTTTAAAATTTAATGGTTAATAGGTTTTGTATGATACATAAAATTATACCTAATATTTCTATTATATAAGTTATTAGATCCTCAAAAAATACGCGAAATAAACGAAAACTTTACCGAATATTACTTTGGCTTTATCTAAAAACGTCCTTACTATATAAAGGTTCGTAAATTTAGCAAAGTCCCTGCGCATCATTCATTTCTACTTCATTGGGTTTTGTTTTTCAGGCGTGTCATTTACGATCAAGAGGTTTCAAATTCGTTTCGGAATTTAAGAGTCCTTTGTTCTTCTTGACAAATATCATTTTGTTTCTTATTAAAGATTATCAATTTCCAATATCTCATTAATATTTATATAGTGTTGCATTTCGTTTTACTTTATAAATATGATTCGATCTGATACAAGTTTGTTATATAAAATTTCTTTGAAGTTTAACTGTTAAATATTTAAGTTTACATAATTATTCATATTTAACTTATTATTTCAATATATAATTTCATGTTTGTGGGCCTGACTATAATAATTTTGAAGCATATTTTATGAAAATAAATATTTATTTGTATTTAAAAAATGTTAGATATAAACACATTTCATGATTTAGAAAACTAGAATTAAATAGAATAATAAGGAGAGATTATCCATAATTGCATAATGTGAATAGATTCTGATAATTAAACACTGACCTACATACACTACGTGCAAACAGATAAGTCAATGAAAAAGGTTAAATACCTTGGAATCAACAAATAAAAATGTTAGATTAGGGTGGGTCAAAAAAATCAACTATTTTTTTTTTACAATTAATACGGAAAAATGGGTTACTAGGCACCTTAAAAAAATTCTCACCAAATATGAACTCTTAATTTTAATAGGAAGATCCTCCGCATCGCAGTTTTTCATTTTTTTCTCAGTCCAATAGAAAAAAATTCATTCCTCATCATTAATTGGTCGTACAGAAAATTTTTTTTTAAGAATTTTGTAGGAAATTTAATGCTCTACAAAAAAGGTATCTTATGTTTTTTCCGTAAACCTCACCATTTCACTAATATTGAAGATTTAAGATTGATTATTTTAAGTCAAATGTCACTTTTGTTTATGAATTTTATAACTCGACAAGAAATGGCTATTATTGAATGGGCAACAGAAATTTTTGTAGCAAATTAACTGCTCTATAAAAATGGTATCTTATGTTTTGGCGATTAAATTAAGCGTTCAAAAGATATTCATCATGAAACTTTCATGTATACCGATTTTAAGAGTTTTTGATTAAATAATCGAAAAATTTCAATTTAATCTATCAGTTTTGAGAAAATTTCATTAAAGAATTAATTTGGTTACCATGTCGCCATCATATTTATGAGATCATTTTAAGGAGTGCATTCGAAGTCTATTAGCCAGTATCATCCGGACCAAATGTTCCAATATTTGGCAGATTCAAAAAATTTTGGGACACATTCGATAAAACGAAGTATAAATCTGGTGTTGAAGATAGTATTGTTGCTAATATTATTACGAATGAAAAAAATAATCTATCTTCATTTATTAAGCGATACTTACAGGTATTATTTAAATACAATTTTAAGTGTAGAGGATAATTTTTGATTTTTTACGAATAATTGATTACTTTTAAGTTTGATGATGAATATCTTTTGAACGATTAATTTAATCGCCAAAACATAAGATACCATTTTTATAGAGCAGTTAATTTGCTACAAAAATTTCTATTGCCCATTCAATAATAGCCATTTCTTGTCGAGTTATAAAATTCATAAACAAAAGTGACATTTGACTTAAAATAATCAATCTTAAATCTTCAATATTAGTGAAATGGTGAGGTTTACGGAAAAAACATAAGATACCTTTTTTGTAGAGCATTAAATTTCCTACAAAATTCTTAAAAAAAAATTTTCTGTACGACCAATTAATGATGAGGAATGAATTTTTTTCTATTGGACTGAGAAAAAAATGAAAAACTGCGATGCGGAGGATCTTCCTATTAAAATTAAGAGTTCATATTTGGTGACAATTTTTTTAAGGTGCCTAGTAACCCATTTTTCCGTATTAATTGTAAAAAAAAATAGTTGATTTTTTTGACCCACCCTAATGTTAGATATATATATATACTTATATATATCTTAAAATGGATGCGACGATAATAGATTTTTTTTGTTTTTATGTTTAATTTAGTATAAATTTTCATTTCTATTTCTATGTTATAAAAATGAAATTTCAACAGGCAATTGTTGTGACTGATTAAAACACCGCGGTAAGGATATTTTTGAATAAAAAAAATCTCGGTGGTGCTATAAAAAGCTGTTACCGCAATTGAAACCAGATGTTGAAGCATTTAATAAAAAATACACGAGAACAGCAAGCGGCCGGCAATCTATCACGACCTGAGTCATAAGCTGACTTTAATGCTGGGTCACTTCAGGCCTTTTTGTTGACGTTAATGTTACTTAACGTTTTCGGTAAAAAAAAATACAAAGTCATGGGGGCGCTAAATGAATCGTCAACGTGAGGATAAAAGTCTGAATATTCGTAACGATGCTGATATGAAAACTTCGAAGTATGAAGTAATTAATTACATTTCTAAATTTTTACAAGTTTATCTTCTACTAGCCCACGACTTTGACCGCGTAGTAATAGTGACTTTGAGCTAACGCTAACACGCAGCGGAAGCTCTCGAGAGTAGAAAATTCCAATTTTGAAACATTTTTGATTGGGGCTCCGCTGGTATTAATCTTAGCGTGATGATATATAGTCTGTAACCTTTCTCGATAAATGAGCTATATAACACTGAAAGAATTTTTCAAATCGGACTAGTAGTTCCTGAGATTACCCCGTACAACGTCACAAACTTACAAACTTTACCTCGTTATAATATTAGTATAGATAGATATTTTACTTTTTCCTGTTTGTTTATTTGTTATTTAGTTCTTTTAAATTACACAACAAGTTTTCAATGGCTATCAATATCAATGAACCATTTCTTCCAATAGATTTTATGTATAATATAAAATTATATTGAGAAAAGTCGATGTATTTTAATAAATCCGTAAGAAGTTGTTGGGCTTTAATATTGATAACATTCGCTAAACTTTAAGGTATCCATACCTATAGATAAAAGAAGATTATAGAATTGTACATTTGAAAAATGCCTAGAGAAAAGTCACAGATGATATATCTATCTTGTAATGTTAGCCCGCAGTAATAATGTATACAGAATTAAAGAATACTTGGTTATTAATATAATACTGTTAGTAATATAATAGTAATATTAATAACTGTAGTCCGGTGAAGCTGTTAAGACCTTGCTGGGTCAATAGCGTAGACATTTCGAAAAAAAAAACTTGGTTATTTGCAACGCTATTTTAACCAATATAGTTTTAATGCTTTTTCAATTTAACACTTTCGTTATATTGAGTACTTAGTGTAGATCAAAACTGCCCTTTACATATATTTTCAACGAATATATTGGAGGATATGGTAGATTTAAAATTACATACAACGAAAAAAAAAATTTTTTTTGTGCGAAGATTCTTACGTCACATCTATTACTTTTTTAAATTATATAACTAGTCATATCAAAGCCGCAAAGTAGGATCTTGATCATTTAGGCGCTTATGACGTAATTGCATCCATACAAAGTCGGAAAAGGTCACTTATAATATAAACCACTATGTACAAAAACTATGAAACAAAAGGCGGTTGAAATACGAGGTTCGCCAGGTTGCATCTCAAGCTCGGAAGAATACTCGACACTTGAAGTACGCAGGAGAGCAGCATAACAGTGACATCTTTCCCGCTTTACGTTTCCTGGCGAAGACGGCTATCGTCATTAAGAACAAAGGATGAAATTGCCCCGGGTTGCACTCATTGCGTTGCGGCGTCTGTTCGCTTTCCATTGACCGCACTTGTAAAGGTTAAGGAAGCACCCTTATTGCATTTCGTTTTCAATTTTAGTGAGAAATCGATTTTGGCAATTAATTCTAGCTTCGGTAGTTTAGCTATTTAGCTGAATCATTAAGTTTTTATGTTATACGTACTTTTATCTTCATATTTTGTATATTCATATACAATGGTAGAGGTCTGACGTCGTGTGCGTATCGCTCAAAAACTACTGAATAGATTTCCAACATTTTTGATGTGAGATATCTATAGGCGAGGGTAAATCTGATTGTTGTCGTGGCGAGTATGTGAGACGTGGCGACACGATGCCATGCGCAAGCCACTGTGCATAGTCTCTATTGCCACACTGAACTCGCATACCTATAGTTTATATATACACAGTGTTGTTTACTACGTTACAAATTTTGATGTTTCACATATGCCAAGCGGCCCTTGACGACTCATAACTTTTTCTCTCATTTTAGATACTTGATTGTTATGTAGAAATGATCACAAAAGATTAATTTCATATAGTTATTAAAAGTTTTAAGATATCACGACTTTTATAAGCACTATGCGTTCATTGTTATGTTTTTTTTACTGTGCAGAAGTGGGGTAAGAGTTGTGGCGTATATTTTCTTCTCTGTAGAAATAATTTATTGCTAAGATGCCGTAGACGAAGTCTATCCTAGTTTAGTGATAAAGTTGTTAAACGAGATAGTTCACAATAAAGCGAAATAACGACGTACTTATATTTCTACACATTTATGCTACACGGCTACAAAGTTACTTTTTAGTTCTGTTATAAATACAAATGCAAATGAGAATCCTTCTCCAGAGGCTTCGCGCAAATGAGTTTCTCAAATGGATCGTTATGGGATGTATGTGGATGAACAAGAAATCATTACGTTGAACTCAGTCGGGCGATTTTTCAATACTCTTTAATAAGAGTACCTAGGGGGAGATGGGGTACATTGATACATGGGGCACATAGATACAGTCAATATAGATCGAAAACAAAACACGTTAGAGAAGCCGTCCGCCACACATAGAAAGGTAATCATACACCCTACACGCACACTAGAGCGGAGCAATATTCATTCGACGATTAGCGCTTGGCACGTGTAAACTTGTTTCTGAGGTTCGCAACAAATATTTCGTAGTTTTCTTTCGGATGTGATTCTACTAATATATTTAGTGTTACCTGTGATATATTGAGATAATTAGTAAGTACATACCCGTCGTTACATTATGTAAATTTAATTATTTTTTATTATTAATTGCTATAATTTTTACAAAATACTTATTTCGATTGTAGTAGACAGGGGCACATTGATGCAAGCACTGTCGGGGCACTTTGATACGTATCGATGTGCCCCAATATTACTATAAGGAAACCTTTTTTTTTCGAAATGAAAATGCTGTTAACATGGAAAGGTCTTCACAACTTCACCGAACTATAAAATTAAGAAAACCTGAGAACACAAGTGTTGCCCGAACATTTACTGCCCCACCTGCAGTAAATGATCTTCAGTTAACGTAGGAAAGAAGCAACCTTATAAGTATTTTGTTGGAAAAATAGTGTCAAGATACTCTGATAACCAGAACGACTTTCTAGTCTCTTTTGTAAAGCTTAAACCAACTGGAACATTTGTGTTGCCTGATATAAAAGACGAAGCTTTGGTTAATATTTCTGATATTGTGTTGAAGTTACCAAATCCTTTTTTTTTTCGATCTGACTACCCTATTGACCCAGCAAGGTCTTAACAGATTCACCGGACTACTAAACAAATCTTATAGTAAAGAAAGGCACTAGTAGAACAGCTTGTCTATTCAAATTCAAGATAAATTTGTTAAGTGATGTTTGATTAAGTCAATAAAATAATTATTTTATTTTATCGTTTAAGTATAAAACCAGTTATGACTGATTAGACCAAATAAAGAATGATTATACAATATGTTATTGTTTAAGTATATTTCATGGCACAGTTTATTGTTTGGGTATACTTGTTCCATTTTTATATAGAAAGCGTAAAAACATTTATTTCCCTTAGTACTAGATTAAATTTATGTACACATAATTTAGCACAAAGTGAAAAATAAGTATTTAATAAATAAATATCACAAAAATCAATAAAACTTGTTTAATTTGTAAAAATGTTTCTATGAATCAAACTGCCCCAGTATATGTATCAATGTACCCCACGCCTGGGGTCCATTGATACAAATTTCATTTTTTAGTAAATAGGCTCTAATATTTTTTATGATTAAACCTAACGGTTATTTAGACTTTAAAAAGTTAGCTAAATATATATTGTATAGATTATAAATATTAAATTGGATGTTACTGTCAATAGGTCGCTTTTTATTGGGTCTAAGTAAAAATCGTATCAAGGGTCCCCAACTCCCCCTATACGTCATCATTTTTTAAATATTACTCTTTATATGTAATTATCTATCAGTAGTGTCTATATACGGGTATCGATAGGTTAATATGTACTAATAAGTTTCTAATAAGCTCTATGTTCTTATACGAGAAAGGAAAGGAAGAAGTCAATAAATATATTGTTTAATGTTGCCGCTCTCATAAAAAAATCCAAGCTATCAGTTCTACATTTTAAAAAACTATGTCTGTAATACTTTATTAGAAGCCGATTGTTTAAACAGGATCTCTGGTATAATGAGGATACCTGCCAGTGAAATGGGAGGAATGGACAAAGAAAACAAAAAACAATTAAGGCTACACTAAACGTTTGTTTTTGTTATGGTATGTATTAAAAACTGTAAAAAAATATGAATATTTTGGTGTGATTATAATGTAAACTTTAATGTAAAATAATATCTATATATTAATACGTGAGCAAAATTTTTGTACCCCTTTTTAACCTATTTCCCATCAACGGGTGAACTTGAAATTTGGCATGGCTAAAGTTTATATGGCGGAGAAGTGCAGAAAGCTATTTAATTTATATAATACATTAGAAGTACATTAAATTAATTAAAATATGCCCTCCTCACACTACTACTTGAATTTTACACAACATATACACACATGTAAATAAAAAAGACATTTTGACAGCTGTCAATAATTACGACCTTCAGAAAAGGTGGTGAAGAAGGTTGCTATGCTCGACTATATGTATTTTTTAACTCTTACGTTCTAATTACCATTTGTCATTCTACATTCAACAATGATATTATAAAATATAACTATTATTGTAATGTTTATTATTTTTTATGGTGAACTCACTTCAAATGATGA
>JACEII010000005.1:6606279-6643605 GCA_014332785.1 Antheraea mylitta | reverse complement strand
TATTGGGTCTAAGTAAAAATCGTATCAAGGGTCCCCAACTCCCCCTATACGTCATCATTTTTTAAATATTACTCTTTATATGTAATTATCTATCAGTAGTGTCTATATACGGGTATCGATAGGTTAATATGTACTAATAAGTTTCTAATAAGCTCTATGTTCTTATACGAGAAAGGAAAGGAAGAAGTCAATAAATATATTGTTTAATGTTGCCGCTCTCATAAAAAAATCCAAGCTATCAGTTCTACATTTTAAAAAACTATGTCTGTAATACTTTATTAGAAGCCGATTGTTTAAACAGGATCTCTGGTATAATGAGGATACCTGCCAGTGAAATGGGAGGAATGGACAAAGAAAACAAAAAACAATTAAGGCTACACTAAACGTTTGTTTTTGTTATGGTATGTATTAAAAACTGTAAAAAAATATGAATATTTTGGTGTGATTATAATGTAAACTTTAATGTAAAATAATACCTATATATTAATACGTGAGCAAAATTTTTGTACCCCTTTTTAACCTATTTCCCATCAACGGGTGAACTTGAAATTTGGCATGGTTAAAGTTTATATGGCGGAGAAGTACAGAAAGCTATTTAATTTATATAATACATTAGAAGTACATTAAATTAATTAAAATATGCCCTCCTCACACTACTACTTGAATTTTACACAACATATACACACATGTAAATAAAAAAGACATTTTGACAGCTGTCAATAATTACGACCTTCAGAAAAGGTGGTGAAGAAGGTTGCTATGCTCGACTATATGTATTTTTTAACTCTTACGTTCTAATTACCATTTGTCATTCTACATTCAACAATGATATTATAAAATATAACTATTATTGTAATGTTTATTATTTTTTATGGTGAGCTCACTTCAAATGATGAATTAATAAAAAAATGAGCCAAATAATACTTTGTATAATCAAAATAAGAATTTTGTTCATAAAAGTAATCCATGACTTAGACCTCCGCGGTTACAATGTTGCAATTTAACCTCATGTATCAACAAAAAAGAATTTATTTTCAAAAGCTAATGGTATTAAAACGTCTTTGTCTTGGATTCACCATTTGATTGTATTGTGCATCCATTACTTTTCCAAACGATGATAATGGGCATATCACTATTTCTCATAATGAACTGACTACATTTAATTCAATATCAATCAGAAATACCACCCCATGGTGTCGTGTAAAATTAATTGGAAAATGTGTCATGGGTTGCGATAAATTTCTTTATTTTCGTAAAGTTATGTTTGGTTAAAATTTGAACTTTACCACGTGGTTTTTGTTTCCAATTTATAATTAATTTTCATTTTCATTTACACAGATTTTTTTTAATGTTTACATAATAAAGATCATGGCAAATGGTAAAAAACTGATTAGCCACGATTTTTTTTTTTTTCGAAATGTCTACGCTATTGACCCAGCAAGGTCTTAACAGCTTCACCGGAAATGCAGCCACGATGAAAACCTTTGATTATAGAAGTATAATACCCTTTGACAAAAGAACTCTAATAAAGTTCAAACTTTAAAAAATAATTAACTATGGTCGGATGTCGAACACTGGGCGCCCACTAGTATAATTTAAATTGTCGACATATGTCGACCACGCGCTAAAGGATCGCAAATAGGATGAAGGATTTTTTATGAAAAGTAAATAATACAAATGCTGGATGGACTGGAATGGAATTTTCGTTGGGAAAATCCAACTCACACTTGACAGATTTTATACAATGGTAATAATATATAAATTCATTCTTGAGTTTTTGGCGGGATTTCAGTCTGTAATGTAGTGGATTTTATATTTTATTCATAATCTTGTGATACTTGACTCTATATTGTGTAAAGGTGGTGTTTTACGTAATATAGTTAGTTTAGTGTGCATGAGTGAAGTGAATGGAAAATAATACCACGGAGCATGAAATTCTGAAATGCTACAAAATCTCCCTGGAAGGTTCTAATAAGGGATCCACCGTCTTGTTAGAATATTGACTCACACGACGCAATATTGAAGTGATCGCACGACGCTGGTAATATTATTGACTACGTGACAATGGCAGTAATAATCTGAAAGATTGATTGCCAAAAATGAAGTAAAAAAATCATTTTCAAAAAAAACCTGGCGCAAGTGCAAGTAGCGTCCACTATAAAATAGGTTTTGTTTATTAAATGCAATTATTACATATTGGATAGTTGCGTGCCGAGCACCCTTGAGTCGGTCGCCCAAACATCCCAAATCGTCTGAGTGCCTTCAGCGCTCGCCTCAATAGTTCGGAGAAGCTGTAAAGACCTTTCCGGGGCAACAGTGTTTTTATTTCGAAAAAAAAAAAAGAAAAAATAACATAAATGGCAGTTCCCCGTTTGGGTGTTAATTATTACTATATGTATCTGCTATACAATTACCATAGTACGAGCTATGCTTAATTTAGCATTAAATTATTGTATCTGCAATTTGTGGCCTCATGCTTTCTCTCGAGTATAGAGTACTCACCTCTTTGTTTCTATATACGACAGAATAATTAACACAATGGTTGTAGTCCTTGATATGATTATAAAAGTAAACGACGATCGATTATCTAAGGCTTCGCTCAAATGAGTTTCTCAAATGAATCATTACAAGACGTCGATGAACGAGAAATCGTTTTGCGGCGCCCGTTCAAGCGGTTTCCAATTCCGACGCTCACTTTTTCTACGTGTGTCTGAAAGGCACTTGACCTGAATGTTACTTTTTTATCCACTTTGATTGATCCTTCAATCATGTTAACGCGGAAAGTGTTCTCTGAACCAATTTAAGGACTTAGAAAAATATGTATATATAAAGTTTTTTTTTTCCCGAAATGACTACGCTATTGACCCATCAAGGTCTTAACAGCTTCACCGGACTACCATAAAGTTATATAGGAAGTAACTTGTAAGGGGTGTCGAATAACATCATAACACTTGATACACCCAAGCCAACTTCACCTGCACGTGGTGCACCTTGCTGATTAACGAACGAGGCAATAGCGAAAGCAGGGTGGCAGGGTTTTACAGTCTCACTCGGTCGCAACCACCATGTATATGGCGAAAAAGCCCGTAATAGTGATTCGCTTCTGCGCGTCGCGATTCGGGAACAGCCTGTGCATATTCAGCTTTTTTTGCAGGCCGGCATGATAGTGGCGTCCGACGATGGATGGTGTGTCACTCGGTGGTCGCTATTGTTTTTGGACTGTACTGTGCCACCATCAGGCATTTTGCCATGCTACAATTAAAAAGAAAGTTGGTTTTTAGACTATTTATGAATACGTTGTAGCAAGCTGTTTTATAATAATGCATAAATTACTCATTAAATTTCTATTAAAACTAAATTTGAAAACGGGTTTTGTTTTGTTTTAATTTTCAAAACTTTAAAATATTTGATACGTAATCATGTGTGTTTAAATAAATTCCGCCTTCAGTACAACGGCATGTAACTCGCTGACATAGGCATTCATACTTCGACTGCTATCGGTAATGTTCGCATTTCATCGGGAATCAATCCGGTCCGTGCAACACAAGTCGTCCGCAGTTGTTTAGGCTTAACAAGTGTAAGAGATAAAAGGATACTTGGAATTATTGGA
Organism: Antheraea mylitta; assembly: GCA_014332785.1. Lineage (NCBI taxonomy): Eukaryota > Metazoa > Arthropoda > Insecta > Lepidoptera > Saturniidae > Antheraea > Antheraea mylitta. Next base: position 6,639,995 of record JACEII010000005.1, on the reverse strand, counting down.
TTGTTAGCTATCTTGAATCACTTTCATGTTTTTATCTCTGAGTTCTTCGATAATTTTAAAGGAGCACTCGCGCAGCCTTGTTAATGTTTTTTAAGCGTAACAGAGTATTATCTTTTGACAAGTGTCATTAGTGCTGTTTGAATCACTCGATCGTGCGTTTTATTTTACGCAAGAATTTTAACATGAAGGGAAATGATGGAAAGGATTAAGCTTGTTCAGCACTTTTACTATATTCTGATTTAGCGTTATTTTCTGAGCTATATTTTGTAAGGTAAATACTCTGCAGCTGAGGGTTGTATCCTATTCTTAGATAGCTCATAATATTCGCCAGTAAATAGGCTATATTTTTTCTTTCTAATATGACTAGTACTTGCTAAGACTTGTATGTTCTAGCGATGAAAAACCAAAACATCTCATGAGCTTTTTACTATCAGTATACTTTAATAAATATAATTCACAAAAATGTGATTGTGGAATCGTATATTTTTATATCGAAAAACATGAACGTTGAAAACTGTAAAGATTGTGAAAAATGTATTTTCTTGTACAAAGCGCATAACATGAAATATGGTGCGGATTCTCTCTCTGCGTACGTTGAGCGTCTCCACCTATCCGTTTTCACATTTCCAATGATGTCAAACGTATCTTGTGTACTTGTTTTCCATTCGCGAACTGTCGACATTTAACTAATGTCCTATTGAAGTGTGATATAAATTTTATTTATTATTATAGATGAAAGGATATTTACATTTTTTTTTTCTCAAACTGAATACGTTATTGACTGCAAGATCTTAACAGCTTCACCGGACTACAAAGGCGAGCGGTTAAGGCACTCAGCCGCTTTTATTTCGACAACTAGCTCAAGGGTGCACTAAGCTACATATTCATACCCATATGAGTTATTGAAATGTATAGGTGTACCGAAAATATTTACCTCATGATCTCTGTGCGATGTCATATTAAGATCATATTATTAGGTTATGTTATTTATTGTTATTAGGTTTTAATTAACATAGATGACTACTCAAGGACAATACCATCCTTATAATAAGTTTGAACTATTATTTATGTCAACCGTTTTGCTACTTTTGTCGTTTTATAAATGAAAATTATAGATAATTAACCATCTTGAGTAAAAATACATTAAAACAGATCACAAAATTTTGTACAACGTGTGTAGTCATTATGCACAAGGATAAATAAAATTATATACATTAATTATATGTTAAATTTTACAATGTTTATATTAAATTGATATAAATTAATATAAATTTGAGTAAAAATTAAATATTAGATATTTTAACAAAATCAACAGGTAAAATTATGAATAATATTAATTAAAGAAAATCAAAAACTTAACTACAAAACATGCCTTCCTTAATCACAAATTGGAAAAATTATGCCGTCTATTTTATGCAGTGTTTCGGAAGGAAACGTCAACCGGTCTGAAGTTGTACCCGCACGATCTTCACTCTCGCAAGAACTCTTGCAGAAGAATGACATTCGATTCCCGCTCACTCACAATAATTGTTATACGCATTAATAATTGTAAGAAAATGAAAATTCTTTTATTACCGTCCACGACAAATAAGTAGCGTGCCACGCAACCGCAGTTACATGCAGTTCTTGAAGATATGGAACGGATTCATTTATAACTTATATTTTCTAACTTAACTTATATTATTATATCTTTATAGTTTATTATTACTACGATTTGAAAGCAATAATTAAAACTACAACACTATATTGTAAATAAACATAAAACGCTATCTTTCTATAAGACATGTACAACGAATAAATGTTACGCGATTACTGTAACACGATATATGCCTCAGACCGTCACGTCGTAGAAATTACATCCAACGTTGACAAGCCTCGAATTAATTAAAGTCAAACAACGCAACTGTTCTGCAAAATTATCTCCTTCGCAAATGGAATTAATAATTTCATTCACCGTATGTGACTTTAGCAATGGTATTTAGCGTATTGGACTAAGAACAAAATATTTTTTTTTTTTACATATCAGAATAGATTGATTGGATTTTTTCTAATAATCACAGTAATGCCAATGGTTATAAGTACTTATCAGGGTTCAACAGAGTTGTATATACTAGAGGTGCAACATTTGGGACCTCGAGTAGCATTGGTCATTGTAACCGGCGTAGCGTCAGCTACCCTAATTGGCAAGATTCCTCTTCATATGTCTCTAAAATTCTGCGTCGGATTAGAATTAGTCTCGGTGTACACTCACTCTGAAATCGGGTGAAGAATGCCTTAATGGAATATCTGTAGGTGGTAGCGCCATGCTCGAGTTATTACTGGCTTCAGCATGGATGGGTCCGCTCGCCCAAGGTAATACCACCCTATTACATTAAACCGACGTGAAGTGACAATGCTTGCATAATTGCGTTTCGCGTGGCGTGAAAATGCCGGAGGCCCACCTCTCCTCACCTTCCCCTCTCCTCTTTCCACCTTCCCTCTCACCCTAACACAGGCTACCAGCGCACTTGCGACTCCCCTGGTGTTGTAGTTGTGGTGGTGACACCAGTGGTGATCACTTAATATCAGGTGACCCGCATGTTCGTTTGCCTCCTATTATATAAATAAAAAAATCTCTGGAAATATAGGAGCTTCTCCACATACAAGTGAAAATAGAAGGATGGCGTGGGAAGAGGGGCCCGGCACAATGCCACCTGTGCCAGCAGTTGCGGCACTTTTCCCACAACTGCCACTGCCCACTCGCATGCGTGCGATGTGGAGGCCCACATCAATGTGCACGCCCACTAGAAGTACCACCGACCTGCATCAATTACGGGGGTGCCCACCCCTTCAACAGCGCGACATTATGTCCGGTGTACAGGAGGGAAGCAAGGAACAAGAGAGCAAGCACCAAGGTTAGGTGACACCAGGAAGGAGAGGAAGCCTGCTCCTTTTCTACGTAGAGATGTGGAGGAGTCAGCGGCAGGAAGCCTCATGGCGCCTGCGAACGACCCTCCCTTACTGAAGCCCAACAAGAAGTGAAGACCCCGCGTCCGGAAGGACACGAGCAAACCCGATTTCGCAACCGAAGCTGCAAAGTGTGAAGCCAAGGTGGCACTTCACCCATGTGACGCTCGCACACCCGCACCTCATTAGAAGCCGATGACCACTGTAAGGGTGCCGCGCCCCGTCACCGCAAGCCTAAAGAGGGCAACCCAAGAACACCGCTCAAGGGGGGGACTAAGATGACCCGATGATGATGATTGAAATATAGAAGCATATTCGTCTGCTCCGGCGTGGATCAACCACATTTTCTTCACCACCTAGGTAGCGAGTAGGAAAACCTCTATAAAAATACTGAATTGAAGAAGACGTTACTTTGCGTAAATACATAATTCAATATTATAGTGGATTTTACTTTGGACATCCGCCTACGCCTACTACGTCTCACTCCGTAGTAGCCAATCACATCCAGGCGGAAGTGTAAAGTAACGTCCACTGTTATATATATAATTTATCTAAAAAAAAATATTCTTAAAAAGTGCAAGTGCAAGCCCGAGTAATAAAGATTCCTTTAAAAAAATATAAAATAAGGTATACTAACTTTTCATGCAATCAGCGAAGAATATAATACCGGTAAAAGTATGAGAGGAAGAAAACCATAATCCGGGACTAGAACAAAAAATATCCTTGATAAATAAACCGAGGCATAAGCCTTGTTAAAAATCACAACGGCGACTGAAGTTGTGGTTGGTAGTTAACATTTCAGTGGTTAGTCTTTTTCAGGGGCACCGCTTCTCAGTGGAATGGAGGCACGCAAGAGTGATTCCCGGCACCCGGTGATTAGACACCAAGACCAAGTTCATAAGAGACTACGTTAGGGATTTTGTATGTTCAATCTAACATAATCCGTCAGTTGTTCTCTAACGGGCGGGTACCCATGATAGATTTTCCCAAATAACAAAGGGTTATAGACAGTAAACCAAATTAATTATACTTCAATTAATTCACGTAAACAAAAACAGTATTTCATATAATATTTATTCATAGATTTAAAGTATCTATAATTAAATAATTAATATTTATTGATCTTAAACAGAAACATGGATGCGTTTTGTTATTGACGAAGTACTATTCTAATTTTTACACATAAGCATATTCATAATGGTGAAAAATAAAGTTGATTACAAAGGTGTGACGTCATCCAAAGCCATAAAACATGTATGGGCGATCAAACGGGAACACTCAACAAGAATTATGCAAAAATAATACCCGATTAGGCCTCCCACGGCAGCGGCTCAAGCCTAGGTTCGATCCCTCGGGAGGGAGCCCTTGAGTGCGTTGCTTGCGCGATACGGTGACACACAAATATACATTACTGCTACAACACTACACGATCACCCCCACAGACGTGCGCGCCTACACGCTTACACATGAAAATGAATGATTTACTTTTTTCCCTTATTGAACTGAAAAACTCTCCATTTTCTGATAATAAATATATGGAGGAGTTGTTGAGGCGTGTATGCTTGGTACACATATACGTTTCAACAACTCATATATGAATAGTTAGCTAGGTTAGGTCAGATAGGTCGCGATTTTGCATGCAACAGGCAACAGCCAAGCCGAGGTGTGCAAAAATGCAAAAATAATGTCAGACAAATATATATTTACCCTTAATTAATATTATAAATGCAAAAATAAGTTTGTTACGTTTTCACACCTTAGTTATTATATATATATCGTTTTCAGTAGTATTGATACCGTGTATGTGAAATTTTATGATGATCGCTTTATATACTTTTGATTAAGAAAAAAAAGAACTATTCCTGAAGAGTAGCTCAAATTTACAGTAACGCTAATTAAACTGCAAGCAAAAGCTAGTTAAATATTTAAAAAAGTTTGTAGTCCTATTTTTATTCTATATAGTTGCTCCCTTGAAAGAGATTGACATAAATTTGGACCCATTCAAGTAGCTTTATTAAAACCTCTATTTAAATTACCTTACGTAGGTACCTGGGCGCACTGAGGTGGGATTAATTGATGCTAAACATTACGATAGGCTCTTTTTACTTTGTAAATAAAAATTTATTCAGACTTGTCCGTTTTACCATTATGAAAATGTAAGTAATATTATGCAGAGTAGATAAATATTAGCTACATTTGTAAATTTTGTAAGCATTTGTTTAAAATAACATAAAATTAAACAAGTTTCGATTAATATTTTGATGTGAAACGTCTGTAGGCGAGGGTAAAGCTGATTGTTGGCTTGACGATACAGGCCATGTGTGAGACGTGGCGACGCGATGCCATGCGCAATCTCGCTTGCCGCACTTAGCTCGCATACCAATACAATGTTATTTACTACGTTACACATGTGAAGGTAACCTGTGTTTTACATAATAAATAATAAAAATGAATATTTATGTAACAAATAAACAGTAATTATTTTATGGAACATATTTGTAATGCTTTATCTTTTCAGTAATCCATATCAGATTCCAGTCGTAGTCTGTTGTTTTATGTATAACTTATACAAAACTATTTCGATGTTTCACATCTGCCAGGCTTTCCGTGATGGCTCAATTTTTTTAACATATTTACTCTCTGTCAGTCAGCATGAATTCAAAGCCGAGGTTTTTTTCGAACTAACTACGCTATAGACCTTGCCAGGTCTTAACAGCTTCACCGGAGTACAGAAAAACTGAGGAAAAGTGGTGAAACTACAGTATGATGTCGGAGTTTTCTCACTCTGCCCCCTTACGCGGCCGAATGTGGATACTGTGCTGAGGGGTGATGCCTCTTCTAGTGGCTATTCCGTCGCGACCCGTGAATACGAGTCGGTCATTGGGGTGCTGTATACAGCGAAGTGATTCTTCTTATAGGCTGCTCTATTGATTTAGCTTCTTCGAAATCCCTCCTCAGTTGGTGGAAGAATTGCTGTTTTTCGGGGCAAATACAGTATGACTCTAGGGTTACTGTATAAATCCCGGCTGATTAGTTACATCTCTCAAGTTATCTGTTGTCAAATATATCTATGGTGGTTTTCCAGTACCTGAAGTCTAGAACTCTGGATTCCAGGTAGCGTAAATTAATTAATTAATTTAATTTAGACGACATAGTGAGTAATTACTCTAAAGCTTCAAAGTATTGAAAAAATAAGTAACTATGGTATAAACAGAGTGGGTATATGAAATGAAGTAATATATTAGTGTTTCTATTTCAATGATCACTTCGATTCGGACCATAATAACAACTCTAATGGACAGTGAGCGTTTATTTATAAATGAATATACAATTGCAGAATGCCTATCTATGTTTATATATACTTTGATCGACCTTTATCATTAATTATTGGCTACCCTAGCTGAAATTTATAAACGGTCAAATGTCCAGTACCAGTTTATTATATACCATACTCTATAGTACACCAATTATTTTCTTTTATACGGTTCGACAAAATGACTGCACGGTACCTAATGGAAAATACAGTCCATAAATAATGGCGACTGTCAGTGTTAAATAGCAACGGCAGTCATCGCTATCATGCCGACATACGTAAGTGCTTGTTCACGCCTCTTGTGAAAGACCCCATGTCATAAGAGGAAGGGAATACACTGGCTGGGAGGCGATTCCAATTAAAATTAAAATTTAAAATGGATGGGTATTTTAAATCCTCAACACACAAACATTTCAATTATGAAATACGTTACTGTGTCGACTTCAAGGTTTTAAAACTATCAAAAACTTTAGAGTTCAACTACATCGCTATTTATTTCAGAAACAGGAGGCAGAGTATTCGTGATTTTACAATTTGTATATATATAATTAATTTTGGCTGTATGTATACATTTTTATTATTATCTTTGTATGTATGTATGTCTATGTATCATTATATCTACTAGCGGTCGAGATTCGACTATGAGTTATTTTGACATTCAGTAAGACCAAAGAAAATAATAATTTCAGTTCAATTAATTATTAATGTATATTATAAATTGACATATTACATTATTATAAAATAAATCTACAATTTGACCAATTAATTTCAAAGGGCATGTAAGGTATGAAGCGTAAGTCATGTTGAATGTAGGATGAAAAAAGGTAATTGGAACGCAAAAGTAAAATAACGGATGACGAACTGCTTTTTCTATAACATGTGTGTATATGTTGTGTGTCATTCAAGTAGCAATGTGAATAATGTATATTTTAATTAAGTTAATGTATTTTATATAAAAAGATAACTTCTCCTCCATATAAACTTTAACTATGCCAAATTTCACGTTCATCCGTTCTCGTAACTCACTTAAAAAGGGGTACAAAGTTTTCGCTTCGCGTATTAATATGTACATTTATTTATGCATTTTTCTTCTGTGTTTTCTATACATGCACTACCTACAAAACTTTTTAAGTAACAACAATACCGCCGGCCAATGCATAAATCCTAAAGTGCGATAAAGTGTCCTTCTTTATTCATTCAAACTCCATTAGAGACAAGGATATTTTTGGTACCAAAATAATAGTTTGCAAAGCGGAATAATCTGTATAGGTACTTACAGTGATTGCGTGTGATCATTGCACAGTTGTATGTTGAAAGCTTTCCGATGTTTGATCGAAATAAATTCTTTGTACGTAAATATTACAGAGGATGCAATGATACCTTTACCATTTCGAGAGGCTCGATGTTACATAACATTCAATTTAATTTTTACAGACTTAGTAATTTCGTATTGTTTCAATGTGTTATATTGAATATATTTGTATTAGTTAATTTGGGAATACAGATGCGAGATGAGTTAGTTTCGTTTTATTCATTTGTAGATTTATTTTAGTTATATGATACTCGTGGCTATTCATGCGTTTTGCATTGCATACCGTAAGTACTATACGTTGATATAAAAATATACACTAATGTAGAATAAGAATCATTTCTATGAAGAAACAGGTATGCTAACCTATGTCTATGTCATATATATGAATCGTCACATATTAATATGACCTAAATAGAATTTTAGCCGTCCTTGTATTTTAACTTATTTTTCAAGATTTTTTTTTTTATCGTAGCACGACAAAATGACTGTACTATGCCTGATGGTAAGCACAGTACAATCCAAAAATATTAGCGACCACCGATTGACACACTATCCATCGCCGGTCGCCACTATCATGCCGGCCTGCAAAAAGCTGGATATTCACAGGCTGATCCCGAAACGCGACCCGCAGAAGCGTATCACTATTACGGGCTTATTCGCCATATACATGGTGGTTGCGATCCAGTCAGGCTGTAAAACCCTACCACCCCGCTTTCGCCATTGCCTCGTTCGTTATTCAGCAGTGTGTACCACGTGCAGGTGAGCTTGGCTTGGGTGTCTCAATTCTTATGATGTTATTTGACACCCCTTACACCCCAAGATCTTAAAAGTAATATGAAGATATTATGATTATGGCAAAATTTGAACTTCGTGCTCGGTGTATAAAAACTGGGAAGCTTTAAAAAACGAAACATGTTATAATTATAGCCGATTAAAATAGGATTCAACTAATTTTGAAATATAACAACTCATATATTTAATACTAGCTGACCCGTGCAACTTCGTCTGCACCAAATTGGTTATCACTGGTTTCAATTGTATTTTAAAACGCGAAAAAAATGAATAAAACTGATACCCTATTGCAGCCACAACTACCGTTTCCAATTGTGGATCCAAACTATCCACGGATTCACTCAAACATATACCCAGATTACATGTGATTTTTTTTTTTAAATAAGCCTAGTACCCGTTCGTAGCATCATCTACCAGGATCAATTAAGATAAAAACTAACCTACATAAAACTAAATAAACATCTCTACCACTTACTTTATCATAACTATCTTCAACTTGTATTAAAACCTTTTTATACTTCATTGTTAAAGAAACATATATGAACACCGTATCGAAGCGTCAAATATCGCCCCGAAACGTCAACTGTCACTTGCTTGAAACTGTTGTCTAAGAGTTATAAACTGTTTCGATAACGTATTTTAAATATATTTCCAATATATTTTGGTAATTTGACCATGTTGATATATTTCTATTGTAGATTATTCTACCTTGTTATATTAAATATTTGGCATTGAATTTATAACGTGTATTTGTCACACTTGATGTTGGCGAAATTACCTACATAGGCAGAGGCCATACCGGAAAGAATCAATCAAGCCAGATTTATATATTATATTCATCCGAACAACGGGCTACCTGGCTTCCCGAAAGAGTTGCGTTTATTTGTGCATATCGTACCTTTACAGACAAAAATATTGATTTTTAAATAATTTTCGGGTGTTTTTTTTTTCACTAACTTTGAAACGTTATTAAAATGGAATTATTATTGATAGACATTTTTAGTATTGACAATAACGTGCTTGATGCTATTTTTTGGAAATAAAAATAATCTTAACCCATGTTAGAATAGCAGTAATTTTATTATTATTATTATATTTAGATATAAATAAGTACAAATTTAATCTTTCAGACTAATTCAGTTGTTTACTCAATATTTAGACCGATTTATTGCTATAAAGATAATATGTGTACAGAATATAGCTATAGCTATAGTTTAGGGCAGTACTGGCTACACGATAAAGATAGCGATAATTGTGGCAGTGTATGTTATCGATGCATTAATTTTTTCGAAATGTAAACGCTGTTGACCTGGAAAGGTCTTTTAATATTTAATGTACAGATTTCGACTTGTTACAGTTTTATTATAGTATAGATTAATTATTTGGTACTTTTTATACACTGACTTATCAACGCTAGCCATAATCACTTCAACTTATAAAAGACTTTCTGCAGGGCCATATGCCTCTTTCTAAGTGTATAAGTACCATACCAACCCACGACATATTAGCAATTTCAAACTCTGAGAAATCTACAATTCTATATTATCTCTCATCTAATGGTATTACAAATACATTACTCCAGTTCAGATGTCCTATCTGTGTTTTCTTTCACAGTCAATTGATATTGTTACCAAATGAAACTAATAAATATGAATAAAAAAAAATGTTAATACTTTCTTCGGTTCGAATCTGTGGGCATCGAATTCCCCGATCAAAACCACTCTACTACCACGATGAGTTACCAACATTAACTTAACATTAAATTTGTCTCACGCTAGAATAAGAACGATGATTAAAAGGATCATCTTTGCATTATATTTAAGCAAGATAAGGAAAATAGCCTAGTAGTCTTCCAGGAAGGAATTGACGCGAGGCGACGCTAAGCGGTAATTTGATGTTTCCGCTTCATCTACCCCGTAATATTATCGGCGCTCGTCGAGGAAAGTTCACGTAAATTATGTCGATATCTACAAGCAAGCCTTCTGTATAGCTATAATTCGTGAAATATCATACTACTTATACATAAATACTATATTAATATTAATGATACAATCTTGCTAGCAATTATTACAGCTATTACTTATGAGTTTTTTTTTCGAAATGAAAATGCTGTCGACCTGGAAAGGTCTTTACAGCTTCACCAAACTACTGAGGCGAGCGCTGAAGGCACTCAGCCGATTTGGGATGTTTGGGCGACTAACTCAATGGTGCACGGGACACCTCGGCTTGGGCTGTTGAGTGTTTTGTGCAAAAATTGCGACCTATCTGAGCTAACCTTTTTTTTAACGTGGGGAAATCCCTTATGGATACCCACCCTCCCGGAGGAGAGGGTGGGTTATGTCCAACTCACACGGACTAAAACCCCTCGGTGTACATCTTTCGCTATGGTTGGGGCGGCACGAGATCTCTATAGACTTCATCGTGCCGCCCCAGCGGTGTGGCCCAGCAGCAGAAGTGCCGCTGCTGGCCCTCGTCTTTTAAAGAGACAGCCGGGCACACAATGGCCGTCTCCTTCTCGTCCACCGAACCTGTGCAATGGCAAGACGGGGCCCCCGAGCCGCCTTCCCTAGGTCCGGCAATCGGAGCTAACCTAAGCTAAGCCATCTAGATATACGTATATGAGTTATTGAAGCATGTACCAAAGCACATGTGTACCAAGCATGCGTGCCTCAACAACTCGTATATGTATCTTGTGTCGGAAAACTCCTCTAAACCATACAGGATAGGGAAAAATAAAGATAAAACTCTTTCTCGTTTATTTCTCTGAAAAAGAAAAACAGCATGTGAGCGTGTAGGCTTGCACGTGTGTATAGGTGATGTGATTACTTATGAGCGTAACAGAATAAACTATAGCAATGTATTTGCAACGTTATTTTAACTAATATAAACTGGAATGTTGTTTATTACGATTTTACTCATTAGCTATTTGACCGATCATATGATACTTTACGAATATGTTGCCAGAGTATATAAAACAACTCAAAGGTATCTTTTATCTAGAAATTAAATACTGTTTCTAGGGTATATACCTAATATAAACAAATGTCGTGTTACGGTGTTTGTGGTCGAACTCCTTCAAAACGGGTCGACCGATTATTATGATTTTTTTTTCGAAATGGCTACGCTATTGACCCAGCAAGCTTCACCGGACTACTAAGGCGAGCACTTAAGGCACTCAGCCGATTTTATTTTGGCAACCAGCTCAAGGGTGCACGGCACACCTCGGCTTGGCTGTTGCCTGTTGCATGCAAAATCGCGACCTATCTTAGCTAATCTAGCTAACTATTCATGTATGTATGAGTTGTTGAAACGTATTTGTGTACCAAGCATACACGCCTCAACAACTCCTCCATGTATTTATCATCGGAAAATTGAGAGTTTTTCAGTTCGATATGGGAAACAAAAAAAGTAAACCCTTCCACTTTCATGTGTAAACGTGTAGGCGTGCACGTCTGTGGGGGTGATCGTGTAGTGTTGTAGCAGTAATGTATATTTGTGTGTCACCGTATCGCGCAAGCAACGCACACAAGGGCTCCCTACCGAGGGATTGAACCTAGGCTTGAGCCGCTGCCGTAGGAGGCCTAATCGGGTCGATTTTTATGAAATTTTAAATGTATATTTGGTAGATATGAGAATAGGTCGTAAAGTATATTATATATCACTATATAATTAGGTTGTCCCTATGTAGATTTTTTTTATGGATTTTGTTCATTTTTTTGTATTTTCTATTTGCCATAAAAAACCTATATCCCCAAATGTTCAATTTCCTAACCCCACCCTGCCATTTTTTATTCGGAATTTTTATATTTCAATATTTAAACGAAATCACTGATGTGGCTGAATAACAGACGGGGCAACGTCGGCCTCATCGAAATTTCTTCCATACATGCGTACGTTACTCACCAATTCAACTAGGTATTTGTTTGAGTGCGTCCCTGAATTGTTTGGTTTCACAATTGGAAACGGTGAAAGTCTCCGTGGTTTTTGTAAGATAATTCGAGTTTGGAAGTAGAATATGAACCGCTAGGTAATCGATTTTATGAAGGAACTTGCGCGGGTTAGCTCGTCAAACTTATATTAAAGAGTTTGCAGCCCTAGACTAAAGCCAGTATGTTAATAAAAAAAAAAAAAACAATGTACAACGAATAAATGAAATACCTGAACGGTAACATAATTTTAATAATTCTATTTAAAAGTGGGTATGAAGGAGATAATTATCACATACATAAAAACAGCAAAAGTAACAAATGAATTAACCATGTAATTTAAATAGAGCTTCAGTACCTAATAAGTACTGATGGTGCTACTCCGGCTTAGACCTCTTCAATTGGATTATAGAACTTAAAAAAAAACCGAATTACTTCCTTTAGTTGCAACTTGCTCTATAGTTCAAATGGTAAAGTTTTGGTTTCAAGCAAGCCGACCTAAGTGCACTTTGTCACTTAAATTGGAAAATATTGTTCTCCGGGAAAAACTTTGAAGTAACGGCTTTCAACTAAAACGGTGTCTCAGATTTATAAAGTTACAGATCCTTTTTAATCCGGGATCACTAGCATTGCTCACGATAACTTATATATACTGACTTCTTAAAAACAAAGAAAAACATTGTTAAGCTTCATGCATTTATGTCACAATAATTTTAAAGGCATTGTTAAACTTTTTAAATACACAGGCTGAACGTCTAGACAGTACCAATATTTATGGAGCATACACTGCACTCGATTCTTGTTCTAAATCGATTTTATAAATAGGTGTTTAATATTTGACCGAATTATGTAGAAAAATACAAACATTATACATATCTATTCTCTTCGTGTCTATGTTAAAGTACAGTGTCAATTACCGTCGGAGTTCACTTTCACTTAAAAGGGAATTTGGTAACGTCAGGAGAAAAACAATAGGGTTTATTGTCCGTTTAATATAATTTTTTTCATTCAGGGTCGCCCATTGTAGCTTTCGACACTAGTCATTGAATCTAGATTGTATTTATACTTTTTAAAGTCTTAGAACATACTTTAATTTAGGTGTTCTTGGTTGTTTATTAGTATTATTATTTTATACGTCAAATGTGACCACGAAGTTTCGTGTCCTAAAATACTGCGAACGTTTAGAATTTAACTTGGTAGTTACGTAAAAAAAAGGAAGAATAAATACGTATATATTATATAATATCAAGGCAACCTAAGGACCAGTAAATGCCAATTCTAGATTACTGTATCTAATAATATTTTAACCTTTTTTTTTGTAATAAGCTTTTGACGCGAATAACACGAAAGCCCGAACTTACGACTGTATTCTAAGTGGGCAAGAACACTGACAGGGCCTGTAATACAATTTAAGAATATATGAAAGCATATTTATTTTATTGTGGTTTTGAAACTATGTTAAACATCACTCAATTTAGTCCTAACAACATGATATATGCGAAACCTTATAACTTGATTTACACTTATATACAATTCCATATTTAGCCAAATGATAGGCAATTTCCACTAATTTCAAATTCAGCTAAAGATAATCATTATTAAATAAATAAGATTACATATTTAAGGGAGGGGGAAGGGGTAGGGTAAGGGGAAGAGTGGGAAGGGTGAGAGACAGGGAGGCGGGCCTATGTGTACTATATAATATTCATGATAATTGAAGCACTAATATCCTATTTAAACACAGTGTCGATCAACGTATGTTCAAATCCATGCAATTGAATGAGTCGCAGCTTTCGGTGAAGGCAAACATGGTAATGAAACTATATGATCGTGGTACTGCTTTTTGATGTGAAACATCTATAGGCGAGGATAACCCTAATTGTTGGCGTGGCGATACAGGCCGTGGCGTCTGTGTGAGATGTGGTGACGCGATGCCACGTGCAAGCGACTGTGTGCAATCTTTTCTGTCACACTGAGCTCGCATACCCATAGTGCAATTTGAGAATTTGAAATTTATTCGATTCGTACAATTTTGATGTTTCACATCTGCCAGGCGTTCCGTGACGGCTCACATATTTTTCTAAACCTTCCTGACTAGCAACTAAAATAAAATAAAGAAAATTGGTTGTCAAGTGTAGGACATAAAGGTACTGAACTAATTTACCTTATCCTAGTACATAGTATTTATTCATCGGCGGCGGCCTTTACGCTTGCCGGCTCCCTTCCCTGGGAGCTGGAAGCTGGGGTGCTCGCCGCCGTGTACTAATTCACGGCGGCGAGGAGGCATAGTAGGGAGCCTCCGGCTCCCAGGGAGATAGAAGTTAAAAGGCGGGAGATGCGAGAAGAGGCTATAGGGAAGGTGGATGCAGGACCTGGCGGACGCGCGCTTCGGGAGGCACACCGTCGATGCCGTCCTCCCGGTCCTGCGGGAGTGGATTGGGAGGAGATGGGGCTCCCTGTCGTTCAGGCTGGTACAGGTGCTGACCGGACACGGTTGTTTCGGGTGGTACCTGCACCGGATCGCTCGCAGGGAGCTGACCGCCGCCTGCCATGAGTGCGGCGCTGAGGAAGATACCGCACAGCACACTCTCTCTGAGTGTGCTGCGTGGGAGGTGGAGCGCCGCACTCTGGTGGCAGTGGTAGGAGAGGATTTATCGCTGCCGAGCGTGGTCTCGTCCATGCTCGGCAGTGAACAGGCGGGGCGAGCAGTGGCCTCCTTTTGCGAGGAAGTCATCTCGCAAAAGGAGGCAGCGGAGAGGGCCCGCGAGGCGGACCCCCTCAGTGACCGTCTTCACCATAGGAGGACCGGCAGGAGGAGGTGGCGCTTTGCCCAACTCCTCCTGCCACCGTAGCCGGACCTGAGGGGATGCAGTCGGGGGGCTCATCCCCTCATTGCACAGATCCGGCGGACGAGGGGGGGGGCAACTGGCGTGTACCCAGCTGCCTCTCTATAGATAGGAGCCCGGCACAACCTTCTTGAAAGGGGAATAGCATAGAACGATCCCTTGCCGCCCCAACATCACGGTCTGTCGGTACACCGTGGGGTTTTAGTCCGTGCGAGTCGGACATAACCCACTCTCGCCCCCGGGAGGGTGGGTATTCATAAGGGATTTCCCCACGTAAAAAAAAAGTACATAGTATTTATGTCTCTAATAATAAGCTATAAAGGCCAAAAATAAAGGACAATAGCGTAGTCAGTTCGAGAAAAAAAAAAGTCTCTAATAAGGTTTAACCAAAATTATTAATGCAAGCGCCTGAGAAATATTTTCACGGCTTGATTTTTACACTTTCTTTTTTTTAACTTTATTTTTGGCAATCAATCTTTCCGATTATTACTGCCATTGTCACGTAGTCAACAATATCACAAACTTCGTGTGATCATTCCAATATTAAGCATCGTGTGAAACCATATTCTAACAAGATGGTGGATCCCTTGCTAGAACCCTCCAGGGAGTTTTTGTGGCATCTCAGAATTTCATGCTCCGTGTTATTATTTTCCATTCACTTCACTTATGCATTATAAACTAACTATATTACGTAAAACACCACCAAATTTACACAATATATAGTCATAACACAAGATTATGAATAAAATATAAAATCCACTACATGACAGACTAAAATCCCGCCAAAAACTCCTACACCTTCTTTTCGTTGCTTCTTAAGTTATACATGTATTATCCATATACTAGTGGGTGCACAGTAGTCGACATTCGACCATAGTTAATTGATTTTGTAAAGTTTGAACTTTATTAGAGTTATTTTGTCAAAGGGTATACTTCTATAATCAAAGGTTTTCAACATGGTTACTCAGTTATTTTCCATTTGCTATGATCTTAATATCTTAAATCTTTAATTATATATACATAAAAAATCTATGTGTAAATGAAAATTGAAATTAATTATAAATTTGAAACAAAAACCACGTGGTAAAGCTCTCAAATTTTAAGCAAACATAACTTTACGAAAATAAAGAAATTTATCGCAACCCATGACACAATTTTCAATTAATTTTAAACGACACCATGGGTGGGTGGTATTTCTGGGTGATATTGAATTAAATGTAGTCTGTTCATTATGAGAATTAGTGATATGCCCAGTAAAAAAAGTAAATGTAGTAAAAGTACAAAGTAATGTAAAGTAAAAAGTAATGGATGCACAATACAATCAAATGGTGAATCTAAGACAAAGATGTTTTTAATACTACCAATAGCTTTTGAAAATAAATTCGTTTTTGTTGCTACATCAGGTTGAACTGCATCATTGTAACCGCGGAGGTCTAAGTCATGGATTACTTTTATGAACATAATTCTTACTTTGATTATACAAAGTATTACTTGGCTCATTTTTTATTAAATCATTATTTGAAGTGAATTCACCTTAATAAATGATAAACATTACAATAATAGTTATATATTATAATATCATTGTTCAATGTAGGATGAAAAATGACAATTGGAACGTAAGAGTTAAAAAATACATATAAGTAGTCGAGCATAGCAACCTCCATCGCAACCTTTTTGGAAGTCGTTGTTGACGACCCTGTCAAAATGTCTTTTTTATTTACATGTGTGTATATGTTGTGTAAAATTTAAGCAGTAGTGTGAGTAGTACATAATTTAATTAACTTAATGTACTTCTAATGCATTTTATATAAAATAAACAGCTTTCTGCACTTCACCGCCATATAAAGTTTAACTATGCCAAATTTCAAGTTCATCCGTTCACGGAAAATCAGTCAAAAAGGGGTACAAAGATTTTGCTTCACGTAATAATAGATATAAACCTTTTGAAAGAAATTCTTTAAACGAACTACCGTTTTCACTAGAAAACCATATTAAAATCTGTTTAATATTTAAATTGACTTAGGAAGCAAACAGATACATGTTTAGCAAATTATTATTATTATTTATATAGATTAGATTGATTGCACTAGCATCTATGATAATGAAAATTAATTAAAATTGGGATAAACGTAATTTAATGTTATTATATAGGAAAACATACAGTAAAAATTGAGGCTATTTACCGTACCAAAGGATTATATTCATCAATCAAGCGTCATTGTACTGTTGTAATATGTGCGGCATAAATTTTAATTTAAAACCCGTTCACGTTACATCACAATGTGCTTTGAGATAATAACAATGTGTACAGAAATTATAGCGTTTTTGGAAGCCGGCAGTTCCATGACATATCGGTAAAATTCATTGCACTGAACTGTATGTAGTGTGCGGTTAAATTTATCAAAGTGAGAGAGGGAATATATATTATCGATAGAAATAAATAAAATTTAAATATTTCTACGATATTATTCTTTTTAGCAATATATATGTGTAAACAATTGATGTACAAAAAACCAAGATGCACACTTAATGTCTCACAGCCGGCAAAAGGAAATGAGTGCATCGTGCAGTCATTTCAAATAGTCTTACGTTGCTTACATCCTTGTAAAAACAAACTTTATATATGTAAACTATTACAAATACAAGTATACAAAAACTCAAGATGCACACTTGACGTCTCACAGCCGACATAAGAAAATGAGTGCATTGTGCAGTCATTTCTAATAGTATCGCGTTGCTTACGTCCTTGTAAAAACAACTTTAAATCATTCAGATAAGGTTTGAATTTGCAAAAGCATAAGTTTATCGCATAAATATAACTACGTATGTATATTGGGGAGTTTTTGCGGTCGATTTTAAGCGGTACTTCTATTCCAGACTGTATGTTTTGGGTTTTAATGAAGTAAAGCAAATCTTAGGTAGGCTATAATTTTAAGCTCATTATTTTTAGTATACCTACGTTTGTTCATTTACTGTTTTTATGCAATAAACAGCATCATTTTATATAGAAATGGTAATGCTGTCTATAAATTCTAATTAATTTTAGGCAATGATCAGACCAATCAGTAAAGTATTTTCTGAAATATTTCGTTTGTATTAATACATTTTGATATTTTATACACATATCATTTGATATGTTCCAGAATGTAATACATAATATACTATTAGGAAAACTTATATATATAAACATAATCAAAGGCCATTTACAATTTTCCGCAACCATATTCATTCGTATATCATATATCTTCATTTTAAACGTTGGGTCATTAATATATTTTGTTGCTAATACTCCTTCCAATAAGTAAAACGCTTTGCAGTTAACAAAATAAATAAATATCTGATTCTCATTTAGAACGACACTGCACTGTGTTTAAATAACAATTTTAACTGACTTTGAACGACGCTAATCTTCGACGAACAGAAGATTACAGATACAAACTAAATAAATTACGAAAGCGCAGAAACTACAACCTTTTCTACAATGATTTTAGGTAAAACTTTAACGTTAAACTTAGTTACTTCCCCATTAGTTAGAGGTGAGTTGTTGCAGTGCGGTCTCATTCCTAAACTAAGTCCAATATCAGCTCTGAACCTTTACGTCTCTATTAAGGTCAATTTGCGTCTATTACTTTTATATAACTCGAATAAGTGTTTACTTGGTTTGGGTTTCAGGGAATGTTTCACAAAGAAAAATACAAACCCTATTTTCCTTTCGCCATTGTTCAGAAGTATTGCGTAAAATGTAAAGTAAGTTACTGTATTATTTAATAATGGCTTAAATTGTAGAAAATAATACAAATATAAACCCATACTATGATGGGAATGTGGATTTGTTTTGTTTATCTGTCTGTTACGTTTTAACTCAGTAACTACTCAACCGACTGTCATGTACTTTTGCAAAAAATATTGTCAAAGATACAGCAAAGAGTATGATGGGTACCTTTCGTCTAGAAAAAAACGCTGTTTCCAAGAGATAGATTAAATCAACATCTGCGAACAAAGTCACGCCCACAAGCTATTAGTTTGTTTCTACTAACTATTAACCTGGATAGATAGTTAGCTTAGGTTAAGTAAGATAGGTCGCGAACCGCATGTGTCAGGCAACAAGTCAAGTCGAGGTGTGCCGTGCACCTTTGTGCTAGTTGTCAAATAAGCTGAGTGCCTTAAGCGCTTGCCTTAGTAGTTCGGTGAAGCTGTTAAGACCTTGTCAGAAAAATAGCGTAGTTAGTTTAAAAAAAAAAGTGGATATGCCATGAAATATCTACTTTGTTTCAATAACTGATAATTATATAAGTAATTCATTATCACCAATTCTAGATAAGTATGAGGGATATATAGATAGAAGGATATCGAAGAAGATATGAATGAATTGTATGTTATGTATATAAAGTGTGAGTATAATCTTGAATATGAAAGAGAATGGAATAGGAAACGTGTTGTATCGACACCTCATACATCGGATAAAGGTAAAAAGCACTTGCAGTAATTTCCCTATAAGTTTGTTAGTTATTTACTCAGATGGTAGGTTAGATTTGGAAATTTTTTAAGTAAAATTAATATATTATAGAGAATGAGTTACATCAAATTTTCAAATAATTCATAATGAAAACAAAATAACTCTTTACTTTATCAATCTGGTACAATTCCAATTGTTTTCAAATGTTTTTTTGGCTGTATAGAACACAGTTGATCAGCTCGAGACCGTATCGTTTCGGGAATTGCTTGAAGAAAGAAAATGAGAGAGGTATTTTAAAAAAGGTCCGAGCCATTGTCCCAGCTACGTCGCGGCGCTTAACCCGGCAGGCTCCGGGCACAAAGCCACTACAGAAGGTAAATGGGCTTTCTGCTCCTGAAACTACGTTCACATTATGCTTTACAACAGATGTAGGTAACTATATAGGGTTGGCGGGTTTTGACTTTGGTAAACCTTTACGGTATTTTATCTAAATGCCAACGTGAATACAGCGTGTATGTAATTATATAACTGAGATTTATTATTTTAAATTAGTTCTTTTTGCTAACGATATTTTATTATATATTTAAAACTGATAAATGCTTGTTAGCTAACAGCCATCTACGGTTTTTTAGGTTTGAATATATTTATATCTATACTAATATTATAAAGTTGAAGAGTTTGTTTGTTTGTTTGTTTAATATGTTTGCTAATCACAAGAACTAACCGTCCGATTTGAAAGTTTCTTTTCGTGTTAGATAGCTCATTTATCGAGGATGGCTATAGGCTACATATCATCACGTTAAAACCAATGGGAGCGGAGCACTAATGAAGAATGTCTCAAAATCGGGCTATTTTTAGAGCATCCGCTGCGTGTCAATGTCAGTATTATACTCGTATGCGTTGCCATGGTAACATGATAATATTCTATCGGAAATATTAACAGGGTTTATTTTTGTGCTCCTGTTCAAAAGTTTATTCTACGTTATTTTTAATTCCGATTTTTTATTATATGTAGAACGTTGCTATCGCAAACATTTTTAAAGTCTATTTTGTGCTGCTATTCTAAAAGGTTAATAGTAATAATATTCGTCCATCAATACAGGCGAAGATATTATGAATAAAATATAAAATCCCCTACATGAAAGACTGAAATCCCGTCAAAAATTCCTCAAAAAGTTTGTTCTACGTTAGTTTTGTTTTTTTGGTTTGCGATATATTACGTATTATAAGAAGAAAGTGTGTGTATATAATATTAAAATAAGTACTTTTTGATGAATACATATATCTGCGGTGCTACAAATATCAACATTTTTTTTTTAATTCTGTCGATATGTCTGTTTGTTTATTTGTTCCGGGTAATCTCCGAAACGGCTGGACCTATTTGAACGGTTTTTTTTCTTAGAAATGACTACACTATTGACCTAGCAAGGACTTAACAGCTTCAACGGACTACAAGTAATATTTGATCGGGAATTTTACGGGCAAATAACTATGTGGGGATAAACTGTTATCTGTGCATTCGTATGTATGAAATTGACCAAAAATATGTTGTTCACTGTAAACATGTGCGTGTGACGTACATTGTACTGGACTCCAAGAATAAATATAATTGAAAGTCATATGTTTATATGTGATTTAAATTATAGAAAGGTATATTAATAATTTGATTATATCAACAATATTGATATATTATATCTATATAATAAAAGATTTAACACATATTGTTCGATAATGTATAGCTTAATATTTTCATTACTTTCTTATATAGTGTAAGTGAGCACTGAGGGTGATACATAGATAGTAGTTTAAAGTTCCAGCTATGTGGCTTATGATAAATCCCATCCCATTCGATACACTATTAGTATTCACATATATAATGTACATGTTACCTGTTACTGTAGATGATGTGCGTGTCACACTTACAAATATTTTTGAAAGAGTATTATTCTTATTTACACATCTAATAATAATTTTAAATTTATTCAATATATTCAAAAAACGCGTGCGAAGCCGCGGGTAACAGCTAGTTATTTATATATTTAAATATAATATATTTAGTCAATTGCAACGATATTTTTTTAATGATAACCTATATGTTGTTCTAGTATACATCCTGTTAACTTTCATCAAAATCCGTTTAATAATTTTTACATCAATTAGTTACAAATATTAAACACAAATTTTTGAATTTATAACATGATTAGGTAGTTAAATATACTAAAATCGTAAATGAAACTATATCATTAATATCTAAAAAAACCATTATATACAATGCTATGAATAATTTTATACAATTTATACCCTTCGAAACCCATTTCAAACACCTGGGTGTTTATCTTTTCAAACTCTGATAGTATATTAGAAATGATGTTCTTCATGATGTTCTCAGCGCTCGTATAAATGACAAATAAATTGATAGTTTTATTTCACATATGAATATATACGAAAGATTTATGGATACGAAATGTAGTAATTAATTTACTCATCCACATTATTGTTTCGTTTTAATTTACAAATAAGACAATAGAAAAAGGGTTATAATTAATCAAATATGTCGTCACTTTGATAAAATCTATCTATCTATCTGTAATCTATCTATATAATACCTTTAAACGAGCAATTCTTGTATATTTTTATATATTTAGTATCACGGAAACGGCATCAGCGATTTCCGTGATACTTATTAAGTAGGTGGTTTCGAAGATAATACATCGATCTAGCTAGATTTCATTCATAGAAAACTTTCGACAATTCGAATCCGAGTGATAGCAAAAGTGTTATCTTTTTTAATAAAATTTTCCGATAAAAATTTTATTTTGTGAGACAAACCTAAAAGTTTATTTTAAAGAACCAAGCTAGGCTCGGTCGCTCAGGTACTTTATTAGTGAAAAATATTAAGACACTTACCAACATTTACCAAGATAGATTTGTTTTAATAATTTTGCCCTTTTACTGTTTTTGATTTTTTGACTAAAACAAGAAATATATTATGTTATGTTATGATACAATAAAATCGACGTAAGCAAAATTTCCGTTACAATAAAAACATGAGAGATAACAGTTTCGTTCCGAGTTAGCAAATATCGCTCATCTAATGAATGGATTCTCATTAAGTTGAAGTACGACAACATGAAATTTTACTCATTCCTTGAAGTTTGTTAAAACATTTAAGACTAACATTTGTATAATATGAGATATTCCTTTCTGATTTTCGACGTTCAATGAATTTGTTCAAGGATCAGGTTAAGATCTCCTATAATCAAGCTTTGAACTACGAATACCAGAGTTACATATAAACGAAAAATGAGAACATTTATGTTAATAAAGTCTAGCTGCAGAAGGAAACAAGGAAGCAGAAACATTACTAACAAGTATTATAAGTTGATAATTTTGAAGCTTACGTTTAAATGGGTCGTATAAAACACGTAAAATAAACAGAAATAAAATTAAAAAAAAAATGTGATTGCTCCATATATCAAAATATATATATATATATATATATATATATATATATATATACTATACGAAGTCCCGTAGTATGAATACTTATTTATATAATTTTCCATACAACTAGAACTGAAACAACATATATACAACCTACACATACACACAAATACAATATATATATATCAAACTACCTATATACTATACGAAGTCCCGTAGTATGAATACTTATTTACATAATTATCCATACTACTAGAACTCAAACAGCATATATACAACCTACACATACACACAAATACAAACCTATCTTACCTTTCACTCGTAATGCGTAACGCGTTACGAAAATTGTACCTTATCGTGCGATACGAAGTTTTATTAAAAAAATTACGGCATTAAAAACCATACAATTTCGAACAAAGCGTTACGTAGAATAAACAAGTAAATATAGGCGGGGATTTTCTCCATTCGACGACCCGATAGCTTGTATCTATCTTCAGACTTATATGAGAACTTATATCACTATGTCTTTTTTATTTTTATTTTTTTCGATCTGACTACGCTATTGACTTAGCAAGGTCTTAACAGCTTTACCGGACTACTTAGGCGAGCGCTTAAGGAACTCAGCTGATTTTATTTGACAACTGGCTCAAGGGTGCACGACACACCTCGGCTAGGGCTGTTGCCTGTTGCATGCAATCCACAATGTCTTTTTTAGTTTTTACCATAAATGTAATCATAAATTTATTGATATTTAGCAACAGACACATTTGAAAATCAGTTACGTTTCTAGTTTTTTAATAACACGCTGTAACAATCTTCAGTTACATTGTTAATTAATATCGAGCTTAATTTTGACTTATGCATAGTAGAAATTATATATCTATATCATTATTAAATTTCACCATGAATTTAAAACGTGGCATACGAATTCGGTACGCACCATTTAATATTACAATATTAAATTAAAGGATATAAACTCTGTTTAAAATTATAAATATCACTAACTGTTACTCGCGGCTTCGCACGCGTTTTTTGAATATATTAAATAAATTTAAAATTCTTATTAGATGTGTAAATAACAATACTCTTTCAAAAATATTTGTAAGTATGACACGCACATCATCTACAGTAACAGGTAACATGTATATTATATATGTGAATACTAATAGTGTATCGAATGGGATGGGATTTATCATAAGCCACATAGCTGGAACTTTATATTACTATCTATGTATCACCTTCAGTGCTCACTTGCACTATATAAGAAAGTAATGAAAATATTAAGCTATACATTATCAAACAATATGTGTTAAATTTTTTATTATATAGATATAATATGTCCATATTGTTGATAGAATCAAGTTATTAATATACCTTGCTATAATTTAAATCACATATAAGCATATGACTTTCAATAATATTTATTCTTGGAGTCCAATACAATATACGTCACACGCACATGTTTATAGTGAACAACATATTTTTGGTCAATTTCACACATACGAATGCACAAATTTCATCACAACATAGTTATTTGTCCGTAAAATTCCCGTTTAAATATTACTTGTAGTCCGTTGAAGCTGTTAAGACCTTGCTAGGTCAATAGTGTAGTCATTTCTAAGAAAAAAAACCGTTCAAATAGGTCCAGCCGTTTCGGAGATTACCCGGAACAAATAAACAAACAGACATATTGACAGAATTTAAAAAAAAATGTTGATATTTCTAGCACTGCAGATGTATGTATTCATCAAAAAGTATTTATTTTTAAATTATATACACACACTTTCTTCTTATAATACGTAATATATCGTAAACCAAAAAAAAAAAACAAAACTAACGTAGAATAAACTTTTTGAGGAGTTTTTGACGGGATTTCAGTCTGCCATGTATGGGATTTTATATTTTACTCATAATCTTGTGTTATGTGACTCTATATTGTGTTAAATTCGTGGCTTTTTATGTAATATGGTTTGTTTATTGTGCATAAGTAAAATGAATGAAAAATAATACCACGGAGCATGTATTCTGGGGTCTTGAAAATTAGGAAGATAAAAATTTACGAAATATTATATAAAAGATTTGGCACTTATTATTTTATTCACAACTTCAGAATTGGCAGTATGGATTGATTCCTTCGCCTGTATTGATGGACGAATATTATTACTACCAATCTTTTAGAATAACAGCACAAAATAGACTTTTAAAATGTTTGCGATAGCAACGTTCTACGTATAATCAAAAATTGGAATTAAAAATAACGTAGAATAAACTTTTGAACAGGAACACAAAAATAAATCTTGTTAATATTTCCCATAGAATGTTATCATGTTACCATGGCAACGCATACGAGTATAATACTGACATTGACACGCAGCGGATGCTCTAAAAATAGCCCGATTTTGAGACATTCTTCATTAGTGCTCCGCTCCTATTGGTTTTAACGTGATGATATGTAGCCTATAGCCATCCTCGATAAATGAGCTATCTAAGATGAAAAGAAACTTTCAAGTCGGATCGGTAGTTCTTGAGATTAGTGCATTCAACCAAACAAACAAACTCTTCAGCTTTATAATATTAGTATAGATTATTGAAAAACAGTGCGGCTCTGAAAGTTACTGCGTCTTGTACATACATTTCACACAAATATATTGAAATATGTATACAACAACGTAAGATTCATAACATTAACCGCGACCTTCTTTATTAAACCCGCCCTCGGTTTAAATCCGGCTCTTGAAGGTGTACTCAAGATATTTATGTTTCTAACAACGCAGGTTAGGACAATATAATAACAACTATTTTTAAATGCTTGTCTACGAAAATTCATTGCATTAATAAACATGAAAATAATAAACTAAGAAATATATGGACACGATTACAAATGTGGCAATTTTATTTAAAAAATTTGTTTTGAATAAATAAAAGTTTCGTTTAGTCTATCCCTGTTCGCAACTATATGTCGGTCTTCATAATTATATCAACACGTTTGGTTTGAATGTTTAATAAAAAAAAAACTGATAAAAAAATGATGATATGTCGTAAAAACAAACGATAGAAGTGAAATTTTTGTATTACAAGGAAACGTTTTATTCAACAAAATATAAAAAAAGCCAACGTCACGCGGTGTTCTCAGTCGGACAATCATCCAAGTACTGATCGCAACTCACGTTGCTTAACTTTTGTGATCGGAGAATGACTGGTATATTCAATACTCTAAGAGTATTTACCCTCACCACTTTTGGCTCATACAAAAAGGTTGCCGATCAGAATTTCAAAACTTTCCCATAAGTATTTTCACTTCAATAATCAACTCTAAAAACCAGCCGCCTAGTCTTAATTGTCATAAACTTACCAACATCTCAATAACAGTACATTTCTTATTCAATTTTGAAGGATTTCCTGGTATATCTTAAATATCCAAAGTTCAAATGCTTGATAATGTCCCGTCTCTAATAAAAAATATTTTTCTAAATCGGTTTTATAAATAACGAAGTTCTGAGATAACAAACAGTTAAAAAAAGGATACAAAAGAATTGAGAACCTTTTTTCTTGTCTATTAAAAAAAGAGGTTACACACTGATCGTTCCACCGTTCCGAAGTTTCACATTACGAAAAACATAAAATAAAGATAAAGTTTTAGAATTTAATAATTGTATATAGTAATTCTTTAGGGAAATAGGTGTTTAACAAGTGTGTTTCGGGCTTTGATGAAATGAGGTGAAAGCCGAATTTAATATGAATATTCAACACGTGAGAACACGTTAAAACAAGTAACACAATACGTCTTACAGGAAGCCGTACCGGATGCGTTTGATATTTATGGATTACTTGTGGATTAAATACTTACTAGATATACTTAACGTAATCTAATGGGAGTAACTTGCCTAAATATTCTACGAACTATGGTTAAATAGAAAATGATTACTATTACGAATATGTAAAATATGTTCTAAAATTATTAATAACTCGGTGGTATATGATTTTCTTATATCTTGATAATATATTTATTATACAGCGGAAAACACACAACAAATTTAAAACAAAAATACTTTACTTACAAAACGTAATTGTAAACAATATTATTCGTTTTCCTTCACCTCATTTCACATATCGCTGAACGCGTAATTCTTATAAAAATTGTGGTTTAGTTGAGGTAATGTTAGAATAAAAGCGTTTTACTAAATAATTGAGAGTAATCATGACACCCGCTTATCATATAAATAAAAACAATTTGTTAAATTTTTGTTTCTCTATCTGTTATTTCTTCAGCAAATCTGCAAAGCGGTTAGACAGACTTAGAAGATTTATCATTAGAAGATAGCTGATATTACATAAAGTAGTTTTGTTTAATGAAACAATAACGGAACAGCGCAAATAGATTTAGGTCTGTCGCGTCTGATGGTCTTGACATAAATTTGGGAGTAGCAATTAAGTTAGTTCTTGTTTTTAATTAGTAAAACCTTAGTGACGTTTAATTTGGAATATAATTAGGTTTAGATTTTAAATCATCATTCAAATACTTTAACTTGATATATTGACGGGCAAAACTTCACTAAAACATTATTTTCGTATATGTATCTAATCTGGTCTTAATCCTTGTCAAGTCAGTCTGAGAGGAAAATCTCCTGCTTGATGTGAACCGCATTACGAGATTGCGGTTGCGAAAATAACACACTTGGTAAAACGAAAGCCATATTCTATCAATGTGTTGGAAATACGTTTAGAACTTATCCAAAAAGATAAAGAAAGACCTTTCGTGCAAACATTTACTATTTTTTATTTACACAATGCTATATAAATTATCTAGCTCCGACTTAGCTTCGTTCGCGGGAATATTTACTTTAGGCTAACACTAACACGCAGCGGAAACTTTTAAAAGGAAAAAATACCTGATTTTAAAACATTCTTCACCCGTGCTCTGCACCTATTGGTCTGATTAGCGTGATGATATATAGCCTAGAACATTCTTGATAAATGAGCTATCTAACACTGATTTTTCTTTTCAAATCGGACCAGTATTTCCTGGTATTAGCCCTACCACCTCACAAACTCACAAAATTTACCTTTAGGCAACAGCGCAAGCCGAGGTGTGCCGTGCACTCTTAAGTTAGTTGTCTATTAAAATCAGCTGAGGGCCTTAAGCGCTCGCCTTAGTAGTCCGGTGAAGCTGTTAAGGCTTTGCTGAGTCAATAGCGCAGTCAGTTAGAAAAAATAAACAAACTTACCACTTTAACTATACTAATATTATAAAGAGATAAAGTTTGTGAGTTTGTGACATTGTAGGGGGTAATCTCAGGAACTTCTGGTCCGATTTGAATAATTCTTTCATTGTTATATAGCTCATTTATCGAGAATGGTTATATATATCATCACGCTAAGACCAATAGGAGTGGAGCACAGATGAAAAATGTTTCAAAATCGGGATGTTTTTCACTCTTGAGAACTGCTTCGTGTTAGTGTTAGTGTATCTATTCCATGCGAACGAAGTCGCAGGCAGAGGCTAGTAATATTAGTATAGATAGATATATAATATCGAAATTAATATCAAAGTATTAGTGTAATTGGTAACGGAGACTGTTAAACAATAATTTTCATCGTAAAATGACAAATAGACGATATGACTAAGCTGACGTGCGCGGTTCAAATCCGTTTTAAATAGGTCACCCATTAAATCGTTTGTTGAGTGTAATAATGCTCATTGGCGTAGAGTTAATTTGTTTAGAACGTGGAAAATTAAAACAAACCACTGGTATAACGATAAATTAATGGTTAATATCATTTCAAATGCGTAATCAATACTAGCTAGAAGTGGTAAGTGGGGCTTATGAAAATGATTTATTCTTAGGGAAGAATATAGCATATATTTTCTAGATAATCCTTTAAAAAGTTGTCTATATGCTAAGTATTGATTTATAACTTTTTGATATTATACATTATTATTTCTCTTTAATGAAAAGATAGCATAGAATTCAATGTTTAAATATTTACAAATGTGTCAATTTTTTCCTTTGCACCCCGTACAAGTATGTCTTACCCTTCGTTTTAAAAAGTTGTCCTAAATTAAATACATAGCAAAATAATCTCTTATAATAAAACTGTAACTATATAGAAGCTAAAAATAACCTATTTTTGTCTGTTTTAAGCTTCTTTTAAAATATTTCTCACATAGCGACTGGGTTTTATGTTTGAGTGAAGCTCAGGATAGTTTGGTTTCACAATAGGAAACGGTAGATATTGCTGCAATCAGGTTTATTATTTAGGTTTATTAAGATTTTTCGTATTTAACAATAAAATTGAAACCGGTAATAACCGATTTGGTGCAAATAGAGTCAGCTAGTATTAATAGTAATTTACCAAGAAATTATATTTAAAACAGGCAAACGAAATGTCGTTTTATGCTAAACCAGCGTCAATATAATAAATAAAACCTCGTTTCACAACAACCCCAATCGAATGCGAAAACATGAACACTTTTACTGCAAATCGATAAAGTTTCTATAATGGAAACGGGCTGCGGAGCTGATCTCTAAACAAATGACAATCGAGGTGGCAGCGGCGTCGGCGGCGCGCCGACTCATCGATGTCATTCAATCCGATCGCAAGCAATTTACTCAGACAAGGATTTTCAGTCCCATAATAAAAGATAAGAGCAAATATGCACTTATGATTCCGGGAAATAGGATTAAAGTCATATAGATAATTGAATTAGTCTTGTTTATTCTGTGTTACAATATCCCGACCATTTACATTCACACTTTCGTTAGCTTTACAGGAAACTAATTAAGTGTCTGGTAGTTAATTCATAATAGTCCGATGTACCTACTAGGGAATCTTAAAACAAAATAGTTTTACTTTTGTTTACATGAAAAAATATATAACTTATGTTCGTAAATACTTTTGGCAACAGCATTTTAATAAAAAGACAGTTCAACAAGTTCAGATTCTTTTGTTTATTTCACGCAATTTTATAGACGATTATAATTATAACTATTAATATAAATTTTAATATTAGAATTAGAATTGTGTAACGTGTATCATGTAATTCTTAATTATGTCACTTTGGCATTGCTAGGTAGGTAGAGCCACGCTGAAGCTATTACTGGTTTCAGCATGAATGAGTCGGCTTGCTCAGGGTAGTACCACCCTGTCACAGAAAACCGACGCGAAGTAACAGTGCTTGTATTGTTGCGTTTCGTTCGGTCAGTAAGAACGCTGGAGGCCCACCTTCCCCCTCCCCTTCCTCCTTCTCCACCCTACAAGCTTAAAAGCACAAGCACAAGCTCGCAACGCACTTGCAACTCTCCTGGTGTTGCTAGTGTCTATGAACGGCGGTGTTCACTTAACACCAGGTAATACGCATGTTCGTTTGCCTTTTATGACATAAAAAAAAAAATTGCTTTTCTATATTGAATTATATTTTGGATTATTATACTCATGTCTCCACGAGTAGCGTATCACTCTAATAAACAATACTTTATGGTGTATTATTGTAGACCGCTACGGTCGATCGAGTAAGCAATCTGTTACCAGACTGCCGCAATAGAGAATTATGTACGCAATCATAAGCGCAAATTACATCCATTGTCCCGGCAGTATATTTAAATTGACCTTCTCTAACGTTCTACCAGATAATTGCACACATTCAGGACTCAGGTGTTAATTACACGGCTGGTTATTGTTATGTCCCTTTGATAATATTTATTTTTTACATTTAATGTGTTGTTCGTTTTTAGTAATGATTTTATATGCAGACAATATTATTTCTATTACTAAATTTTAAAATACTAATACAAGAAGATATAGCTATTAAAATCTCGTTTACTTATTTCTTAACTTCGGACTGACACGCAAAAATTAAGCTATTCCATAATTTAGTCCATAAAAATACACGATGATAGTAAATAACGGATTCACATTTGTTTAAATATTCCTCTTTTAAAAATAACGCAAACGCAGGTTCACAGATTCAATTAACTTATAGTTTACATTAAGAGTTTAAATATTCTTTTAAAAATAACAAATGGAATTTAAATAGAAATAGAAATTTTTTACAGCAGTTGATTTCGGCTCTTTTTCGATGAAATAGTCTAGATTGCTTTTATAAAAAACTAGTCACCATCTACGACTTCAATTACGATAAATTACAATATAAAATTTAATAAAAGGTAATATATAGCCTAGTGGTACCTAATGGCAATTTACGCCTATATGTATTAATGTATAGCATAATAACTTGCTCCATAAAAGACCACTTAGGTCTGCAAACGTTCATGTTGTTTAGTCAAAGGATGAGGAATTTATAGATTTGAGATATATTAACATTCATTTATATGTTAAAAATAATAATCTATTTTAATCTATACTAATTAAAAGGTAAAGTTTGTGAGTTTGTGACGTTGTAGGGGGTAATTTCAGGAACTACTAGTCAGATTTGAAAAATTCTTTTAGTGTTCGAGAGCTCATTTATCGAGGAAGGAAGCTATATATCATCACGCTAAGTCTAATAGGTTCTGAGCACCAATGACGAATATTTCAAAATCGTTTCTTTTTCTTTTGAGAGCTTCCGCTACGAGTTAGTTCGTTAAGTGATGTTTATTGCTCATATTATTTTAGATTATTGTTGTTAACAACAATTATGAATTATTATCAATATGTAATGATATAATAACAGCCACAGCAAGGCGAGGCCAGGTCAGCTAGTAATATTCTAAAAAAGCTTTTTCATTCTGCTTCGCTCGTGGTAATTTAAGTTTGACCTATTTTAGGATCAATACTTTTTTGCCTAAACCTATGACATTTTCTAAACCCGTGAGTAGGTACATGAATAATTTAATGATGACAGGTTAAGAAGGTTTATTATTTAATCGTATAGATACATAAAAAAATCCATTTTTTAAACGATTAATAGATTTCTCTATTTGTCGCTATGAGGTTCCATCTAAATGAAACAGCAGCCAAAAATTATTACTCTACAGTAGGTAAAGTGATTCATTAGGAACGTTTAGGTATATAATTTGTGAAGGATTTTTTTTTATAATCAAAGCTGGACAACGTCTGCCTGGGCCGCTAGTATTATAGTCGTAAATTTGAGGTTGATTGTTTGTTACGCTTTTAAGCCTTAAATACTAAATCGATAATCGGGAAATTTTGCATGCACGTCCTCAGGGGTATAGAAGAGGGCATAGGATATATTTCAACGAGAAAAATGAATTATATTCGAGGGATAGATAAGACCTAAAATAACGTAAGCGAAGTGGCGAGCTGAAACTATTTCTTTATGTTGTTTGTTCCGTCAATTGTAATTAAATAATATAGTGATACTTAAACTTGGAATTATATTCGCCTTTTATCCAAGTTTACATTTTTAGGCACATGTTAACAATCACGAACGTATATGTGTATGTATATTTATTGGACGCTTCGGGCTACACCCCTGTGTCCAAATTCACTAACGACGTAAAAAAACTTTGGATGGATTTTTCATAGCCTCGGTAAAAAATACAACAGTACGTGGTCATCCAATAACGAAAGTTTGGACGGTCCTTTTCGCATTAGAGGAATTGGGAAAAGTTCAGGTTGTGTTTCATTGTGTTCAACAAATATAGCGTTAATCATTAACGAAGATGGACAACGTTTTGGACATGTGGGTAAACAATAACATATACCGTACTGTGTTGTTGTAAATTTGCATATGTATTAAGATGTATTTTTCAAACTTCATTTGAATATATTGCCGAAGACACCGAAAAATAAACCCTGTTAATTCCAGTGCTCTTAAAAACAATTTCACTCTGTTCTTAAGAGCACTGGAATTAACAGGGTTTGTTTGTAACCTCATTCCAATATTCAATTTTCCATACAAATCGTATGACAGTTTATGTTAGCTATTCATATATATATGAGTTGTTGAAACATACATGTGTACCAAACATGCCTACCTCAATAACTCCTATATATATTTCGTATCGGATAATTTTTTATACTATTTTAGTTCCATAAGGGAAAAAATAAAACCATTCCACTTTCATGTGTAAGCGTGTATGCGTGCACGTGTGTGGAGGTGATATGTGTAGTGTTGTAATGATGTAAGGTTTTGTGTCACTGTATCGCGTGAGGGATCCACGCCGAGGGAACGGACCTAGGCTTGAGCCGCTGCCGAGGGCATCATTCATTGGATTTTAACAAATATGTTAAAATTACTATTTTATCTAGTTAAATAAGAACTAGTGATTTTTGAATTACTTAAACGTACATTGTAGAAAGCTTTCCAGTATTGTTACACCAAGATAATAAAATAAGTCTGTTATATTTTATATTAATTCATATACAATAATTCTTTTCAAAACCAATATACAATTTAATTGTTTTGTATTTCGATGTAATCGTCATTTAATCTACACCGTGTCATTATTTATGACTGTGGTATATTATTACAGACTGTAACGGAAGTAAAGTGAAATAAAAAATATCAATTTATTTCCCTAGTGAGTGAGCATGTCCCGAGCTAATCTAGTTTGTTCGACCGCGCAAGGGTTGAATCCTCAATGAGGAACGCAGTCCAAATGTAAAAGTATGGCGGCGCTCAGGGAAAGAGTATCGAATATTGGCTCTTTCCAATGAAAACTCAACCCTGAATGAGATGAGTATCTATTTGTTATTCCTCTTATCGGGTCTTGGATAC
>JACEII010000005.1:6548020-6605879 GCA_014332785.1 Antheraea mylitta | reverse complement strand
AACTTTAGCAGTGATTCATATTCAAACAAATAGACAGACAGAAAGATATACAAACATTTCTAAAAAAAATGAAATGTATATTATTACTTATTCCAAGACACTTGCAACAATTTTTTTCTTTATATATATATTTATGTATTAAAATAACAAAAACTATGGACATCACAATAATTATATCTGAAAAAATAAAGAAAATGTAAATTGTGCATCTACGTTTTGAATAAAGTTTAGTTTAAATATGTAAAAGAACTGAGTCATATTATAAAAACCTTTTTTATTCCAGCCTGAGTCTGTAAAAGCATACCTCTTTACATTTAACATAACTTACGTAATTTGTTTTTCAAGCGCTTAGCTTTATTTTTTGTTTGTTCTTTTAATACTGACTTTGAGAGTTCGCTGGAAGCGATTTTGTGAAGAGAAAAATACAATCGTTTTAGTAAAAGTTACAACTTATGGTTGCACTTAGAAAATGTGAATAATTGGTACGTTGAAATAAAAATATGTGGCATTCGTTAATTTATCAATTGTATTTTAACGTTTAAAAATATAATAGATACAGTCAACTAATATTTTCTTTTGTTTCAGTTTGAAATAATTTTACTTCGAATTAGGGTTCAAACTCCTTTAATATAAATATTACAAAAAATATCAATAGAAGAAACAATAATTATGAATATGATATATGAAGAATGAATGAATGATGGTCGTGTATAAGACAAATTCAATCCTTTATATCACTCGCAAGGCGTTTAAGTTTCTCACAGCTAAGACTTTTATACAGTTATACAAAACCTATGTAAGACCTCTACTTGAACATGCTTATATTATCTGAGATCCCTATTTCAAAAAAGATATCAAACTTATAGAAAATGTACAGAGAAGGGCCACCAAGATGGTGTGTGCAATACATACAATACAATTGCGGGGTGGTAGGGTTTTACAGCCCGACTGGGTCGCAACCACCATGCATATGGCGAAAAAGCCCGTCATAGTGACTCGCTTCTGCGCGTCGCGTGTCGGGATCAGCCTGTGCATATCCGGTACCGGGCGACTTTCGTCATTATGGCCGGCATGACAGCGGCGACCGGCGATGGATAATCTGTCTCTCGGTGGTTGCCGATGTTTTTGGATTGTACTATGCTTAACATCAGGCTTAGTGCAGTCACTTTGTCGTGCTTCTATAAAAAAAAAAAAAACGTAACTTACCCTATGAACAGCGTCTCAAAAACCTTAGTCTAACCACACTAGAACAGCGTAGACAAAGAGTCAGGTTAATCGAAACTTATAAAATCCTCACTGATTATTACGATGTGCCCAGCCTTAAAGATATTTACAAGCTGAATGACAATAAACACCTACGTGGTCATCCCTTAAAACTATGTGAAACCTTAGCGAAAAGAAACCCAATGAAGTACTTCTTGCCTAACAGAGTGGTTGCAGCATGGAATAAACTACCAGAGAAAGTTGTAATAGCTACAACCATAGATTCTTTAAATAATAATTTGGACAAGGAAGATATCTCCAAATTATTTGATACACACGCAACAGCTAATTAGCTGCCAGTGTGTTATACCAATAACAATAATAATAATATGACTACAATATGCTATATTGTTCCGTAAAATAAATTTTCGCATTTAAGTTTTATACTCTATCTTCATTTACAATTTTATTTCATATCAGACATTTATCAAGTCTTATGTTAAAATAACATAATGTTAATCATGAGTAGTACAAAATAAAGAAAGTTTTTTATTTTATGTGAACGCATTTTAATAAGGCATAAACCATATCATAACATGAAAAAACATAAACGACTTTTTGCAGCTAACAAATTTACAGAGCTTTTATAATATGAATTTTTATTTTTAACTTCAAACTCATCACAAACGAGTCGGATGCTCCGACTGTTGGCTTTAGAGCAGAAAAACTTATGAATAAAAAATGAATCCTTGGTTTTAAAATTAGCATTACAAAGAGAGGTAATTCTCGTAACTTTGCGCCTGAACAAGAAAATGTATAAATGTGGTCCTTCGTCTTTTATTGCGAGCGAAAAAGTCAGTGATTTGTGTTTAAAAGAACCAGAAATAGATATGATTGGAAAGATAGTATGAATCTCAATAGTCAATTTGAAGCTTAGTTAAAGTTTTAAGTTAATTATTTTGGCTTGATTTAAATACGATAATCTATTTTCTGTAGTATAGATATCTGTATCTATATAAACGAAATAAAAGTCTGGTGTCTTGTGCGCATTAAATTTCAATAAAAAGTGTGTGTGTACTTATGTATACGCGTTAAAAGTTGTACTTTTTTTAGCTTAACAAGATAGAAAACCTTTCAAAAATTGTATCTTTTGCCTTATTCTACGTTTGTAGAAAAAACGACACTAACAATAGAAAAAAGGCATTTAATACATTGAAAGTTTTAATACAAAGAGAAACAAACAACAAATACAAAGAAACAAAATGTTACATATAGCTAACTTCAGAGTGACAGTTTTTCGTGACAGTGTGTGCGCGCTTCGGAAAAATTTACTCTCATTATTTTTCCCTAAAGCGCTAAAAGAAGTATAACTTCAAAAATTGTTTAATTATAATACTATAAAAACTTTAAGAGAGACTAAAATTTCTATAAGCACTACGCGTTGTGCGATGTGCGTTGTCTTGTTGAAGAGAAGAAAGGCAAACAGTGTGGTGCTTATATTTTTTCCTCTGCATATATTTATATATATATTATTATATATTGTTGAGATATTAAACGAGACAGATAAAGCCTCTGGTATTATCTGGTATTTAATATGACAGTATACAGATTAAAACTTCCGCGGTAAATAGATTTATTTATAGACTAGCTGTACCCGCAGCTCCGCACCCATTTTTTTTAAATTGTATTAAAGAATTATTGAATTATGAAACTATGTACAAGTATAGAAATGTTCTTTAAAAACTATTGTAAGATTAACATTAGATATATAGAGATTAACAGTGTGATTAATGAGGATTATCATAACTAATATATATGGAACATTAAACAACCATATAACTACCTCAGTGCTCACTTACACTGTACAAAGAACTAATGAAAAAATGACTTAAAAATAGATAATGATATAATGTGCCAATATTGTCAATAACGTTATGGTCTAATACCTTATTAGAAATACCTCTTCTATCTTCATAATTGCTAATAATAATTACTATATTAAATTGTAAACTATGAATGTGGTGACGTCTTGAATCTTGCATATATATAAATAAAGATATAAAATTTTGTATACTAAAGCGCGGTAAATACGCACATGTTTACAGTGAATAACATATTTTTGCTAAATTTCATACGGACGAAGTCGTGAGTAACAGCTAGTCTAAAATAGAATAACCTCAATTACTATTTATAAGGTTCGCTGTCTACCAATGAAAGTCCCGTGAACATCTATCTAACAGTTTTGGAGACAGTTTTGTAGGCGAAATCACGGTTAACAGCTATTATAAACAAAAATTACCTAAATTACTTTTATAAAGTCAGCTGTCTTCCAGAAAAAGTCTCGTAAAGATTGGTCTAACTGTTACGGAGATAGTAATTCGGGCAAAACCATGGTTAATAGCTAGTATAAACTAAAATTGTCCAAATTATTTATATAAGGTCAGTTATTTGTCAGTTACGATTGACGGCTAGTATAAACTAAAATTACTTGAATTACTTTTTATAAAATCAGCTATCTGCCAGTGAAAGTTTCTTGAAGATCAGTTTAACCGTTTTAGAGGAAGTACTGCGGGCGAAGCCACGGTTAACAGCTAGTCTAAATTAAAATATACTAAATTACTTGTTATGGTATCCGTTATCTGTTGGTGACAGTTCTGTGAAAATCGCAAATCGAAAACGGTCCATCCGTTTTGGAGATAGCATTGCAGACGAAGCTGCGATTAACATTTCATCTAATTTAGAGTAGCCTATATCACCCACTGTAATTTCAGCTATCTGCCAGTGAAATTCCCGTCAGAATCGGTCCAGCCGTTTCGGAGATTACCCGGAATAAACAGACAGACAGACCGACAAAAATTTTAAAAATTGCATTTTTGTTATCAGTAGCTTGTATAAGTTCATACCCAATCAGTGAAAAATTTTTATTTCGCTGTTACATACAGACACTTCATTTTTATTATATGTATAGATTATCTCAAAACAGTAGTGAATATACAAAACAATAGTAAATAATATAATAAAATTATCAAAAAAAGTGTTTATTGTTTGTCCAAGATAATCTCCGAAATGGCTAAATTATTTTTAACGTGATTCCACAGAGCATTTTTGGCTAATTGTTAAATCTTTCTCATAGCGGTTGAACACTAATAACAAGACTCAAAAGTGGTAACGTAAAATCCTTAAAAAATTACAAGGTTATAATGTAAGAATACGAAAAAAAAAACAAAGTTTTAATGAAAAAAATAAGTATATTTTTACAAGAGCGAATTCGTGGGCACCAGTTTGTTAGTTAAATAAATGGCCTATTTATAGTAAGAAAATGGACTATTAATATGTAAAATTTTTCCTTAACTAGTACGCAAAGTGAAAAACACATTATAGAATAGATTATCCTTAAAATTTCTAATTACAAGGCCCATTTTTGATTAAAGACACGCGACCAAGCCGTTCACTTGTAACGCCCAATCGCGTGTCGCAGAACGGTTTAGTCGTATAATTTTTGCGTTAAAGCAAAATCGGTTCTCGTATCGCTGGCTGTATGTATTGTGTGAAAATTATACAGTTTTGTAATTTCGCAATATTATAATTTGTTTAGAAATCATTATAAACCCTAACTGTCGTCAACAATACACATTGGTTTATGTAAAAACTTCCTAATGACACACAAATGTAAATATTGGTTTAGCAAGGATTTTTCAAATTAATTTACTATAAAGTTTATCAATATTTAAAGGAAGTTTTTCCAGTGGATTGTAATGGAGTTCTCAAAGAGAAGTCAATTCTAAACGTCTCCAACGCGCTTTTTATGCTTCTGGTTTTGCAAGGGTGACCGTTTACTAACAAACCGACCGCATGTTTCTTTGACAACATTATGATATTAAAAGAAGTAATAGAGGTTAAATAATAATTACATTATTTATAACACTTGTGGTATGCGATGTTAGGTTATGTATTTCAAGAAATACATTGTAATGTTTTTCCTGATATTGCATTAGAACCATTTCCTTGATGACATAAGAAACACTTACATAAATAGTATATTCACATACATAGTCCCTGTAGTATATATATTTCGGTCTTTACGAATATCACATAATATATCCCGAAGAAAATGAGAGATTCATTTCAATATATTTGCAAGCGCCTTACCAATAATAGTGTAACCAAAATATAATTAATTATCACCAACGTTCAAAATTATTTAAAGACACATTCAACGTCGATAAAATTATTGGTACTAACTTTATTACAATTATATAAATTGTAGCTGATACTCGCCTGATTCACTACGCACGTCTTTTGTTGTTATTGACGATAGAAAATGTATACAAATGTAAATAAAAAAGATTCTAAAACCATCTACTAAAAATTCTTCGTTGAATGATTACAGACTTAAACTGGTACGTTCAATATATAAACTATATTTTCTTTATGTAATATATACATTAGCCTTATTAAAAAAAATCGACTATTTTTAGCTCTTAATTATATGGAAAACATTATTGGAAATGAAAAATCCTGTGAAAGCCACAGGCCTTTGTATCAATATTAAGACGTGCCGCATGGTAAATTTCAATTTCCCGTATGATATAACATGGGAAAACTTGTTTTTTTTTTTGAGTTTACAATTTTATAACTCTTAAATGGTTCATCAAAAAGGCTATACCAAATCATTTTGTTGTTGAAAATTGAACGCTCTAAAAAGGTATGTTATAGTTTTCTTTTTATAAACCGACGCGTTTCGAAGTTATTCAACTTTAAAATATAATATATGATATTTTCTCATATTCTTCCAATTTTTTGACGAAACTATCAAGTTTGTCAAAAAATATTGTCAAATATAATTGTGATTGTTTCCCATGTTAATCATACTGGAAATTTAAAATTACCATGCGGCACATCTTAATATTAATATTTATGTAGGTGGTAGAGCCCCGCTGAAGCTATTTTTGGTTTCAGCATGAATGGGTCGGCTCCTCCGGAGTAGTACCACCCCTCTCACAGATAACCGACGTGAAATAACAGTGCTTGTATTGTTGTGTTTCGTTCGGTCAGTGAGAGAGCCGGAGGCCCACGTCCCTTCCTTTTTCCTTCTTTCCCTTTCCTTCCCCTCCCCCTTCTCCCATATACAGGCTGGCGACGCACTTGCGCCGTCCCTGATGTCGCTAGTGTCTGTGGACGGTGGTGATCACTTAACATCACGTGACCCACCAGTTCGTTTGCCTCCTCTGATATAAAAAAAAAAATTAGGGCTGTGGCTTTCACAGGATTTTTTTTCATTTCCAACAATGTTTTCGATATAATTAAGAGAAAAAATAATAGTCAATTTTTTTGAATCAGTCTAATATACATAGATATATCTAATAGAAGTTACAGTACTCAGTAGCACGAAAGTTTCTAGAATAATTTATTGGATTTGTTCCTTGAACGAGTAAGTAAAATAGAACAAAAAATTTAAAGCTATATACTTTTTAAAATATGAATTTAATACATTTTTATCCTTTATTATTTCTATAGCTCGAAAGCTGAATCTAAAACCTTCATTCTTAACAGGATCACTTTGAACTCGGAGCGGCATTAAACAGATTCCAGCTACAGCGAGTCCAGTAATACTCTATAGTTGAACTCGTTGTAGTAAATCTTTTAAAATAGCGTTTGTGAACAAAACACAATATATTTTTCTGTCAATTTTGCTTAATACATGGTGAATTTGACACTTATATATGAAGTTTAGATTCTGTTCTCGGTAAGATTTTATATTGTGTATATGATATGTCGTTATTTCAATGGTTAATAAAAACGATATGAGTATATGTACACACACACAGTGCAATTTAAAAGCAACGATTATCAGCGAACGATATACGATATATAATTCATCGACAATAGTCTCTATCATGCCGGCCTGCAAGCTTGGGTATGCACTGTCTAGTTCCGAAGTACAACAAAGAGAATCAATGTGACGGATTTACCAATATACACATGGTGAATGATCTATACTATTCCGCTTGGTAACTGAATGTAAACGGGCTTGCCTCTTGATAACTGAATGTAAACGGGCTTGTCTCTCAGTAACTAATTATAAGTGAGCTTATCTCTTGGTTACTAAATGTAAATGGGCTTAACTCTTGGTTACCGAATGTAAACCGGGCTCGCCTGTTGGTAACTAAAACTAAACGGGTTTGCCTCTTGTTAACTGAATCTAAACGGGTTTGCCTCTTGCTAACTGAATGTAAATGGGCATATATTGGTTACTGAATGTAAACAGGCTCGCCTCTAGGTTACTGAATGTGAACAGGCTTGCCTCTTGGTAAATTAATGTAAACGGGCCGATTGGATAAACCCTTACGCGTGGCATCGTAGCGGATATTACACCTAGCGTATAGGTATTCTAGTTTAAGTGTGTTTACTATATTAGACCTAATCGTCATTTTATATCAGATAAGATTATGGTCACATGCTAAAGCCTGTAAAGTATAAAAAAACATGTAATTCTTTATGACTAAAGTGACTAAATACTTGTAGCAAATACAATATGCAATGATGATTTTTTTGTGAAGCCTCTATCTCAACTGGCACACTGATCAAAAACGCCACATCAGCAAATTTAATCTCCAACCCTTTACAATATAGCAAATTGTATCAACGCACCGTATTTAAAAATGTCGCAGTAGGGATATCATACAATATGCTGTGACATCGGAATTTCATTACAGCAAAGCCTCCATACATCAGGATGGGAAAATATGGCTTTTACATCCCCTCACTGCCTTTAATAGTCACACACATATGTATACGAACCGGAGCTAAGGAAAATATACTATTTTCACAGCGTTTCAATTAAGATTCTTGATTAAAAACAATAAAGTTAATTAAAATATTACATACGAGAGATTTCTATCAACCATTTGAGAGAACGTTCATATTAAGTTACCTGAGATGAGAGTTAATAATACGTGATACTTGAAATAGAATATTGAGTAAGATATGAGTTTTATCAAGTATAAAAATTTAGTATTTAAAATGTACTAAAAATAACTGAATACTTATATAAGATTTGTTTAGTTATGCCTAAATATTTAGATTTTTTACGCTTCTCAATCAGAGTAACCTAAAAACATGGCAACTACTAAAACTACTATCTATTAAGTACAAGATGTCAGCAGTCGATAAAATCTCTAAATTGTACCTTTGCTTTAGAATAAAAATGATTATAAGTGGGATTACATTTTTTTTTCAAGCGTAAAATCCATTTCACCTTTCATGTATCCGAGCTTAATATAATATGAAAATCTCATTGAAGAAAAATATCCACTGATTTCTTCCTTATCCTATAAAATACCGAAAAGTTAATGTAACTGTTGAATATGTTGTAAAGGAGAATTGAATATAGAACTTCAATAAATGATTTTTCTTTTAAGATAGACATCATTTCTATACTATGGATCAAAACTTCAGTCGCGCGGTATTTTATATAGATAACTAACTTTATGTGAACTAAAAGTACAGGAAAATTAATGTCTTCTGTGGGATTCGAAACTACAGAACTCAGTTCAAGAGAAGTAGCCAGGCACCACTTAAATCAGCACGCCACTCACACAGTCTGCGAAATGATCATATCTTTAAATGCATACTTTATTATTTTTTATTTTTGAAGATTAATTATGGTGTTATTAAAATTAAAAGTTATTCTAATTACTCCTGGACAACACGAGAAAATAATTTATCTTATTCTTAATATATACACGTTTCTTCTTGCACTAGCTGATAACCACGACTTTGTCGGCGGTGTTACTACCTTAACTATAAATTAAATGCTTATAAAATTCTGTAATTTCTTAAACACTCAATAATTTATATTAAATGGTGATATTGTGGTATTTCATTGTTTTGATATGAATCAAATGTCTAAGGAATAAACAATTTTTTTTAAGTAAAATTAAAATATCCCTTAATCAATTTAGGCCTTGAGAAGGCGCTTATGAACGTCAAAGCTACCACCGGTTCAGAAAACAACCCAGTCATCGAGAAGTACCGGCAAGAAACTCGATCAGATTTATCTCTTCGTGTTACATATTTTTTATTTTTGTTACGTTATTAGTGGATTTTTTTTATATCATAGGAGGCAAACGAATAGACGAGTCACCTGATGTTGAGTGATCAGCGCCATCCATAGACACTTGCAACACCAGTGGAGTCGTAAGTGCGTTGCCAGCCTTTGTTAGGGGGAAAGGGTAAGGGAAAGAGGAGTAGGGAAGGACGAGGGGACGGAAAATGAGCCTCCGGCGCTCTCACTGACCGAACAAAACGCAACAATGCAAGCACTGTTACTTCACGTCGGTCTTCTGTGAGAAGGTGGTACCATCCCGGGCGAGCCGACCCATTCATGCTGAAACCAGTAGTAGCCTCAGCGTGACTCTACAACCTACAAATGCACAGAGAGGGGCGTCATTTCCATACATCACAATCGTTCCCATCAAATCTACACAATCACAATCACGTCAAGACGTTTGCTATAAATAATTTGCTTTTATCCAGATGGTCACCCACTACTTGGCCTTGTTATTATAGCCCATGTCTCCATAATGAAATCCCTGGGCGTCTCTGAATTACGTGGTAGCATGTCTCTCCATTAGCCGAATCTTAATTAGCAGCCATCAGCGTGGATCTGTGAAGGCAAGTTGGTCGCACCGGGACACACTAATCCTGTCATCAACATTCTGATCACGCGTCTGCAGAGTTTCTATGAGTACGGTGAACGTCAGCTGCCGGCCGCGTCATCAAATTTATAATCGAAGGGATCTAGACCTAATTTGGACAGTTTAGAATCAAATGTTGTTTTCGAGATTATTATAATTATTTATATG
Source organism: Antheraea mylitta (assembly GCA_014332785.1). Lineage (NCBI taxonomy): Eukaryota > Metazoa > Arthropoda > Insecta > Lepidoptera > Saturniidae > Antheraea > Antheraea mylitta. The sequence continues at coordinate 6,595,809 of JACEII010000005.1, read as the reverse complement.
TACAATTCCTACGACTATAATTTAAAGCAGATATATGGGTATATAAATAGGCGAAAATAAACATTACAATACCTTTTTCTCCTCTGTTATCAAATTTATCCTTTTATTTTTGGTTAGTAATTATTAACAAGTTTTAACTTGTATCAAGAAATATATTTGGAACAGTTACTTTTTTCCTCAGTTGTTGCCATAGTTTAGATCGTTACGTTAAATATCTCATAAATATTCAAACTTAAAAAAATGTGAATTATGGTTGACTTTCTACCACTGAAGGACCACGAGTGTAATAAAATTGTCATAAATATTATAAAAGTGTTAAGCTTATTATATTATGAAAACGGAGATTTTTTTATACTATTAAAAGGTTTATGTCTAGTCCGCTGAAGCTGTTAAGGCCATGCCAGGCCAATAGCGTAGTCAGTTCGAAAAAAAAGTTGCTGATGCTACTTCATATATTACCCAATTATAGGACCATATAGTATCATATTATCTCTACTAACACTATTATAATATTGTTATATAGGTATTTTCATCATATTTATAACCAAAGACACTTACAATTTTTAAAATACTTCTTGAATATCTTTGCATTTAATAAACTAATACTGGAAAATATAATTGCTTAATTTTTTTTTCTTATCATATGAAGCAAAACTGATATTAAGTGATTACCACCATCCATAGACACTCGCAACACCAGGTGAGTCGCCAGTGCGTTGCCAGCTGTGTTGGGGTGGGCGAGAGAGGAAGGGAAGGAGGAAAGGGAAGAGGAGGGTAGGTGGGTCTCCGGCGCTCTCACTGACCGAACGAAACCCAACAATGCAAGCACTATTACTTCACGTCGGTTTTCTGTGGGAGTGTGGTACTACCCCGGACGAGCCGACCCATTCATGCTGAATCCAGTAATAACTTCAGCTTGCTTTTACTACCTACAAAGTAATTTTAGTTGCGGTGTATTAAAATAATTTCCTATAAGGCTCCTTCGTCAATATTCGTAGGCGGTGACAGTATTGTATGTTTACCACAAGTTCCATACCAATTAAGGGAAACTCGTGATCGTCTTCAAGTGGCAGTTTCAGTACAAATTAACTACGAGCGAAGTCCGCCGATTGGATTTCAAGTCACGAACAAACTGAATTTAGATGAGTGTATCAATATATGTATATGGTCAGGATGGGTTCGCCCAAAACTTTTCTGTTTGATGAAATTGGGCCGACGTATAATTTTATAATAAAATATAAACTATTCACTTTAGCAGAATTAGCAATAAGTTTATCAGTGTATCCGTAGGCAACTGGTGTTTATTTCATTCTATTTGTAAATGTATAGTTTATATAAGTAAAAAAAAAACAAGCTCGGTATAGAAAAGATTGTTGTCATAAAAAAACGTTTATTTAAAATCTATAGTATTTCGTGTTTATGTAACAGAACAAGTTATTAGAAGTAAATTTCTTTGCAAGCCCACAACATGACCATGAGTATGCCTGTCCATAAGGTACGCGGTAGAGCCACGCTGAATCTATTACTGGTTTCAGCATGAATGAGTCGGCTCACTCGGGGTAGTACCACCCGAGCCACAGAAAACCGACGTGAAGCAACAGTGCTTGCATTGTTGTGTTTCATTCGGTCAGTGAGAGCGCCAGAGGCCCACATCCCCTAAGCTTTTCCTTCTCCCATCCACCTGCCACCTTTTCCCACCCCTCCCGCTGCCCCAAAAACAGGCTGGTAACACACTAGCAGCTCCTGTGGCTCAGCTTTCCCTTCACTTATCCACCTCCTCCTTTTCCCACCCCTCCCACTTCCCCAAACACAGCTTGGAAACGCACTTGCGACTCCCGTGGTGTTGCGATCACTTAAAATCAGGTGATCTGCTTGTTTGTTTGTCCGCTATGACGTATATTAAAAAAATCCTATATCGTAACAATTTCAAAATTAAATAAGGGAAGATGGCACGCTCCGGTCTTGTATTTAGTTACTCAGGATCGACCGCACGCTAGGGTTGGCATTAATAGTAATTACTTTGTATAAATTTGAATTTAAAAATGATTATTGTGACATACACCCCTCGTACAGATCTTTCCAATGAACTTCAATAAGCCGATACATAAGCTAAGCTCACCTTTATTTTTTATTTATTATTGTTTATGAAAAACATAGCTTTTTAATAAATAATGATATAATATTAGTTACAGAAAAATGTTGAAAATGTAAAATAATTTCGATTTACCCTAGAATTTGTACCCATATAATCTACTTAATATTAAACACGACTCGTACTTCTTTCAGAACGAGACTTATTGAACTTTTCTAATTACTTGCTGCCTTTACAAAAACAACAATAATTAATCTTCTTGCTTACGGACGATAAATAACTAAGTGAACTATGAGTTTCACAGCGACAATAACAAAGTGTAACGAGTTTTATAATTTCGTAGAAGCAACGGTAACTGTCGGGTTTCGAAGTGAAGCATATTTTATCAGTTTTGGCGGATAAAAGCTATCAAGTACACCTGAGACTTATTTTACGCCAAACGTGCCAATATCGCTACCCCACCTAGCCCCTTACAGGAGACATGCTTACTCTAGGGCTGTCATATATTCTATATCATTACGGTTAGTATGTAATGTAATAAATACTTACGTAATATTCGACAAGGGAGTGAATATACCTCTCATATTTTTTATTCACGTCGTACACAGATATATGTATTATTTTTTTTGCTTTTTTAAATGTTATTTCAAATATCTTCACATACGTATATTAACATTCATAAAAGCGTATTGTATGATTGAGTATTATACGATTTAATATTTCTTTTGTTGAATTACTAATAAATCACGAATTCCTTTAACTCACTTTACTTTGACCCATTTTTAGAGATTTTTCTGAATAATTTATAGTATTATATGCTGAAGCATTTAGGAATACATGAACAAAATAGAACTATACTATATAACAAAATACTGACACTTACGCTTATACGCTCACAACGCTTATAACGCTTACAACGCTTTATTACATAGATAAACTTTACTATTAACAATAATAATATTAACAATAACAACAAATTAATAGAATAAGAATAAATCATTATTATATAAACTATATAACGCTGAAAGAAATTTTCAAATCGGACCGGTAGTTCCTGAGATTACCTCCAACAACGTCACAAGCTCACAAACTTTACCTCTATAGAATATTGGTATATATATATATAAACCTATATACTCATAATGTTAATTTATTATACATACATATATACCAGAAACGGCAGCCCTCGCCTAATCATACCTGTCACCTCGTAGGACCTTCCAAGGATAAATCATAAAAGCCGTGTACATCCGAACGGACGGAATTAGCTTTGTTAATTCTAATTTGTTTTTGTTACCTCGTTTGAATTATGACCGCGAATTGTTTTGTGCTTTAAAATTGAAAGTAATTAATTGGTAACAAAGGTCGACCCATACAAGAGATTAGTCATATTGTATCATGTATACTTTTTCACATTTATCATCCAATTAGAATGGAACAGGAGATATAATTGTAAGTTTTAAAAATAAGTGTCTGTGTACTTATGTACACGCGTTAGAAGTTATACTTCGTTGTCTTGACAAGATAAAAATATTTTGAAAAATATTATGTTTCGCCTTATTCTACGTTTGCAGAAAAACGACACTAACAATAGAGAAAAAATATTTAATAGATTGAAAGTTTTAATACAAAGAAATACAAACAACAAATACAAAGAAATAAAACGTTGACTATAGCTAACTTCAGGGTGTAGGTTTTTCGAGACGGTGTGCGCGCGCATCGTAATAGCCTCAGGGTGTCGATTTTTCGTGAGACCACGCGCGTATGGTAAAAGTTTACTCTCATCATTTTTTCCTAACGCGCCAAAGGTAGTAGTAATAACTTCAAAACATCCTTCGTTCATACAAAAATTATAAAATCTCAAACTTGATATATTTCCAGAATACATCAATGATCATACTAAAATATTAAAACTATAAATTTTGCAATTTTAAAGAGTAATAGCATGGTCCAGGTGCACACAATCACTGTTGGAAATAAAATGAAGCAAGACGAATGAATGAATATGTTATTGAAATCTCATTTGGGTTTTCGATCCTTTGTTTTGTACAATATTTATTCCAACTGAATACGAGTTGAAGCTTTATTTATTTAAGGCAATCCATACAATAATATTAAAGAAGTTTTGATATTTATACGAGTTGTATTTAATAACAAAACTTTATTTATTTTTAATATATAGATAAATATAGATAAATAAAATATTTAATAGATATTTAATAAGAATCTTCAATAAAGGCAATACTGCAATAAATGACGTAGTACTTAGATTGCTTAGAGCAGTATTTTTCAAACATTTTCACGACACGGCCCCTTTAGTATGAAGAAAGACTTCGCGACCCCCCTACCCGTTGCTTTTTTCATTTATCTTATTTTGTGACAGATATTTAATTCAACTTACTTATTTATTTTGATAATTTATTTCTCATTATTAGAGTTATCATAACTTAATTTTTTGTTAATTTCATACAAATGTTTAACATGGAAGAGATCTCATACGTTTATTTTAACGTTTGTTAATTTGAGACAAATAATTATGTACTTTAGTTACCAATTTTCTTAAAACTAAATCATAAAAAATCTTGTTACTGCAGTAGCTTTTACAACACCGCTATAGGCGCCTCCGCGAGCCCCCTAAACAGGCTTAGCGACCCCCAGCGGATCACGATCAACAGTTTGAAAAACACTGGCTCAGAGTAATTGATCAATATTTGATGACGATAAATATTGTCATAATATGTAGCATTTAAAAACGACACCTCTAAAAAGAATATAGTAAGCTAATTAATTAAAGAACACTGCTTCAATGTAAATATCTACACATCACCTATAGTCGATTTTCGTTTACTATTCTAGGAAGGACGTAATATTCATGACAGCTTGAAACCAAACTTGCAATGAGATATGCTGGGCACATCTAACGCAAACGATCACCAACGCCCCTGCATACGAGATGCTTGCAAATTGATGGAATACTGATGTACTTGGAACATATTGTCGCTATAACTGTGAATTCTACAAAACGGTATGTGCTCTGCGAATAAACGGGTACCAACAATTAGTTATTTGTTTGTTTGTGTCAAGGTGTTGTATATTATAAGAAATTAAAATTTAATACCATGAAAATATTTTTATTTAATCGTCAATTTAATGTATTTTTTTTTTCTTGATATGAACTTTACTTTAGGTAACTTATAAATTGTGTTTCGTTTTTCTATCAAACAATATGTACTTACTGATATAGACCCGCATAGGTTATTTTATGTGAATCAAACATCGAAAAAAGTTAGAATTCATTTTAAAAATTTATGCAGATTTGAATATAATGCACTCCTAAAAGCTACGAAAGTAACCACATATTTTTTGTACGAGGTATAGTTTTCAAATTTTCTAAAAAATTGAAACCACAAAAAAGAGTTTTTTAAAGTGGTTTTAAAAGAAATCAATACAATATATAACGATGTGATTGATAAAAAAAAATATTCCTTTTTATTTTTAAATCGAACTCGAAACTTTTTTCACACTTGTACACTAAACCGAAGTAAGCATTTAAGATAAAAAATTTAATTAGTTAAAATTTTTGAATTACCTTTTCGAATTAGGACCGGCTTATAATTTAAGTTACTCGCTTAAAATGGATAATTAACTACTTTTTTGGTGTTTTGATACGCGACACAGTAAATACACGTGTAAAATAATTATCAAGTTGTTTGCATAAATCTAAGGTTGTGTTATATAGAAAATACTACTACATGCAAAAATAAGTACGCACTAGCTATTTTTGGCTGCGGTAAATTAGATCTGAAAAACGCGTGACCCGTTTTACAATATCCATAGTCCGTATTACGGCTATACACACATAAGTATACCGCGTATTTATTTTTCAGCCAACATGTTTTGAAAGTTCCACGGGCAACTGGCATTTGAACATTCAAAAATATCTGAATTTTCGTACTCTAAATACACATAGAATTTCTCAAAGTAAACAATTTATGGTTCATGAATTACAACTGAAAAGAATAATAGTATTTTTTTAACCCATTAGATGTAATATTCAACAAAACTCTAGATATTATGACTACTTATCTCAGTAATTATATATTAGAGTAGCCTCTGCCCGCGACTTCGTTCGCGTAGTAATAGTTACTTTGGGCTAACGTTCAAGAGGAAAAAAAATTCCCGATTTTGAATTATTTTTCATTAGTACTCCGCTCCTATTAGTTTTAGCGTGGTGATATATATACTATAATCTGTCTCGATAAATGAGCTGTATAGCACTGAAAGATTTTTTCTAATCGAACCAGTAGTTCCTGAGATTACCTCCTACAACGTCATAAACTCACAACGTCACACACTTTAACCCCTTATAATATTAGTATAAAGTATTATGTGAAATTACTTCTATATATAATTACGAAAAACATGATAGGATTCATTTAAAATGTGATAAAATAGTGCTAGTAGATTATTTCAGTTCTTCGGACAGACTGAGAATTTAATGAAGCATTTTATCATAGTTGATTACTTTATTAACCGACTTCAAAAAAAGGAGGAGGTTATCAATTCGACTGTATGTTTTTTTTTTTTTATGTTTGTTACCTCATAACTTTGGAATGGCTGAACCGATTTTGAAGATTCTTTTTTTTTTTTTCAAAAAACCACGCAAAAAATATTACATGTTAAGAATACTGACTAATATTTTGCTTGAACTTTTATAGACATATTTTTATTTTGTCTTTCTTTTTTCATAAGAAAAATCATCCACTATTGTCATATTTTCTTGTTAAAACTTTAGATGTTGATTTATATTTTTTCAGTTAAGTAGGTTCAGTAGGTGGTAAAGCCACATTGAAGCTATTACTGGCTTCAATACGAATGGGTCGACATGCTCGGGGTAGTACCACCCTCTCAGAGAAAACCAACGTGAAGTAACAGTGCTTGCATTGTTGCGTTTTGTTCGGTCAGTGAGAACGCCGGAGACCCACCTCTCCTCATCTTCCCCGGCTTCTCTTCCCTTCCTCCCCTATCCTCCAACATAGGCTTGCAACGTACTTGCGATTCCTCTGGTGTTGTTGGTGTCCATGAACGGTGGTGATCACTTAACATCAGTTGACCCACCTGTTCGTTTGCCTCCTATGACATAAAAAAACGAGGAACAAAAATAGAATAACCTTTAATTAATGAACAATAAGACCCTGGAGTTCAATACACCATTGTATTTATAGTCTTGGTGCAGACAGCGTGGGTGAGGAACCTTCTAGATGAATGACGTAGTGTTTACATACGACGTCGCAGACTTGCTGACTCTACTTTCATTAATTGGTGTTGCAATGTTCACATATTTAAATCGTAATTGACCAATGCTGTGTCTAGGGGGTCGTATCTTGCATTTTGGGCTAAATCACTTTTTACTATATTCTTGTATAAAAAAATGCTGCTTTGAATGGTCTGCGTCTCACTTTGTTACGATTAAGTTTTTCATCGATACGTGCTTGTTTTTTGCCTAGTTACACATAAAAAAACTTGAAGTTTTGAAATAGTTTTTTGGCTATGGTGTAAAGTTGGATTTTTCAAGTTACGGCAATTCTGCTTTCTTATTATGTTCTTGACTCGCGTGTCCTTTTCCAAATACGTGATAATATGTACGCAATATTTTTAGATAATCGATTGAGAAATTCAGGCCTGAAAGGGTAATTAGTTAAGATTTATCTATATTTCATTTAGTAATACTAAATACTGGTCCCATCGATAAAAATATACAGACTAAGCTTTTTTAATTACTGCACCTCAGCGAGAAAAACAAACGGGACGGTTTCTGAACATTATTACCAAGTAATCCGCGATTACACGGTAAGACCTTGCAAATTCTGTAAAGGTGAAAAAGTGCTCAATTTACTCGGATGGCGAAGATTTATCTCCTTTTCCCTTCCTTTAATAATACTAAAGAAAAAATAAATTATTTTGATATAAAATATGTATATTATTACTATATACAATTTCCTAATATACGGATATTCAATAACTTAATATATGCTGTTCATTTATTTGTTCCGTCTTCAGTTAAAACTTAGATAGAATATAACATAAAAGAATAATGTTATTTTTGCAATATTATATTGCAATAAACATGGACTTCATTTATATACATATCCTATAATGTAAGTAAACGGTAATAGACTTGTTGGACAATTAATTAGAAACGACTAGACTCTAGAGAGTGCTTCTTTCATTTAACACTATATTCTAATCTTACCCATCCCACAATATAACTGTTAACAGTAAACATAATTAATTTTTAATTAACAATTTTTTTTTCTCTGATGTTATGGTTTTCTTTGGCTTGAAATTCTCTTTTTGAGGCGTATGGTCGCCTAAATTTAATTTAGGTTCTGAGCTTATCTCTCTCGACATTGAGGGTAAGATTTAATGTAATTCTATTTTTAATAAGAGGTAATGAAGTTTTTTGTCTACGTGAATTTTCTTTTCTAAATGAAATACTACACGATTACCTTTTTAACATGGCTTTAAATAACATTTTCAATTATAACTTAAACGCTTCCAGTATATTTCTAGTATATTCCAGTATATTTAAATTTGGTCATGAAACTATATATGTCATTACTATCCTAGTACTCATCATTGAAGTAGGTATCTTCTTATATATTAATACGTGAAGCCAAAACTTTGTACCCCTTTTTAAGCGAATAGCGCGAACGGATAAACTTGAAATTTAGCATAGTTAAAGTTTATGTGTAAAAGTGCAGAAAGCTATTTTTTTATATAAAATGCATTACAAGTATATTAGATTAACTAAAATATGCATTACTCACAATAATGCTTGAATTGTACACAATATATACACACATGTAAATGATAAAGACGTTTTGTCAGCTGGGGCATTTCACGTGAAGCGGACAATGAAAAAAGGTAAAGAACAGTCACACCTGAAATTCAGATTTTTTTGGAAGTAGTTTTTCGAATTGACCAAATTTACAATAAAATATTAAACGCAGCGATTTATAAAGAAGAATAATTGTTCTTTTTGAAAATAAAATAAAACTTGAAAAATATCTTTTTTTTAATGTTCAAAACCGAAAGTAAATTTTTCAAAACAAAATGTTAGTAACTTGGCATATTTTTTTATGTTGTCATGAGAGTAAAGCAATACTACCAAAATCAATATAAATATTTCAATATTTATTCTTTTATTATTGTGAACTCACTACAAATGATGATTCAATTTAAAAAAATAGGGTCGGGGAGGGATAGGGAGGGACGAGAAGGGGAGGGTAAGAAGGTGAGGTGGTCCTCTGGCACTCTCACTGACCGAACAAAACGCAACAATGCAGACAATGTTACTTCACGTCAAAACAACCAGTATAAAACTTTAAAAAATAAGTACAATCGCATTTTAATGTTTTTAGTACTTATTCAAGGTTTTTATAAATTGGTCTCATTATACGATCATCTGAGCTATTCTAGTTCAACACTGGCCTGTGTATGAGCAGACTCGACCAATATTTAACAGTTAACCTTTATTACCTACTATACAGTCAATACAGGATAGTTCCTATATTGGGGTGTAAGGGTGTCGAGTAACATCTTAAGACTTGAGACACCCAAGCCAACCTCACCTGCACGTGGCGCACCCTGCTGATCAACGAACGAGGCAATGGCGATAGCGGGGTGGTAGGGATTTACTGACTGGGTCGTCATAGTGACTCGCTTTTGCGCGTCGCGTTTCGGGATCAGCCTGTGCATATCCAGTACCAGGTGACTTTCGTCATTATGGCCGGCATGACAGTGGCGACCGACGATGGATGATCTGTCTCTCCGTGATCGCCACTGTTTTTGGATTGTACTATGCTTACCATCAGGTATAGTGCAGTCACTTTGTCGTGCTTCAATAAAAAAAATATATATACTGTGTAATTATGCAGTAGTTCGAATAGCGTTCCGTTAAGCGTATTTAGACCTCAAACTGAATGTTTGAATGTCGAAAGAGGTACAGTTTGTGAATCTGTGACGTTGTAGGGGGTAATTTCAGGAACTATTTGTCGGATTTGAAACATTAATTCAGCGTTATATATCTCATTTATCGAGGAAGGTTATAGGCTATATATTATCACGCTAAGACTAATAGGAGCAGAGCACCAATGAACAGTGTTTCAAAATCGTTTGTTTTCCTCTTGAGAGCTTCCGCTGCATGTTACCGATATCCCAAAGTAACTAATCCACGCGGACAAATCTAAGTGACAAAATTTGTGACGACGGATGGATGTTTATCACTGTTTCACGCAAAAACTACGGGACCGGTTTTAAATAAAACTTTACATTAATATAGCTTATCTATACTAATACTATAAAAATACAAAGTTTGTTTGTTAGTCCAATGAAGCTGTTAAGACCTTGCTAGGTCAATAATGTAGTCAGATCGAGAAAAAAAAAAATAAAGCGGTTGAATCGACGATCATAATTTGGATTATGGGTAAGAATTACAAAATGAAGGGTCCAATAATGGTGAATGTCCTTTGTTCTTTGTTTTGAGATAATTGGATTCTAAGTTTATAGATATTGATTAAACCCCGTCTAGGCATATATTAAAAACATATTTGTCTTGAAACTGCAAGCGATATTGATGTGTTTCTAAACAAGATTACTATCTATATATGTCAAGTTATAAAATGACATCAATCACTTACAATTAAATATTTTTGGACATTCATCGTTATTGCAGGGGACCCCTTCAAATGTTTAGATTTCTATCTAGTTAACAAAAGGAAATAATCAGAGCGTAATTATATTGTTTAAAGGATAGATTTTACATGCGTACTTATAATGTTGAGCAGATGTACCTATATATTAAAAGAACGTGCATTTAAAACTGCTGAAAATATAATAATCTAACGCAGGCACTACTACCGCCCCTTACATTGCTAACTTTGCATTCGAAACCTCAGAATAATTAAATTTGTTGGGTAGGTGCATGAAGTTATTAATTAATTAAAACTTTTAATTAGTGAGGAGTTTTATAAAAAAGTTTTTAACCTAAATGTTATAAAGAGAATTAAAATGGCAGATAATATGAAAGATTTTGTGTGAAATTTCTTTAGTCATTGAAGAAACTATGTTACAATGAACATAGATATAATAACTAACATTATACTAGCTTTTAATATAGTCTACATTGATATACAAAAAGCCAAGATGCACACTTACCATTTCACAGCCGGCACACGAAAATGAGTGCATAATTTTAGATCATGCACTCATTTTAAATTAGTTTCACGTCGCTTGAGTCCTTGTAAAAACAGCTTTAAAGCATTCAGGTAAGATTGAATTTGCAAATATAATTATATATATATAGTTTTTGCGGCAGCTGTTAAGCGCTACTCTTATTCGGGACTGTATGTCTTGGATTTTAACGCCTATATACCTACATACATTGCATATTGCCCCAGGATATTATGTGCTCAACGTACACCGCCCAAACAAATGGGCGGTGTACTGGTGGTCGTCGGAGCTCGCCCCGAGGAGGAGGCCCAGCTGTATGGCAGCTACAGAGAGTGCAGGAAGATCCTGCAGGCTGCCATCAGCCGGGCGAAGGAAGCGGCATGGGAGGAGCTGCTACAAACGGTGGAGGGAGATCCTAGGTGGCGCCCGTATCGGATCGTACGCAAGAAGTTGCGATCCTGGGCGCCCCCGGTGACGGAGACCCTCCAGCCGGAGGTGGTGGCGAGGGTCGTAGGAGAATTGTTCCCTGACCCTCCGCCGCTACCGGCTCCTCCCATGCCTCCGCCTCGGGCGGAAGTTGAGGAAGTGCCTGACAGTCCTCCCCCAATTACGGAGGAGGAGGTAGAGAGAGCTGTCGAGCGCCTCCTCAACCGGAGGAGAGCGCCCGGCCCTGATGGGGTCCCGGGTCGAGTGCTTGGCCTTGCACTGGGCCATCTTTGAGGGTGGCTTCGGGAGCTCTTCGACCGGTGTTTGGCGGTCGGGCAATTCCCGAAGCTCTGGAAGCTTGGGCGGCTCTGCCTGTTGGCAAAGGAGGGCCGCCCTCTGGACTGCGCGTCCGGGTATCGGCCCCTTGTCCTGCTGGACGACGTCGGGAAGGTACTGGAGAGGGTCGTCTCTTCCCGAATCGTCCAGCACCTGGAGGGAATGGGGCCGAATATATCGGACGCGCAGTTTGGCTTCCGGGCTGGGCGTTCCACATTAAACGCCCTGTGCCTTCTAAAGTCTTTGTCGACAGGGGCGACCTCCCAAGGGGAGAGGATCTTGGTGATGTCCTTAGACATCGCTAATGCCTTCAACAGCCTGCCGCACGGTATCATACGGGAGGTTCTCCGATATTTCGGAGTGTCCCCGTACCTGCGGCGGTTGTTGGAGGCGTACCTGGAGGACAGGCAGGTCGCCTACGTCGACGGTGACGGACGGATGGTTATGCGGGCCACAAGGCGGGGAGTTCCACAGGGGTCGGTTCTGGGGCCGCTCCTGTGGAACATGGGCTACGACTGCGTGCTCCGCGGCGTGTTCCCATATGGAGCGCGCCTAATTTGTTACGCGGATGACACCCTTGTCGTAGCCCGGGGGGGAGAATGGAAGGCTGTAGAGCGCCTGGCCACTATGGCCACAACCCTCGTGGTCAAGCGCATAAGGAGGTTGGGCCTCAGGGTGGCCCTCGAGAAAACCGAAGCCATACTTTTTCATGGGCCTCAGCGGAGACCACCATCTGGGGCCCACATAATGGTGGAGGGCGCCCGGATCAGGGTGGGGGCACGCATGAAGTACTTGGGCCTCACCTTGGACGGGCGCTGGCGGTTCGAGCCCCATTTTGTGGGACTCGGGCCGCGGATTGCGGGGGCAGCGTTGGCACTCGGCCGGTTGCTTCCCAATATTGGGGGGCCGGGTGCCGGGTGTCGACGACTCTTTATGGGAGTTGTGCGGGCGATGGCCGCCTACGGGGCTCCGGTCTGGGCGGACACCCTCTGTGCTGCCAACGCTACGGAACGTACACCGTCGACGCCGTCCGCCCGTTCCTGCGAGAGTGGCTTGGGAGGGAGTGGGGCTCCCTGACGTTCAGGATGGTGCAGGTACTCACCGGACACGGCTGTTTCGGGTGTTACCTGCACCGGATCGCTCGTAGGGAGCCGACCACCGCCTGCCATGAGTGCGGCGCTGAGGAGGATACCGCGCAGCACACTCTCTCTGAGTGTGTTGCGTGGGAGGTGGAGCGCCGCACTCTGGCGGCGGTGGTGGGGGAGGATTTGTCGCTGCCAAGCGTGGTTTCGTCCATGCTCAGCAGCGAGCAGGCGTGGCGAGTAGTGGCCTCCTTTTGCGAGGAAGTCATCTCGCAAAAGGAGGCGGCAGGGAGGGCCCGCTAGGCGGACCCCCTCAGCGACCGTCTTCGCCAACGGAGGACCGGCAGGAGGAGGCGGCATTTTGCCCAACTCCTTCTGCCACCGTTGCCGGACCTGAGGGGATGTAGTCGGGGGGCTCATCCCCACATTGCACAGGTCCGGCGGACGAGGGTAGGCAGCTGGTGTGTACCCAGCTGCCTCTCTATAGGTAGGAGCTCGGCGGCCACCTTCCGCCGGGCGAACCGTCTGGGCGGCTATCTAAGGGGAATAGCTTAGCACGATCCCTTGCCGCCCCAACACTACGGTCTGTCGGTATACCGTGGGGTTTTAGTCCGTGCAAGGCGGACATAACTCATCCTCTCCCCCGGGAGGGTGGGTATCCATAAGGGATTTTCCCACGTAAAAAAAAAGAATATTATGTGCGCAATTATATTAATTATATTCTATTTAAGAAATAATTAATTTATCAGTCGCAAACAAATACTCAATAAGTTTTTTTTTCGATCTGCCTACGCTATTGGCGTTACCGGGCTTCACATCTTCACCGTACTACGAACACACTCAATAAGGTTGTACTACAGCACAGCACCACAGTAATATAACAATAAAGTAATTACAACATACAAACAACTTTATTCCCACAAACGGGCATCCAAGAACATATAAGTAAGGCTAGGACTAGCTCCTGACCCCTACATCTTGGTCCTTCGAGCCGGATGTGCCCTGCGACGGCAATGCAGGTAGCATACAAATGATGATCTATCAATACTATTCGCTGTTATTGACATTTCTTATTTAAAAGTTTCAATAAAATCAAACGTAGTATGTTAATTTATAGTTTATTAGTAATTAATATGAATGTGTTCTAAAATATGTCCCAATTATTGAAACTACTTCACTTTAGAAAGCTTTATACAATTGATACATAACCTTCCTTCGGAAAATGTTTTTAAAAAGTTTTAGGTTATCCAACAACCTCTGTGACAAAGGTTACCTTGTGTTTTAAAATAAGTATTAGAACTATATAATGGTTTTGTATTCAACGCCTACCTTTCTTAGTCTGATCCAATACAAAAGTTTTCGTTACTGAAATCATCTTGAAATGTTCTCTACATTTCTCCAATAAATAAACAAGTACAGGCTCAATTAACAAATTCGTTTCGTGTATTTACTCGATAAATTGAATTTAGATGTAATTACTTAATCTCAAATGTAAATATTTTGTGAGTAAATACTTGTATTTAAGTATAGACTACTGAGAAATTAATGTTATTAATACTGCAACAATGTGATACTTTTATATTGTTAAGAAATATTTATGTAACATTTCTGTAGAGATTTATTTGGTTACATTTGTAAAATATTTTGTATCGAATTTTAATTTTTAATTAATAGGTTATTTAGGGGTCAGCAACGCGCACGTGACACTTCTGATGTTACACGCGTCCATAGGCTGCGGTGACAGCTTTACACCAGGCGGCCCGCATGTTTGTTTGTATATAAAAATAATAATAATTCTAAAGCAAAGTCTAAGAAGCCATACGCTGACGTTATTGTTATCCAGTTCGTAGTATGTGCTTGGTAACACACACTGATACACAATGCTATGTGACCTAGTCGTCGGAGTTGCAAGCTATTAATTTTTTTTTTATGTCATAGGAGGCAAACGAACAGGTGGGTTGTTGTTAAGTGATCACCACTGTTCATAGATACTTGCAACACCAGAGGAGTCGCAAGTGCATTGCCAGCCTGTGTTGGGAACGGGGGGAGGGGAGGAAGGGAAGAGGAGAGGGTGAAGGGGAGGAGAGGTGAGCCTCTGGCACTCTCACTAACCGAACGAAACGTAACAATGCAGGCACTGTTACTTCACGTCGGTTTTCTGTGAGAGGGGGTGGTACTACCCCGAGTGAGACGATCCATTCATGCTAAATCCAGTAGTAGCTTCAACGTGGTTCTACCACCTACAATTTATCATCTAAACTAATATTATAAAGCTGAAGAGTTTTTTTTTTATTGAAGTACGACAAAGTGACTGCACTATGCCTGATGGTAAGCATAGTATAATCCAAGAACAGTGGCGACCACCGCGAGACAGATCATTCATCGTCGGTCGCCACTGTCATGCCGGGTATAATGATGAAAGTCACCCGGTACTGGATATGCCCAGGCTGATCCCGAAACGCGACGCGCAAAAGCGAGTCACTATGACGGGCTTTTTCGCCATATACATGGTGGTTGCGACCCAGTCGGGCTGTAAAACCCTACCACCCCGCTATCGCCATTGCCTCATTCATTGATCAGCAGGGTGCACCACATGCAGGTGAGGTTGGCTTGGGTGTCTCAAGTCTTAAGATGTTACTCGACACCCCTTACACCCCAAAAACGCTTGAACGCGCTAATCCCAGGAACTACTGGTCCGATTTGAAAAATTATTTACGTTAAGATCAATAGAAGCGCAGTAACAATGAAGAATATTTCATAATCGGAGTTAACGTATATATTATTTATAAATATTCTCACCCTCTACGTTAACTAAGTCGTGAGTTAAAATTAGTTTTAGCCTAATCTATTCTACGCGGATGAAGTCCCGTGCAAAAGCTAGTTGACTTTATAAAGTGAATTGCATGGTTGTTTATTACGTCAGAACATGAAAAAGGCACACAAGGGTAGAATATAAATTTTGAAACAATTGAGTACCTATATATAAGAAATATAAACGAACTTTAATGGTCAAATTAAATCCTATATTTTCTTCTAATCCAGTGATGACGAATTGAGTCACGCAAAATGAAACTCTATTACCGTTGACGGAATAAAAATACGAATTTCGCATGTAAAACAAAAAATCTTGTTACGTAAGCACATTTCCACTCTCATCCATATCAAAATAATTTGCTACAGAAACAACAATTTATTATAAGACCCGTGGGTAAATTTTGCAGGCGTTGCGGTTCAGCGGATTATTTCCCAGTACTTGTATTAATAAAGCAATTTCAATTCATATAACCTTCAACCATTATAGCATGGTGAAGTAATACTCGACTTTACGGGCTCCGGTGTACGGCCCTCGGATACCTTCACAAACAATTTATCGCCACCTATTTTGGTGAGTTTCCTCCACCTGTTACAAACACTTGAAGATTTAACCCGAGTAAATCGTTGTTGGCAAAACGATATATTTTATTAGTAACATATAATGTAAAAATCAACAAATCTATCCATAGTATTAGTCACATATTTTAAGGTACTGTTCAGGGCATATGTTTTAATCAAGTGACTTCAAATGCAACTGGCGCTGAAGTTAACAACTCTTACAATTTATTAGCCGTGCTTGAAATTTCGCATACGTTTTGGTTTCTTTTTTGTGGTAATAATTGAGTTGTAGAAAGTGTTTATTATACACTAGCTGTTACCCGCGGCTCCGCACGCGTTTTTTGAATGTATTAAATAAATGTAAAATTGTTTTTAGATGTGTAAATAACAATAATACTCTTTCAAAAATATTTGTAAGTATGACACGCACATCATCTACAGTAACAGGTAATATGTACATTATATATGTGAATACTAATAGTGTATCGAATGGGTTGAGATTTATCATAAGCCACATACATAGCTGGAACTTTAAACTACTATCTATGTATCAGCCTCATTGCTCACTTACACTATATAAGAAAGTAATGAAAATATTAAGCTATACATTATCGAACAATATGTGTTCAATCTTTTATTGTATAGATATAATATCAGGTATCGTCTGCTGAACTCGCTAGCTTCGCTCGCTAAAACAGCTATTAGTTGGTTATTTGCCCGTAAAATTTCCGTTCAAATATTACTTGTAGTCCGTTGAAGCTGTTAAGACCTTGCTAGGTTAATAGCGCAATCATTTCTAAGAAAACAAAACCGTTCATATAGGTCCAGCTGTTTCGGAGATTACCCGGAACAAATAAACAAACAGATATATCGACAGAATAAAAAAAAATGTTGATATTTGTAGCACCGCAGATATATGTATTCATCAAAAAGTATTTATTTGAATATTATATACACACGCTTTACTCTTATAATACGTAATACGCAATATATCACAAACCAAAAATTGGAAACAAAACTAACGTAGAATAAACTTTTTGAGGAGTTTTTGACGGGATTTCAGTCAGTGTTATGTAGGGATTTTATATTTTATTCATAATTTTGTATTATTTTACTCTATATTGTGTTAAATTGGCGGCGTTTTATGTAATATGGTTTGTTTATTATGCATGAGTGAAATAAATGAAAACTAATGCCATAGAGCATGTATTCTGTAAGCTTGAAATTAAGAAGATAAAAATTTACGAAATATTATATAGAAGATTTGGCGCTTATGTATAGAGAATACATAAGAACTACCTATACTGACAATTTCAGAATTGGCAGTATGGATTAATTCCTTCGCCTGTATTGTGATGGACGAATATTATTACTACTAACCTTTAAGAATATCAGCACAAAATAAACTTTACAAATGTTTCCGACACAAACGTACCACGTATAATTAAAAATTGAAAACAAAACTAACGTAGAACAAACTTTTTGAGTAGGAACACAAAATAAACCATGAAAATATTTCCGATAGAATGTTATCGCGTTACCATGGCAACGCATATAATACTGACATTAACACGCAGCGGAAGCTTAAAAAATAGCCCGTTTTTTTGACATTCTTAATTAGTGCTCAACTCCTGCTGGTTTTAACGTGATGATATGTAGCCTATAGCCATCCTCGATAAATGAGCTATCTAACACTAAAAGAAACTTTTAAATCGGATCTGTAGTTCTTGAGATCATAGCGTTCAACCAAACAAACAAACAAACAAACAAACAAATAAACAAACAAACAAACAAACAAACTCTTCAGCTTTATATATTAGTATAGATTATATTTGCTGTATTGAACTATTAACACATTCTAGTTTTCATTACTTGAAATACATAAATTTCATTCATTGATATGCTACAGCGTTACTACGTGACGAAATATAGTTAAATCAATATCATAATAATCTTATTCATATAAAAATCAGTTGTATCAAATTTCATGTGAACGCTCAAATGGTGTTGAAGTTTATACGTTTACATATATATTTGAACAGATGTATACATAGCTAATTTATGGTCACGGCTTTGCTGGCGTTAATATAGATTTCACTAATCTCTCGGGACACCACTCTCTTCTGGATGAATACTTTTCTATGTATGCTATATCTTTTTATGAACCCTTTTTTGTACAATAATTTGTATGCAAAATTTCATAACTACCGGTTATAATTCATGTAAAAGTGCAAAAAAAAGAAACAAAAAAAAACTACATTTACATTTATAATATTAGTAAAGCTTATTATATTTCGTGACATCGGTGACTAACATTTAATTAAGGATTAACATTTAATTTAATTATCATCCATGATGATATATGTTTTATATAATAAAAATAGATACTGATTTTCTCGTCTTACTGTAAGAAACTCTCTCTAACATGCAACGTCCATATGCCGGGAAAGTTTCTCTTCAGTTTTACTTCAATTCTGGACATATTTTTGTAGTATCTATCGCGGACAGTTCTATTTTGAGCTCCATTAAAATGGTAATTATAAATACAGCTCGATTAATAACAATTATATTATTGTGAACATTTCCTTGTTCTTCAAAACCCGGACAATTTCAGGCGTTAATTGGAACGTGCCTCTTAAACACCGGCGGCTATTGCCGGGGCCTTACGTTCACTGGAATACCAGTGGATCGCCGCAAAGAGCCAACCCACGAGTAAGTAACATGCCTCGTAACCCTAATTCTACTAAGAACACCTACCCTAATTAGAACGAGTTGGTACTTTCTGATTCTGTAATTATTTGAGTAAACTTCGTAGGTCTCATTACATGACATTAAATAACAATTAGCCCTAATAAAGGAAAGGTTTCGCATTCGTTGGGATCGTATCACCGATCGATTCCGGTAAAAAATGTGTACTCAAGGAATTAGTAATAGCGATTTATATGCTTTATGAACACGAAATAAATAAATTAATAAACTAACCTCAATTTATTAATTAAAATATGAAATACTTCACTATATAGCTTTGTTAGGAAAACGCTTATTTCTCATTAGACTAAAGATACTGGAAATATTGAAGAGAAACCATAGTCATAGAAAATAAAAGGTGGTATAGCCGCGCTGAAGCTGTAACATTTTTTTTATATCATATAGGAGGCAAACGGACAGGCGGTTCATTTGATGTTAAGTGATCGCCGCCGTCCGTATACCAGCAACACCAAGGAAGTTGCAAGTGCGTTGCCAGCCCGTGTTTAGAGGGATGGGGGAATGGGCGATGGGAGAGGAGAGGGGAGGGGAAGGGAGAGGAAGGGGAGGTGAGCCTCCGGCGCTCTCAGTGACCAAACGACACGCAATAATATGCATCCACTGTTACTTCACGTCGGTGTTTCTGTGGGTCAGGTGGTACTACTTCGGTGCGAGCCGACTCATTAGTAACCCGAAAGTAACAATGCTTGCATTGTTGTGTTTCGTTCGGTCAGTGAGAGAGCCGGTGGACCACCTCCCCCCTCTCCCTTGCCCTTCCACCTACCCCACAAACACAGGCTGGTAACGCATTCCCGACTCCTCTGGCGTTGTTAGTGTCTATATACGTTGGTGATCATTTAACATTAGGTGACCTATCTATTCGTTTACCTCCTACAATATATTACAAAAAAATTAACAACGCGCGCTAGACAGATCTGTTAATGATATAAAGAAGGAAGAAAAGAATATAAATCTATTCGTTATTTGCTTTAAATTTTCTTGCTTTCTTACCAGTGCTACGGCGTGTACATAACTTACTTACACAAATATGTTACCTTCGGAACATATATGTATCGGTATATATATGAAAAAAATATACGTCTATGTTTCGATAACTGCATATCTTTCAGCCTTACATATAGTAACAACTAATTAGTAATTTATTTTATAAACTTTACGATAAAAAAATATTATATTATTTTATTTAAAAGAGTTTCATAAACTAAAATGCTGAAGTCTTTGAGGCCGTCAGAAATTATTTAACCGGATATTTTCTTTGATTTTTGGTAACTACAATGAATTTGAGTAAAGGGTTCTAAAGGTTTTATCCTGTTTTGAAAATTGCTCAGGGCTGTATGCCCTTTTTATGTATAATATCGAGAATTCCCATCTAAAATGGATATATATTTTTCTTTGGTAAAGTCTTCGAATTTGTGAAAATTTTACATGACGATGCTTTTAGTAAGAAGAAATATTCCGGTAAAGAAAACTTTTAATAAAGTTATTATTTGAGAAAGTGAAAAATTAATTATTTTATTAAGGTATTTGTTACAGTTTTAAATACATATATTTAACTTCTTGTATATGACATTAAATGAATCCAAATACCTTTAAGCTGAAATCTTATTGATATCAGCATAAATGGGTCGGCTCGTCCGGGATATAACCCCCCCCCCCCCCCAGAAAACCCCCGCGTAAAAAAACAGTGCTTGCATTGTTGCGTTTCGTTCGGTCAGTGACAGCGCCGAAGACCCATCTCCCCTCTCGTTCCCTCTTCTCTCCCTTCCCCCTTTCCTTTCTCTCCATTCCCCCAAACACAGGCTGGCAACACACTTGTGACTTCTCTGGAGTTGCTAGTGTCTATGGACGGCGGTGATCGCTTAACAACAGGTAACCCGCATCTTCATTTGCCTCCTATATGATATAAAAAAAAAAAATTAAATCTAATGCTTATATCCTACGAACATGATTTGTAACTTCAATACAAGCGCTGGGAACTAAATAAGGTATTTTGTCGAAATCCGGCCTTCCCTCCCTCTCCCCTTCTCCCTGCCCTCTCCTCTTCCGCCAAACATAGGCTGGCAACGCACTTGCGACTCCCTTGGTGTTGCTAGTGTCTGTGGGCGGTGGTGATCACTTAACATCAGGTGTCTCACCTGTTTGTTTGTCTTCTATGAAATAAAAAAAAACATAGCAGTCGCCAATGTATATTGTACTTTTATATAAATACCCATAGAACGAGAATTTAAATATAACAGGTTTTAACTGATTACTTGAGAAATAGCAGCGATGAAACATAAATTCCCTGCCATATGATTTTAATAAAATATCTATAATTTTCATGCCCAGTTGAAGTTTAGACAGTTACGAATCTGTAATATTAAATAAAAAATTCGTATATACTGTGCAGCTTCTTATACAAATGATTTATACGTATCATTAGCATATAAAAAGTTTTCACGTAAAATTTTCTATATCACTAATTTCTTCATTGTCTTTAATTGTCAAATAGTTAATCTTCTCGTTTCGGTACATGAAATATTATATTCGTTATTAATTTTATCAAACAATTACAATAAATAATAAATACTACAGAAATTTTGGATAAAATATTACAAACAATAAAACGGTTTCCATCGTCTAAAACAATTATTTTACTAAACGAGGACAACGTTAAAG
This sequence comes from Antheraea mylitta, assembly GCA_014332785.1. Classification (NCBI taxonomy): domain Eukaryota; kingdom Metazoa; phylum Arthropoda; class Insecta; order Lepidoptera; family Saturniidae; genus Antheraea; species Antheraea mylitta. The sequence goes on along the minus strand of JACEII010000005.1, from coordinate 6,573,843 downwards.
GTTTTGTCCAAGTTTAGGAACAAAACATCTCACAAGTAAAATCTGTTGAGATCCTACAGAACTGCGATTGAGCGTAGCCCAAGGCTACGATCCCAACGAAATCACTTTTCTTTAGATATGAATTATTTCAAACCTAAAATATAAGAGAATATTTGGGTAATTAGCAAGTTTTCAATTATGTTTTTAGCTTAAATATTTTATTATAAGCATTAATTTTGCATTAGCAATCTTTTTTTGATCAAGAATTGCTATATCGTGGAATTAATCTCAATTCTGGATTATGTTGATCTCAGTAACCTATGGTGGATAACAGTCCAAATGATGATTTTTACTTTCTTGTATTTAAAAAACAAAATGGCGAATATAAAGCAGTTTCGTTTCTTTTTCTTCTGTATTTGTACATTAATTTTCTTTTTTCATATTTGCTAGCTTTTGATCACGTTTAGGACTATTATCAAAAAAAAAAAAAAAAAAAAAAAACAAAAGGCCGTTTCTTCTTCATACTATTGACGAGACTAAAACTACGAATATTTATTTACGAGTATTTTGTAGGTGGTAGAGCCAAGCTGAAGCTATTACTGGTTTCAGCATGAATAGGTCGGCTCACCCGGCGTAGTACCACCAGACACACAGAAAACCGACGTGAAGTAACAGTGCTTGCATTGTTACGTTTCGTTCGGCCAGTGAGAGTGCCTGAGACTCACCTACGCTCCCCCTTCCCCTTGCTTCTTCCATTCCTCTCTCCCTAACACAGGTTGGCAACGCACTTGCGACTCTTCTGGTATTGCCAGTGTCTATGGACGGTGGTGATCACTTAACGTCAGGTGACCCATCTGTTCGTTTGCCTCCTATGATATAAAAAAGACCCTATTCGTTATGCTACACGCTCTTTGCGTCTGTAATCTAAAATATTTGTATAATATTATCTTCGTTAAATTAGAAAAAATGGTAAAGCAATGCATACAAAAATATCTATACAGTAACACGTAAAGAAAAAATGTTAACCTCGTATTATGGTCGAAATTTGACCGTTTTTAATTGCTATATATTCTGTTTTAATATACTATTTATATAATTATTACTATTCGTTCAATGTTATTAAACATTTGTTTTCATTTTTGGACTTCAAATCATAATAGTGAATATGTGTGAATAAATTACACTTATAGATATTGTTCATATGAATATCGAAGTCTATAAATTATAAATTATTGTATTTTGTAAAAATAAATTTAGTTTAAGGTCTCAAATATAAATGAACTAACATAGGTTTTAAGAAACATCTTTACTAACACAATTTGTATGGACTCTAAATGTCTGAAATAAAGATTATTATTATTGTTTAATAAATATACTTATCATTTAAACTAAGAGCTATAGTAGAGACATGTTTCATTTTTTATACATTTTTAAGCTTCTAAAATACTGTAAAGTGTGGCATAAATTCTCTGAACATTATCATACAAACGAGTTGAGAGCATGCAAAACTGTAGTGAAAGTGCACTTCGCGGGTTTCACGATGTTTATGAAACACCAATATTCAAAGCCGGTTGAAAAATTTGCTGCAAAATCGCGTGTCGGGTAGAACAGAGCTGAATAAGCGTTATATACATAACATACAGTACTAGACTTTTTATTGCCTTAATTTTTTTTTAATATTAATGACAGATTCGACAAACATTATTGTCAAATGTAATTATAATCTTGCAATATTAATTAACTACAACGTTGGGTAATATTTTTATTTGATGGAATAAGAGTGATTGCATTATCGTTCTACTTTCTACACGGGCTACCCCGTTAAGTTTCAGGCGTGTGTTTATGCAGCAAGAAGCACGCTTCGCTGGTTTCTTCGACGACAAAATGCACTCACGTTCCGTCCCGCGTTCACTCAACTATAAATTCGAATGCACTAATATTGATCACTGGATCAATCTGTTTCCTACATTGGTATGCACTTGGACCAGAAATAGCACGTATGTATATCCAAATGTTTGGTTTTTTTAGGATAGATTACATACACTTTACGTAGTCCTTTATATTCAAAAGTAATTTAGGCTTGTATGTATTATAAGTATTTCTATAATTTCCTTCTACTTCGAAAGAGTTACTGATTTTTTTTTATAAAAAGGAAAATGTTCCAGCACATTGGTGTAGCCGTGGCTTATTATAAAGTTAGTAATTAATAACCCATGACAAGTGTTATATTTTTAAAAAGTCAAGGAAGGATAAATCATCTTCAAAGAAACACGAATTTAACAGTTATTCACTATAATTTAAATAAAACGTTGTCTTAATTATAAACTTCTGATAAATTATAATTATAAAGGTTTAATTACAATATTCAAATATTACCTATTATATGTTTATTTTGAAGTTTTCTCTAAAAATAAGCATCTAATAGATACACCCTTATTTAAATCGGATCAGCGGTTTATGAGAAATTCGTACATACATATATACTTACATCGTACGTACATACATATGAATCGAATACAGAACCTCTTTGGAAGTATATTAAAAAGTGACGGTATGACTCTCTGAATGAAATTTAAAACAAAGGAATCTTAAAAAGAAGGATGTACATCAAGCGAAAAAAAGTATATCGTACGTAATTTACATGGATCGTTATTTTTCGTGAGGCGCGTCGAAGCTCAGTAGTTCAAAGGTATTTTCCATTTGGAGTCGAATCGTTGAGCTCGCTACGTGAGCACTTATCCTAAATTAGTAGGGGTTCGTTCGGCGAGGCCCTACCGTCGTGCGTTACACGCGATGGAGCGTAAGATCCGCTTGTGCTGACTTAAACAAAGACCCGTTTAAACGATAGCGCCTATAGAAAACCATCGTGGATTCAAATATTAGAAAACTGTTTGTGCAGATTCATCTTTCTGCTCGACAAAATAAATGAGTGTAACTTTTAAATTACTACGGTAGATAACTGAGATTGTCTTACCAATCACAATTATATTTACGAGAGTAATATTCAAATACGTTCTCAGTTATTTATTTACTATATTTGATTGAAGTAGGCGTTCTTGGCGGAAATTCATCATTAAATATTATTGTGGATCTTGATTTTCACTTCCGCCTAAAAAAAAAGAATTAAAACCGCGTCCAGTGGTTAATCCTGGCGGCGATTGACAGTCGGTGTGTAACTGTAAATATAAAAAATATAAAATTAATTATTTACAATGAATAAATCATTATATATATTCATTAATAATACAATAAATAATTAACAATAATATAGTAATATTACGAGATTAATTGAAAGTACCTGGACGACCGAGCCTAACTCAGTTCTTTAAAACATTTTTAAACTAAAATAGATTGTTAAGTTTGCCTCTTTTGTTGCCACTCGGATTCTGGGGTTAGACGGATTTTCGAAGCAGCCGATTTCCATCTGAACTATTTTTGTTTTGGCAGTGACTGCGAAATTTATCTTTCTATTCTAGCTATATCTCATTGCCTGAAAACTCAGATAAAAAAGTTTTTTTTATTGAATAAAATGTAGCTAGATCGATTTATCGTCCCTGAAACCACCTACACACTAAGTTTCACGGAAATCGCTGACGTTGTTTCCGAGATACTGAATATATAAAAATATACAAGAATAACCCGTTTAAAGGTATTAGATATGATGCAGATTGATCGTTGTCGGGTTCGACTAAGTAACGCGGTTTTCATTGTTTATATTATTTTAGTCAAAAACAAATATATGCTTACATGCTGTATTCACATTAAGCAAAGTTGGTGTCCATTTCTTTTCACTGAACTCAGTTTGTGGACCTTAAATAAATAAATAAATCGCTTTTTGTTGCTGTAAGACACAGTAGTGGTCAGACAATTTCAGGATTCCGCAAAATAACATCCACTATAATACCTCTTTAATTGTGATTTTATTTCGAAAAGTTCTTAAAGTTCATTCGGAAGAGCATCGTGTACTGAATAAGATAGATCCGACAGTCGACATTCTACAATAGCTCATTCTCTCCCCTAATGCTGCAATTAGAACGAGAAATACTAGTGAAAGGATTTGTCTCTCGCTAATGAAGGACAACTAATTGTACACAGTCCTTTGTTTTTTTTTTGTTAGCAAAGAAACATTAAAGAGTTAATTGTTTTTCAGTTTTCTTCTTTAATAACTCTCAAGTAATCCTTGTATCGTAAGAATAGCAATGTTGTTTGCATATATATATATATATATGTATATATAAGAACGTATTATTTTTAATTGATAATGTGAAAAGCTTTGAATTTTTCCTTAAGTAGTTCATATTATTAAATATATATAAATAAATATTTATTTTATAACTATTATTTCCTTATTTAAATTACTATAATTTTTATTTATTGAAGTCGCCATACTATATAAAAAAGTATTTGGTATTAGTATCAAATAAATAATGATATTTATAACCCTTAAAGTGTTTAGATTACTGTAGATATATTCAAAAAACCTAAGTAATAAAAGTTCGTGTTACCTCGAAATTCACAACTTTGCATTTATGTGAAATTCCTGGCAATATATTTGCTAATTCAATAATGGAAATGGTATAAGGGTGCGAAAACGACAACCTTTATTAACCTATTTCTGAAAGTGGAAAAAAGCGACGACTAGCATGATTAATTAACAGCGGGCTGGTCGCAAGCGAGGCTCTACTAAAGAAAACTTAATTACTTCTCTCGGCGAAATCATAAAGCTTAATATTCCATACAGTAGTTAGCTAGAAACGTCGGTTTTACGTGTTGTCGTATAAAATTAATTAAAGACAATATTTCCCTCTATCACTTAATTTATAAGAAATCAGTTTTTATTTCCTCCAAATTAGATAAATCGCATAATCCTTGGAATAAAGACGTCAGTAAAACTGATACGCATTTTTTATTCCATTTATAAAACCTGCGTTAAAAATACACTTTGATCAATATTCCTCAATATTTATCAATTCAAAATAGAATTATATTTGGAGTTTTTGGCGGGATTTTAGTCTGACATGTAGTGGATTTTATACTTTATCCATAATCTTATGTTATTTGACTCTATATTGTGTAAATTCGGTGGTGTTTTACGTAATATAGTTAGTTTATTGTGCATAAGTGAAGTGAATGGAAAATAAATACCAAATAAATAACTATATGACAATGGCAGAGATAATCTGAAAGATTTGTTGCAAAAAATAAAGATAAAAAAAATATATTCATAGTTTACGCTTGAGTTTAAAATTATATAAAAATCACAATATTTTCTTTTCAACAATGATAAAGTTGGACTTTTAATAAAAACAGTTTTCTTCTAGGAAGTCTGTAGGTAATATATTCAATATACTAATATGAAATTTAACACATGAAAAAAATGGAACTAAGATAATTTATGTTAATTTTACATAACATAAAAGTACATAATTATTCGTTATTTTTATAACTATTATATTTAAAAAAATCTAGTACTTATATGCTTATAAATATAATACTGATATACATACTAAGTACAATAAACATATTTACGATATTGAACCACATTCTAAACAATGGAATTGCTGAAGTCGATAGAATGCATCCCATTAACCGATTCTCTGAAAATCTCCCGGGACAGTCGAGACACGTCTCGGTTCGCTCAGCACAAAGGCTTCGCATACTCTCAAACACAATTCCACCGTTCTTTCTACGATTTAAGGACTTACTATATAGCTAATAATACTTAATTTCGATACGAGGAAATATTCCTTGTTGAAGTACTTTTTTCAGTTTATACCACTTTTCCAGTAACCAGTAGTATTTTACTAGTTAATACCTCTTTTCTGTAACGAGTTTATTTTGCATGTTTTTATTTTATTGTGTTGCAAACAGTTATGCAATTAAAGTCTTTACTGCATTATTTAGATGTATACACTCAACTTTAAAAGAATCATGACGTGAGAGCCTGTGATAGTAGACTTTTGGACCAGAACATAATAAGACTTCTGTTGCGTAATTTATATTACATAGATTCTACCTATTTATCAAATACAATTTTCTTTGTCACTCTTTTTAACAATTACTAGCCTCTCCCCGCGACTTCGTTCACATAAAAAGATACTTGGGGCTAACGTAAACACGCAGCGGAAGTTCTCAAGAGAAAAAAAAATCATTAGTGCTCCGCTCCTATTGGCCTTAGCGTGATAATATATAGCCCATAACCATCCTCGATAAACCAGCTATATGACATTGTAAGAATTTTTCAAATCGGATCATTAGTTCCTGAGATTACCCCCTACAACGTCACAACGTCACAAACTTTACCTCTTTATAATATTAGTATAGATGTATAAATATATAGTCGGTTTTTTAATCAGCGAGCGTAATGAAATTAAAACAACTGAAACAAAGCATTCCAATTTTAGTTTATCTTGTAAATATAATATTCAGATATTGTATTACAACAATTACTTTTAATTAATAAGTATCTCAAGCATTACACTTAGAGATATTATGAACTATTCGTTAGAGAAATTATAGAAACCAATACTTTTAGAAGATAATATTGTAGATTTTTACTTTTTTGATTGTTATACAATGTAAATGAAAATTTGTCACATATCCAGTAGTTTTTTGCTTTGAACAACCAAAATCTTTACTTCGATGAGATACTCGTACTTTTTCATTCCTTACGTAAACTCCTAAATTGAGTTTTTACTACAAAAGTGGATTAAGATTTCTTTGTGTAATACATAATATTCCGACGTCATGGAACGTACTTATGATTTATAGGCGAACTTTTGAAAGTTCCGCATGTCATCTACGGGTTCTTTGATAAATTTTCTGAGCGAACTTTAAACTTTTTACATTAGCTTTTTACGTACTCGGATATTTATGTACCGCTATCTGCCTTACCGCACAATCTTCAAAAATTTCATCAGCAGTTTCTAAATATTTTTTTAATTATTTATTTGACACATAAATTTTAAAGATATAAGAATTTACTTTAAAATGTTTACATTTTAAAATGTTTATTACAACTGTTGTTTGTTAAATGTTGTTGCATCTGAGGAGGTGCTTTTGATGAATTTGGTATAAATATAGCATGTTCGTAGCGCTTCTTATAAGCCCAACAGACTAGCTACCATCCTCGACTACTTTTTTTTAATGTCATACCAGACAAACGAACTGACGAGTAACCTAATGTTAAGTGATCATTGTCGTCCATAGACACTTGCAATACCAGGGGAGTCGCAAGTGTGTTGCCAGCCTGTATATGGGAGAAGGGGTATGGGTGGGGAGAAGGAAGGAGAGGCGAGGGGGGAGGTGGCCTTCACTGACCGAACGAAACGCGTCAATGCAAGCAATGTTACTTCACGTCGGTTTCCTATGAGAGAGTGACTAAGACCCATTCATACTGAAACCAGTAATAGCTTCAGTATGGCTCTACCACCTACAATATGAAGATCTGTGGCCAATACTTATCACCATAGATAGTTTCTGGCAGCTGCATTGGAGAACCAGCCTCCGTCTTTGCTTAACGTTTTTACCATCTTATAAAAACATTGTCATTTCATATCAAATAAAATTGTCGCCAAATACTAAAACGCATAAATTAAAAAAGATATGTAAATGAGAATATACTACTTTTGAAGTTATACTTCTTTTGGCGTGTTAGGGAAAAATGATGAGAGTACATTTTACGATGCGCGCGCACACCGTCACAAAAACTCAACACTCTCAAGTTAGCTATACTCAACGTTTTGTTTTTTTGTGGTCGTTGTTTGTATTTCTTCATATTAAAACTTTCAATGTATTAATTATGTTTTTTGTGTTGTTGATGTCGTTTTTTCTATAAACGAAAAAATAAGGCAAAAGATAAAATTTCTGAAAAGATTTATATCTTGCTATGCCAAAGAAGTACAACTTCTAACGCGTGTGCATAAGTACATGCACACTGTTTTTCTAATTGGAATATATAAACAAAAGCTTGGCGACAAATTTTCATTTTGACGGTGGTCGCGAGCGAGGTGGGCATTAGAAAAAGTCTGGCCATCGTGTTATATGTGACGACAAATCCGGTTAATTCCGGCCTATTACAATATTTACAATTTCTAAAAACATGCATTTAAACATTGTTCCTTAACATAGCTTCAACACAACTATTGATAATAGGACGAGAAGTGATGATTTTTATCTGTTGCTAGTGATTAATGACTGTCGACCCGCGGTTTGTTCGAGCAGGGTAAGTTCTGAAGAAGCATTCACAGTCCGTGAAATTGACTTTCTTCTCCTCCGGAAAGCTTCTTAGTTTGTTTTCTGAATGGTGGTATGCATTTGTGATTGATGGAAGTAGTCGGTAGAAAGAATCTAACAATTATTTATTCGGCACGAGTACCTAAGCATCAGCAAAGAATATAAAAATCAGTATTTTATACTTAAACGATTAGCATCTCATGTTTTAATAACAAAATTATAAGTAACCATTTAAAAAAAATATATCTTACTATTTCGTAAAAGCATTAAAATGAAATTTCAAATATATTTTTATAACATTTCATATTTTTGAAACCCATGGGAATTTCCTATTATTTGTATATCATACTTATTACTTATCGACAAACTTAAACGTTTTCAAAGAGTCGTTCCTGCATCCAATATTTAATCATCTCTGTAGCAATCACTACAATTAAATGTTAAATATACCACAAATATTGTTTACACATTTAGATACATAATTTTTTAATATTGCAATAAAATAATTTTACAAAAGTTTACGGAATATAAAAAAAATATGTTAAAGAACTTTTACAATTGGGGCATTTTACGTGAAGCAGACAACCGAAAAAAGATAAAGAACAGTCACATCTGAAATTCAGATTTTTTGGAAGTAGTTTTTTGAATTGAACAAATTTACGATAAAATAGTAAGCGCAGCGGTTTATATAGAAGAAGAATTGCTCTTTTTGAAAATAAAATAAAACTTGAAAAATACTTTTTTTTAATGTTCAAAACAGAAAGTAAATTTTTCAAAACAAAATTTTAGTAACTTGGCATATTTTTTTTATATCATATTTTTATTTTTTTTCTGTGCCGACTTTAAAAGTTATGGTATAACTTTATGTGTATTTTAAGCTATGTTTTAATGAAAAAAAAAGAAAAAAAAAATGTTCCAAGTTACTAAAATTTTATTTTGAAAAATTTTTGCTTTCGGTTTTGAACATTAAAAAAATGTTTTTTTCAAGTTTTATTTTATTTAAAAAAAAGCAATTGTTCTTCTATATAAATCGCTGCGTGTAATATTTTATTGTAAATTTGTTCAATTCGAAAAACTACTTCCAAAATATCTGACTTTCAGATGTGGCTGTTCTTTAGAAGCCCGTAACTTGATAAATAAACGTCATAGAAAAAAATAATGATGAATTCACTTTCACACCTACTAGAAGTCCAATTAAGCTAAATAGGAACGAATTTCAGAAACTCTCCTTTTTTCGTTGTCCGTTTCACGTGCCATACCCCAACTTTGAAAATGTTTCAATTTGATTTAACTTAAAATCGGTAAATCAGTAAAAACGTAATGTATAAAAAAATAAAATTACTAATGTGAATTTGCCTAAAATTATTAAGTTTTTTTTCTTTTGCAGCCTAGCGCTTTCCCGACCTATTTCCTGGTCAACTTTACGATTTAGTTTCTTCCATCTTACCAGATCTTTGGCATCCTTTTGAGAAAGATCATTTTCTTTCATATTCGCTTTGACTGCATCCAGCATATTTTGAGTCTGCAGCAAGATCTTGGTACTTATACGATGATGTTGAGACATCTACAATATTTCCCAACTTATCTCGTGGCATACGATTTGTGTAACCATACCACCGAAGACGGCTTTCCTGCAACTTGTCCACGACATCATGAGTTTCAAGGTTGTCCTCTGTGTACGCTTAAAATGTGATCTAGTCGCGTACCACTACATACTCGTATATATCACAGCATCTTCATCTCAGTGATATGTAGCTGCTGTACATTTCTATCTAGGACTAGACGCGTTTTGTTGCTTTACAGAAAGATCTGTCATATGTTATACTTGTACATCAGGCCTCTTAAGTTCACCAGTATCCTATGATCACATAATACCGGTGATTTCTAGTCATTTTACCCATGCGGCGCTTTACGAAGTTTGGATGCCGTGATAAATTGATCTAGATTCGTGTATTACAGGCCTGAGTTGCTGGTCTACGCGACGATTTTGTTAACTACTTTCAAGGGCTTGCAGACCGTGAACCACATTTCATGTACTTGGTCTTCTCAACGTTGAACGGTAGGACACCGTTCTCAAGCGCACTATTCTATTGGTTTACCTTTTGTTTCAATTTCTACTTATCTTCGTCCGTCAGCGCAATTTTATCGGCATACATTATTAGTCACGGTGATAGTCCATCGACCTTCTCAAAGACTACATCAAATACTATGCTTAACAAAAAAGGACTCAGAACCGAGCCCTAGTAAACACCAACCTTAATCGAGAATGGATGAGTATTTCCAACGGCAGTTCCTCCTAATGTACCATAATTAGGGATTCCTAATTGTAGTACATGCCTCGAATAATATCACTATAGAATTGCGGCACGATTTTCTCCTTCAGTTCCTATCAGATTATTGTACGCGGCCTACAATTACTAATAATTGATAGAAATAACAAAGTTCTAAAGGAATAACTAAACCATTTTCCCCCCAAATAAAATCGCGTGCATTAGCTAGTTACACATAAATCAAAATAACTAAAATTACAATCATTTGTTTCCTTTAACAGTCATTTACGTTCAACGCATGACCATTTTCGTAATTACAATACGCTTAAATTACGTTGTGTTATGTAATTTTCCCGAACATGGAATTTTGCGGTAACTAACAATATGTTGAACACAAATTTGCGGCATCCATGGTAATAACATTCTATTGTTCTGTAAGTACTTTGATGTTCCTATCAAAGTAAATTAAATACAATACATTATTATCAAATATCGTAATATCTTTATGAAATAAATTAGTAAATTTCTAGCATGTTTAGTATCTAGGTATATAATTCTTTACTACTTTACTGTACTGATTCTTACTATGTTTTCACCAAAACATATCACAGGTTTTTAACACAATTAAAGCGAATATGTTCAAGTGGTAGTGTTCTCAGAAATGAAAATTTGGATTTCATATATCAAAACTGTTATACATCGTGTGTTCTTTGTGAACTATCGACTACACTTCTGGTTTGTTACCACCCTGATTTTCAAATTTGTCGCTAACTACCTATTTACATCTTTCGAAAATTACATTGGATTGATTATTTTCTAAAAATCTTAGGTCGTTATATATAAAATCATCCTTTTTTTTAATATCTTAGGCCGCAAACGAATAGGTGATAAGTGATCACCATTGTGCATAGACACTTGCAACACCATGGGTGTCGCAAGTGTGTTGCCAGAGTGTGTTTAAGGAGGCGGGGGAGACGGGGTAGACGGGGGGAGAAGGGGGGGAGGAGGGGAAGAGGAGAGGTGAAAGGTGAGGAGAGGTGGGCCTCCGGCTAGCCCGGGGGGAGACTGGAAGGAGGTGGAGCGCCTGGCCACGTGGCCACAACCCTCGTGGTCAGGCGCATAAGGAGGTGGGCCTCAGGGTGGCCCTCGAGAAGACCGAGGCCATTCTTTTTCACAAGCCTCGGCGGGGGCCACCACCTGGGGCTCACATAATGGTGGAGGGCACCCGAATCAGGGTGGGGGCCCAAATGAAGTATTTGGGCCTCACCCTGAACCGGCGCTGGCGTTTCGAGCCCTACTTTGCGGGGCTCGGACCGCGAATTGCTGGGGCGGCGGCGGTCGGCTGCTCCCCAATATTGGGGGGCCGGGCGCCGGGTGCCGCCGACTTTTCATGGGAGTCGTGCGGGCGATGGTCGTCTACGGGGCACCGGTCTTGGCAGACGCCCTAGGTGCCACCAACGTGCGTGCGCTGCGCAGTGCGCAGCGTACGGTGGCACTGAGGGCAATCCGGGCGTACCGGACGGTGTCCTCGACGGCGGCCTTCACGCTCGCCGGCTCCCTTCCCTGGGAGCGTAGTGGGGAGCCTCCGGCTCCCAGGGAGATAGAGGCCAAGAGGCGAGAGTGTAGGGATGAGGCGCTAGTAAGGTGGATGCAGGACCTGGCGGACGCGCGCTTCGGGACGTACACCGTCGACGCCGTTTGCCCGGTCCTGCAAGAATGGATAGGGAGGAGTTGGGGCTCCCTGACGTTCAGGCTGGTGCAGGTACTAACCGGGCAAGGTTGTTTCGGGTGGTACCTGTACCGGATCGCTCGTAGGGAGCCGACCGCCGGCCGCCTGTCACGAGTGCGGCGCTGAGGAAGACACCGCGCAGCACACGCTTTCTGAGTGTGTTGCGTGGGAGGGACAGCGCCGCACTCTAGCGGCGGCGGTAGGGGGGAATTTTGCATGGCGGAGACCACACTCGGCAGCGAACAGGCGTGGTGAGCAATGGCCTCCTTTTGCGAAGAAGTCAAGCCCGCGAGGCAGATCCTCTAAGTGGCCGTCTCCGCCAACAGAGGACCGGCAGGAGGAGGCGGCGCTTTGCCCAACTCCTCCTGCCATCGTAGCCGAACCTGAGGGGATGCAGTCGGGGGGCTCTTCCCTTCATTGCACAGGTCTGGCGGACGAGGAGAGGAAGCTGGTGTGTACCCAGCTGCCTCTCTATAGGTAGGAGTCCGGCGGCCATCTTCCGCCGGGCGGACCGTTGGGGCGGCTCTACAAGGTTGATTAGCTAGAACGATCCCTTGCCGCCCCAACAACACGGTCTGTTGGTACACCGTGGGGTTCTAGTCCGTGAGAGTCGGAATTAACCCATCCTCTCCCCTGGGAGGGTAGGTATCCATAATGGATATCCCTACGTTAAAAAAAAAATTAAAAAAAAGATGGGCCTCCGGCGCTCTCACTGACCGAAAGAAACGCAAGAATGTAAGCAATGTTACTTCACGTCGGATTTGTATGGGTCAGGTGGCACTACCCTGGACGACCCGACCCACTCACTCTGAAGCCAGTAATAGCTTCAGCGTGGCTCTACCACCTACTTATTAACACATTAATTTTAAAAAGTTTTTACTCCAAAATTTTATATCGGCTGAAATCAAGCTTCGGGACGGAAAGTATTTACTATCAACAGAGCAAATTAGCTGGGCTTATATATTATATTATTGTATATTTCAATTATAATCTCTGTTGATAAGTAGAAAGAGATGATTACTCGAAGGTCTATATTGATTTGCTGTCGGGATTATCTGACACGTGTACGATCCAATATCTTTGTAGGTAATTTAATTAACTAACATAATCTTCCTCTGTGATGGGTAATGCTAATGCTTTGTAATAGGTAATGGAATAACAATAACCTCATCTAATTCTTACTAATAATATTTATTCATTATTTAATATTATATTCGTAATAAAACATTATTGATTTATATTTACCTATCTAATTAAATTCCTATATGTATGTTTCACGAATTTTATTTGGTTTTTAAGTATTAAATTGTCGTTTTGTATTACAAAATAAAACATTTATTTTTTTAAATAACATTTATCCAATGTATCTTCATTGTTTACATATTTCTAATTTTCAATTTCAATGTTCCAACAAGATGGTAGCTCCCTTGTTAAAACTTTCCAGGGATTTTTTGTGGCATCTCAATATTCATGCTCCGTGGTATTATTTTTCATTCACTTCATTTATGCACAATAACCGAACTATATTACGTAAACACCAACAATTTTACAAAATATAGAGCAAAATAACTCAAGATTATGAATAAAATATAAAATTCACAACATGACAAACTGAGATTCCGCCAAAACCCCCATTTTCGTGTTTATTTTTACTGTAAAATCTGACATTATACGAGTTTACTTTTTTAGTAGTACGGTGAAGCTGTTAAGACCGCGCTAGGTCAATAGCGTAGTCATTTGGAAAAAAAAGTTTAATTTTAATTGAATTTGGCCAGCGCGTGAATGCCGCTATTTTATGTTTGAATCTGTATTGTTATAAAACTATGACTTTTACTCAATACATACATGGTTCTAAATAAGCGTTTATATGCAGTATGTATGGTGCTGGATGAAAACTATCAATTCACTTTGTTTGTTCTATTTTTTTTCTAATTGAAACTTAATTTGATGTAACTCAGTTAATCAGCTAATTAAGTTCTTCTATAGAAATTGATATAATCATCATACAACGTGTAAAAACCCTGTATACGATAGGTACGATCACTAATGGACCGCAGTCATGCGTTATGCTCTATGTCAACAAACGTACCGACTTTTAATGCATCCTTTGGTAAAGTTACTCTGTTAGTACCATTCTATAATTAATATTCGTGAATAGTAGTTATAATTGTGTTAGTACAACTGCATCCACATTAGCGTATAAAGAGGAAACTTTACTAATAAATGTAAGCAGAATAATTTAAACACATTTTAAAGAACATTTCTTTGTATTATTTTCAGATAATTTACATAAAACTGTAAGATAACTAACTATAAGAATATTATGATATAAAATTGTGAAAGATATAAATTGTCATAGAATCTTATAAGAATATTTTAAATTTTGCTAAGTATGTAAATGTAAACGTCAGGATAAAAGTTAAACTAACTGAATTAAGCTTCAGACATTATTAGTCGTCAGTCATTAAATTTATTATTGAGATAATTGATTTAAAAGCAGTCGTATCAAGAAACTAACTTTCTGGAGTTATTTGTCCTAACGTTGACATTTAAAGCAATTTATTATATTATCTAACTCTACCGCACCCAGAGATTTTCAACAGTCTGTACCTAAATATAATTTGGTACAACAGCATACGCTTCCAATCTCTATAATACTTTTTGTTTTCTATTTAATTTTAACATTATTTTTTCTACTTTTTACACATTACTTCAATTAACTAGATATAAACTTATGAGGATTATTTTATTTATTCGGTGAGCATTTATAAATGCAAGTATGTTCACAATCGCTTTTTATGATCTATTGTTTTAAAGTACAATAATAATACTAATGTGTAAAATTTCACGTATTATTCTTAAACTCGTTCGTGATAACAGGGAGATAACCTTTGCCCACTAGCTGTGTATAATTATAAGAAAACATTAGTATTGAAAAGTAATATCATCACATCCCACGTAACAGACCCACTACAGGGCCATAGGCTTCTTCCAGAAAAATAGTATGGACATAATAACCACGCCAACATACGATGTATTAACAATTTTAAACTCCAAGTATCCTGATCTATATTTTCTCCCATATAATAGTACTATAAGAACATTTCTCAGATTAAGGTGACCTTTCCGTATTTTCCTTCGCCGTGATCCGATAGAGTTACAAATTTCAATGACTAATGCACGTGAACCTGCGGACATTAAATTCTCATTCCACCAAGACTTCGTTAAAAAATAAAACAGGAAAAAAGTAATATACGTCGGTAAGATGATTATTATACATACTAATACAATTAGTATTATAAAGAGGTAAAGTTTTAGAGGTTGTAAGGGGTAATCTCAGGAACTACTGATTACCGGACCTGAGGGGACGCAGTCGGGGGGCTTATCCCTTCATTGCACAGGACCGGCGGACGAGGGGAGACAGCTGGTGTGTGCCCAATCTGACTCTCTATGGGTATAAGCCCGGCGGCCACCTTCCGCCGGGCGGACCGTTGGGGCGGCTTTACAAGGGGAATAGCCTAGATCGATCCCTTGCCGCCCCAACAACACGGTCTGTCGGCACACCGTAGGGATTTGGTCTGTGCGAATCGGACATAGCCCGCCCTCTCCCCCCCTATCCATAAGGGATTTCCCCATTTAAAAAAAAGGAACTACTGTTTAGATTTGAAAAAATCTTCCAATATTAGAGAGTTCATTTGTCGCGGAAGGCTATAGGCTATATATCATCACACTAAGATAAATAGGAGTGGATAATTTCAAAATCGTTTTTTTTTTACTTTTACGAGCTTCCGCTGGATGTTAGTTAGCCCAAAGTAATTATTCCATGCGGACAAAGTCGCGAGCAGAAGCTAGTCTACTAAATATGTTACAATTGAGTATAAATAATTATCATTAAAAATATATAGTAAGTAAGGACAAGGGCAAAAGTAGTAAAATTTAGTTAAAATTCAAAACCGATAGTAACAACAAAAGTATAGTACATTTTATTTGCGTTTCAGACAGTGACTGTGATTTGGAGATCAATATGTAAATGCATTCGTGAGTGCACGCGGCCCGGAGGTGGCGCGAGTGCATTTTGTCGTAGAGGCTGAAGCATCCAGCCGTGACGGTACGACCCAATGTTTTTCTCACTTTGAGACACCAACGACGTTCATCTGAATATAAAATGTTCCATTATTTTGCATGTTTTGTCCCTTAAACTTATTATATTTGTTGAAGTTTGACCAAATGTGACTATAAATAATATAATGCAATAAGAAATAACACGGAGTTTGTGTAAACTCACTCTAACGTGACAATTTATTTATTCAATTCGCTTATGGTTATTATTTCGCGCTGTAACTTTTAGTTCACTTTCTACGTTCCTACTACATTTATTAAGTCAAAGGATATGCAAATTCTAGTCATAACTTGGAATTCAAAATAGTTTAATGAAAAAGCATCTCTTTTTGTATGTAATGGAGTACGAAATGGGTGCATTTTTGTACCCTGAAAAATATATATTTTTTGTAGATGGCTATGTCAGTCAATTTCTAATTCTATGTAAAATGTCTTACAGCTGGATTCATTCTTATCAGATTTCCTTATATGTATTTACTTGAAAAGAAAAAAAATATATATCATTGAGTTGTTAGGGATATAGACATGACATCCAAAACATTCCCATATGTAACACGATTAATAAATTATTGTATAGTTTATTGAAGAATCTTGTTATTGGGAGTGAATATTCGTTTTTCCCAAATAATCTATCCATTTATTGCCTTCGCATTTTTTCCGATCGCCGAACCAGAAAAACCTCTCGAGGGAATTTAGATCAATTTATTTCGTATTTATCCTTACAATCAATTCTGTGATGGATAAATTGATAAGTTCTTTTAATTAACGTGATATTGTAGTTCGAGATACATAGGTTTTTGCAGTATCGATTGAAACTCTTCACGTTTTCATATCTAATATATAAAAATCTCGTATCGGTGTTTGTGGTTGAACTCCTCCGAAACGGCTGAACCGATTTTTATGAAATTTTATATATCTATTTGGTAGGTATGAAAATAGGTTGTAAAGTATATTTTATACCTCTAGTTGATTGGGGTATCCATATCCAGATTTTTGTTGTTATTTTGTAATTGCTATCAAAAAATACCTATAACCCTTATATTTCACTTTTCTATAGCCCCCATTTTTATTAACGATTTTTGTATTTCTGTATGAACAATATCAAAATGATTCAACGGTCGTTCGTACTTCAAACAAAAGGGAATTATTGATTTTGCCTAATAACAGATGGCACTACGTCCGTCTCGTTAAAATTTATTTTACACATGCGTAGGTCATTCACTAAACCAACTAGATAAGTGTCTGAGCGAATCGCTGAATTCTTTGGTTTCGCAAATGGAAACGGTTTAGGTTTTTTAAGATTTATAGGTTTAGGAAGCTCTAGGTTTTAAGCTATTGCATAGCTTCTATCGCGGGCCTTGAGCATGGAGACCGAATACAAAAATTCCGTAACGAAAAAACCTAACACCCCCCACTCAGCCTACCATGTAGCTCGGCCGAGCTTTCGCTTAACGTATATATGGTACGACTGTACAAAGCTCGCACGGATCGAGACTTTTTTTTTCGAAATGACTACGCTATTGACTCAGCAAGGTCTTAACAGCTTCACCGGACTACTAAGGCGAGCGCTTAAGACACTCAGCCGATTTTATTTTGGCAACCAGCTCAAGGGTGCAAGGAACACCTCGGCTTGGCTGTTGCCTGTTGCATGCAAAATCGCGACCTATCTTAGCTAACCTAGCTAACTATTAATATATGTAGGAGTTGTTGAGGCGTGTATGCTTGGTACACATATACGTTTCAACAACTCATACATATATTTATTATCGGAAAATTGAGAGTTTTTCAGTTCGATAAGGGAAAAAAAATAAACCTTTCCACTTTCATGTGTAAGCGTGTAGTGTGCACGTGTGTGGGGGTGATCGCGTAGTGTTGTAGCAGTGATGTATATTAGTGTGTCACCGTATCGCGCAAGCAACGCACTCAAGGGCTCCCTACCGAGGGATCGAACCTAGGCTTGAGCCGCTGCCGTGGGAGGCCTAATTGGGTGCGGATCGAAACGAGCTGCTCCGAAATCGGACGAATACGTAATCAGCTGTTTGTGAGAAAGTATACTGGTGTATGGTATTTATCATCTATGTACAACAGTGAATATCTGTACTCGAATAATTTGTGTACAAAGTGTTTTCCTGAATAACTTACATGTATTGTAAGATAATAAAAATATTTTGAACAATATTAACTTCTCATTTATTTAATAAAAGAAAAAAAAATGTTTTCTAATCGGTCACCACGCTCAAAAAGTGTAACTTGAATTAATATCAAAGAAAAAAAATACTGCATAAATAAAATAAATAAATAGTTATAATTGCATAAGTTAATAAAAAATGCTATGCAATAGATTTACCGCGGCAGTCCCTGAGTGCCACACGTATTTTAAGATTTTTCGAGTTTGTAAATACAATTGGAACCGGTGGGTAATCTATTTTACAGACGAAGTTGCGCAGGTCAGCTAGTATACATATATCAGAATTGCAGAAAAAAACTATACAAGAACTCAATGTTCAATAAAAATTAGGACGCTTCGCAATGCCGACATGAATGTATGAATTCGGGATAAATTCATAAATTCTAGGACGAAATTCTGTAATATACATTTTACATCTAACTGTGATATATGAATACATAGTGTCATGATATCAGTACATATTATAAAACAAAGTTATCTTTCACGTCTGTCTGTCTGTCTGTTCGTGATAAACTCAAAAACTACTCAACGGATTTTCATGCGATTTTCACTAGTAGATAAATTAGTTCGTGAAGAAGATTTAGGTATATCATTTACTAAGGTTTTATCATTAAAGCGGGATAACGCTATTATATAGTATAGCAGTAATTTAGTATAAATATATTTTTTTAATTATTTACTTAGGAATAAATTATTTTAATAATCCATTTAATATTAATTATATCAATTATAAATATCATTAGTTTTAAGAAAAAATACTGAAATTAACTGAACGAATGGTTAAAACGGGTAACGAAATTTCCAGAAAAATTTGCAAGATTTTGGGGTGTAAGGGGTGTCGAGTAACATCTTAAGACTTGAGACACCCAAGCCAACCTCACCTGCACGTGGTGCACCCTGCTGATCAACGAACGAGGCAATGGCGATAGCGGGGTGGTAGGGTTTTACAGCCCGACTGGGTCGCAACCACCATGTACATGGCGAAAAAGCCCGTCATAGTGACTCGCTTTTGCGCGTCGCGTTTCGAGATCAGCCTGTGCATATCTAGTACCAGGTACCTTCCGTCATTATGGCCGGCATGACAGCGGCGACCGACGATAGATGATGTGTCTCTCGGTGGTCGCCACTGTTTTTGGATTGTACTATGCTTACCATCAGGTATAGTGCAGTCACTTTGCCGTGCTACAATAAAAAAAAGACACTCTAAAACAGAGCTATAAGTTTATCCAAAGTAAATATTTCGATATAATTTAAGTATTCAAATGCAAACTATCATAAATGAATAATAACTTTCAACGGAATTACTTAAATAGGATAAAGTAAATTTGAGTTTAACCACAAGTCGAAATATACCAACAGTTTCAAAATTATACTAAAGTATACGGTGTCAAAATTTGTTGGTATGTGGCGGCAACACAAGCTGTGTTCACCCAAGTTAAATACGACTTAGTCCAAGTTCTGCGACACATCGAACTAGACAAAGATGCCAGTTTTGGCTGCGAAACTACTAGCCTTCCCTCGAACCATGTACTTCAGATAGATATAATAAGATACTAACGTACATGCTTTGATTATTGAATATATAAGAATACTATAGTTATTTTAATTCATTTCCTTTTCTCATTGTCAGTTAATGTGGGTATCAAAATAACTTAAAGCATTGATAAATGTTTAAACTTACAAATGAGAAAGAAAGGTATTGAATTACATAAAATATGTTATTTATTAATCTTTATTCTTACTCCTTATTAATTCGAATGTGGATTTGTTTGTTTGTTACGCTTTTAAGCGTTTAGTATTTAACAGATCGACATGATATATTATTTTTCATACACGTTAATAGGGCTATAGATAATGGCATAGAGTTCCTGAGACCTTTCATCCTGATAAAAAAATATTGTTCACGAGAGATTGGTTTAGCATACATTACCGCGAGCGAAGCCCGGAGCAAGAGCTAGTTGTAAACAAAACTAACCTAGTTCTGGAATACATTTTAGATTACGAAATACGTGCCTGCAATAAATTTGATTAATATGAATAGAAATTTAAATTTAAAACTATATATATTTCGTTAAAAATAGTTTTATGTTGGTATACATGTTACTAGCTTATGTCCGCGACTTTGTTCGCGTGGAACAGTTACTTTGGGCTGAAGCTAACAGGAAACTAAATAGGAAACACAATAGGAAAAAAATGCTCCCAATTTTGAAACATTATTCATCGGTACTCCGCTCCTATTGGCGTCATGAGATATAGCCAACAGTCTTCCTCTATAAGGAGTTACCTGAAAGTAAAAGAATTTTTCAAATCGGACCAGTAGTTCCTGAGATTAACGCGTTCAATCAAACAAACACTTCAGCTTTATAATATTAATATAGATTACATTCAAATCAGCTAATAAGATAAAGATTGAACAGTAGATAACATTGTCATTAAGTTTTATAAACATAATTTTATATGAAGAGTTTTGTACAGAAAGCTGATACGTTGATGTATGAGAACTGAGCTAAGGATAATATCAGACCGTATTACTGTACCGACCCTGAGGCTGTCTTAGACCATATTCAGTCATTTAAAGATAAAACAAACGTGATCATAGAATCTTATTTCATATGCTACCCGTGTTTCCAGTGTCCTTTACTTAACAACATCTCTGTGTTATATAGGATACTTCTGTCTTATATAATACTTGCTCAACCCGCGACTCCGCACGCTTTTTTTAAATTGTATTAAAGAATTATAAACTTGTGAGACTATGTACAATTTAGAAATGCTCTATAAAAACAATTGTAAGTAAGATACTAACAATGTGCCTAGTGAGGTTTAGGATCAGAAACATATTTGGGATTGTAACCCAACATATAACTATCTTAGTGCTTATTTACACTGTGAAAGGAACTAATGAAACAAGAACTTAAAATATTATCATAAAAATTTACATTTATATTACTTTGTCATTATAATCACGATTTTGTGTCTATACAAAAAATAAACGCTTGTCTGTTCTGCAAGAAATTGTATTATGGACCTCTTTACGTAATACGTTTATGGTCTAAAATCTTATTAGGAAAACCTCTTCTATCTTCAAAGGTACTAATAATTGTAAACAATTAGTTGATAATTATTTCT
Source organism: Antheraea mylitta (assembly GCA_014332785.1). Lineage (NCBI taxonomy): Eukaryota > Metazoa > Arthropoda > Insecta > Lepidoptera > Saturniidae > Antheraea > Antheraea mylitta. Next base: position 6,552,194 of record JACEII010000005.1, on the reverse strand, counting down.
CTAATTAAAAATAAAGAATAAGTCGAAATCTTGAAACCTTGCTAAATTTCATACAGACAAAGTCGCGGGGAACAGTTAGTCTAAAATAAAATAACCTCAATCCTTTTTTAAAAGGTTCGCTGTCTACCATTGAAAGTCCCCTGAAAATTGGTCTAACCTTTTGGAGAAAGTACTGTCGGCAAAACCACGGTTAACCGCTAGAGTATAAACTACAATTGCCTAAATTACTTTTATAAGATCAGCTATCTACCAATGAAAGTCTCGTGAAGATTGGTCTAACCGTTTTGGAGATAGCACTGCGAGCAAAGCCGCGGCTAACAGCTTGTATAAATTAAAATTGCTTGAATTACTTTTTATAATGCAAATGAAAGTTTCGCGAAGATCAGTCTGACTGTTTTGTAGATAGTATTGCCATTGATAGACAAAGCTGCTGTTAACACCTAGTCTAATTTAAAGTAGCCTAAGCCACCCGCTGTAATTTCAGCTATTTGCCAGTGCAATTCCCGTCAAAATCGGTCTAGCCGTTTCGAAGATTACCCGGAACAAACAGACAGCAAGACAGACAGATCGACAAAAAATACACTTTTGTTATCAGAAGCGTTTATACTTTCATACTTAATCAGTGAAAAATTTGTATTTTGCTGTTACATACAGACACTTCATTTTTATTATATGTATAGAAAATATACAGTTATACACGCCTTTAGATAAGACATGTCTGTTTTAGGGATGAGAAATATTAGAAAAACATCGATGTTGACATCGATGTCAACATCGATTCAAGAGTATCGATGTACGATAAACATCGATAGTAAAACAACGATGTCTGAAAACATCGAAGTTTTTTCAAAATTGTCTGTAAAAACAGAAAAACACAGGTGAGCGACGAAAAAAAAAGCTCATCCAAAGAAAAAAATATTGGTACGGCTTACAAATCAGGTAATTTTCTAGTCTTTAGCTAGTACATGGAACGTTCTTAGTCGATGTTATCGAAATCAAATCATCAATGTGTCGATCTTATCGGCATCAAAACATCGATGTTTTTCAGCTAAGCATCGATGTTTCTTCAACATCGATGAATATCGATCATCCCTAGTATGTTTAATAATAAATTGTTAAAAAAATCTGTATGCATGAATGAATTATGATTTAAAATTCTTTCTAGTATTAGAATCAGTTTTTTTAATATGTTAGAAATTGAATATATCCCTATTTGATATTTACATATTTAAATAAATATTTAAATAGGTACTATAATAATTGCGATATGTATATATAACTTATGTTGAGCAAAGATATATGTAAATATATACAAGTACAAGTTTCATTTTAACAGAAATTCACAAATTATAATGGATGGTTGAACAGCTTATATTCCTGGAAACGAACTTCTTTGTCACCGATCAAAGAGCTATACATATGTACGATATTCGCTATAGTACTGAGCTGTCTGATCACTATTTCCATTACACTAGTACTAGTACATGAAAAGCGTGTTTTCCGCTCTTAAAATTTAAAAAAAGACCACTCGAATGTTGAATAATGGCGCTTTTAAATTCAAATATCACAACAAAGAGTTATTAAGCCAGTGAATGTAATATTTCCAAAATAATAAACACTCAAAACAGATCTTATAGAAGTATTGGCAAATTAAAATTATTCAGTGTTCAAATGTTTTGCACAGAAGGTATATCTAGTACATCAAGACTCGATCGCAGTAAATTGTGATGGCATTTTGGCCTTTAGCAATCGACCGAGTCACCGGGGTGGAATTAAACGATTTATCGTAGTCACGAAGTCCGATTTTCACAGGTCCCTGTCACGGGTAGCAATACTGTTGTTACGTGGGTTGCTCTGAATTTGTATTTAATTTTGTATCTGTGTATCTTTTAAGCATGTTATTAATATAATTGCAATTACAATTACATTACATTTTTATTACAAATAAAATTACCTTTCTTCTAAACCGATTTCTTTAAATAAATAAAAAAGGATAACGAACAATAAAATTTTTTTAGATTTTACTGTGCATTTAGATATATTTTTTGGCAGCGTTTTACTACGCTGGGAAAAATGTAGCCGACAAGTTAGATAATTTATTAGTACTGTTGGGAATATGTATAATCTTTTAGGCTTTATATTATTTCGGGAGTTCCGTCGAGAATTATTTTCAAAAAGTCCTTGTGTCAGGATATTAATATTATACAGTATTACTTTATGAATTCTTATACTAATTTGAATTTAAACTCAGCGCATAAACCAGCATATTTCAACTAAAATTATTAACACTGACGTCTTTCGTTGAATACCAGGGTTAAAATAATTACTGTAGTGAGACATGTAGATGCAAATAGGCACTTCCATTAAGGAGCTTTAAGTACGAATAGATTTACATTCTTATATTTCTTCATTATGTAATTGTCCGAGCTCTGTCTAGCGTGTCCTGTTGATTTTGTATTTTATAATTTATATACAGCGAGATTGGTTAGTCGATAGCAATATTTTTACAGGATAATCATTAGTCGATTATTGTTCTAGATCAATTAAAAATAGGTTTTAATAATTGACCTATTAAGAAAAAAACAAAACTGATATACCCTCAACAGGTTTATTTTTTCGAACTGACTAATTCACCCAGCAAGGTCTTAACAGCTTCACCGGACTACAAAAAAGCCCTCATCACGTGATTTACGAAAAAATTAATTAGTGTAATAGATACGAAACCAATGAATTACACAGTGCTACGCAGTCCGGCTCACGCCCCGCTACCCTTTTTTCGATCATACGACATTCCACCGATAAGCAGTTACGTAATGATTAACTTGAAAAGCGCCCCATTAATTTTGTTCATTGAACGTAGGTGTGATTTTTCGCATTTAAAAGTATCGTTCCCATACTTTTAAAAGTTTTAGAACAAACTTTAACTAAGTTTCTCTTTGTTTTTTATTAGTATTTGTTTTGATATAATAATTCTATATGTTAAATGTGAACATGAACTACCACAAGATTAAGGGTGTTAACCTTTAAACTGTTACCTAGTATATGATTGCCGTTTTTCGTAAGTATTTTTAGTATTACAATAACAGCGTAATAAGAAAAAAACGTTTTCTAATCTGCCGACTATACTTATAGTTTCAACATTAACTTAGTTAACTGGCTAATTATTTCATGGAATATCAATATAATAAATATTGATATTAATATATAAAAAAACTATGCTGCAGTCATATTCTAAAATGAAAATGAAATTCATGTTATTTAAAATATGGTATCTCTTCCAGAACCGAACATTGTTATACGGTTATAATGTTTACACAATACACTTCGTAGTATAATAAATTTATTACCCGCGCACAATTTCTTAAAAGTTTCAACGATAAATCAGCATTTATTTTCATTTACTTCGACTCCATGGAAACATTTAAATCATGTTAAATCATACGTAAAATTAACTTTCCTCTGTTTATCTATAGGAACGAGTTTTAAGGTAGTAATATTTGGAAACTCCTCACATGATATAGGCACATCCACAGGGACAATATATCAACCCCAATTTATTATCACATTTGACTTTTCATAACATACTTTTCCATACCCTCTTTAGTTGGATTTTTTGTATAATATGCAAAAAAATATTTTTCTAGTTAAAAGTTCTTTCAATATAATACAGTTTTTCAGGTTACATATCTAAATATGTATGTACTTTCCACAGATTACACGAACAAAACTTGCAATATAATCTAAGGCTACTCCGTTTCCTCTTATGTAATACTGTTATGTAGTTTTAGATAAAATACTACTCATAACTAATTATTTTAAGTTTCTATTTACTAAATATATTATTCTTGTACAATATAATAATTTACATTTCATAAAATGTAATATATCCGATATTCACATTTCTTAATTCACAGTTTTCCAAACTATTATCAATCAATTAATTAATTCTATTTTGTTTTAAGAAAGACCATTCCAGTACAAAAAATGGCGAGAAAGTCATATGTATAGCCAATAAAAATGAAGACTCAAAACAATGCAATAACTGTATACTTTTTTAATTGATTGTAGTCTGAATTATTTAAATTACATAATTTTTCAATTGGAATTATTAACATCTATTGGCACTCCGAGGAATAACATGTACGTATTATTCGAGGAATAACATGTACGTATT
>JACEII010000005.1:6390883-6548010 GCA_014332785.1 Antheraea mylitta | reverse complement strand
CGAGGAATAACATGTACGTATTATTCGAGGAATAACATGTACGTATTATTTAGTTTATTAATGAATAAATCACATTATAGTCGGCACAAGCTCAATGTCAAATATCAATATTGAATGTACACAGGCCGCTATACTACGCGTCGCTAGTTTCGCGCAAGAGCACTACGTCACAAGCATGTCGAGTTCATCGGTGTCGCGAACCCATAAAATTACCCTTACCTAAATCGTTCAACACGGTTAAGGACATTTCCATTACAATAGACATTTATTGTGGTTATTATTTATTATAAAATGTAAAGTTGTACAAATAATGCAAATATTAAGTTGTAGGTATTCTGGGTTTCTTTAAGTTTTGAAACGAAGGCTTCTTAGGTAACAGTATCACCAGGAATCAGTTTCGCATTCTGGACACGTCCTTCGCTGCGGGGAGACAAGATACAAATCCCGGGAGACTAGGAATCTGTATGCTGTCATGTTCACCTTAGTTTTATTTATACACAATTGAAAGAAAAATACGTATACGCTTACACCTTTTACAAAAGTACTTTATGTTTTGTATACTGTGTCATAGTTTTCAAATAATTTGTTAAAAGATAAGTTTGAAACTACATATAATAAATATCTGGCACTATTACAGTAGATAAAAATCACAGTTTTAGTTTTGTATTCTGTATTATTTTAGATAGTTCATCAGTGTTAGCCTTATCTTCAAGATTATCATTGAATTATGAATTTCTACTTCTCTCAAAAAGTCCGTCACAATAATTTAAAGCATATACTAAACGAAGTTTATTCATATTTTTTTATTTTAAGTAATTACTTAAAATTTTATTTCCCTAATATTTTTCGCGGAATAAGTATTCTTTATAAGGATAAATAAGTATTTTTGTAATTGTTTGAATCTCAGTGTGGTATATTATTCCATTTGATTATGTAGTAATCGATGAGATATAAATAATTTTAAGTACGATTGAACTTCTTCAAAAATATATTTGCTATATATATTGATAGCATCATAATTATCAGCTTGTAAGAAGCCCATTGCAGGGTCATATGCCTTTTCCCAAAGAAAAGTATAAACATAATCATCGCGCCAACTTATGACGTGTTGGCGTTTTCAAACTCTGAGAAAGTGCCAGACTTTTGTTGTCCCACATGGTACACACAGTGGTACTGCTAGAATATTTCTTAGGTTTTAGTATGATGTTTTCCTTTCGGTAGTGTTAACGATTTAAATTTGTAAATTCTACACGAATTCCGAAAAAATCCATGATACATACCGGGGTTCGCGCCTTCGGACGTTGGATTGATATTTCAGCGGTCAAACTATTCGACCACCTAGACTAACTACTGTAGGGATTGGGTAAACGATACAACGGAATCTGATACAATATTGTCTTTATTATACCATACTAGCTGTTACCCGCGGCTTCGCACGCGTTTTTTTTTAATATATTAAATAAATTTAAAATTGTGATCACATATCTAGTGTAAATTAAAATAATACTCTTTCAAAAATATTTGTAAGTATCACACGCACATCATCTACTGTAACAGGTAACATGTACATTATATATGTGAATACTAATAGTGTATCGAATGGGATGGGATTTATCATCAGCCACATAACTGGAACTTTAAACTGCTATATATCACGCTCACTTACACTATATAAGAAAGTTATGAAAATATTAAGCTAAACATTATCGAACAATATGTGTTAAATCTTTTATTATATAAATATAATATGCCCATAGTGTCGATATAACTAAGTTATTATTATACCTTGCTATAATTTAAATCACATGTACACATATATCAATCATAGTCATTCTTGGAGTCCAGTACAGCGCACGTCACACGCGCATGTTTACAGCGAACAACATATTTTTGATTAATTTCACACAGACGAATACACGGATAACAGTTCATCACTACAAAGTCCTGTTCCACATCTGTCTATATGTCTGTTCGCGATAAGGTCAAAAACTACACAATGCATCTTCATGTCGTTTTCACTAATATATAAAATGATTCTTGGGCAAGGTATACGTATAGTCTGTCTTATTATCAGGGCGGGCAACGTCTGCTGAACCCGCTAGTTTAAAATAAAACAGCTAATTAGTTACTTATTTGCCCGTAAAATTCCCGTTCAGATATTACTTGTAGTCCGGTCGAGCTGTTAAGACCTTGCTAGATCAATAGCGTTGTCATTTCTAAGAAAAAAAAAAACTGTTTAAATAGGTCCAACCGTTTCGGAGATTACCCGGAACAGATAAACAAACAGACATATCGACAGCATTAAAATAATGTTGATATTTGTAGCATCACAGATATTTGTATGTATTCACCAAAAAGTATTTATTTTAATATTATATACACACACTTTATTTTTATAATACGTAATATATCATAAATCAAAAATTGGGAACAAAACTAACGTAGAATAAAGTTTTTGGCGGGATTTCAGTCTGTCATGTAGTGGATTTTATATTTTATATCTTTTTTTTATATCTTGTGTTACTTGACTCTATATTGTGTTAAATTGGTGATGTTTTATGTAACATGTTTCGTTTATTGTGCATAAGTGAAATGATTGAAAAATAATACCACGGAGCATGAAATCTATGGTCTTGAAAATTAAAAAGATAAAAATTTATGAAATATTATATAGAGGATTTGGCGCTCATACCTTTACATTAACATGGACATAGAAGAAAACTACCTATATTGACAACTTCAGAATTGGCAGTATGGGTTAATTCCTTCGACTGTCTTATTGGGCGAATATTATTACTACTAAAGTATTTGAATAGCAACACAAAATAAACTTTAGACATGTTTGCGATATAAACATAACACGTATAATTAAAAATTTTAAACAAAACTAACGTAGAATAAACTTTTTGAATAGGAACACAAAATAAACCATGAAAATATTTTCGATAGAATATTATCGCGTTACCATGGCAAGGCATATAATACTGACATTAACACGCAGCGGAAGCTTCCAAAATAGCCCGATTTTGAGACATTCTTCATCAGTGCTCAGCTCCTATTGGTTTTAACGTGTTTATATGTAGCCTATAGCCATCCTCGATAAATGAGCTATCTAACACTAAAAGAAACTTTCAAATTGAACCGGTAGTTCTTGAGATTAGCGCATTCAACCAAACAAACAAACAAACAAACAAACTCTTCAGCTTTATAATATTAATATAGATTACTGATTTATATACTCCCTCGCACTAAAAATAATTGATATATCATAGTGTAAATTTTGTAGGCGTTTATAATGAATAAATGTTAAACCTTGCTTAATTCTCAATATGAGAATAACGTCCCGTAAAACATTTGACTGAAGAAGGTGTTAGCTTGCGGAAATCTATTATTAAATACTGTACTTGCACCAAGAATTGATTAATCACGACCAAGTCTTACCTTAAGAAAAACGTTTAGTTTTATTTGCGCGATATATATCTGAAAAGGTCAAATTTGAACTAAAACAACAAAAATAATTAAAAAACGCCACCTTGGTTAACGGTTGAAACTGATGTCGGTTGACACTGTTGGTATGTTACTGTCAATTATAAGTAATTATATTATTGTTAAAAGCACCTTAAAACATTCTTCATAACGTTCTTACTATGTGCCTTATTTCAGTTGTAAAAGTCAATGTGAAATATGAATCTAGCATCAAAACAACAAATTCACGGAACATGTATATTTCCAATTATCCTATCATTTAATTGGATATAATTGAATGTAAGCAAAGAAATGGATAAAACATTATTGCTTTTTACTGTGTCATGATAGAATTGTAACTTGTCAAGAATGATCACTCTTTGCACTACTAAGCTCCAACTGCAATAACGACTCGGAACATTTAATAAAGTGATAAAACGTAGTGCTGAACACGCGATGTTTTTATGATTCCATTTCGTTGGAATTTATTACTTTCTTTCATATGGCCATAGTTTTAAGCCTAATAACTTTGTTACTTCTAGCAATAAGTACATTAATGTACATTACAGTAGGACTATAAACTAATAAAAATATAATGATGAAAACTACACAGAAACGTTGTACAAGTACAATTAAGAAATTAATTACGGGGCAAAATTTGGATTACCTAGCTATAGGCGAATTTCATTTCATTTAATTATCTCTGGGAATTAAATGGAGTCTTGTATAATAAAGTAGTAAAGAATTTTAGTGATCATCTGGCTCTTTCAACAAGTTAAAAATTGATCCGTTTGTCAGATTTGTCCGTTTCAGTATTTTTATCACATTTTTATAACTCTTAATTTCAATAGGATTGTAACTCTGTAACGCAATAACCACTAATTGTGTACGCTAGCACGAACTGCGAGTTTATTGTTATGGTATTTTTTTAATAAAGTTTTTTTATATTTCAGTATATCTCTAGGTAGCGAAAGTATGCATATATTTTATTTAATTTGGTTAATTTAATAATTTATTTATTTGTCACTTTTCAGTGCTTTAAAGTTTTTGATATCGAAGTCGGTTTAACTTTTTTTGGTTTTTTTTTTTTTGTATCTAAATATTTGTTCTAGGGTCCTTTTTGTTTTTTTTTAATTCCATTAAGATTAACATGGTCTATGTTGCAGTCAACAATTTAAATTTGGTTTGTCATCATGATTTCAATATAAAAAATAGTGAGACATATTACACTAGCAATTTATTTAGTTGTTTTTTTTAACTGACTGTGCTATTGACCGAGTGAGGTCTTTACACTTTCACCAGACTACCGGTGTTTATTTGATATTAAAGAATAATATACAGTAATCATTTTGTGCCAACTTAATTTAATTTAAAAATAGTAATTTGTTATATTAATGTTACATAATGTTACAAAATATACTAAAACCGTACCAGAGATCAAACATATTCTAAAGGGAATTATGTAAGTCGATTCGGTAGGTTTTGAATTATAGGCACATTAACAGACAAGCACACGAACTGACAGAGAGAGAGACCTTACAATATGCAATGAAAATTTTGTTGGCAAAACATTGATAACAGTTTTGTATACGCGCAATATTTTCTAAATCTTTAAATGATTCCTAAAACACTACGGTGTTATTACAAAGAAGTTAAATACGTATTGAATACTTTCTTTAAAAAGGTTACGTTTTAAATGCACTGCGCTCGCTGAATGTTCGCTATCTTACTCTTTTGTCTCGCTTTGGTTAGGTTAGGTTAGACTTGCGAAAAAAGGGTAACACGAACTTTCATCGGGTGAGCACCGTGCATTTAGTACGAAACTTTTTTATAGCAAGTATTTAACTGTTTTGTAATAACACCGTAAAATCATTTAAATACTAGAGTTCTCCTGTTTAGAAACCAACAAATACTGCATTTATTTTTAATAAGTGCGAGTACTTTGTGGTTTATTGCACGTTTTGCTTACGTCTTTCCACATTTTGTTAATATATACCTATTGCTTATTTTCCTCTCTCATAATACCTCTAGGGATTCCGGTGGCTCGTGATTTATAGCTTATGCAAAGAATGAGGAGGATATTTTCTACACCATAATTCAGGCTAGTTGAGATTAGAGCCGGGTCCGCTTTCAGGGAGATATATCAATCTGTTCGTTTCGTGTGCTCTTTATGCCCTCGTACATTACGCACTTTTGTCAAATAAATGAAAATGAATTCCGTCTCTATTTTTTTTTCAAATATATACTTTACAGATTTTAGTGTTTAACCTCAATTTATCGATCTATCTTATACCTTTAAACAAACAATTCTTGTATATCTTTATATTGTTATATATTTAGGATCTCGGAAACGGTGTCAGCGATTACCGTGAAACTTAGTACGTAGGTGGTTTTGGGAACGATGAATCGATCTAGCTAGATTTCATTCATAGGAAAATTAATATATGATTTTTCAGGCAATTAAAAATATAGCTAGAACTTAAAGGTAAATTTCGCCACTGCTGTCAAAACAAAAATAGCTCAGATGGAAGGCGGCTATTTCGAAAATCTGTTAAGTTCGCAACGTGAACAGTGTCTACTTACGCAGGCCGCCATGACAGCAGTGACCGGCGATGGATAGTATGTCTCTCGGTGGTCGCCACAGTTTTTGAATTGTACTGTGCTTACCATCAGGCATAGTACAGTCACATTGCCGTGCTACAAAAAAAAATACGTTTAACCTCAGTTCGAATCCTAGTGACACCAAAAGAGACATTTTTTATATATTTTTTTCTATAAAAATGCTAATTTTGTGAGGTAAAAAGTTTATTTTAATTTAAAAGTGTTTTTTAAAGAACCGAGCTAGGTTCGGTCGTCCAAGTACTTTGATATTAAATGGCGACGTGACCTAAGTAATCACACCATACCCGGAGGGTGTTTGTTCTATACAGCTTGGCAAAAAATGTTCAACGTAAGGGTATAGTTCTCCGGACGGACTTAGAAAAAACACTACCACCATGCTCTATGGTTTCATCGGCATAATTTTCTTTACTAAATGCTCCCATTCAGTTGCAAAGATTCGATCCTACTTTGTTCGACACTCTCTCCGAACACGTTATCATCGCTTCTAAATTAATTATCTGGTATGTTTGGACATTTTAGTAAAAAAAATGAAATCAAATATTCGTAACAAATTCCAAAATATGTAAAATTTATTACGTAACCGCAATAAGACGTGATTTTGTTATATATATCTCCATCAACTTTATAGATCAAGTTAAATGAATATTAAATCATAATTTAAGTACTCATAACTTGTCTAAGCTCTAAATATTTCATAGATATAACGATAAAATATCGTTTGCTAAATGACTGGGTAATTACAACTTTAATATCGAAACATGTTAAAATATCCGACAAATTGGTCTCATTAATCTAATCACCAAATAGGTCGTACCGACACGGCGTTAGGCGCATTGTGTGAGCCTACGACCGGTCCCGCAATTGTCTGCATCATTAAATTAAAAGCTTTCGTGTTAGTTGGCAGTCAGTAATATTCGCGGCACCTTACAACCTACTTCTACAAGGGCAGAGCTGGTTAAACAGTTAACTAATTTATTATCCATAAATTACTGATCAAGAAGTTGATAAGACACGTCCTTAACAGTTTTATGAGTTTAGCCTGTGCATAATCAGGTCCTCGGTTGAAAGCAGGCACCGGTATCTAGATATCTATATACAGTTGTTTTGTACGAACGCTTAGTTACTATGTAACTCGAATTTCAAGTTGTTGTTAGTGATAAAACACGAACGAATGAATTTAAGGTTTTATCTAGGTACTCTCTCCATGAGTTGTGAGTGTTTTGCTGACATCCATACTAATCTATACTAATATTATAAAGAGGTAAAGTTTGTAACGTTGTAGGGGATAATCTTAGGAACTACTGGTCTGATATGAAAAATTCTTTCAATGTTATATAGCTCATTTATCGAGAATAGTTATATGTTATATCATCACGCTGAAATTGGAGCGGAGCATCTATGAAGAATGTTTAAAAATCGGGGTTTTTTCCTCTTGAGAGCTTTCGCTGGGTGTTAGCGTTAGCCCGAAGTAACTATTCCACGCGAACGAAGTGGCGGACAGAGGCTAGTAACTTATAAAGCAATATATATTTAATTTGTTGATTAGCTGCCTGCCCTGACTTCGTACACCCGTATTAACGAGGACAATGTGACTGCCCAGACTTTTAGAGAACGATAATGTAATTAAATAATATGGAAAATAGACAATTGGAAGTCAATTGGTCAATTGTGTCGTTACATTAAAAAATAAGCTGAATCCAATATTTTCTAATAATTTACGTCATTTTTCAGGATCTTCAAATTTTGCACATGTAAAGTATGATATGAACTGCAAAATTTGAATTTCGTTCTCGGTGTATAAAAACTGGAAGTCTTGGGACGGTTATACATGTTACATAAACGATCAAATTTGGATTTAACCATTTTGAAATGTAACGGCACAATTCTGTTGATACTTTTGAAGGTCACCCTACTACCTTCAGTATCACTCCCTCAATCCCTTTTTAATATGGAGTACTTTTATCTCAAATTTTTCTCTGTTCCTTACGATATTTCCGACTTTTTTTTTCATATAAACCTTGTCGTAACAATTACATACTTAACCATAAAAATCATATAGGTGCAGTTGTTCTAACGTGATTGATCGGCTTACATAAATTCAGTAAGTGATTTTATTTATATAAGATTTAGTAAGGTATAATCGGTCTAAACTGGACCGCAACTCCGACACCGCTCATAATAAGTTGGGACTCTTGAGGACTACGTTAGAATTCCTTATGCATGAAAACATGTTGGCAAATACATTTACTGCGTACCGGAGCACAGAAGTGCGAACATAGCTGCTTTTCAATACAAGTAAACGTGCTGTTCCTCTCGTTGTCGAAACTTCCAGGCTCATTTACTCTTACACAGTAATAGACATTAGTAGACTATTAGGATTTCGTTTTTTGGTGGTCGTTGTAGACCTATCTATTTCCAAGACAAAAATAAATCAATTAATATTGTAAATATTTTTCAAGAAATTGTACAGAAACTGATATAAAGGTGTTATACCATTTAAAGTTGATAAAACTAAGTTTGACGAAAAATATTCAATATTTATTATTTTTTTATCAAACTTTTTTAAACGCAAATACAGTGTATAGAAACAACTCTAAAAATATAACATAAAGAGGTTTTTAGTGAAAACATAGAACTGATCAAACATGACTTTACCTTAGACCTGGTGATTAAAAATTAATGAAGCAACCTTAAACCAATATTATTTAAAAAATCCTGTGTGTTTAATTGGTTTCCGCATGAACGAGTCAGCTCGTCCGGGGTAGTACCACCCTCTCATAGAAAACCGTCGTGAAGTAACCGTGCGTTGATTGATGATGTTGATGATGAAATTGATGCGTTTCGCTCGGTCAGTAAGAGCGCCGGAAGTACACCATTCCTCTCCTCCCACAAACACAGGCTGGCAACGCACTTATGAATCCTCTGGTGTTGCTGGTGTCTATGGATGGTATAGATCACTTAACATCAGGTAATCTACCAATTCGTTTGCCTCCTATGAGATAAAAAAATATGGCAATGTTGTGAAATGTTTTGCTGGAAGCAAATCGAAAATTTTTTATTTAACTAAACAGCTATTTGTACATGGGATACAAAAAGATAATTAATTATAAAATAAAACACATGGATTGCAGTCTCATTATAATTTTATCGATTTGTATTTCATAAACTAAGATAGTAGTTACATCAAACATATATTGCATAACAAATTGGACTGGAAGATATGTCAAGATCCAATGATATGACCTATGGGTATATTTATTCCTGGCAGCATTTACACTCATTCTGACACTTTACATGAGATTTCTATTTTATACTTAGCATTTGTTTTACTAATAATCTAACTATTAATACGATTATCAATATAAGTTCTACTTTTAAAAAATGTCTTAAACAACGGTAAGGGTTTAGTCTCTAATCTAGGATATGCCACCGGTTAAGATTTATTCAACCACAAAGCACGTCTAACACGAACATAACACTAAATGCAATTTGATATTTTAATATTGTCATTGTTTTATTAGTATTATTAATTTACTTAATCCGCTAGACGCAAGTTAAAACAAGTATTACGGTTACGGACCTTACACTTTTATTTATTTTTAATCAAATAAGTTTTCGAAGTTTTCTTAGAGTCTTAAATTATAAGTGTTATTTCATTCAAAAGTAATCGAAATTTTAATATAGGAGTATGAAAATCTAATTGATTTAAAATATATATGCATAAATCGCACGCATATTTGATAATTTACAATTTTCTAATATACAATAAAAATATTCTTTATATGCGTTTTATTTTTACTAATTGCGAACAATTTTCCTAATATAACGTTACATAGTTGATTCGAGAAATTTACACGCTTATAGATAGGATTCAAATTCGTTATTTATTTTTATTATAAGATTAATTAATCTATAAAAATGTATTATTTCGGCAAACAATTGATATTGAAACAGGTGAAAAACATTTCGTAAAATTTTCTATATACCACTTAAATGAGTAACATATTGATTGATAAAATTAAAAAAGAAGAATTTTTTTTTCATTTATTGTAAGGCCAATAGATTAATAATCATTTATACGTATCCACAAACCCACAGGAGATTTGTTTAAAAATAGATTCAAACGTCAGAAAATTTACTTTTCAAATAATTACGAACAGCAAAGTATTATTGACTCATGGACATTTCACTTAAATTACTTAAACTGCTTACAAAATTATAACCTATTTCTTTATGTACATATAATACAAAAAGTTGGTAAACTAAACAAAAGTAAGAAACAAAGCAAAATTGAAATAAAGACAATTTTAGATTTTAAGATTAAAATAAAATAATAATAACCCGTGATGATAATGAAGTATTGTATATTTATAGTTAAGAATATCACAATTATCAAAATTTACGAAAAATTAGATATGTTTTTAACATAAATCAAAGAACAATTATAAAGAGTTCCAAGGTATAATAACATAAGCGTACACTTATAAGGAATTCACCTTATAATAAACATCTGCTTTATTGTCCACGTCGCAATTTGTGTTTAATAATTCACAAGAAAATAATTTAAACTCACATTCTCGCGTAAAATATATCTAACAAAAAATATGTACAATTTATATGGCACACTTTATTTATATATAAATTAAATAATAAATTACCGTTAAGGAATGATAGTAATAGGATCGATATTAAAATACAACGAGAGCCATTGCCATCGATTATTCGATTTAAAAATGTTTACTCGATTAGCGAAATGGGCATCGGTTACAATATTTGCTTCAGCCACATATGGAATGTATTTATCAAAACTTGTCGAATTATTCCACGATCAAATGAAGTTTTATAAACTCTTCAATTAATTTCCTTTAAAAAGATCTAATCTACGAACTAGATATATTATTTCGGCCAAAACAACAACGGGTAATTAAAAGTATTGCTATGAAAACATTATTTAGGATAACATATATTACATACTCTTAGTACATCAATTTAATCTTAGATGTGTATTCCAGCACCTATTTCAAGAAGTATAATATAATATTTTCTATCAAGACCTAAGAACTACATTAAGTTAAATATGGCAGCACATACTTTTGGTTAAGTACATATTAAATACTTTTGAGGTGGATAAGGCATGGACAAGAATCTCCTTTAATATCATTAATTTTATATGGTAAATAAACATTTTAAAATTAATTCTATATATCTCATCTACATCATTGATGTCCAGTTTCTGAGATACTCGGTTAAACTATCAATAGTTATTGACTCACTGTCAAATGTCCCGTTTGAGTATTACTGACATTTATCATATGATTGTGTGTTAAGAAACACAATGAATGCATCAATAACCATTGGTCATGTAGTCCGGTGAAGCTGTTAAGACCTTGCTGGGTCAATAGCGTAGTCATTTCGAAAAAAAAAAACCATTGGTCGTTTCTTAGAAACCGGGAAGTGATTTAAAAAGATTTTCACAACGATAGCAACACTTTGCGAGTACATCATATTACTTTAAAAGTCGAGAATAAATTAAGTGAAAATGAAAAGGAATGGATATGTTTCGGTAGGTACTTTACATTAAACAGGTACTAAAAATACTATTAAACACAATATCAAGAAAATAATACTTTTTATATCTCACAATGTTTACTAAATTCACGTAATGATATTTCGTTTAGTTATTATTTTCATCGTTTTCAGTCACAGTGCCTCACCGCTGTCGTAGGTCTTATAGGGGCGTTTAGATCAACGTGTCTTCCATTCGCTTTTACGCTAGCTACACACCCGCGTAGACCAGTGTAAAGAGAGGGTGGCAGGCCCAACGGTAAAGATGAAGATCCCCCTAAACAAAAACGGTATTCACAAAACTATGAAGTAACATCGGAAGTTTTTTTTTGATGTGAAACATCTATAGGCGGAGGGTTAACCTGATTATTGGAATGGCGACGCAAAACACGAATATTGCTCTATTAACATAATACTCAAAAACATTTACAACCCTATTTTATAGGCTCCTTGTACTACTACTGTTACATGACACGCGCCGAAGACCTAGCTCCCTTTGATAAATATCGCCAAATATACCGCGCCAGCGCCTAATTGAATTTTTGTATTCAATAAAAATTAATATTTATATAAAATATTTTATGGAATTCATTTGTAATTTTCTTAGCGTTATCATTTCATTATTCCATAACTTATTCCTGTCGTAATCTGTTACTTTGTTCATATAACTTAAACAAAACAATTTTGACGTTTCACATCTGCCAGGCCCCCGTGACGGCTTAATTTTTTTTAATTACAGTACGATAGTTGATCGCGAGACATGTCAAACTAGAAAAACGTTACTGTTACGTGTATATCCCGATTTATATGAAGGTAGCGATCTATTCGTCAAGATAGACATCCAATATATCTATCTGCTGATCCCAGAACTCATCGCACATAAGTATGCAACTAAAGCAATTATTTTATTTGACGTATGCAAGGTACCTGATGGTTTGTTGTACTTTTTGTTACGCTGAAGAAAATATCAAATTTAATTCGTAAATTAAACTTTCAAGACAAAGCATACTAGATACATCTATACTAATACTAGTTTTTGCTCGCGTCTTGAGTCGTTAATATAGGTTTGATTTATCCTTCAGGAATAGTAATATTTTCTGGGTGAAAGGTACCCTTGTAAGTAAGGTTGAAAGGTTGATGATGATCGATTCAGCAATTGAAACGTGAACTTGTAGTAAACATGCTAACAAAAACACAATTACATTTACAATATTAATTAGGACAGGATAAAGTAAATAATATTGAAGGATGCTGAACAGTTAAAAGCGTAAAAATATTGATTTTTCAATATTATTTCAGGGCCATTTGATTTGTTACATTAAAAATGCACACACATCTTATGATGACTATTAACTATATTTTAATATTTTTATTTGAAAAAATAATTATTCTGAAAACTACAATAGCTGATCTACACACAGAGGACATAATTGAAAGAAAATAACATACCAATCCAAAGCTTAGGGTTCGATTTCGAGGGTACTAGCAAAGATTGCGAGTACCCTCTTACTGGCGGTGACTCGTCTACTTGGAGCATTGCTAATCTTTTTCTTCTCCTAACCATTGCAGTGTGCCATCTTCCATCATCTACTCTTACTTTCGATTCTATAGACTGGAACCAATCTTCATCTGTTGCGGAATTCATTTCTTTTACGTCTGTATCAGTATATATTAGCTGAAGCTTCCCTCCACTTAAGCCCAGTCCAATAAAATCACGGCGCCTAATCCCGATTTTGCGTCGCCATAAAATAAGTCCGGAGTCGTTGTAAGTTCGAAATTTTATTTCGTACCTAACACCACGGGCGCCGTTATTTCTAAAACGAGTTACTGATTTTCAGCTATGTCTATTAAAATAACAACAAAAAAAACAGAGTTGTGTACGTATAAAGAAGATGCATGTAGATTGATAGTTTACGAAGTTAGTAATGCTAGTCGTCGCTTAGAATACAACATCGCGCAAATCAGTTTGATTAATTTGACAGGGAAATGAAAAGACAGAAAGTTATTTTATTAATTTCGGTAACATTAATTATATTCATGCAGTAATTAGTGATTTAAAGACTGGTCTCTTTTTATTTGAAAATCTCAAATAGTGATGTGCTTCTTTTATTAACTTGGGGAAATCCCTTATGGATACGGAACTCTCTCGGGGAAGAGAGTGGGTTATGTCTGACTCGCACGGACTAAAACCCTACAGTGAACCGTCAGACCGTAAATAGCGATGTCTAGTTTGACGCGTCATGAGAATATCTATCCAATGAAATTCAAAAGTAAAATCCGACAACTTTCGACTTAAACGGTGTTGTTTGTTAAACGACGAAATATATGAAACGTTAGTCTTAAAATAACTTTTACTTTTACAAGATAATGAAGACTATAATAATGTACACTCTGTATAATAATAATTTTCAAGAAGTAAGGGAAGTAAAATAAAGAAAGCAGATAATAGAACAAAGCTTTGATAATATGCATTATTTTGTTAATAAATGCGTAGTAATTCTAAAACAGTGTAAACTATTTTACAAAACTACTTACATAGAAACAGTTTAAATTATTTATCAGATAAAATAGAAAAGTCTACAGCAACACTGTGAACCACAGTATAAATATGAGAGACAGTACGGAAGCTGCGTACAAATGCTCGAAAACGGCACAAATATGCACATCGACGAGAGGTTATGTAAGGAATTCTATGGACAGCATCGCGAAAACCGCTTAGAGGTCTCATCGATGCGCATGCTTGGTACATATGCATGTTTCAATAACTCATATACGTATGAATAGGTAGCTAAACTAAGTTAGCTCAGATAGGTCGCGATTTTTTTTTGCATAAAACAGGCGATAGCCCAAGCCGCGATGTGCCGCGCACCCTTGAGTTAGTTAGCCAAACAAACCAAATCGGCTGAGTGCTTTTGCTCGCCCCAATAGTTCGGTGAAACTGTAAAGACCTGTCCAGGTCAACAGCGTAATCAGTTCGAGAAAAGAAGCACCGCGAAAACCGCTTAGAGGTCTCGTCGATGCGCATATTTGTGTGAGTGTGCCGGTACGAGCGTTTATAGCAATGTTTCCCAACCTTTTTTAGGTCATACCCCACCTTAACATTTCTAAAATTTTTATGACTTATGCATAATTTTTAACCTTTAAAAATTGTTTTATTCCCATAAGAAATATAAATGATAAGCTTTAGAAAGAAATCATATGAAATTGTTATCAAAACATCGTAAGTAACATTTCAAAACATATAACGAAAACCTTACTTGACCTAACTACTCTAATTACCCAGTTGATAGTTTGGTAACATCAAACGAAATTATACCTAATAATAAAAATAATCTATAGCACTTTTTTAAGAATTTGCTTTTTGGTTAAATTTGTCACCGATATTTAGCATTATATTTAAATAACCCAAAGCGAAAGGGGTAAAGTCGTGTCGAGTCCATTTTCAAATTGCCCCTTTTAACGTGTGCCCCACGTTGGGAAACACTGGTTTATAGGTAGTTTCCGTACTGTCTGTTATATGTGTACTGTGCCGTGAACTTAGAAACTGGTTTCCCGTTATGTAGTTTGGTTTAACACATTTATGTAAATACGTAAACTTGGCTGAAACTTATTTGACTTACTTGTCTTCAGTTTATACAATACATCGAGATAGCTAAACCGAGAAAAGCCAATAAACTTTCTCGACAATAGTAACATAGTTTTGTAAATTTCTGAAGTTATTTAGCCAACTAAATAAATCATACAATTCTATCACTATAATTATTAAAAAAGTTGTATGCTAATAGTTTTCTAATAACGAAAAACCACTGTAAATAATTCATAACGTAATCATAAAATTGGGTCAACTATCTAAATTACGTTTTAAGTGATGTAACGTTATTAAATATTCATGGTATCAAAAACAGAGTATCGCCTAATGTTCCAACTTTTGGATCGATATTAGAATTATTGCTCGTTTCGTATTCAAAACACTTCTAAAACACATTCAACTGTTTTGTTTTTTAAGAGAAATGTTTTTTTTTTTTCAGTATTACTCTAAAAGGATAGTCGTGATGATCTAGTGATTTGACCGCTATAACATCAACCTGAAGTTAGCAAGTTCGATCCCTGGCATGTAGGGGAGAGTGGGTAATTGAGAACGACGGGTAATTTGGAACAGTTAGATAAATAGTACATCTCCCCGTACTACACTGTCGCGAAACTATTCTACGGCTGAATACAGAGCTGTTCATTGCGTATGCGAAAGTGGGATTGAAATGACGTACTAGTGTTGTCACTTTAAGTCGAACAATTATTTTTGTATTTTTGATATAATTTTTGTCATCAGTTGTAACACATGTAAATATCATATTTTCGAGTTCAAAGATACTGTGATTTTGCTCATATTATACACGCAGTATCTGTTTTCAAATGCAACATAGATTGAAGTTAATAAAAATGCTTTAGAGAGTGGCGGCAATTTTTATGTATATTGACTGATTCGGATAATTGGGAAGGCATTAGGTCGGTAATTTGGAACGTTCCTAATTACTCCTTACCCTCCTAATTACCCATAGTACTGCTGGTTGATTGTGTAAAAATATTTAAACTTTACAAATTATTTCAGATGCCTCGTAATTACGTACGAAAGATCGATCAAACGTCTTTCGTCATACCGTTCCCTTTTCCCCACGGGATGATCTCAATTACCCAATAGGGTATCAGGTAAAAAGGAACGGCAATGTTTTTTGTTTTAGTTTATATTTTTATTAAAACGTAAATTTTAAATAACGTTTTATGACTACTAAGTACATAGATAACTAAAGTTCATGTAGCAATAAAATTTGATTTAGTTTATAACGTTTTTCTATTATTTTTTAGCGTTTGAAGTTAAGTGTTCCCAATTCCCCCACTCTACTCTACCAACGAATTTTTCGGAATTTGTGGACATCAACTAATCCAAATTGGCAACAATATCGACTGATGATGGCGTAAAACATCGCGAGGATACCTGAACCTGGCAAATGTTCTTGAACTTCCACTGTATATGGCAAAACCGTAGGTGGTAGAGCTACACTGAAGCTGCTACTGGTTTCAGCATGAATGGGTCGGCTCGCTCGGGTTAGTGCCATCCTCTCACAGAAAACCGACGTGAAATAACAGTGCATTGTTGCATTTCGTTAGCTCAGTGAGAGCGCCGGAAGCCCGCATCTCCTATCCCCCCCCTGCTCCCCCAAACACAGACTGGCAACGCATTTGCAGCTACCCTGGTATTGCTAGTGTCTATGGACGATGGTAATCACTTAACATTAGGTAACCCGCCTGTTCGTTTGTCACCTATAATATATTAAAAGAAAAAAACAGAAGACATAGTACTGTGGATTTCTCAGAGTTTGAAATCATCACTATGTCATACTGGCGTGGTGATTATGTTTGTACCTTTCTTCAAGAACAGACCTATGGCTCTTTAGGTCTCTTTGATGATGAAGATTAGCTAAAATTATACTAACAATGACCAACCACAAATCATTTGTTTTAACCAAAATACTTAATTAAGTTAATTACCTAAACTAAATTTTCTGGAGTCACGTAACAACTAAACATCTAATATGTTTCCAATGAATGTTATCTTACACCGTAATGTCCTTTGTTAGTATGTAAGCTAGAAAGATAGAAATTTCGTTAGTAAAATTAGTAATATCAAATTATTTTAAATTACATTACAGTATTTAATCTGATAGTTAATGTAAACATTTTTCGATTCAAAATTCTTACGTAATTTATGTAATTCTTCGGATTAAATTTAAATATTTAGAAACCGTAAATTTTACATAGAAAATTAAAAATCTGAATAGATTATTCTAATGCCTCACCTGCGACCACCTCTATTCCTATATGAGAAATAATTGCTTCCATCAAAGTTCACCGGGGTTCTTTCATTTAACATTTCTACGGTAAATTGTTGGATTTCACAGTTTCTTCCTTGGTACCCATCTTGGCATACACATTTATATTCATTTAGTAAAGGAATACAAGATCCGTTGTTTTTGCACGGTGTTAGACCTGTTAAGATTATCAATAATTAAATACAATATTTCAGTGGAAAATGTGTAAAAACTCGTAGAAATACAAAATCAAACTCATACATAATATAATGGTGATCCAATTAAATATATAAAATGTGAAAAAAAATTGACCAACAATCGTAGAGAAAAACATGACCTAGAACCAAAAAAAATACAGTCAAATGAAACGCGGAATACGCTGTTAAAAATTATGTAAAACTCTGTCTAATATTCAACAGTTAATATAAACATAGGAGTATATATGTATACACATACAATTTATACTACGACTACACATATATTTATAATTTGTTATCATAAATATAAGAACACAATGTCTCATTTCTCGCACAAGCCTAGTGGTATGTAATGTAATTTGCGTCTAATATCAGAAGATTTACAGATAACGGCTACACACATATTTGTAACTGTAACAACGTGTAGTGTTTATACTATTTGTTTTATCACTCCAGTTACTACCTTTATTATTATATCTTGTAGGCAATATTATTTGTACAACTGATATAAATATTCAGTACCTGAGCGACCGAGTTTAGCTCGGTTCTTTAAAAAACATTTTTAAATTAAAATAAACTGTTAGATTTGACTAACAAAATTAGCATTTTTCATATAAAAAAATATATCTCTTTTGCTCTCTCACTCGGATTCGAACTGGGGTTACACGGATATTCGAAGCAGCTGATTGAGAAATTTACCTTTACATTCTAGCTATATTTTTTCATAGCCTGAAAACTCAGTTAAAAAGTTTTCTACGAATGACTACATCTACATCGATTTATCGTCCCCGAAACCACCTACACACTAAGTTTCACGGAAATTGCTAACGCCGTTTCCGAGATCCTGAATATATAAAAATATACAAGAATTGCTCATTTAAAGGTATAGGATAGATTAGATATATTACTATGTAAGTTTGAATAATACCTTCGATTCTAATTTTTTTTTTTACATTATACATATAATGTAGATACCTAAACCCTTTTTTAATTTGAATGTTTACGATGTTATACTTAATACGAAGATTTTGTCGAACAATGAATGTACCTACTAAACTGATATACAGAAAATCTGGAGAAGTTTGATGACGGAACATTTAAAGTAAGATATCTTAATGAAGTTTAACAAGAGCAATTTTGAAATTTTGTCAATTTTAACAACTCCGAGCCTTCTGTTAATAAGATTTATGTAACTAGTTAACGTACTAGACGAGAACGACTGAATTCATTTGTACTGAATCTACATAAATAAAAAGCAATCGTCTAATGTATGTAAACGCGTGAATTCGGTGGTCATAGAGCCCTGTTGAAGCCATTACTGGTTTCAGCATGAATGGGTCGGCTCGACCTCTCACAGAAAACCGACTTGAAGTAACAGTGCTTGCATTGTTGCGTTTCGGTAGGTCAGTGAGAGAGCCGGAGGACCACCCCACTCCTCCTCTCTATTCCTTCATTCCCCCAAACATAGGCTGGCAACGCACTTGCGACGCCCCTACTGTTGCCAGTGTCTATGGACGGCGGTGGTCACTTAAAATCAGATGAATTCTCTGTTCGTTTACCTCCTATGATATACAAAAAAAATTCAGAACGGCTGTACCTATTTGATGGATTTATTTGTTGTTGTTGTGTTTGGGACTGTCGGGACAAGATTTGTGTGAAAGAAAATGTTTAAAAAGTCACTTAGAAAAGTAAATATGTGGGTTATAAAATCTCCACACATAAAAGTGAGTGAGTGGGATACAAGACAGTAGGGAGACTTAAAAACACTGACTAAACTGAAGGTTAAAATTAAGTTGTCTTCCTATTTTATGACATGCTCGTGCCGTAAAGAGAAGGTTTAGCATCGTTTTCTTTATTATTACACTTGTACAAAGCCGGGGGAGGCAGATAGTTAATAATATTTTTACCGTCTCCACATGGTGGCCCAATGTATTTTGTGACTCCAGTAGTAGCACAAGGTAAACGTTCTTCCTCTTGAACTATAGTACACTTGGCTATATCTACGTTGTATAAAGCAAGTGGATTCCCGTTCACGAATACTTGTTGCACAGCTCCAATAAAACTGCTGGTCACTCCGGACATTTTATGTGGGCGGATATAAGCACTGAAAGAAATCGATGACTTACAACCTTCTAAGCACTCTGTAGTCAGATTAGAATATCCTTTATTTTTTCAATTTAGTATTTGTGAATGTAAAAAGCAACAACCAGTTCAGAATATTAACTTAAAGATAAAAGATATATTATCTTCGTTGAAGTTTATAGAATACTCCATGAGATAAATTCACAAAGAATGTTTTAAACTTTATAATACGACATAGGTTTAAGAAAACGCGTACAACAGATATCTATAAGTCATCAAATCTCTATAATAAATACTATTTAAATATATTGTGAAACGTCACAATCTATACCTACACACTATTAAACATAAAATACCTTTCATATTCCTAAATAATAAAGAAATATATACTTAAGTTGAGTGATTAAAAAAAAACCCTAGAAATATTAGATTAAAAAAATAAAGTAGAATACTTACCTTTTATTTTTAAATCTATGACCTGCATTAATGTAATTGATCTTTTTAGTTAAACGCGCAAATTTCAAATACCACAAGTTTATTGAGAATAATGTTAGCTTTTAAAAAGAAACCTCTGGGCATTGTTAGTATATAACATAAAAGACTTTTTAAGGTAAAATCTACAAACACTACTTACGGCAAAGATCCAATAAATAGTGGCAAAGTGAGTTCCAAATGAGTAAGCGGTGGCGATGAGTGGCCTCTCTGAGTTGGGTGATGGTCAAGTTGCAAGCTCCCATGTCGACCTGCTCTAGAGACACGAGCCCGATGCCAATGACCTTTCGTTACCGGAATTGGCGACCTATATGAGAATTATTAGGTAACTTATAAAAAAAATCACAGCTGAGAAAAAATAAAATTCTGCAAACTAAGATCAATGTACAAAATCTTTATCCTCCTATCTTTATGCGTCCTAGATTTTTTTATTATACGAATATATATTTCATACGTTGAAGCTATAAATATCTCGTATTATTTCTTAAGTAATAATCTAAAGAACTCAACAAGCATTATTATCCTAAAAGCAATTTCTAGTAGCTCTAGAAATATTACTCCGTAATTGAAGTATCCACTTACGTTATATTAGCAATTCCGCTTCCCAAATTGTATCTAAATTGTAAGTAACCATTAACCAAGTTAATCGCAATGAAATCCCCCTTGGCTTTATTAGACTGGCCGCTGTAAAGGAGCATTCCTGAAAATCGGTTCGTTAAAAACCAAATTTCTATTCGGAAAGCTTTACCGAGCCCTTCAAGTGGCGGTAATTCTATGTAGCTCGTCCCATTGAACTGGGGAGATAACGTCTCTTGTATAACATTAACATCTGAAAAAAAATTTGGAATAATAATATTTCCGTTCGGAAATTTCTACTTATATATAAAAAAATCGCTAGAGTACGAACCATTGTCGCAAGCATTTCTATTAGATCCGATTTCACCTCCAAACAAACAGCGACAGACGTGTCCACCCTCGGACCCAATGTCACACAATAACCCCTCATCATATCCACAGGGATTCGACTCGCACGGATCTAATCTCTCGTCACAATTGGCTCCTTGAAATCCGATAGGGCAGCTACAAGTATATTCATTCGCCGACCCCTCTATAGATTTACACGTGCCGCCATTCTTACACGGAATACTCATACATGGGTTAGATTGGCACTCTCGAACGTTTTCTATAGAGACGACTAATGAGTCCGGACGGCCCAGTTTCTTTGTCACTTGATGACGTATTATCCTTAAGGTTCTTATACATCCAATGAAGCCGTTTCTCGTGCCGATATTATCGAAAACCCTGCGTTGAATCAGTAATTAAATATTCTATTAAATAGCATATGTAGATGCGGGAGCGGGTTATTAATTTTATTGAATACTAGCTGATATCTATTACTTTCTGCGTTATAATAGTAACTATATATTTAGAGGAACAAATATAGGCACTATATCTAATATAACTAGTTAAGCGCGTAGTGTATTTTATAAACTTTAGCAACTTTCTATCAAATACAGCTATCGTGACATGTTTTTAGATGAGGATCAATGATGAGGTATAAGAAATAAAACAGAGTTTTTGGCGGGATTTAATCTGTCATGTAGTGGATTTTTTATTTTATTCATAATCTTGTGTTATTTGACTCTATATTTTGTACATTTAGTGGTGGTTTACGTAATATAGTTAGTTTATCGTGCATAAGTGAAATCAATGGAAAATAATACCATGGAGCATGAAATTCTGAGACGCCACAAAAACTACCTGGAAGATTCTAACAAGGTAGCTACCATCTTGTTGTAACATTGAAATAATCAAACGATGCTTGTAATATTAACTACACGACAATAGCAGTAATAATCTGGAAGATTGGTTGCCAAAAATAAAAAATTAAAAAAATCTATAAACACTTGCTCAGTACATCTCGAGTTGTTTTTGCGTGGCGCGCGCAGAATAACTGATCTATTATTTTATTTATATAGTTCTATTTTGTTATATTTTTTTAATAGCATATAGATAAAAGATATAAGAGGTATACTAATCCTTTTTCAATAAATACATTATATATTTTAACAATAAACGAAGTACAAGGAAATAACCTATTAACATGTGAAAAGTAATCTATAATGTACACGTTTATACCTAGAGTAATTGCTGGGCACGCTCCCGATATATGCATCTTCAGCGAGATCTAACGCTTTTAAATGACCGCTGGACTGTCCAACCACATCTTCCATATCATCAACTGATAAGATGCCGTCACGGTGATACCGCTTCGCCGACACCTTGTGGTACTTATTCAGAGTTATCTTTTCCGGAGACGTCAACACTAACATTCCATTTCCGAGATTATACCTGGATATAAATATCAAACGGAATATAAGAGTTACATACAAGATTCCTTTCAAAAGGAATATATTTTTACTACAAAGCTGAATTTTTGCTCACCTAAACTCTAAATGTCCGTTGACCAAAGCGAGCGAAACAAAATCGCCAGTGCCGTCCGCTTTTTGCTGATTGTACAATATGACGCCGTTCTCAGAAAATGCTGTGAATTCTATATCGATATTCAATTTATGGTAAGCCTTCAAAGGTTTTAAGCGTATATAAGAACTTCCATCAAACGCTGGTGTTTCGATGAAAGTATTAATTAGTCCGTCTTTTACAAGAGATTCGCAATTCTGTCCGGTATACGGACCGGAACATAAACAGGTGTACGTAGATCCCGGTAAGTCGATACAAGTTCCTAAGTTATAACATGGTTCTGATAAACAAGCACTATATTCTTCGGTCGTCTCTTGTGATATTTGTTCTGTAAATAAATATTCTGTATTGATTAGATATTATTTATTCACTTAATCCCGTACACAATGAGTTACTAAACTGTATGTATTTATATGTGCATTTTTTTTTATTGAAGCACGACAAAGTGACTGCGCTATGCCTGATGGTAAGCATAGTACAATCCAAGAACAGTGGCGACCACCGCGAGACAGATCATCCATCGTCGGTCGCCGCTGTCATGCCGGCAATAATGACGAAAGTCACCGGTACTGGATATGCACAGGCTGATCCTGAAACGCGACACGCAAAAGCGAGTCACTATGACGGGCTTTTTCGCCATGTACATGGTGGTTGCGACCCAGTCGGGCTGTATAACCCTACCACCCCGCTATCGCCATTGCCTCGTTCGTTGATCAGCAGGGTGCACCATGTGCAGGTGAGGTTGGCTTGGGTGTCTCAAGTCTTAAGATGTTACTCGACACCCCTTACACCCCAAAACCCCATTTTTGTAAGTCACCAATAAAACCGCTACTTATAAATAATTTCTTTCATAAAAATACGGTTCGAAATGTGGGTCAAGTAGGTTAATTCTGTGAAATATAGTTTGCGTGGCTACATACCGTACCACCGTAAGCTACGAACAATAATACTACGATACACGTCTTAAGCTACGCCAGTTACATGTCGTATATACAATGTCGTGAATTTCATAAGTTATTTTAAATAAATATAATTTAAACAATTTTAAAATGTAATAACTTTTGTGGTTATATTTAATTTGTAGCTTATTACGATATATTTTCCATTGAAAAAAAATTAAATAAAAATAAGGAACCTGAAAAGTAATAAACATCTTAAAATAAATGCCAACAACTACTTTTATAAGAATAATACTACCTATACTATATCATATACCCGGCATTGTCCTGGTTTACACGTTCTCTTTAACCGTTTAAATTTCTTCGTAAATAGTATTTTGGGGTGCTATTATTTATATCAAGATTTTTTTTATTTTTTATGAGCCTGCGATCAATTTTAGTAACAGTTCAAGTAGTAGAAACCCCTTATATGTAAATTATTCAACATTTTATTTAAAACGTTACAGTTGTTAGATCATAAATCATTTTTAAAAGCTATATGAGAATAAAACGAATAAATTTTCCGTTTTTAAGTTTACAAATACTCAGAAAGAACCGTAGAGAATAGCAATATATATTAATATTGCAATCGCTAACACAAATATTTTTTTGTCTCGAAGCTTTTATTTGCATAGTAAACTGTTATGATGAAATCATTCATAGAACCCATTTATTTAGGACAGGCACTTCTAATTTCATGAAAATATAGAGTAACGAAAATAAAGATGGGTACGATAAGTATTTCGAATTAAATACATTATAATTACTGATTTAGTTACATGTACAAACACAAAAAGAAATCGTTTCCATATATTTTATTCCCCAAAAACCAGTGTATGTCAACTTGACGGAATATAGTTCTGATGTCACCAAAATGGCGCTAATCTAAAATTTGAAATAAGAACGTCGTACTAAAATATGATCTACATTAGACTTACCTATACAAGCCTTCCTGTGTACAGTAGGTGTAAAGCCAGGTTTACATATACAACCTCCGCGAGCGCAATAAGCACCGGGAAGCGCAATACAATCATTGTCCTCTGCGCAGAGATCGCCAAGAAGAGCTCCCACAGCTCCTACTGTGGCCGTTGTTGCTGTTTGCGAACCTAATGTGGTAATATTTGCGGACGTGACACTTTTTGTTATTGAGTGTACTATTTCTATAACTTTTATTATTGATGTGAAACATATATAGGCGGAGGGTAAACCTGATTGTTGACATGGCGACACAAAACACGAACACTGCACTATTCACGAAATATTCAAAAACATTTGCAACCATATCTTGTAGGCCACTTGTTCTACTCGTGTTACGTCGCACGTGTCGGTGACCTAGCGCCTTTTGATAAATGTCGTCAAACACACCGCGCCAGCGCCTACTTAATTTTTTGTATTTTGTATTCAATAAAATTTAATATTTATGTAATAAATAAACCGTCATTTTTGTATGGAACCAGCTTGTATTTTTTTAGCTTAATCTTTTCATTATGCCATAACTGATTCCTGTCGTAATCTGTTTTATGTATATAACTTATATAAAACAATTTTGATGTTTTACATCTGCCAGTCGTCCCGTGACGACTCAATTTTATTTATTTATCCAAAAGTATCTAAGTTAAGAAAATATATTTTTTTGAGATCAAGTGATTGTTGTATTATTATTTTTTAATCGCTACTGGATTTGAAAGACAAATCTGATAATTAATAATAAGATTTTAGAGAAGTTCAACTTTATACCATTTTGGATAATTTATACTTCAACCTATTTTTTAATAATTGTATATAAAGAGTTAAGTTCAAAAATAACTCTAAAGAGAGGTATACGATGACAGCTTATGAAATAAACATTATTGTAATTACATCAGTATCAATTCATTTATAATATCCGAATGTATTCTACTTAGAGGATAAACTAAAACCGAGTAAATAGTATAGTTAATATTTAACAGGACTTTTTTTATTAAAACCTCTTTGTTACGCGAGTTAATTTAATTCAGCGCATTAGTCAGAATAACATCATTTGGTGATAACTTTCCATCATTACAGTTCGTTAAAACTACAAAATAACATTTTATGCGAAAAAAGGTTGAATGTAAATAAACGTTCAATATCCGCTCGGAATGCTGTAAATCATCAATATTGACGATTCAATATTGACATAACAATTCCGTTGGATAGAAATGCCAATATTTTTTGTTATAAAATTGTTTAATATATAAACAAACTTCAGTATTATTACAGTTTCATCAATAGATATATTATAGAAATAGATTCTAGATTTAAATTATTTGTATTCATTCTTTCTGTTATGAATTAGATAAAATTTAATTAAATGTAGTACATATTAATTGAACATTGCTTAATTTGTATTGCAATTCTTTTATTGCGACTTAACATCTATAACTCATTCTCTGATTTTAATTTTATCATTACTACTTAGCAACTATAAAAAAAAAAACATAATAGATAATAATATATATAATATTAATGAACTGTTACCTTTAAATTTTTGGCCCGACATCATGTTTTCAAAATCGCTAGGTGTCTCTTTCCTGGTCCATTCGTATTTGTTGTAATATTTATCTGGGTTCAGTAAATGTCTGGTTGATTTCGATGCGGCTCCGTCGTCCTGTTGTGTAAACTGTATGGGTGAGGAGGGCCGTGGAGGTCCCGCAGTGCCGGGCACCTCTCCCAACTTGCACGGACCGAACGCTTGCACCACAATGTCGTCTTGTGTACGACAGGCTTGTAGTTTCAGATGGCACTCTGACTCGTAAGTTTTCCCGTCACTACCACATACCTGAGTTAAAAGTAAATATATTTCTACTAGAAATTGGCTTCAATTTGTATGTTCATAGTTTTGATACTGTGTCCAGTTTATATACGTATACAGTAACCTACTTAACACACTGATATTGATACGCTTATTTAAGTTTTATTTATTTGTATGCCTAAATGGAGTATCCATCTTTTAGTATCGTCGATTGGTTGATTACTTTATTTGTCATTGTGAAGTTCAATTTATGGGAAATAAATACCTAGTTCATTGGCCAACAATTTGTTTTTATTTAGCTGGTACTAAATATGAGTGGTACCTAAGGAGCACGTGCATGGAAATAAGAGGTACTTACACTTCCTGCACACGCGAGTAAGCAGTTATGTTTAATAAATAAAATAATAGTAAATGTTCCTTAAATAAATGTAAAGGGTATATGAATTACTATTTTATGAAAAACAAATAAATGTTTTAATTTTCTTATTATTATTATCTAATCATCATTGAATAGACCTTGATTATTCATTCAAAATACCTAAATAACAAATAATAAATTTATCAATTATATAATGCTATAAACAATAGTGAAACATTGACTTATGAATGATTTTGAGTATTGTCCTCTGGTATAGAAAAATAAGGAATAAAATACGCTTAATGTCGATCCTTGATGAAAACCTACAGACCCATTGACGTCGTTCAGAAGTCCAGTTTTGAGCCGGGCCTATGAGTCAGATCAAAGTCGTATAACTAAACGATTTTAACTGGCTACTGGCTGATACTCCGTCCTATTCTATTATCTAATAGTGATTTATAAGTACAGAAGAAAAACAAATATTTGTAGATAGGCCCAAATGCTTAAAAATAAAACTACAAATAATCTGTCGGGTGGTTTTTAAAAATAAAAGTGAATGAGGTATAGATATAATAAAGTGATTGTGGATAAAAGGTGAAAATACTTAAAAACCAACTGATAGAGGTAAGCGTGAGAGGAAGAATATTACAGTGTTTT
This sequence comes from Antheraea mylitta, assembly GCA_014332785.1. Classification (NCBI taxonomy): domain Eukaryota; kingdom Metazoa; phylum Arthropoda; class Insecta; order Lepidoptera; family Saturniidae; genus Antheraea; species Antheraea mylitta. Next base: position 6,520,516 of record JACEII010000005.1, on the reverse strand, counting down.
CATAAATAGTGTTGTCTTTTCTCTCTTACCCATACTTGAATATGGGAAAAATTAGATTAATAATTTTAATGTTTATTTATGGTATTTACTGGTACAGACTATCATTATACTCACTAGCATATTGATATCGGTTTCAGGGCAAGGTGCCGCCGCACACTCGCATAGAGCTCCGCCGGTCCGTTCAGTGCATACAGCACCGAAATAGCATGACAGCTCCGAACACGATGATACGACGCCACCATTTTCAGCTACAATAATAACTTAAAAAAATGTATACACTACTACTTCTGAAAATATTTATAATCTGTACAAATGAGTTGGAAAATTGCAGATTATAATTAAGTAGTCGCCGAATAAAACTGACCAAATTTATTTTGATAACGAATAACAAGTCTTACTACTGATAGACGAGAAGAGGTCACGGGTTTTAAATCTGAAAATTAACGACTTTTGTATGATGAGCACGATTATAAGTACTGTGTATAGATGTTAAATGTATCTTTTTATCGGCTGTTTAGTTAACAAGATGTGTGTAACAAGATACTTTGTTTGAAATTAAACGGGTGCGTGTAAAGTGTTGTCGTCATGATTATAGTTATTTGCCTCAATTTTTAGTTTGAAAGTGACAGAATCACGTTTCAAAATCGTTTAAAAAAATATTGCATTGTATGTATAAATAGATTTACTGCGTATTTTTACGTTCTCAGATGAACGTAACAAAAATGAATTTAGACAGTTTTCTTCCTTGAATGTTGTTATTCAAATATTTTTATTCGAGTATATAACTCATTTTATTAAATATAGAGGTATATATAACAGTAAAGAATATAGTTCCTTTGAGGTTCAATCATGTCAAAACTATTGAACGTATAGGATTATAAATATTCGATGCGAAGTTTTTCGTAGGTTGTTCTAGGTTATTTATGTTTTGATTTTTTTAATGTTCAGTAAAGTAGACGGACTTAAGCTAGTAGGCTAATAGTACCTATTTTAATATACAATTTAACCTTTATTTATCGCTGTATTAAAATACCAAGTATTACTGATGTAGTATTTTTTAATCCCTTTAACAAAGTTAGTGTAACCTATGCACACTGATAATTACATTTATTCGAAAAGATATTTTTGTTATATACCATACGTAGAAATTAGTCTCCAGATCATATTAATATAAACACACAAAAAGTTTAATTTATGCTAACGAGACTTATATCCTCAATCCCCACGACCCGATTTTAACACAAACGTAAAGGTTTATAGATACCAACGTTGGAAATTCGACCATATTTCATTAATTTTAAGTTTCAATCTTAAAATGGAATCAATTTTTCTAACGTACCATTAATGTTTTTTAACTTTTAATTTTCTAAAAAGAGAAAATTAAAAAAATCAGTTGACAAACAAAGAAGGATTTTGTTTTCGCTTATTTAACAAAGAAGATGATAAGTAAATCCTATTCAGTCAAATATCTAAATCTTATACTAAGGCAGAGACAGAGTATATATGGTAGAGCCACGCTAACGCTATTACTGGTTTCAGCATGAAAGGGTCGGCTCGTCCCGGGTAGTACTACCCTCTCACAGAAAACCGACGTAAAGTAAGAGTGCTTGCATTGTTGCGTTTCGTTTGGTCAGTGAGAGCGCCGGAAGAGCACCTCCTCCTCCTCCGTCTCCTTTCCCCTACCCCTCTTTTCTATTCTCCCCTCAACACAGGCTGGCAACGCTCATGCGACTCCCCTAGTGTTGCAAGTGTCTATGCACGGTGGTGATCACTCAACATCAGGTGACCAACCTGTTCGTTTGCTGCTATGATATAAAAAAAATCAGAAAGGCAGTATTTTCTCTTGATCTGACGCTAAAATTTGAATACATTATGAAATACATACAATATTTTATCACTATTTTTTACTATAACTTAATAAGGAGATTAATTTCCGAAACGCTAGTTACGCAGATAACTTACGATCGTAGTCCGGTGAAGCTGTTAAGACCTTGCTAGGTTAATAGCGTAGTCAGTTCGAGAAAAAAAAAACTTACGATCAGAACATCCATTAGGTCCCAGTCTACGTCGATGATCAGCACATACGGTACATTTTTGACCTTGAACACCAGTACGACATACACAACGTCCAGTCATTTGTTCACAATCCTCTCTTACTGAACCGAAGGCTGAGCATCCACACGCTAAAACAATCAGCATTAGTATACTATACAAGGATGGGCCAAAAAAAATTACCATGAATATATCGTCCAAGATGACGAGAAAACATATCTAATTAAGTGAGAGCTCTTAATATTAATACTAAGAGGTGGTTCATAATGATTTCTAACTTTCGATATGAAATAAATAATACGGGAAAAAGTTTTGTTTTCTTTTGCGCTCGCAACAACGTATTGTCGTCCAGTGAAATCGAAAACATACTTGCTGGTAATTAAACTATCTTCAAAAAGGTTTGATACAAAAGCTTAGTTACTCGTTTAAAAGTTATTCGAGGTTAAATGTCAACCCTTTATGAACTATCCATAGTCATGCTAAATTATGAGTTTTGCAACTTTTCATACTCTATCAAGACAATGTCTCAAAAGCATAATATATTAGCATTTTTTGAAAGGTTTATCTAGTGTTCATCTGTAAAAAAAAAAATCAATTACAAAATTAAAAATCTTTACAGCACTTCCAATTACTTAAAATTTCTTTTCAACGCTTTTTCTAAAATCGTACTCAAAACTTGAACTTTTATCTATGAATTAGGGGACAATAAAGAAAGAAGGCAGGAAAAATGTGATATTTTGTATAGTATAAACTACATAAAACTGTTTATTTGATTATACTACCTCAGTCATTCAAAAACGATTATATTAAACTAATTCCTTAAACAAAATTACATAAACAAATATAACTTACGAATACAACCAGTGTGCCCAGAACCTATCCTCGGTAGTCCCCAGTACCCAGGCTCGCAACGATCACACTTTAAACCACCCACACCCGGCCGGCAAACACACTGACCACCCTCGTCGCATCGATCCGAAACCGAACCAAGTCGGTTACAACCGCAAGTTGAACTCGTTATCGGACAACCGTCCTCATTAGGTCCTATAGCAACTGTGACCCCGTCCGCACAACACCCGTACGCAGTATCCGAACACTGCATTACCCTCTTTTCTTCCGTTTGTTTCGTATCATCTAAACAAAACATCAGTTATCAGAATTAATTTGTATTTATGTTGACTGTGACTACTTCTCGATTCATAAGATAAAGGATTTGGGGCCATAATAGGTAGCGTGATTGCGTTCAATTTAGCCGCGGTGCCACGTACCGTTAGTATAGTCACCCTAACAAATCACTAGTCACCACTCATATACACAAAAACAAAACTGATACAGTATGATTCAGTATAAAACGACAAATATTAATCCATAATAATATGTCATGCTCGAGTATTCTTTCGAAATACAACACTTATAAAAAGTAACAACGTTTTGAATATCATTAAAACATAACCGCATGAATAATTTATGGCATATATGATGAGATTTAAAAAAAAAAATTGTAGTCGTAAGCTAAGTTTCATTTTTTAAATAACAATACTCACTTTTAGGACAACATCTTGCAGCGGTCAACGTTATATGACAATAGCTACCAACAGGACAATCTTGACGATGTGGCCCATTGCCGCAGTCAATTTCAAGCCCAGTCATTGAATCAACCATAGCTTTGTTGTTACCGCAAGGCCTCACTTCCATACCTGCGGTTAGCAACATTTAATTCGGTGACGAAACATTCAAACGCAACTTCATTATACGAAACCTACACAGGTAGCAATTTTTAAATATAGCGATTGTTAGTTAAGCGTATATAATACAGACCTTTACAAAGATCCAATGGCCTTAACCTCAGTTCTAATTGTTTCTGACATCCCTCTTTACGCATAGCGCATAAACTCGGATAAAGTCTAAAGTCAGAAGCACAGACTGGAAAATATTCATCGTCGTGTGGACATTCGAACAGACAAGAACAGCGTGGATAACCGTCCGCTCCGATCTCGCAGCTGGCTCCGAAGTCGCATCGGATATCACGACAGGCCATTGGGTTCGCAGTAGCGTCTTGTTCGCCTTCCCCTGAAGAATCCGTCGACCCTTCCTCCGCCTCAGTTGTGGTCATTGCGGTCGTTGCTACCCATCCCCAAATATTTGCGTGTTAGTCGAGCGATAAAGCGGAAAGTTAGTTAATTGATCGAGGCTGGGTCGCTTTATTGGAATTACTGCTAACAACTGGGTTGATAACGGTCGTATGGTAAATATTTTCATTGTACCTACGTCTTCTATATTACAGATAAATGTTTATGAAGAAATCGATACAATTTAAACTTGATTATCATCATTAATTTGTTCATCAAATTAATATATATTCTTTAGGATTATAATCATGCGGTGAAATTAACAGGTCAATAATTAAAAGATGGTGAATATAAAAGATAATAATAATAAGATACGAAGAAAATGTATAGTAATATTTAATTAGTACGTACTCATAGCTATAGGCGGTACAACAGCGAGTCGATCTTTGCAGTCTCCATAAAATATGACATGGAGAGAAGCAGGTGGATGAGTTTTGCAAGCTTCTTTCTGCAGCTCACACTCGTTAGAATAAGTCTGCATATTGCTAGCGCAAACTGGCTCTCTAGCAGCGCCCGTGCAATCAGTGGGGCAGATGCATTCTCCAGCCGCGCAGTATCCCCCAAACGTACATTGTACACCTTCACATAACGCTGTTAGGATTTTTAAATTAATACTTTATTAGATTACCTCTACATAAAAATATTTCAGGTTATAAATATTGCATAGAAATGATATGAATATTTTTTTTAATGTAATTATAAACGTGGTTTAAGCTACTGTGTGATGTGCTATTAAAGAATCCTACATATTTTTAAAATAAAAATCCTTATTTTATTAATACGAAATATAAAACAAGACTTTTTATGATAATCTGAACAATTAAGTCGATTCTTTTTGAGAACATTCGCACTTGAGAATTTTACTTGAACTTTTTTTCGTGCGTATAAGGGAGTGAAAGCATCCAGCTGAAATTTCTCGCAAAATGAATGGGTGAACAGATAATGTCATTACGTTGAACAATCGCGAGGTTCCCATTTTACTTTCCCGTTCTAACGTTGAGCTAAATTCAGCTTTCCCTCTCACGCCGCGGAACGAGGGTAGACACTCGTGAAAATTTAATAACGATTGTTTACCACTTCCCCACAAAATGAAAGTCTTGTGAAAGTGCTCGATTAATTCTAGACGAAAATGAAAGATGGTTCGTGTGATACAAACTAAGGGTAAATATTTGATATTGCTTTCGGTCCTTTTAAATGAAAACTATACAATGACACGATATTTTATATCTCTTATTATATTATTATTCAATTACATGATAGTCAATAAACTGTCATAACAAGGAACGGAAGATAATATTAACCAGCACTTTAAAGGCTAAGAATTATTAATAAGAAAAAAAAACAAAAACAAAAAACCCGATTTTAAAAATCTCAATATTTTTACTTAATTTCAGCATGAATTATTCTTTTATTTGAGTATATTTGTACATATTTCTATTTACTTATATTTGTACGTACACAACTTATACTTCATCTTCTTTCATTTAAAGACAATAATACTATATTATATATGCTATATCACTCCTTCAGTTAATACCGATCTAATTACAAATTTATTAAGCTGTTTAAGCTATGACCACACACTATACATAGCCGAAAAGAGCTGCATATAATGTATACGTGAGAAATATTATCCTTCTTTAAAAATTTAGATAAAGAATTACAACATTGAATTTAATGTTAGTTTTTAAAAATTACCTTAGAATTAAAATATCGAATAAAAATATCAGAATACAATAATAATTCCAACATTGCATTTTGTAAATGAGGTTTTTTAAGTATACTAAATATAACTAATTCCTAATAGTAACTAACGGACAACGAATAGCTTACATCGGTAGGTCTACAGAAACAAAAAATTGCACAAAAGAGACACGTGTAATGTAAGTGAGTACAAGAGAGAATTAATAAAAATGTATTTCTTAAAATATATAAGAAGATGGTTAAAACAAGATGATTCCAAAAATGTTAGCGTTGAATTTCATCGGGTATATTTCGAGCTACTATATAAATAATTTCCTATACCATACCAAATGTGAATATCTAATGGGAATACATAAATGTAAATTATAGGTAATTAAAATTTCTTCAAAATGACAAAGGTTAACAACAGTAGTTATTTTTCAGCGGTCCAGTGTATTTTAACAAAGATTTTAAATGCAATTTTTAAACATGTACGTGCGGACATCATAACAGTATGGATGCTGTTTATCTAATAATAGACGAGGTTGGCAAAAAATCGACACAAACATATCAGAATGTGAATCATAAGTAGAAAATTCTACCATATATTTACGCAGTAATTTATATGAAATAGCAATTATTTATTTTTCACTAGCGTTTGGTCGGGCCTACGCTCGCGTAAATGTAGATTTTACCTAAAACATACCTTATGCCTTTTTTTTCTGTACCCCTGATACGGATATATATATATATATATATATGGGTCACCTGATGTTAAATGATCACCACCGTCTATAGACACCAGCAACACCAGACGAGTCGCAAGTGCTGTGCTGGTGGAGAAGGGGCAGGGGGAGTGGGTGGGAGCGAAAGGGGCTGGAGGAAGGGAGAAGGGGTAGGTGAGCCTCCAGCGCTCTCACTGACCGAAGGAAACGCAACAATGCAACCACTGTTACTTCACGTCGGTTTTCAGTAAGAGGATGGTACTACCCCGGACGGGCCGACCCATTCGTGCTGAAACCAGTTATAGCTTCAGCGTGGATCTAATATAATAAAATGATAATCGCTTGAATAGTTAAGGCGTTTAAGCGTAATAAATAAATAAACTAACACTTTCGCATTAAGGAATAAGGAATAAGGATTATTTTTGTTGTATTTAAACTCATGTAAATAACTATATATTACAACTGTTAGTTTATATAAGAGATATAATAATTGGGTTTTCAAAGAAGTAATGTTTACTAATATAGTAAGAATGTATCTATGTGACGTTATTCTCAGTGGAATTAAATTATCGTTGTTATTAAATCCACACAGAATCTTAACCCTAATTAATATTAAAATTTGAAAGTGACTTTATGTTTATTTGTAATGCTTTCACGCTTTAGGACGAGGCCAAACAAAATGCGTTCTTAACGCGTACTTCTAGCGCGTTTTTGCTTGACCAGTTACAACTTCAATAGTACAACACAACGTAGCGTTCTAGCGAGGCAATAGTACGCTAGTATGCCACGAAGATGGCTTAAACGTATTCTGTTTGGTTTCTTAAACAGATCCGCGAAGTTGCATCCAAGGGAACAGCCAAAGCCCAGGTTCGGCCATTCAGACTCCCTTGAGCTTGTTGCCAAGCGACAAAGTGCCTTAAGCGATCACCTTAGTTTGATAAAGCTGTGAAGGCCTATTAGGACAACTTTGTAGTGAGTTTCTAAAAAAGCGTTCTGTTTGACGAAGCCTTTAACTCCTCAAACGTTTATCACAAAATCTTACATACACGTTGTCATGGCTGTAGAAAATGACATATTTTTCGTCTAAAAAAGAATTAATGTTCCTGAGTTTAATTTATATCAACGCAACCGAAGGCTCAAGCAAAAACTAGTTATGTAATAATGCCATTATTATTCTATACGAACTTTATAAATTGCCGTGAATAAAATTTCATTAAAACTGTCGAAGTGTAACTTTCACCAAACTATCGTCTAAGAAGATTAAAATCAATTTAAAATTAAATGAACCAAGAAATACGGAAAGCACAAACGGTTGGAGTTACTTAACTCAAATTGTATCAGCACAGAAGACACCTTAAGCGATTAATTTTAAAGTAACTCTGGGATGCACATCACAAAGGAGCTTTACTTAATCGGACTTTGTGTCGAGAATCTGCTATGGAGGACTTTAATCCGCTATCGACCTCTAATCCTCCAGAACAATATACAAATGACCCATTTGGTGCTCAAGATTGGTAGGGTGGAAGGACACATTAATTTTATTTCATAATTTAGATCAAGAAATGTAAATTTTTAAAATTTTTAAAATAAGAATAAAATGTATTCTTTAATAATAAACCTGAATTTAAATTATATGTTTAAAATCTTATTCCGTTATATGTACATCCCATTGGATTGTAAAACCTATAATGTGATTATGGGGCATTCCGCATGAAGTAAACAGGTTAAAAATATTGATGCTTCCGATTTTAGTAATATTTTTTTATATCCAAATATGCATTTTAAAAGCTCTTTAAAAGATCTATAAATCATTTTATTGTAATTTTTTAACATCGAACAATTGAATTTTGAGTAGCGCATAAACACGTTCCGATTAGTCCAAATTTTAAAACCCTGTGGTTTATTATTAACCAGTCTTTATACCGTAAATATTTTGTATCAGGATCAATGACATATATAGGTATAACATAATCAAATATTACTAGAATCGGAAGCATCAATATTTTTACCTTATTCCTTATTATTTATTTAATCCACTTTACGTAAAATGCCCCCTACACTAAATAAAAATATGTCGTTTAGAGTGCAATCATATAACTGGAATAAGACATTTAAAAAATAAAATAGAGAAAAGTTTATCATCAAATGTTCAGGTTGAACACACGATAGAAGTGCAACTTTTGGCAGGAAACAATTAAATTTTACTACAATCACTTTTGAATAACATAGAGTGTGTTCTGGGATCGCCACCACTGAACGCAGTTTTTTTTATATCATAGGGGGCAAAGGAACAGGTGAGTCACCTGATGTTAAGTGATCACCACCGTCCATAGATACTTGCAACACCAGGGGAGTCACAAGTGCGTTGCCAGCCTGTGTTCGAGGGGAGGAAAGGAAGAGGAGAGGTGGGTCTCCGGCGCTCTCACTGACCAATCGAAACGCAACAATGCAAGCACTGTTACTTCACGTCGGTTTTCTGTAGGGCGGGTGATACTACCCCGGGTTAGCTAACCCATTCATGCTGAAGCCAGTAACAGCTTCAGCGTGGCTCTACCACCTATAGTATACGCAACCACGGACAACGAGAAGGCTTGAAGGGGGATAATAAAAGCATAATAAAGCATATAGCGCGCATAGAAGATCATGAAGTTTGCACTAGTTAAAATTCATATGGAGAAGGAGTGTGGCATGATATATCTTATATGAAATATGTCGAAACATATTAAATTAAATTAAATAAAGCCAGGATTGTTTACGGTGACACAGAATATCAAACAGGTAAAACAAACATATTAATAATTTGTGTTCAAACGATACAAAAGTAGATATTATAAATGGAGAGTTATATAATATAATACGTATTCCAATAAATTAAAAATTAATGCATAATAATTTATTTGCATATGGACACTACAACTATAATAGAACAGAATCCAATTCAATTATACACAATAATTATAGAAGATCGAACTTTTATAAAAGAATCTCAATAACGCGGTAACTTTCAGATTTCAAATACACTGGACGACTGCTTGTAATAGTAATGATCTAAATATATACAACCCTACACCTGAAAGAGATGTTAAAATAAAACAAAAGTATCAAAATATTGTTGCATTAGTTGAATATGATATAGATATGGATAAATAATCTAACGTTTTATTTGTTTAATATGGAATAATAGTGTTTTCCTATAAACAAGAGATATTGACAGAAAAAAGCAAAATTGTCGCAACTTGAAAAAACCCAACTTTACACCAGAACCAAAAAAATAATTCAAAACTTTTTTTTTTATTTGTAGCTTTAAAACTAGGCAGAAAAACAAAAGATCGTATTGATAAAAAATTTAATCGTAGAAAAGCGAGACCCAGAACATTCCAAGTGGTACTTTTATAAAAAATATGGTAAAAAGAAATTTGGCCCAAAATGTAAGTTACGCTTTCTCCCGTCGATAAGCAAATACAACATGGATTTCTTTTTTTTTCAAATACGCTATTGACCTAGCAAGGTATTAAAAGCTTCACCGAACTACTAAGGCGAACGATAAAGGCACTTAGCCGATTTTCTTTTGCCAACTATCTCAAGGGTGCGCGGCACACCTCGGCTTGGGCTGTTGCCTGATTCATGCAATTCGCAACCTATCTCAGCTAACCTAAGCTAAGCTACATATTCATACATATATGCGTTATTGAAACATATATGTATACCAAGCATACATACCTCAACAACTCTGTATTTTGTGTCCGATAATTTTTCTAAATTATTTGAGTTCGATAAGGGAAAAGCAAAAACACTTGCACTTTCACGTGTAAGCGTGTGTACGTGCACGTGTGTGGAGGTGATATGTGTGCAGTGTTGTAGATTTTGTGTCACTGTATCGCGGGAGCAAAATATTTGAAAATGATTTGGAGTTATAAAAGGAAGTGTATGCAAAATAAATTTGCTTCTTACTTCAGCTTTATGTTATTAAGAAAATTCTAGAAAACCTCTCATAATATCATATTTGCAAAGGGCACATATATAAACCGATCACATAGAGGTATACATACGAGAAGGTGACACAGAATCCAATAAATTTTAGGTCGGGGTTCAAGAAGGGTCAAATTGGTGTAATGGAAAGGCTTTATGCGAACAATGCTAACCCTAAGAATGTTTAGATGCCACAAATTCACTCAGTGTGGTTTCCGAGAGATACCTACTCTTGATTTACATAGGTACTTACTTATGATTATAATTTAGTTATTTGAACCGGAATTTATACGTTGGATGAGAAATTATTTTCGTAACAGATTGTTTTCTTTCACTCGTAAATTAACAAACCATATATGGGGCTACATAATTAATAGCATACTTTCCTTTCTAAGATTTAAGATTTTTTAATTAATTAAAAAAGCCAACAATGCAACTTTATTATACGTAATGCAAGTATTGTACAGATATGATTTAAAATAATATTGTAATGCTGTAACAAATTTTATTCTCAACGAATCTAATATTTTCATAGGTTTATGAATGTTACTATTGACTTGAACGGAATGTGCTCAGATAATTAACATGACTTACCGCAGTCTCCTTTGTAGGCGAGCCGCAAATCACTTTGTTCCCGACACGTCGTCGAGTCCAGTTCGCATTGGGAGGGGTACGTTTGACCGTCAGTCCCGCATACCACATCCAATTCCTGTCACCGATGTTTACAATTTAACATAACAAATATTATGTTGAACATGTTTGTTGTTTAAACAACTAAATTTCCAATTAACAATGAAAACGTCAACGTATAAATTAGTGTAGAGTATAATACTTCGATAATAAATGGTAAAACCGTTTGTATATTCAATTATTGTGATTTGAACATGATAAAGATAAATTCATCCTTGAATATAAAAAAAAACGATTAATTTATATATCAATAAATAGCTATTCTTAGAAAACATATAAACTTAACGAAATGCCAAATCCTAAAAACGCTATTTATGTGGCGTAAAGATATTTTTTTTTATCTAATCCGATTATTAAGTTAAGATAATCGTTACGAGAATGCATTTAATCCTTTACAGAGTTTAAAGAACTTTGAATATAAACTAACGAAATTTTTTGTTGAAATTTTACACAAAAATCTGCTGAAACAGAATTTTAGTAATAAAAATGTTATTAAAATATAAAAATTATTTCATTGTTTTTAATATTGCCTACAATTTGGGATTCGATATATTTTCAAACAATCTACAAATTATTAACATATTAATTCCTATATGATAAATAATATTAAACTCAAAAATAACCTGTGCCTCTGTGCAGTTGTGGTTACAATGGCAGATCGGTCGTCCTGTGTCATTGTCAACAACGCAATCACCACCGCCCTGGCATATAACATCTGCACAAGATTCTGTGTACAAAATATCATCATATTTATTTCAAACTAGCTAGCCCGTGACTTCGTCTGCATGGAAGATAAAAAACAGTGATTAATAAAGTCAACTGAATCTATTAAGTCCATTTACTTGTCTACTTTACTTCTCGTACTACGCCACGTCATCATTAAAACTACAATAAGTTTTGATAGAGTCGACCGATTCTAATGAAACATACACTAAATTACTCTCAAAGATATGTATTGCGATTTATTGAGGGTTTATTGTGAACAGACAGACATCTCTAAAAATGATTGAAATTTGAAAAATTGAAAATCGAAAAGTATAGTTACACTTTAAATTTACATTTTTATTATATGTATAGATAATACAGCTCATAAGATAATTGTCAATAAACACAATTCCTAGAACTCGTGTGGACTAAATTTTATATAAGCTCTATGTATAAATTGCTATTATTTTGTATAGGAAATAAAATACATAATTTCATATTTAGATGTCCATTGGTATAAATGAATGTTCATTCAAACTTCTAACAAGTATATAACGAGATGATTGATTAATAGCAATTTGTTCTGAAATGGGTCTTCGTAATTTATTGGTAAGTGGTAAGCTGAAAACACTCTTAAAAGAAATTTCATTAAATTTTAAGTCAAAGACATTGAATGTCTTCATCGAATATTGTTTTAATAATCAATACCCGTAGCAGGCGTCTTTAAATAATGAAATTAATCCAGTCTACGTTCATCAATTGGTGTCGAGTTTAATATCCATTGTAGAGTTTTAGTCTCAAATTGATATTTGAACAATGATGGAATTACACAGTTAGTATTAAATACTGAAAGTAAATTATTAGCGACTAATATGAATGCATAAAACATTACTATATCTTTGGCGCAAATATTATGTAATTTACTAATATTAATTAACATACGGACATACACATTGTGTATATAATTTGTATACAATAACAAATAGAAAAGAACAATTTGTAACAAATAGAAAAGAAATGTAACAATGTTAAGAGACTACCAAAAAATAAGACATCTGTTTGTTTATTTTTTAATACATTGTTTCCAATAGATGTTAATAGAAATAACTAACGAAAGCATTCCTCTTCAAATTGAATGTCGACAAATAGAAATTGAAACAAATGAAACACCTGTTGGTGTCATTTTACGTAGATTGTATATTTTTGGCTTATATTAAATCTAATAATATTTCGAATACTACTTGAAATAAAAGTGTGTAATCAATTATTTTTTGATCTTATTCATTTTGCATGATATAATGATGTCTATCTAATGATTCAACATATGACGTCATTAAATTTAATGGTGTATTTCTTGAGTCACTGAAAGAATCTGTGGCTTTTAAAATAAAGATAGAGTATCTGCGCTCTGAAATTGCAAATATATTTTCAGTTTATTCTTGAACAACATAATTATTTTTGCGAAATGTGTAGGTGTCAGAACATTGCATATAAGTGACGTAAACCTCATAATGTGGATTCTGTATACACTTTAAATGTATCTTAATTCATTTCACCTTTAAGACAAACCAAGCCAAGTTTAGGAAATATACCGTATAATTATCTATTTTCGCGCTTATGATAATTGTTACAGCCGATGTTGAAATAAATGGACCCAGTGTTAAAAATAGTACAAAAATAGTCATTTTACGAGTTTTTGTTTTTTTTTTTTCAAAAAATGAATAAAATGTATTTTGATACAATAACAGTTAATTAAACGGTTATTTCTTTTTTAAAATAAGAATTCATTTTAAATGTAGTAATTTAGAGAGTATTATAAAATTATCTTCTTACTTATTAACAAAGTTTATTATTAATATTGATTAATAATTATCTGAGTCAGTAATATTAAATTACGTTCAAAATAGTCAAATAATTCTATAAAAACACTAACGTCAATAAACCAAAAATAATTAATAATCAAATAAACGAATCAAAAAACAAAAATTGCTCACGGATGCGATTTTTTACGTATACAATACATTACGCGTACGCAAAAAAAAGGCGCAAACCAAGAGTCTGAAGAATACAAGAAACTGAATAAAAAATAGTCATAAACAGTTTGAAAATGAAATTATTTACGGATCCCGCTATGTAGTAATAGTCATATAATATTATTAGAAAATTACTCATATTTAACTTTATAATTAAGCGAACATTTTATTATTTTTGCGAGTTATAGAGTTACTTGCAAATTCGGAAATAAAAAGGCGACCTCATAGATAACTTCGTAGTAATAGGGTTAAAATACTCACGACACGTTCCGTTATACAGCACTCTGAGATCTCGTTCCTTGATACCCTCTTGACAAGCGTGCATACGCATCTTGCATTCACTCCCATACGTGTTATGATCAGAAGCACAAACGGGAGCCAGAATAGCGTCACACACCGGACAAGAGCATTGCGCTGCACCGTTACGTGCAATACATGCTCCACCCCAGGGGCAAATCGCCCGAGCACAGGGGTTTTCCACTCCTGTTTAAATTTATATTAATTGCTCAATATTACTGTTATTCTTTTCACCATGCAAATAGGTATTTTAAAAATGTTTGTGACTAAGAAAATAAATATTTGTTTTTTTTTATTGAAGCACGGCATAGTGACTGCACTATGCCTGATGGTAAGCATAGTACAATCCAAAAACATCGACAACCACCGAGAGACAGATTATCCATCGCCGGTCGCCGCTGTCATGCCGGCCATAATGACGAAAGTCACCCGGTACTGGATATGCACAGGCTGATCACGAAACGCGACACGCAGAAGCGAGTCACTATCACGGGCTTTTTCGCCATATATATGGTGGTTGCGACCCAGTCGGGCTGTAAAACCCTACCACCCCGCTTTTGCCATTGCCTCGTTCGTTATTCAACAGGGTGCACCACGTGCAGGTGAGGTTGGCTTGGGTGTCTCAAGTCTTAAGATGTTACGCGACACCCCTTACACCCCTAAATATAATGGTAATTTATTTATTTATTTATTTACAACATGGATAAGGCAACAGTCGACAATCAAAAATAATAATACAACAGCAATAATAAAAAAAGAAAACTAAACTGAAGGCCTAAAACGCTTTATCACATAGAAATGTAACTTACACTAATCATAATAATAATAAGAAAATGATAATTGTATAAATATTTAGATACATTAGATTAAAAAAATTATATATATAAGAATAAACGAATAAGTTCAAATGAATTCAATTATAAAAACTAAAATTACCACATGGAAAAAAAGAACAGGATGGCAAACATAAATTACGAATATTAAAATATAATATAAAAACTGTTGTTGAAATGGTCATGGATATAAAATGTGTTTAATTGTTTTTTTGAATTTGAATTCCCGATGATCAAATATGTCTAATGAAGTGTGTTTGCTTGCAAGCTCATTATATATACGAGTCATACGTACAAATGGATTGAAATAAGAAGTATTATTCATATAAGTTTTATGAATAAATGTTTTAGGAAAACGATAATTGAAATTGATGTTAAAATTAATTTAAATTAATTATATGCCTTGAAGTATATATTTTTGTAACTTTTGTTAAACGACGATGGGTTCAAACATGATGACTATGTTAAACCTAAAGAGGACTAGTTCTCAAGTGCAGCTGTTGGAACAAATCTATAGATGCCAGACGACAGATTTTCGACAAAAGGCTTAGAAAAAACATACGACCTTGCTAAAATTCCTATCTCCATTCAAAATTGCAATTGTTAAATGTACGATTAATTTGGAATCATGGAAACGGAACAATAATATTTGAAGTGACCTTATCCCATCTAATGACCCCCGATATTCCTACACGATAATTATTCGGCATTATATTAGCATTTCTTGTTATTAAATCAATTTAATAGTTTATAATATAGATTATAGCATCGAAACTAATTGAGTAAAGTCGATTAATATTATGATGACATTATTCAAACAGAATTATGAATGTGAACATTCATTTCAGAATGTGTATATATGAATAAAAAAGAAAACCAAATAGAATATAGATGTTATTTATTTATAATTTTAATGTCAGCCAATAGACCCAGAAAGTTTCACAACGAATACAACAAATCGTTACAAAAAAAAACTAATAAAATTGAACTCACCACAAGGTCCAATATAAGCAACCCGTATTTCCCGGTTATCAAGACACGCGGCGCGGTCCAAATAACACGGACTATCATATGTTCGACCGTCAGTACCACACACAGGCCTAAGTACAGCTTCGCATTCTGGGTCACAGCCGCATACTGCGACTCCTCGTGCATCTAATGTGCAGTATTCCCGGAGACCGCACTTCACAGATTCACATGGATGTTGTGCTAACAATAAAAACAGTTGATAAATCTCAATTTGTAACTTATAGCATTTTTGGTGCAAGTTCTTCCTTGACAGATTTAATTTTTGTCTAAATTCTCAACTGTTTTTACGTAAAGATATAACCTTTGATGGAAACAGACTAAGTCTAGAACTACCTCTCAAGTACTGCTACCCACCTACAGTCGCTTGTTATTTTTTTACCCAAACTTGTTGTTTTCGCTGAGTGATCATTTGGAATTGGCAATACAGACAGAGAGAGAGGTGGATCGCAATTTGATACGATTCAGTACTCGCTCCTTTGATGTGTTGCATGAGCGTAATATTATGTCATTAAGATTTGTTTGCCCAGATATAGATACAGGTCAGAGAGAGAGTCGTTGTTATTTCAAAATGATTTAGATGCAGGTAAGAGAGTCGTGGTAATCTAAGTCCGTTAAATACTTAACATTAGCAATCATATGCTTGACAAAATTATGGAACGATTTCATAGTAGACTCATTTTTCAAAGCATTATGTGCCCTAGTGTCTTCGTGCTAAACCTGGGGCAATCTTGAAGTAAGTTTTCAAAGTTTTGCATAGATGTGTTGTCGCAGAGGCAGGTGTTGTTGTCAATAATCTTAAAGCGATTAAGGTATTGCTTACAATACCTATGTCCGGTTAACAGTCGCTTATTTACATATTTCTTACGTAGGGTTGATAGTTAGCCAAGTGGAAAATAGAAACAGCCGTACATTAAGAACACAGTTCTAAACCTAACTACAAAAAGTATGATTATATAACTGTGTAAAAACATAAATATTTATATGTATTAAATAAATAATAACGACTTCAGTTCAACATTTCATTGTCATAAACAAATTTATAATCCGTCACTCAAGAACAGTTCAAAGTCCAAAAAAGTTTTACAAAGTCCTCGCAGATAATTTAACTTAAATTTGGCTAGTAGACGAAAAATGTAAACAGACGAGTTCAACCCTGAAACTCAACAACAAAGTAATAAAATTATTTCGCTCCCGTCACAATTTCTTTAGGTCGGGTTGATGCTCTGATGCTCATATTCAATTACAATCTTTAGAACAAAATGTCTCTTCAACAGACCACAATCAGGATGACGCTTTGCCTCCTCAAATAAAGATTTAATTTTAGATTACATCACAAGATTCCGGGGTGACATACTTTTTTAACATTGTTATCTCTTAAATGTTCGTCGCATCTTATATTATTCAGAATTTTATTTTCTAAAAAATTATAGAATTGTAAAGTCATTTTATGCCTATCGTGATTATTTCAACATGGTTTATATGTAATAATTATGGAATAATAAAAATCGATTGCCGAATTTACATAACCGCGTCATTTGCGTAACTATTTGGTTTATTCTATTTTCTTTCATTTGTCATCGTCTGGACAAGGCTGTGGTCTTAAAAACTCTGTTTAAAATGTGGTAGTGAGTGAGTGAGGCAGAAAACAGTAGGAAGATTTGCAAAAATATTAACAAAATTAACAGATCAACGTCGATTTGTTCAGTCGCTATCTTATCTATTACACGGTCTTACTGTAAAAGGAAAACTTGATTTCTTTTTCTTTGTCAGTTGCGGCTAATAAATATATATCTAACGTACTTACTTGCGTGCGTACGTCATTATAGTTGTGATACATATTCGAAAACTTTTTATTTCTTTGACCATATAATGCATAATAAAAGATTTTTACAGTCACATATGTACCTGAAGCACATTCGCCACGATAGGCTATAGTGACTTGCTGGCGACTTCGACACGACTCTCGGCGTAGGGAACACTCGCTGGGATAGTCTTTATAATCGGAGCCACAAACTGCGGACCCGGGCCGAGCGATCAAATCACACGAAGGACCACATCTACATACAGGCGCTCGCACTTCGTTCAATTGACATACACCGCCGTCTGCGCATTCGTGCTCTGAACAAGGATCTGGAAACAAATATTAAGGGCTAGATTGAAATGCATTACCATTGTAGTCCGGTGAAGCTGTTAAGACCTTGCTAGGTCAATAGCGTAGTCAGATCGAGGCATTACCATTGTTTCACAAAGTATGCTTCTTAAAATGCTGCGTATTCTGTGTATGATCATGTTTGCATGAGTATGCTGCGATTTCATCGATTTATTTTTAACTATGCCATATTTATTTCCTGATGTAAAGTATCAATTCATACATATATATTACGTGAACAAAATAAATTCAATGTTTCACATCTGCCAGGTGTCCTGCGATGACACACAATAATTTTTTTTTGCTTACAGTTTATTTTATGTTTTTTCTTATATACATAAAATAAAAAAAGCAGACGACATACGGATATTAACTACAGTAAAACCTCGATAAGATAGAATCCAAGGTAAACCCAATATATTTTATGTTATAGAGTTTTAACTTATCAAAAGTTTATGTTACACTTTCGCCGCAGTTTTTTTTCATGCTGTTTCTCGAAGTTTTCTAACAATCTATTGCTAACTTTCAAATCATGATTTTTCAGCGAATTAATGAAATATTCAGCTTTTTGTTTCATTATGGGTCTGTAACACTGATGTTTTGGTTTGTACACTATTTAAACTACGTAAATAAACATTGTTCCAAAATAGGAAATTCAGCAATTTTTATCTTTTAAATAAAAGACTTTTTTCAGATTCTCATTTCTTCAAGAGTTCAGTTTCTATTTAAATTATAAGTGATAATGTAATTTCGTGTATTCAAAACTGAGCCGCAACATCTATCCTGTTTAATACACTTTTCATCGCTTTTATCGCTTTCAATTTATCAGCGTAACCTATTGTTGTTAATTTTTGATTTTAGGGATTTCAAAGAAACAATAGGTGATTGTATATTTATTATTTGTCTTATAATTGATCTTTTAAATACATGCAACCAATACATTTCCAGCAATTTTTTGTTTTATACATTCATTGTACATTAATCATTCGAAATGCCTCATTGGTAGACAGCTTATTTTGCAGAGTTCATCGAAACATTTCTATAAGTAACCGAGGGCTAATACTGAAATTATTAGTGTAAGTTATCAAGATTGCGTATTTTAATTAATAAAGGTCTTAAGCTCTGAAGGGAAGGAAATAGATTATTTTTTGAAGTTATAGAGATTTTTGCCTTATCGAGGTTTGACTTATCGAAATTCTACTGTAGTATTATTATACATATATGAAAATATATTGTAATAAAACCAAAAATTTAATCCCGCTATTTTTTGTTATGTAAGTAAATTCTGTGTGTTCTACGTAATGTTATTAATATATTCATTCATTAAATGAGGTAATATTCATTTTAACTAAGTATCTAATGCAAATGCTTGTATTCCTGCATATTATTATGAAGGTAGCGCGCCCGTAAGACTGTTTAAAACTGTGTATGCTCAAAGTATAATAGCTCGGATTTAAAACAAAGTACTACAGATGCCAAATAATACGACGTTGCTTCTCCTAATACAAAACCATGAAGTAATTACAATAGTACTGAGATAACTACTATGCTAAGCTTAGATTAAGAGTGTACCTAAGCTTTGTTGCATTTAAGTAAATTTAAATAAATTAGTTTCCACTAAATAGTGTATTTCATAAATTATATTTGTAACTATAACGATTGTAAATAATTATATTTTGTTTTCACCTTTTTCACCTTTTTTATACATTACTTGCAACTTTATACGATTATTTATTCATTTACATATTATGCGTTAAATACGCAATGGCGGACTTAATGTGCGAGTATAATTAAATAAATGCAATATAAAACTTAACATCAATACAATTAAGCCAGCGCCACCTAATGAGGAGTCAATTTGCAACACTGTTTAACCACCGTTAATTAATTACCTTGAAAGTTGGAACTCTCAAATATTTTTCACGCAGGACGTTTTGATTCTATCGATTATAGTACAAGACGCCGATAGATAACGCCAAAGGAAATCATCTTTTTTAGCGTCCAATTGATCTTTATAAATCTTTGTTTGTATATACATTTTAAAATGAAGAATGTTTACACAATATCACTCCTTATAACTCTACATCTAATAATAAAAACATCTATTTAATTATTTAGATATAACTTTCTTAAAACCTGCGCGAACATTACATATCATTTCTCTACGGTATAATTAATTAATAACATTTAAATTTCATGTATAAAAGAAGCGATGTATTTGGAGCAAGTTAAATATTTACCTAAATTAACACAGAATAAATCGAATAACGTTTACATTTAACGTAACATAATTTTAACACACTTTTCCAATGATACTACAAATATATTTGTAATATCATTGCACTTTTCACAGTAAGAAGTATTAAATATTATAGCGGATGTTACCTTACACTTCAGCATGGCAGATTTATTAATTAAATGACGGATTTCCGTAATGTAACGACTTCTTCAATAAGAAAAGAATTATCCATACTAATATTATAAATATGAATGGGAGTTTGTTTGTTACGCTTTCATGTTTCGATTGCTCAGCCGATCCTCATGTAATTTGTACATAAACTGTTTGGAGTACAGAAGAGGTGTAAAGTATCTTAGATCCAGAGAAGGATAGATTAAATCTAAATTAAAATAAACAAAGCCGTGAAAATAAATCTTATTGGTGTTATTACAAAAAAGTTAAATACGTATTGAATATTGCTTTAAAAAGGTTTCGTAGTAAATGCAACGCGCTCGCCCGAGGTAAGTTCGCGTTATCTTTTTTCGCAAGTCTAACTTAACCTAACCAAGGCGAGACAAAATAGCAAGATGGCGACCATTCAACGAGCGCGGTAAAACGTATCCTTTTTAAAGTATTCGATACGTATTTAACTTTTTTGTAATAATGCTGTATAATTTTTCGGTGAAAATATACGTTTATAAAAATAATATGAACCACGTAACGGGTAAGATTCGTTGAAAATATGAAACAATTTAATAAAAGTACAAAGCGAACGACTAATGTAAATAGAAGATCTCACAAAGGCCGACGGAATGTGTGGGCATTTGGTTTGTATAAATTTAGTTCAGATCGAATGTTCTCAGACAAGTTTCGTGAAAAGGGTTAGCGAATGTGAGTACATAAAGTAGACGAGATTAAATTACTTTTATGAAAAAGAAAGCAGGCGACCCAATTTCAGTTTTTTGTGTAGGCAAGGAAAATATTTCAACCTGTTACGAGTTCGCCCAACTTTCGAGTACTCCAGTTCTTTACTGCTTACATTATATTATTACGGTTATCGAAAAATAAGGTAAGGTAAAATCATTGTGAAAATCATTTATTTGAATAATACTTCCTCAGGTAAAGTTTATAAAACCTAAGTATTTAAAACGAAGTAATTGGATTTAATTAACAAGATTTTACTATAAAAAAAACACACATACAAATTACAGATATTTAAAGTGAAAATATTAAGATATGTACATATAGGATCAAATTCCTAAGACATTGAAGAAATGTCAATTAATTAGTTTTAATTCTCATATAGTAAGGTATTTGATTAAGGATAATATTTATGTAATTTTAGTTGTATCCCTGAAACTAGCTTTTGATTGCGGCTTCACTTGCATTAATATAAATTTGACGTATCCGTTGGGAAGAGTACTCTTTTCGTGCATTAAAGTGCTCTCTGTTCTTTTTTATAACCCTGACAACATATGCAAAACTTCGTAGTTACGACGTGAAGGCATAGCAAATAAAAAAAATTACATTCACATTTATAATATTAATAAGGATTATTATTTTGTACCTATAAGGGAAAGGTCCTTTCCATTAGTTGTATAATATACAGTAATCTCCCAATATTTGGTGTAATACCGAATACATATTATAGCAATTCATGACATGGGTCTATAACGCTTTAGCGCATTCTCTTTGTAAGTCAGAGGAAAGCGCCCAACATAAAGTGAATATCGTAGGAAAATAACCTTCATACTGTACACGAGATAATCTTCAGTACAACTTTACGAGTATCTACCTAGATGTAATAATGGAATACTGAAATAGGTATCTCAAATAATAGACATAGCGTAAAGTTTTAAACTAAAGGTTTAATTAAGTAGTCCGGTGAAGCTGTTAAGACCTTGCTGAGCCAATAGCGTAGACATTTCGAAAAAAAAAAACATATTAATAAGATAAAGATTATTAAAATAAAGTAGAGGCTAGAGTATCTCAACTTAATAAAGTTAATTTTGTGAACAATTTAATGCTGGATTAAATTAATATTTATTTGTTGAGTGTGCTTATGAATGTCTTAAAATACTCTTAAAATAAACATACAAAATACATAAAAAGATAACATAAAATATATAAAAAGGCTATTACTGGTTTTAGTATGAATGGGTCGGCTCGCCCGGGTTAGTACCACCCTCTCACAGAAAACCGACGTGAAGTAACAGTGTTTGCATTGTAGCGTTTCGTTGTGTCAGTGAAAGCGCCGGAGATCCACCTCTCCTCACATTCCCCTTTTCATTTTCTCTTTCTCCCACCCCTCATGCAACACATGCTGGCAACGCACCTGCAACTCCCCTGTAAGTGTCTATGGACGGTGGTGATCACTTAACATCAGGTAACAGGTTCGTTTGCGTATGATAAATAAATTAAGAAATAATCTTATATATAGTCTTAAATTATTTTAATTACTAAATAACAATAAGATACTGGCTATTAAAATATTGCTCGATACCGTGCTGTCACACTGCGTGGATTTTCAAATAGAATAAGCCTACTTTCGTTCGTCAAGTCATCTCTCTCTGGCAAAATGAAATGCTGACCGTTTTTGTGTACTCCACGTCTATTATCACGAAGGAAGCTTCCCTAACGAGTTCCTTTTAAGCTTCAAAGGGTCCGCACTAACAATACGCGGCCACTTGTAATTAATAATCCCTCATTAAAAATATGAAAGGTTGCGATGTAGCAAAAATTAAAAGACCGGATTAAATTTATCTCCCGTTATTAATTTTCAGTAGAACAGAGATGGTTTATAAGACAATAGCAAACTATTAATTTTGGTTGTTTGTTATGACTATAAAATATTAAGATACTGCTTTTAATTATGCCATTGTTTTTAAATTATCAAGCTTCATTAATTCTTCGAATAAAAATAAATTTAAAAATTGAGGACCAATTACTAATAAATCGTATGAAATATATGTATTTAAGGGTTAAAATACAGCAAAAAGTAAAGGAATTGATCTACACAAAGAAGAGTCCTAGAGAAAAAAGAATTAAAATAAAACAAAAGCAACCTTAGCTTAAACTGATTTTTTTTTTCAAACCAAGAAAATACTACAAAGGCATAATAACATTTATTCCTCACGTACGATGAAAATACGTCCAAGTTTAGTAACCACTTTAAGAAAAATAAGTACTATTATAACATTGAATTTCAAGTAAACACACAACAACAAATGCTATATTACAGTGTAAGAATAAATAATTAACTCATACCTTATATAATACTTTACTATAATGTATTATATGGACAAAAAAAAGTTAATTACTACAAAATAATTTAACTTTTAAGCGAAGTTTCTATAAATATACTAAACAGTGAAAACACGCTACATTTTTTATAAAAAAATTCTCTATCCATCTAGTGTGTTAACATAAATCTCATGCCATTTAATAACACTGAAACAAAAGCTATAAAAATAGAGTTCATTAAAAATCCTGACTAGTTCCAACTAATGTTATAAATTGGAACGTGATTTTGTTTGTTTTCACGCCTTAACAATTAGATTGCTCATCAGGAAATTCTGCATAAATTTTATAAAGGGCACAAACAAAGATATACAGTGCCTCTCATCCAGAATAAAGTACTATTATGAGTATAAAGAATAGGTCAATCTTCATTAACTTTAGCAAAGCTGCAGGCAAGAGCTGGTTAATAATGAAAAAGCAATATTTTAAGCCCTTACTGCATTTTCAAACATAACATTATTGTTTTGTTCGACTAATGGTACTTACCACACTTTCCATGATATTTAATGGTAATATTGAGCTGGTTATCGCAGGCATGTTTGTCAAGATGACAAGCTGATGGGTACTCCTTTCCGTCCGTTCCACATACTACTTTACGCCTTTGACAACTGCGAGGACATCGACATTCTGGTTGACCGAATGAAGCAACGCAACGGCTTCCTACTGGGCAGGACACTCCAGTACACGGGTCTCCTGCTTCTATTAAAACACTCTTATAAGTTTGTATTCGAGATAAGATACAATAGTAATAATTATTTCTGGTGGAAATATTATTGTGTGGAATTTATATGTTGGCATACAACCTTTTTCGTTAATCTTAAATATAGGTTTTTTTGCACAGCGATTATAGTAGTCCGGTGAAGCTGTGAAGGCCTAGTAAGGCCAATAGCGTAGTCAGTTCGAAAAAGAAAAAAAACAGCGATTTTGACGCTCCGTAACAATATTACATATGTATAAATTTCCGCAATAACCCAGTATAAAAAAAGTTTTTATGCCAGCATATAAATACTGCACACAAATATTTCATTCATAAGAGAATTGTTACTATTGTACCGTCGTGTCATGAGATACCATAGCATTTTAGCCACATTGAACGAGGAGAGTTAGATTGTCTGGAAAAGGAGTTAAAACCAGGAAATGTTAAAGGATGGGTATATACTATTATTCTATACACAATACACCAAACTACTTGAACCACGCCTCAGGATTGCTCTCTATCTAGCCGATGGTCGAGATTCTTAGAGGGAAGTCATTCCAAGTGATCTACGGGGTAATGATCTTTAGCAACAAGGTTATTCTCCAGAAAATGTTTCGGCAATCCGAAACATGATGCCCTTGAATCCTACGATGTATATTTAACAATTTATATGCTACCCACAGTCCACTTTTAATATGGTTATTGTACCATTTCTTTATCAAATTTAATACGTTCATACTGTGTGTAATGATCTTTACCACTTTGATAGATCAAAAAGCTGTTTTCATATTTCTATAAATCATTAAAGCGATTTAATATTTCATATAAAATACATGATGTAAAAAGGAAATTATAGTTTGGTATATTAGGCCTGTATATTAAAAACATTGTCATGGAAAATATTTGCTAATACAAATTTAGAACCTTTATTTACAACATAAAATAAAACTTTCGTCATATCTAACCGTTCTGTCTGTACATTTTAAGATTAAAAAAAAAAAAAATATACTAACCACATTCTCCATCGTGTTTGATGCGCAAATTCAGTCGTCGCTCGCAAGCCTCCTTGCGTAAATAGCAATGGTTGCGATAGGTCCGACCCGCTGTCGAACACACTGGTGCAGCGGATGACGGACAAGATGCAGGACAAGCGCAATGAGCTCGTCCGTCCCCGAGAGCTACGCACTCCGCACCCCAACGACAGAAAGTTTTCTCACACGCTTCTAAAACAAAATGGTTTATTTAGAACAATTCGAATTAAAATTTACACTCGTACGTTGTTGATATGCGTATACTGACTTACGTAGTTATCTGTCGCAATAAATTACAAAAAACACTATACAACTATTAATATTATGATTACTATCGTGGTAACCTTAATTTCTCCCATGTGTGTTATTAATCTTCTTTTTATATTATTGGAGGCAAACAAACAGGCGGATCACCTGATGTTAAGTGATCATCACCGTGCATAGACATTAGCAACACCAAGGAAGTTGCAAGTGTGTTGCCAGCCTGTGTTTGGGAGGAGAATGGAGAAAGAGTAATGAGGAAACAAGAGGAGAGGGGAGGGTAGGGAGGTGGGTCTCCGGCGCTCTCACTGACCGAACGAAACGCAACAATGCAAGCACTGTTAGTTCACGTCTGTTTTCTGTGAGAGAGTGGTACTACCCCGGGCGAGCCGACCCATTCATGCTGAAACCAATAATAGCTTCAGCGTGGCTCTACCACCAATCTTGAATGATAATCATGTTAACTTAGACAAACAATAGACATTACAATTTTAATATGTAGATTAACATGGATTAGAAATTGTGCGATTAAATTTAAAAAAATACGTAGAAATATTTTTTTTTGTTGGTATTTCACTTTTTATCAGTTATTTCAATCGCGCAGAAAACATTGCTAGTAAAATTGATGACCTAAATCTGAACGACAGCGAAATTTCTTCAAATAAGACGTAATTCTGGGCGGATCTGTACCCAGACTGACACAATTTCCAATTATCTACCTGGGAAGAAGGAAACGTGACGAAAATATTAAGCAGGTCTAAAATAAGATACGCAGCTATATCAGTTTTACGGGAGCATTCCTTTGACGGCTTAAGCTTCACGGATTTGCATTTCCTAACTGGATTGAATCTTAATCAGGAACTGGTGGAATCAATTGATAATTTTCAAATGAAAAATATTATTATATTTTGATGTAACAAATTGTCGATTGTTGGTAGAGAAAACTAACACAAAGTAATCATGTTTTGTAGATGGACTAACTTACAATTTCTAATAACTACGACTTTTTCACCAAGCTACTAATATCTACAAGAAAGGTACAATTTATGCCTATAGATAAAATGAATTTTGACTGTAAACATTCTTAGCACACCTTTCCGCAACATCGAAAAAAAGATTTATTTTTTCAGAAAAGAGGTCAAGTATCAGAATTGTCCTTCAAACTCATTTCCTCGACATTCATATAAATGCTGTCGAGTGTCGACGAATCCGTTTAAAGAAAAGAAAACAGTCGGAAATAACAAATTCGTAAGAAAGAAACAAAATTTTAGAACGCGAATCAGTGTAGGAGATGCCCCAGATAAATGGAGACAAGCAGGGGAGATAAAAATGATGGCGGATGCTCCGTGAATGGAAGAAAATTAGGAAATTCACCGCGGCGCATTTTTAGGCCAGCGGGCTTTTTAAATTATCCGTATTATCTGAGCGAAAATAAATTTATACTTTTGTGGTAAAGGAGTACAAAAGGATTTCATTCTACAATTACTTTTCCTAATATGAAGTAAATAAATAAAATAAAGTTATAACATAAAAATGACTTATATTTTTGTAGCCAGAATATTCGTATTATTGTACAATCTGTATGTACAATAAAAAGGAAGTGTCTGTATGTAATATCAAAATAACAATCTTTTTCTCATTGTATATAAAAATATGCACGCTACAGATAACAAAAATGCAATTTATAATTTTTGTCAGTCTGTTTGTTCCGGGTAAACTCTGAAATGACTGAACCGATTTCGACGTAAATCTCACTGACAGATAGGAGAAATTACACGTTCAAAAACGTTCTACAAGATAACATAATAATTTTTGGTTTCTAATTGAAACCTTTTTACCGCATTAGAAAAGGAAACGTTCTTTTTATGGAAATTTGATAATAAATAATAATAAAGAAGAAGAGAGAAATATAGCACAACGCGTAAGAAAATAAATAACTAAGAAATGATATGTAAAATTTTATCTGAAAACAAATTATAGATCATATACTTATTATGTTTACAATATTAAATAAAAAAAATATAATCTATGTAAAATGAATTGTTTAATTGTCAAAGTTTCAACCTTTTAATATATTTTTCCTGTATTAAACTGATGTTACAATAAGTGGCCGGTATTACATTACATACAACAATATATTATTTAGTATAGGACTATAATATATGATACATCATAGTTCATTAAATGAAACATTTCTTCAACGAAGTAAGCCGAAAATAATAAGATGACAGAACGTACGGTGTTAGTGTCGGCGACATAATGCGGGACGCGGCCCTCCTAACTCCTAAAGTCTCGGAGACAAAGCAATTTTGTTAGCTCGTGACACCGAGTTGGCATGCCACCCGCACATTGTACCTACACATGTGGATTGTAGACGAAA
This sequence comes from Antheraea mylitta, assembly GCA_014332785.1. NCBI lineage: Eukaryota > Metazoa > Arthropoda > Insecta > Lepidoptera > Saturniidae > Antheraea > Antheraea mylitta. Next base: position 6,492,335 of record JACEII010000005.1, on the reverse strand, counting down.
GATAAGCATTACGAGTAGTTTTGAGCTCATACCCGAACTATTTACTTTAAATCGTACCCGACTACGTAATATGTAATCAAACTTATTTTGTTAGGATAACCGTTAGGGATGTAAGGAGTGTCGTGTATGATCTTAAGACTTGAGACACCCAAGCCAACCTCACCTGCACGTGGTGCACCCTGCTGATCAACGAACGAGGCAATGGCGATAGCGGGGTGGTAGGGTTTTACAGCCCGACTGGGTCGCAACCACCATGTACATGGCGAAAAAGCCCGTCATAGTGACTCGCTTTTGTGCGTCGCGTTTCGGGATCAGCCTGTGCATATCCAGTACCAGGTGACTTTCGTCATTATGGCCGGCATGACAGCGGCGACCAACGATGGATGATCTGTCTCTCGGTGGTCGCCACTGTTTTTGGATTGTACTATGCTTACCATCAGGTATAGTGCAGTCACTTTGTCGTGCTACAATAAAAAAAAAAAAACGTTTACTCTGTATAAGCCAATATTATCTTCAAGTAATTCAGTTCAATCTGAATATTTTCTGGAACAAGTATTAACATTTATATTCTATATCGTGTTGATTATATTATTCTTCCAATAATAATTCATAATATACAAAATCAAAGAATTGTCCACCGTAATCAAACTTTTATAAATATTTAAGGACTATACCGAATAAAAAAAGTGGAAAAAAAGGAAGGGAAAGTGGAAGGGGAAGGTAGGTGGGTCTCCGGCTCTCTCACTGACCGAACGAAACTCAACAATGCAAGCACTGTTACTTCACGTCGGGCTTTCTGTGAGAAGGTGGTGCTTCCCCGGACGAGCCGACCCATTAGTGCTACCACTACTGCCCTACCCTACTTTGTCCTTCTTACAGCAATAGGGATTTCAATATAATGCCAACTTATATTATAAATGTGAATGTGTTTGTTTATTAAGCTTTCATGTCACAAAGAAACAAACAAGCCTTAAAGGTGGTAGAACCTGGCCGAGCCTGGGGTAATACCACCCTCTCACAGAAACACCGACGTGAAGTAATAGTGCTTGCATTGTTACGTTTCGTTCGGTCAGTGAGAGCAGCAGAGGCCCATGCCCCCCCTCTCTACCCTCCCTCCTCCTCTCTCCCCATCCCTTCCTACAAACAAAGGCTGGCAACGCACTTGCAACTCCTTTGGTGTTACTAATATATATGGACGGCGGTGATCACTTAACATCAGGTGATCCACCTGTCCATTTGCTTCCTATGATATAAAAAAACATATCAATCATTATATATATTAGTAATATACTATAGACGTTACTAGATATACAGAAAGGACATATGGATATCTTCATCCAGAGGAAATTACTGTTTTTGAAGAATAGGTCAATATATTAACGGGAGCGTAGCCGCGGGCAAAAACTAGATATGTATAATAGTTGTGAGCGATAACAGCTCAATAGTGCGTGTTCAGACACCGCATCGAACAATGTAAATTTCAATCCTAGAATGTAACTAAAACGTTGGAGAAAAATAGCTTAAAAACACTTGATAATGGAACGGTGGGAAGGCTTTTTACAGTGTGTCTGTTTTGTCAACCACCATTGAGTTCAGAATCTCAGTACTCTCTAAGTCCGTGCCATCACCAAGCACCTAGAGGTGTGTTGGAGGTTTATAACTTAAAACAAAAGCAGTCTTTATTAAAATTATAACAAAATAAAAATCAAACTATTTCTTACACTGTTTTAAAGATTCAAATTACTAAGCGTATGAAATTTTATAAAGGAAAATATTTAGTTTAAATATTATTATTAGTTAGGAGTTGAACAAGCCTAAAATGTTTCGTACCTTCTGGAGCTGGCGGTCTTGGTTGGTAATGTAAATCTGAAACAAATGAAATAATATTAACACAACGATCGAATTATCGTTTTAATAATACCAAAAATACAAACATACACTGGATATACATAAATATATGAAGCCATATACGAATGTTATTATTAAACTTATTCGTAACAATGAATTCAACTATTATATAATTTAAACTAAGTATTCTTTACTCGTATGCTTAGAACCGATATGGATAGTACAAATAATAAAATTAAAGCTGTTATTTTGAAAATACTGGTGGCGTTCACAATAGACAATCCGACCATTTATTGAAATTGTAATGGTGGCAATAATACGGAACTGTTAAAGAAGTCTATAAGTGTGAACGTCCTCTATGAAAGAACGGGAGGAGTTACGACCAACCAACTACGCATTCTTACATAACCTTTGAACTATTCCGCGAATCCACAAAATATTATAATAAAATAAATATAGATATATTTTTGAAGTAAATCTTATTGAAATAATATTTTTTCGATTATTTCTTATTACTCTAAAAGGCTAATATTAAAGTCTATTTTCATTACTGTAATATACTTAGTAAGTAATATACCTTATTTGATATACATATTTAATTCTCAATGAAAGTAATAGGGGTTCTATTATAAGTACCTAATATTATGATGACCTCTCTATGTAATTCATAGATCTATATTAAGTGTTAAAGAGTTCGTTACAATATTTTTAGTATAGCCAATATCTTCAAAATGTTTAGTGCAAAGAGTTTCTAGAATATCCTTTTACGAATTCAAAAATACCTTGTGCAAAATATATATGAAGCCAAAATATTCCTGTCTATATCTCTGTCCACTGTTTGTTTATTTATTAACCAGCTGATACCCGCGACTTTGTTTGCGTTATCCTTGCGTTAGTTCTTATAAAGATCGTAGTTTCTTAAAACTTTTTATTATATTTAAAGATTCTTAGTGCTAGCGAAATATAGTTGAAGACAATATTTACTAATAAAAAACAACAATATTGAAAACGGTTTTATAATTTTGCTCTGTTCTTAATAAAGAAATCATGATGCAACATAAAATGTATTTTGGATAGTGTTAAGAAATGTTTGTATGAGATCGTATATCCATATATTAATACCCGAAGCAAAATTTTTGTACCCCTTTTTTAACTTATTCCCCGTCAACGGGTGAACTTGAAATTTGGCATAGTTAAAGTTTATATGGCGGAGAAGTGCAGAAAGCTGTTTATTTCATATAAAATGCATTAGAAGTACATTAAATTAATTAAAATATGCACTACTCACACTACTACTCGAATTTTACACAATATATACACACATGTAAATAAAAAAGACATTTTGACAGCTCCATCAATAACGAAATTCAAAAAAGGTTGCGAAGGAGGTTGCTATGCTCGACTGTATGTATTTTTTTACTCTTACGTTCCAATTACCTTTTTTCATCCTACATTCAACAATGATATTATAACATATAACTATGTTGAACTCACTTCAAATGATGATTTAATATAAAAATGAGCCAAATAATACTTTGTATAATCAAAATAAGAATTTTGTTCATAAAAGTAATCCATGATTTAGACATCCGCGGTTACAATGTTACGATTCAACCTCATGTATCAACAAAAAACAATTTATTTGAAAAAGCTAATGGTAGTATTAAAAACATATTTGTCTTGGATTCACCATTTGATTGTATTATGCAACCATTCGTTTTCAAAACGATGATACTGGGCATATCACTATTTCTCATAATGAACAGACTACACCTAATTCAATATCACACAGAAACACCACCGACTCATGGTTTCGTGTAAAATTAATTGAAAATTGTGTCGTGGATTACGATAAATTTCTTTATTTTCGTAAAGTTATGTTTGCTATAATATTTTGAGAGCTATATATACCATTTGGTTTTTGTTTCAAATTTATAATTAATTTCAATTTTCATTTACACATTGATTTTTTATTATGTTTATATAATTAAAGATCATGGCAAATAACTGAGTGGCCATGATGAAAACCTTCGATTATAGAACCCATTGACAAAAGAACCCTAATAAAGTTCAAACTTTAAAAAATCAATTAACTATGTTCGAATGTCGACCACTGGGCGCCCACTAGTCTAATCAAATACATTTAATCCATTCTATGTCGTAAGATAAAATATAAGAACTATAATGTAATAAAAAAAAATAAACTAAATTAATTGAATTATAACAAAATTAAGATTAATAAACCTTAAAGTTTATTGCCAGAGCACCTTTTCTATTTTCTAACGATACACGTAATATAACCAATAGGAATCAATGATGCTAGACTACGCTGTATTGCTAAATATAGCTTAAACCGCTAATAATGGACAAAAGTAGAGATGTGCCGATTGTGACTTTGGTCGATTAGCCGATTAGTCAGTGGTAAAAAGGCAGTTTTAGAAACTGATTATCAAACATCTGACATTGGCGAAATTCCCTACATAGGCATAAGCCATACTGAAAGAAAAAAAAAAGTAAAGGTTGCTTTGCTTTACATGTAATAATGTGTAAGAATAACTATAAGATAAAAATATTAATAAAAAAATTTAACCTTCACGAGACGCCTGGCAGATGTGAAGCATCGAAATTATTCGAATCGAACGAATTTCAAATTTTCGAATTCTCAAAATACACTATTATAGATATGCGAGCTCAGGGCGGCAAGAGAGAATACGCACAGTCATTTGCGCTTGCCGTCGTCGAGTCGTCGCCACTCCAAGAAAGAGGTTTATAAGGTTTTTATTAAATGTAATTCCCTCTACATACTTTTTACTGGGAAATACATAAAAAGTTAGAAGCCGGATAGGCGGTGCTTTTTACCGACTAGTCGCCGACTAATCATCGACTACGACAATAGTCTGATAGTCGGCACATCTCTAGACAGAAGTAAGTGAATAATTGCGGTGAAAGCGTTTGATACATCTAGTCAGTTATAATTTTACTAATTAGCTATAACAACGCAAAAACGTTTCTTTGAATGATACTTGATATGATGTGTCATCGTGTGAACAGTGACGGGTTTTATCGTATTTTATGCGGGAAACGGTCGTGTTTCCGAAATTCAACACGAACCTGAAATTTTATTTCAATTTCACAGATGTATTTTAAAAATCGTTTCGGATTCTAATTTAAATTGTAGATTCAAAGTAGAGTGACTATAGTATGTTTTACTTGTTTGCATTCTCTGTATAATGATTCCAGTACATAATATCAACAAAAAGTTAATTATTCTTTACAACAATCAAAGCATTTTCAATATTCATACCAAGAAATTATTTTCTGCTTCTTCCCATTTAGTTAATCTTATTAAATGATTATATTATATCACATAACAAGTTCACTATTTATTTTGTTTACTTGTTGGAAATGATTTCATAGAATTTAATAAAATCATGAAGTACCACAGACGTAATAATAACTTCTCACAAACAATGTATTTGAGCGCTATGAAGTTATCAGTTTTAAATTTATTAGTTACACCTTATTACATGTTTCTGATGAAGGGAAAGAGACCTAATCCTTTTTTTTTACTGAGGTATAACAATTGCCAACTGCCAAATATAGAAAAACTTAGACCATTAGGAGATCATAAAGCGTGCAATGATTCCATTAGTGTGATTCCATATAGTGTAAACTTTAAATATAAATAAAATGCCTAAATTTCTTTTATAAATAAACTATTATTTTATTTTGTTAATATATATTACATTATGAAGAAATATTCACTATAAGATTACAAAGAGATTAACAATCAAGCTGTCGAAGCACATATATCTAAAGAAAAGCGAAGTTATAGGTATGTTTGTAACGTTGTATACAAAGATATTTTAACGAATTCTCATAGTAAATTATCGTTACCATAATAGGATTTTCCATAAATCTCCCATTACGCTTTTCGGCACATCTAGATTACCATTCAGAAAAAGTTTAGCAATAATATTAAAGGAGTTTTTAAATTGAAATTGATTTTTTATATATAATACATAGATTTATTCAAATCAAAATAACTGTCACTAATAGTTATATTTCCTAGAAGAAATTACAAAAAAGCTTAAGATTTTATTTCTCTCCATATCGAAATGCATAATAATGTAAGTGTACGTACGCTTAGTAAAAAACTATATATAATAGTGTGAAGCAAGAAATAGGAAAAAAATTAAAGGCATTTTATATAATACTAGAATAAATATAAGACACGACTTTCCCCCGTTTACCGGCGTCGGTGTATTGGAGCGGCTTGCCATATTGTTTTATGGCAAATTGGTCCGACGTAGACCGCGGCTGTCCTTTACATATACGAGGCCATTAAACTACGGTCGGTGGTCGGTCGCGTGTTAAACGAATCCGATCGCTGCATTCTACGTTTGAACTAGTTTACTCTGTAAAATTGAAAGAATGTGTACTATGTGAGCGGAGCAAAGAATAATCGTCATTGTCTTTGACAGTAATAATACAAAAAGAAAACATAATAGAATACATACAAACGTTTTTTTTTTTTTATTTGACTTACTATTAACGCAGTTAAAGAAATTTCGGCACCTAGGTATGAACACCACGCGCTCGCTTTGTTTCGCAAATCTAACCCAACCTAACCGACTATTTTTCTCAATTTTCCCGTCTCGGTTCTGTGAGGTTAGACTTGCGAAACGAAAATAGCGAGCACATCGTAAGTAGCCAATTTCATATAAGTTTGTTGATCTAGGTATTCACAGTTCGATGTTTCTCGGTAATGCTTGGTTTTTGTCGGGCGCCTACTTATTATTTCATTTTCGCTTGCGTAAATTTCGATAGTAATTGTTTCGTTCCTAAAAGTCGTAATGTGATGTAAGACAAAATTCCTTTATGTGTTATAAAATGCAAGAAGAATTGTTTAAATCTGACTCGTAATTCGAAGGATTAGTGCGTGAAAACAAACGAATATTTACATTATATATTATCTTTTATTGTAAGGTATTCGATTTTTATACGAGGCCTATTTGCACCGTAATACATACAGTAGGTAAGAATGAAGTTAAATTATGGAATCACTCGACGGCGCGCCACCATGTGACTACAGGTTTAGAAGATTAATGTTATGCAAATAGAATAGGCTACCGTGTACGGAACTCATTTCTAAATTTCAAAAAGCGTTTTATTTTATATCCAATATTCAAATAATGCTGAAAATGCTTTTGGGAATTAAATCAGAGTTTATTTCTATTACGTTCATAAAAAAATTAGAGCTTTATTCTGTGTTCTTGCTTAACCGTTTCTTATACTATAACTGAAAATTCAGTGCACTCATGCTAAAGAACTTGGTATTGAGAATATAGAATTAAGTATAATAATTGTATTAATTTTACTAATTAATCGGGCAATTATATCAAATCGCACGGTGTTAAAGTTACACTATCGTAATCTAAAAGATATATAATGTTTACACTCATAACTGGGAAATAATATAAAATTAGGTCTCAGAAATATAAATATTAATTCCATCATAAAAAGTACTTAGTTTACCAATCGAAATATCAGGATTCCAGATTTCAGATTCGATCTGTAGTGCTTTTTCAGATTTACTTTTTTTTACTGTATTTGATTGAAGAAGGCGTTACTTTTCATCATTAAATATTATAGAAGATGTTACTTTGCACTTACGTGTGAAATTGATTTACCACTACACATCCCACTGTAACAAAAATCTTTACGGCGGTTGACACTATTGCTCAAGTTCAAACTAGGAATGCTGTTTTATTTTTATTACTTTAGTAACAAATGTTTTTTGTTAGTGAGACGTAGTAGTGGCCAATGAATTCCATGCGGAAGTGCAAAGTAACATCCTCTATAATATTTAGTAGATTTACAAATAAAAACAATAAAAGTTCTAATTTATGTACATTATCTTTCATAGCTCTTTTTACAATCCCTGACATAGAGTGTGTCCTTTTTTAACATAAGAATAATAAAAGACAAGGAGGTTCTTAACAATATCTATAAATAACCTCATTACGTTTAAACTGCATCTGATCTAAGAACAAATTACGATTTTGGCAGGTTTTAAAATCGATCATCCGATTTATTGTTTTATTGCAAATTGGTTGGACGTGAACCTCTCCTGTCCTGTACATATACGAGCCTATTAAACTACGTTCGTCGCCAGTCACGTGTTAAGCGAATCTGATAGTTGTGTGCTCGTACAACGCTCGACGGCGGTATGTGGGTAAGGTTTAGAAAATCGGCGCCTATGCAAATGGCGAACAATGTTTCCCATGTTACAAAGTGAATTTTAAACCTGCTTTTATATTCCACCAAAAAAAATAATATTGGAGTTTTATTTATAATTAAAATACCTTTTTTCCATTTTATTTCTGGTAACCAATCTTGTAGAATATTACAGTGATTGTCTAGTAGGAGATAATTTTACAAGTTGCTTGTAATTATTTCAATGTTCTAACAAGTTGGTGACCTCTTGTTTGAACTTTGCAGGGAGTTTTTGTGGCATCCCAGAATTGGATGGTTGAAGCTAATACTGGCTTCAACATGAATTGGTCGGCTCGTCCCGGGTAGTACCACCCTCTCACAGAAAACCGACGTGAAATAACAGTGCTTGCATTGTTGCGTTTCGTTTGGCCAGTGAGAGTGCCGGAAGTGTGGTGTGGAAGCGTGAGGAAGTGCCCTCCTCCCTCTCCTCTCCCCTTCTTTCGCTTTCATATTCCTCCCCCCCCCCACACACACAAACTGGCAATGCATTTGAGACTCCCCTGGTGTTGCAAGTGTTCACTTGGGTGATCCACCTGTCCGTTTGCATGCTATGATAAAAAAAAATTCACGCTCCATAGTATTATTTCCCATCCACTTCACTTGTGCCGAATAGCCGAATTATGTTACGTAAAATGCCACTGATATTACAAAATACAGAGTAAAATAACACAAGGTTATGAATAAAGTATAAAGGACACTCACTATACGTGACAAAGATGCTGCCAAAAATTCCAAGATACCTTTCAAAAGGAAAGTTGTTTCAAGGGTGATATTTCAAGAATATTAAAATACCTATAAATACTTTATCAGATCTAGACACAACTTTAGTTTCTATCGTCGACTACATCAAATTGATAGTATTATATGTTTTAATAAAATTTCTGTTTTATCATTATTAACATCAGCGTTTCTTGCTCCACTCTTTTCATTATATGCTGGTACCGATCCAACTATATACCAAAAAAAAAACTAATAATCATAGGAAGAACAAGGTGAATATTAAAAATTCACCTCAACATTAAAAGTAATTCCTACAGCCTTTTACCTTACTTTGTTTTTTTTTCATGGCAAGGAGGCAAACCAACAGACGGGTCACCTGATGTTAAGTGATCACCGCCGTCCATAGACACATGCAACACCAGTGGAGTCGCAAGTGCGTTGTCAGACTTTTTTGGGGGAAAGGGTAAGAGGGAGCGGAGTAGGGAGGGACGATGGGAGGTGGGTATCCAGAGCTCTCACTGACCGACCGAAACGCTTCAATGCAAGCACTGTTACTTCACGTCGGTTTTCTGCCAGTGGGTTATACTACCCCGAGCGAGCTGACCCATTCATACTGAAACCAGTAATAGCTTCAGCGTGGCTTTAACACCTAAAAATTTATTTTGTATCTATTTTCTATCTTATTTTGTACTAATCTCAATTAGATAATTTTTTGCCTACAACATATGATTATATTACATACACTACGTACATTACACTATATGATCAACACTCGTACCTAAGTGTAAAGCTGTCAACAATAACATAGTCATCTAGCATTATATTATTTACTAGCTGACCCGTGCAACTTCGTTTGCACCAAATTGATTATCACGCGAAAAAAAAATTTGTTTTAATCGTTGCACGGCAAAATGCCTGCACTATGCCTGATGGTAACCACAGTATAATCCAAAAACAATAGCGACCACCGAGTGACACACTATACATCGCTGGTTGCCACTATCATGCCGGCCTACAGAAAGCTGGATATGCACAGGCTGATCCAGAAAAACGACGCGCAGAAGCGAGTCACTATTACGGATTTTTTCACCATGTACATGGTAGTTGTGACCTAGTCAGGCTGTAAAGCCCTACCACCCCGCAAATAAAACTGATACCTGATTGCAGCTACAACTACCATTTACAATTGTGAATCCAAACTATCAACGGATTCACTCAAACATATACCCAGATTACATGTTTTTTTTTTTTTAAATAAGCCTAGTACCCGTTCGTTGCGTCATGTACCAGGATCAATTAAAATAAAAACTAACCTACATAAAACTGAATAAACATCTCTACCACTTACTTTATCATAACTATCTTCAACTTGTATGAAACCTTTTTATACTCCACTGTATTAAAGAAAAATATATGAACACCGTATCGAAGCGTCAAACATCGCGCCGAAAGCGTCAAATGTCACTTGCTTGAAGCTATTGTCTAAGAGTTATAAACTGTTTTGAAAACGTATTTGAAATATATTTCCAATATATTTTTATAAATAAACTCTGTACCACTCACAACATAGTACCTATCACCTTCAAACCAAGCCAGTTTTATACATCAGGTTCAATCCCTCGGTAGGGATCCCTTGAGTGCGTTGCTTGCGCAATGCCGTGACACACAAATATACATCACTGCTACAACACTACACGATCACCCCCACACACGTGCACGCCTACAGGCTTACACATGAAAGTGGAAGGGTTTACTTTTTCCCTTATCGAACTGAAAAACTCTCAATTTTCTGATAATAAATATATGCAGAAGTTGTTGAGGCGTGTATGCTTAGTACACTTATACGTTTCAATAACTCATACATATATATATGAATAGTTAGTTAGGTTAGTTAAGATAGGTCGCGATTTTTCATGCAACAGGCAACAGCCAAGCCGAGGTGTGCCGTGCACTCTTGAGCTGGTTGACAAAATAAAACCGGCTGAGTGCCTTAAGCGCTCGCCTTAGTAGTACGGTAACTTATATACGTATATAAGTTATTGAAACATGCATGTGTACCAAGCATGCGTGCCTCAACAACTCCTATATGTATTTTGTGTAGGAACAATTCCTCTTAACTATATAGGATAGGATAGGATAACGAAAAATAGGGGTAGAACTCTTGTGTGTATTGTGTGAGCAGCGTACTCAAGGGCTCCACGCCGAGCGAACAGATCTAGGCTTGAGCCGTTGCCGAGGAGGGCCTAATTTAGTGTGCGGAAGCGAAATTTACTCCCAGACCACTACGGCGTGATCTGCGATTATACGGGTGTGGGCGAGAACATGCTCTGTTTGAAGAAACAGGCTGGTATTGATCGCTCGCTGACGTGATTGAATCAGGAGGGTCGGTAAAAATGTGTCGCGGTCGTCTTCTATACTGCGCAGCGTTGGGTACGGGTTCATAGTTCGCGGGGGATACCACTAACGGGCTAGGATGATTCGCGGCTTTTTCGAAATAACTACGTGTGAGTGATTTTATATACGCCCAGACAGAAGGCATCTCCAGCTCCTGTGGAGATCCTTATTCCGGACGTACCATGGGGCACCGGTGATTTTACGTAGGGCTTGGTTCTGGAGAACCTGCAACTTTTGAATACGATTTTGCGCATGTGCAAAGACCGAATAACTTTACGTCATAATCGGACGGATACAAGTTTTATATAAAGTGAGTTTATGTCTGGGGGACATTTTTCTCTTATGACAAAGCAAATTATAGAAACGACCCAAGACCATACGGCTTTGTTTCGCACTCTTTCTGTGTGTGAATTGAAATTTAAGTGTTTATTTAAAGTGACACCGAGATATTTCACCTCGCCGACCCAAGGTCTTTTGGTTTCGTATAGCCTGATGGTCGACGACGCATATATTTAAGATGGCGTCAATTCCAAGTCATATGTTTACGTTTATCGTTGTATATGGTGGTCAATAATGTTTAATTAAATGAAATTTGTTCTTTGCTATGGAAAAAAATAATTGGTTTGAAATTTATTATTGGAACGAAGTTCCTTACGGAAGGCTTGGAGGAAATAGGGATTTTGCGCGACCGAACTGAAAAAAATGTGATAGTAAAACCGTAACGAAAAGTGCATGGAATAAAAGAGTTAAATGAGACGTGCGCAGGCGCGACAGTCGTATACACAAGCGAGTAGTGTATAATACCTTTCCCTTTCTCCTTTTTTGTAATTATTTCTATTTCTATGTAATTTTATGTTGTCAAACAAAAATAAAGAGACATATTTTGTTATTTTAATTGATAATTTGAATTACGATTACATAAAATTGAGCACGATTTTTTTTTCCAAATAGTGTCGATTCTACATTAGCCGAAAGAACTTCGTTCCTACCTGGTGTCCCACGACACCACATTCTTTTTTTTATTTATAAAATATATCAGCGGGTATATATATGATTGTTTATAAAAAATGTGTCTGACTGTTTAATTGTCTTTAAAAGTTACTGAAAAAAATGTTCCTAAACCTATTATTGATTAATCATAAATCAAAATTAATTAAATCAAAATGCCTATTAAAAATACAACGTTAACCCGCTACCAAGTGTCCTAAATTCTGTCTATTGATATATTGATAATTTCTGTAGGTGGTAGAGCCACGCTGAAGCTATTACTGGTTTCAGCATGAATGGGTCGTCTCGTTCGGGCTAATACTGCCCTTTCACAGAAAACCGACGTGACATAACAGTGCTTGCATTGTAGTGTTTCGTTCGGTCAGTGAGAGTGCCGGAGGCCCACCTTTCTTGCCCTTTCCTTCTTTCCCTTCCCTTACCCTCCCCCATATACAGGTTGGAAACGCACTTGCAAATCCCCTGGTGTTGCTAGTGTCTATAGACGGTGGTGGTCACTAAACATCACGTGACCTACCTGTCGTTTGCCTCTTATGATACAAAAAAATATATATTCATATATTAAAGAATCAGGTACTCTAAAATTCTTGTTCTTCCAACGTTACCGGCTCTTGTACTAAGGTGTCGCAAAAAAGTCTAGTTACGTTAACTACAAATTTTTACTTTTCGTAATCCTGGAGAACCCCTTGCGTTTTATGGGACAAAAACTATCCTGGATGTAGCCTTGTAATATCAGTTATCACTGTGTTAAGTTTCGTTAAAATTGGTTTAGTACTTTCAGAGTAATACGGGTTTAGATTCTAGACTTTAATCCTTTATCCTGAAGAACCCTTTGAGTTTTATGGGACAAAAAGTACATTTGATGTAATCTCGTTATATTAGGTATCACTATGTCAAGTTTCGTCAAGATTGGTTCAGTACTTTCAGAGTGATGCGTGTGCATAGAGACAGACAGACAGACAGACAGAAAGACAGACAGACAGACAGAGAAAAATTGTAAAAAGATTATTTTTGGCTTCTATATCGATAACATAGTCTACCCTGATTAAAATTTTCAAAAAATATTTAATGTACAGATTTCGCCTTGTTACAGTTTTATTATAGTATAGAAGAAGATAGAAGATAATACAACGCTATATATTGTCTCGGCAAAATACATTGAGAATATAGCTATACTAATAAAATGTGACTATTTGCTTGTGAGTAAAAACAATACGAAAATTATATCACATAAAATAAATTCATTATGTTCCCAGACAGATATAATATAGGTTTATGTCGTATTTATTAGTCCGTTCATAAAGTCTATTATACTTATTTGAATGTGATCATTTGGTCAAAAGTGGTTATAGCGTGTTTTCATTGCAAATATTTAGACAATGTTCGCTTAATGATACCAACATTATACAGCTCGAAGCCGGGTCAACTAATGTGTAATAACTATCTTCAAATATGTCAAAATTATTTGACAAATATCCAAACCAAATCCATTCCATTACCGTTATGTAGAATTATTCCATTACATTGAAATATTGATGATAAAATCGTGTATTGATTACCAGACTATCAAAACCTCCAAAACCATTTACTTATATATTTTTAAATAATAACACCGTCACATCTGTATATTGGACTTTTAATAATTCTGAATGACAAACAGATTTATACTGTGATATTTTGACTAATGGTTCTATATCACGAACGTTTTACCCTAATAAGTATAGGGTTACAAAAAAATATGCAGAAAAGGTATTGAATTATGTCTCAAGGGAAGCCTTTCCATGCTTTAGTTTGTAATGAACTGTACGTAGATATTATAACACACGGTCGTAAACAAGCCACTATTAATAAAACACCACCTTTTATACGTTAGGCCTGCGGGGACAACGTTCAAAATGGATATGTTGTTCAGCATGCTATTATATATCATTTAAAGTCCTTGATACATTTAAACCAGTTCTTGATGAAATTTTACAATAAAGGTTTTGGTATACACAAGTCTGCTAAAGGTTAGAGAAATTCCCTCGTACTTACACACGTCGCGTCGTCCTTAAAACTACAGTAACTTTTGATAGAGTCTACCAATATTAACGAAACATTAAAAACAAGACTAAGTTATTCTAGAAGATTTACTTTATGGTTTTCTTGGTGTGGTTTTATTGCAAACCCATTACTTTATTAGTGATGAGTGTTCATACAAACAGACAGACAATTTTAAAAACGATTAAAATGTATTTTATTACTGATTCCTAGACAATCGCAAAAATATTTTTTTTACGAAGTCCGTACATGACGTATACGTACATTCTTATTATATTTAAAGAGAAAGATAATACCAACAAGTAAAATCAAATTGTGTATATATTATTTCAAAAACTTATTCAATTTTTAACGTGAATAGGAAACTCGTTTTCTCGTACCTATTTCCTGGTGAAGATAGTGTATGGAGCAATGTTATGTTAAAAATACTGAAAGTGGCAATTACGTACCTATAACAAAGTGTTAGACACGGCGACCACCTACCGATAGCCGGGGGGTAGTGCGTGATTGCGCCTGGCACCCGTAATATCCGCCCGTCTCTGCCCACCGATAGTATCAATTTCAATTTGTTGCGGAGCTATACCAGCCTCATCTACTAGATTCGTTGTATGAATCGATTTCGTTCCCAGTTCCGTTCGCATTCGACTTAATCTCGCAACGATTGAAATGCTCGATTTGAGTCATTGATGTTTATATCGGGCTATATCTATTTAATTTAATGTCCCTGCGTACACGATATAATGAATATTTACGATAGAGATCACGATAAAGCCTTTTAACACGCGGTTTCGGCGGTATACCACATTTTAATGTTGAATTATATAATACTATTTATTTTAGTTTCTCGTATGATAAATATTTAATCATTGCTTTTTAAATATAAAATCCACAAATTGAGCATTGTAGCAACATTTTTTTTTTCTATCGTGTAGGAGGCAAACGAATAGGCGAGTCACCTGATGTTAAGCGATCACCGCCGTCCATAGACACTAACAGGGGAGTCGCAAGTGCGTTGCCAGTCTGTGTTTTGGGGGAATGGAGGAAAGGGGTGGGGAGAGAAGAGGGAAAGGGAAAAGGAGGGGAGATGAACCTCCGGCGCTCTCACTCACTGACCGAACGAAACGCAACAATGCAAGCATTGTTACTTCACGTCGGTTTTCTATGAGAGGGTGGTACTACTCTTTTAATTATATCTCAATACGTTATACGATTAAAATAATATTTTTCACTCAAATAGGTACATATTATTTTGTGAATATGGAAAAAAGCAACGTGAACCTGCAAATTATTTTTATTACCAACAAAATTTACATTGATATAATTGTTTATTTATTTAATTCACCGTCACTTATTAGTGATTGATAGTCATTGACATGGAGAGAATGGTGTAGGAACTACAAACTAGAAACAGATAAAATTCATATTATAAGATGGTCCTGATGTAAATGTAGATAAAGTGATAATATTGCGAAGTTCAGTTGAAATGATTATTGATATGCCATCAAATACAATAATCGGACTATCAAAAACCTCTGTAAATACGCACACATATATAGATATAACTATTAGTAATAATCCCAAACGTTTATCTCGTAAATCTTTCATTTTGCATGTAATGGAAGAAAATAATATAATATGTATATAATATTGTTGACTATGAACAACTTATGATTATTCTCTACAAAGCGATCTAAGCAGGTAGGACAATGAACTGATTTCAATTTCAAGTTAAAAAATATAATGTTATTGTCTTAATACGTCAACTATAATTATTAGTACTTACGAAATTAGGAAAGATAAGTAATAAAAATAAGACTTGAAAACTAATCTGCTCAAGACTTGGGTCGTTTCGTCATTAAAAATCAAATTTAGATTGGGACCAAAAGATACAAGGAACTAAAAAATTATTCAGTTATGTAAATAAGTAAGAACAAAGTAGAACCTATTTAATATATGTACCTATTTAAAGAACTTAATTTCATACAATATATACGTCATAGTTTAAAAAAGAAGTAACGAAGTTAGTATATGTTGTACTTAATAAGTATAAAATAAGTAACAATAATCTTAATACTTCAATGCCAATCTATACATACTTATTATATTGATTATAGTGAATCAATAGTCGATATATTTAATAATGTTTATTATAGTACCTACCATTGAAAATCAAATTTAGTTACCAAATAATAACGCACAAATAGACCGATCGCTTGCTGCTAAGCTTCGCCAGAATTTTGTGTTCAAACGGCGTGACAATTAATCGATCGATTAGCCATTCGCGCTCCGCTTCAAAGCTAAAGTTGAATGTGAGTAATTCTCGGAGCTCCGGAGCCGCACGGGCGCCGCGTCGGTGGAAATTAATTCTGGCGTAAAAAAAGTACTATTCGACTTTTGGACAATCTATTGCTATGGAGTTTGAAATAACTCTCCAAATGTAGCAATATGTAGGCAACGGATACGAATGTATATACATATGTACGTAAATAAACTGATTCGAATATTGCTATCGCTTATTGCGTGCGACTCAGTATTTTGAGACTCAATATTCTACGAGTCTGGAGTGAAACATTTATTCGCAACGACAATGTTAATAAAAGTATAGGTTTACTGATTAATCTTAGGTTAGCGATCAATGTTAAGACAATATTAATCTTACTTTAATTGAATTTAAGTAGACTATAGTTCACTACACTTGTTGACTATCCTACAATTCTTCGGCCTTTTTATTTTGAACATAAATATAAATATTAGTTAAATTTTAAACAATTTGTTGTGGGTAAATAACTTGGTACTTATTAGAACTCTAGCCATCTTATTTCTTACCAACAGTTATCCCTGGCACCGTTTTCTATGAACCCATAAAAAACTGATTGTTATTATCAATAACCCATGAACTGTGCGTGGATATCATGACGCAAGTTATAGAACAGTTATCGATTGTCGAAAACCCTCATTAATGCGGTCCCCTCATAAACTTGTATTGGCACCATGACTTATGCATGAACGTCGTAGTACAATACACTGCAACGTAAGATGATCAAATAACCTTCCTTATCGTGGACCCTCAATAAATTCAATATTTAATCGATTCCGAAGGGCACATTCTTGGTTAATTTGAGGAATGATCCTTGAAGGATATCTAGCTGCGGGACCAAAGAAAAGGCATTATTTTCTCAGCAACTCTGATAAGTAGAACAAATCAGAAATTTATTTTAGCTGCAATCTGTGTACTGCGTTTACGTATTCAATCTATGTCATTTTATAACTACGTTAACACAATTGTAATATATTTTGGATAATTCTAATTACTAATTAGCTATTAAAAGGAATTTAATTTATAGAAATTTAAACATATAGTCGTATAAAATGACTTTGAGGAAAACACAAACAATCTATATACAATAATATATCACATACGTTTTTTAATACATAGGTACATCATTATATTTTAGTATTTTTAACAGATATTTGGAATTGAAAATTCATTATCCGTTCTTTCTCATGACATGAAATAAAATTATTATACAGATTTTTAATATTCATCTTTGATAACAATACTGCTACAATATAAAATATTAACGAGCGACATAGCACGTTTAATTAATTAACAGTTAATTGATGAGCTTCAAAGTTTCTGCGGAAACATGCCCGCTTCATTTTCAATTTCAAATAATTAGACAAAAAGTCAAGTGATACAGAAAGATCATTCGAGGACACAGTTGAAATAACACTGCTGTCGAATATAATAATAGAGCGTGGTAAAATACTTAATCAGTAACATAGCATTGCTACCTATACAATGTAGACATACTTATTTTCTTTTCAACAATATAAAACCGCTTCCAAAGATGGTTCAAATTTTCTTAAGTATTATTATTTTTACTTTCATCTATTCAGATTTACACAAATATGTACTATGACCATTGAATGTCTACATGAAATAAGAACGTAAATCTAGTATGTCTATACTGTTTACATTTTTAGAAATGTACTGTATGTTTGTTTGGAAATGCATCACTGTTAAAATACTGCATTCATGATAAGACCTCTTACATTATAAAATATGTCTTCGAGTAACATTTAGTCTTTGTTTCATTAAAATCGGTTAAGTCTATTAAAAGTTATTGTAATTTTAATGACGACGCGGCGTAAGTACGACAGAAAAGTAGATAAGTAAATGGACTTGATGCATTCAGATGACTGTATTAACCAATATTTACATAAAGTCTTACGTGGAGGAAGCCGCGGACTCGACTAGTTTCAAATAAATTTCAAAATAATATACACTTTTTACTTTATAGTATACACAGTGTAATTAATTAATGCTAATTGGATTTCAATAATAGCTCAAAGATTAGTAATTGTTATTGTTGTATTAGAAATTGAAAATGTAATTAATATTTTTTTTTTATATCATAGGAGGCAAACGAAGAGATGGGTCACCAGATGTTAAGTGATCACCACCGTCCATAGACACTTGCAACACCAGGGGAGTCGCAAGTGCGTTCCCAACCTATGTTAGGGGAGGGGGGAGAGAAGAGGAGAGGGTGAGAAGGGTTGGCCTCCGACCTATCACTAAACGTTTTTTTTTTTTTCGATCTGACTACGCTATTGACCCAGCAAGTTCTTAACAACTTCACCGGACTACTAAGGCGAGCGCTTAAGGCACTCAACCGATTATTAAGGTACTCAGCCGATTTAAGTCACTGACCGAACGAAACGCAACAATGCAAGCACTGTTACTTCACGTCCGTTTTCTGTGAGATAGTGGGACTAACTCAGTAATGGTTTCAGCGTGGCTCTACCACCCACATAAAATTTATACACATAATTTTTCTGTATATTTATATGAAATATTGATATTTTTAAACGACTCATGTAATTCAAATGAATATACCGCAATTTGAAAATCCGCCTGTCTACTGTAGGAGTGCCACTAAAATTAATGTTCTGCCAGAGAGAAAAACGAGCGAAACGGAGCACGCGAACCATATACGGTCACAACTTTCCATTTAGTGGAATGAAATCAAGTTTAAATTTT
Organism: Antheraea mylitta; assembly: GCA_014332785.1. Lineage (NCBI taxonomy): Eukaryota > Metazoa > Arthropoda > Insecta > Lepidoptera > Saturniidae > Antheraea > Antheraea mylitta. Next base: position 6,473,005 of record JACEII010000005.1, on the reverse strand, counting down.
AAATAGTCAATTGGACACACTTTATATGATCCGACCGGTATTAAATTTACGTGAGTTATTGACAGAAATACTAAATAATGTTTAATTTGTCATAAACAAGTGTTGAAGTCATATACAAAGTTAAATTTCAAAATATAACCCATGTCTATTCTATCTAAAATGTATAGGAATTACTGATAATTGAATATAAAATAGTATTTCGATGAAATATCAGATACGACTAAATTATTTTCATGTTTTGTGCAAAATTTGTAGTATAATTATTTATCGTATTTACTTCTAAAATTACCTAGCGACATAATGACTGAACAAAGTATTAAAACATGTAATTATATATTATTATGAATTTGAGTATGAAGTTCTTTGTTTTTTAGAACCAATCTTTCAGATTATTACTGCCACTGTCGTGTAATTAATGATATTACAAACGTCGTGTGATTACTTCAATATTTTAAAAAGATGGTGGCTCCGTTTTTAGAATCTTTCAGGGAGTTTTTATGGCATCTCAGAATTTCAATCTCCGTGGTATTATTTTCCATACACTTCATTTATGCACAATAAACTATGTTACGTAAAACCCTGCCAAGTTTACACAATATAGGGTCGAGTAACGTAAAATTAGGAATAAAATATAAAATCCAATACATGACCGGCTAAAATCCCGCCAAAAAACTCTTTCGCATTCTTATGTAGACGAAAAAGATAATAATATTACGATTAATTAATACTGTTGACCGTATTATATGCCATCTTAAATTAACAAAATATATCTATTATGATACAGTATATAAATGGGTAAACAGCATGATATTCATTTCGTTAGAGGGCGGAAATGATACCACAATTTCCCTCATAGTTAACTAGCTGTTATGTAATTGTCTTTTTATAGAGTTATTTTAAATTTGTTTTTATTAAAACGTATATATTTGTTTATATATTTAAACATATACTGACGTTCTTTGGGAGTAAAATAAATATCTGTGCCGTCACATTAAACGGAATGATGACATCTTATGCCGTCATGGCTCCCCTATAATGATTTTCTCGACTTCCCTATGTGCGTTTGCAAGCGTACACTATATACTTTATTTCTTCTCTGAGTAAGTTACGTACCATGTTTATCATAGCATATATAGTATACCTTACGTTTTAATTATAAATTATGATAAAAGTTTAAATACTAAAAATCTTTTTTTTAATTTCTTACTTTTCATGATATATTCATGTAATTCATAAGTATTTAAAATAATATGAAATCAATTATTATTTAACGTATTCCCAATAAAATTTTAAACAGAAAACAATATTAAAACACCATTCATAAAATCCCGTTTAATTTTATACAGCCGCTGAGCTCAAATAGTGCATTTATTTGCATTGAACCATTATCCACAGGATTTCCGTGGTTGGAATGAAATGGAAAATATCTACGAGTGTGAAACGAATGTCAGTCCATGTAGTGACGATCGGCTTTACACTGGACGACAATGATCGACTTCATCGAATTAATCGGTTTAGTGAGAAAGCTGATTGCATCACCGATGCGCTTACAGACCTTAACGCTTTTCGAAATATTCTAGATACCACAAAATAGACCTATCTGTTAACTATGAAATTAGTTGTTATAATTAACAATTTTAACACGGAGGATGCCAAAGTGAGGATATTTTCTAAATTTATTTCATACAAAAATAGCTATCAAAATTTCCTGTTGGTGCAAATAATTATATTTTTTGATTATTTACACTAGAACTAACAAAAGTAATTTAAGTTTAAAATATATATATTTTTTTAATAAAAATCAAATTAAATATTGTATAAATGGTTATGCATAACAAATTAAATAAAAAGGTAAACATTTAAAAACGAAGATAATTACGCAATTTTTTAAACATTATAAAAAATACTCACAATTATTTGTCAATAGGAATCCTGTGGAAACTCCCAGCAGAATTAAAAAAAATAAAAGTAGTAGGACTATCAATGCAGGCCGGCAGTAGTGTATCCAACAGTAATCTTCCGAATTTGCTGCTGGAGGGTTCGCTGACCATCCGCAGCATTTACCACAAAATGTCTCCGATTGTGAATTTGATCTAACAACCGCACTGTTCCCTTGTTGGTTCACTATTACTCCTTGAACTGGGGCTTCACTTCCTTGCCCGTAGGTATTTTTCTTCTCAGATAACCGTGCAAATCCAGAATTCTCATCATCGGGATTTCCGTAAACACCATATGAGGCGACCATATCAACCCCAGATATCGATCTTGTTGTTTCATTTCCAGTACTGTCCTGTACAATATTATTCTCCGTAGTTGGCCAGCATTCACATGAGCAACGGTCCTCTTTCCGACGCTGCCGGGGCTGGGAATTATCTGATCTTCTGATCGATACTTCATTTTTTTTCTCTTCCTCTTTCTTAATTTTGGCATCTTGAGGTAAAATATCATTTACTTCGTAATTAGACTGTAGATTTTTATGGTTCTCTATATACCAATGTCTTTCTTCTGCTCTAAGCGTCGTATCGTTATTACCCTCGTAAACGTCTGCATAGTTGGACAGAGGATGTGAAGTGGGGCTGTATAGAGGGTCTGCCGTCAGTTGTCCATAAGCACGTTCGTACTGCGGTGGACGGTTACTACTTGCGTAATATTTTGTGGATGTAGGCACGGTGTACTCGTAGGCCGGCCTGTTCATCTTCAACGCTTAATCGCCTCATTTGAGCTTATGTTTCAGTGTTGAAAACATCATCGCTGTAAATGAATTGCCGTTTAGCCTACTATGATGCTATTAACGTTAAACGCTTGCGTGAAAATGTTGGTTTTGTCAAAGAGTTACACAATAATTACTGTGAATAAAACGAACTTCCCCATTTCTGTACGTGACTGAGTAGATACATAAAGTTTATTTATATTGTTATGTGTAACAGTCAGCAGTTGAAAGTTACAGAGTATAACAAAACATCTGTTTATATCAATTACCCTTTCTTGTTCAGCGGTAGTATTTATTTTTTGCGTTATTACTTCTGTCTCACGCCTGTTAGGGACTCCATTGTAGATAAACAACTTGTGACAAGAGTGAATAAGTTAGTTTAAGTTTAATGAACTGATGTTATTCTGTGTATATGTAAATTACATTACTCGAAGAGAAAAGTAGCTTGGACTAGAATACGAAACTGTCTGATATCGATTGAAACATGTTATTTAATTTATGTTACTCTTTGTCGACGGAATGAAGATTAGTCCTTTCCACAAAGGACCATTGACCTTTGAAACGAAACGGAAACAAAGTTTTGTGTGAATCCCGACTCTTAATAAGATAATCCGTTTTAATTAATTGAATTAAAAATAAGCCAAAATCGTTACATAGAAACTGAGTTCAAAGAATTAACTTTTCAAATAGTAGAATGAAATTATTAATTAATTGATAGGTATTTACCATAAACTACACTAGTATTATAAACAGGTAAGGTTTGTGGGTTTGTGACGTTGTCCTTACAACCCCTTGGTAATCTCAGGAACTACTGGTCCAATTTGAACAATTTTTTTATATAGGTCACTTATCGAGGATCGTTATAGGTTAAATATTATCACGCTAAGGCCAATAGGAGTGGAACACAGAATATTCAAAAATTAGGGATTTTTTCCTCTTGAGAGCTTCCGCTGCGTGTTAGCGTTAGCCAAAGTAACTATTCCACGCGAACGAAGTCGCGGGCAGAGGCTACTAGCGTTATAAAGATATACTTTTTTTCTTGAATTTTTAATGAACTGTAGTTAAAAGATATTGACATTGACATAGTTTAATGTATATGTTAATTACCACTAGGTCAAAGCTTTTAAGTCGTTTTTGACAATTATAATAATGCCACGTAATATTATTGATTCAAATAGCCTGAATTCAACTTCGCGTGACTAATATAGTTAAGTTCGTACAAGGTCAGACTCTCTAATGTAAGCGGTATCTAGTATTTTCGTTTACCAACTTCTCTGGCAATTAATTACTGTTCAGGTCTTGAAATAATAAATAATTCTTTGCTGAAAATACGAGATCACGACATTAGCAAATATTATAACATGGGTGTAATATATTCCAATATTGAAATACTATGAGATATTGGACAATGCGTAATATAATTACATAATTAATATTTAATTAATTGTAGACGTAAGATTATATCTCTAAAACAAAACTATGTAAATGATATGTGTTGTTTTATGTGTTACAAATTATTGCTGCCATTTCTATACATAACAAGTAATATTTTAGGATTTAATAAAGTACAATAATAACATAATAAATTAAATGTCAATATTAATTTTCTATTGTGACTCAGAAGCGCTTTTAATCATAGCCTATTCATAAAAAATAGCCCGCGGCAGTCATCAGGGTATCATAAAATATGGCTGAAGTGTAATAGGAGCATAAACTACGTGAACGAAATTTCTCTCGTATACTTTTGTTTTTATTAATTTTGCAGTGTCAACATGTATAGCGTGTCGGGTACTTGAATATTAACTTGGTACTTTTATAGTTAAAACATTATGTTTTGTTTTTTATACCTTATTGTATTTCATACGCTACATTAAAGATAAAAATCAGGTTTGTGTATCCTTTCAAATATTAGTCAAGATTCTATCTGATTAAAATTTATTATATGTTTGTGTGCAATTAAAATCTTGATTAATTTTAAGAATCTTTAAAGATTTTTTTTTTTTCGTACTGATTACGCTATTGACCTAGTAAGGTCTTAACAGCTTCACCGGACTTAAGGCGAGCGCTTAATGCACTCAGCTGATTTTATTTGACAACTAGCTCAAGGGTGCACGGTACACCTCGGCTTGGGCTGTTGCCTGATACGTGCATTTCGCGACCTACCTGAGATAACGTAAGCTAACTATTCATACATGTATGAGTTGAAAATAATTAATAAAAAGACTTGTAATTATTGATACATATTTTGAAAAATTATCCAGAGATATATATTGGTCTTTTAAAAATAATTAATAGTTTTGTTTGCAGTATCAAATACTAGCTGGTCCGGGAAACGTTTTTCGTTCAGATTATAAATAATTCTTTGACAAATATATATCAAAACGTTTATCATAAATTCCTTTTACTACTGTTGGAAACCGCGTCAAAAATCCGTTAAGTAGATTTTAAATTTATCGCGAACAGACAGACACGTGGTAGGGGACTTTGTTTTATACTATATAATGATAACTTATATCCTGCATAATTCTAACTACATACATCGTATATGTATTTAAATTGAAATATTTGTGATTATTAAAAATCCGCACCCTTCAAATCGCTTTCACCGAATATTAAAACAATACAATATATTTCAGTTTCTTCCTTCCATTTTAAAAACCAATACATTACGCAAATAATTAAACCTTTCAGTTAAAAAGAAGTCGGGAAATTAAAACTAATTCAAAGTAAACGGCGAACACGACTGTAAATCCACAAATTACAATTTGAAAAGCACAGTTCTCGTTGACGCACGCGAATGTCCAGTCTAACAAAATAACATAGTGAAACGCCCACACTGTACGCGAACATAAACGAGCGACAAGCGACAACGCAACGTAAGCGTAACGTACGTGCGTTGTTTTAGTGCTCGAGCTATACCTATAAATTCGTGTGTAGTGGAAAGTATTTGCACAGCGTTTTAGTACCGTGCGAAGAATATTTATTCTCGCAATACTCTGCGCTTTAGATTAACACTAGCTTCTGCCCACGATTTTGCTCGCGTGGATAAGTTACTTCGGGCTAACGCTGACTTTAACTCCTGACTTCGTAACGTAGAAAAAGTTTTTTTCTTAAATAAAACGTAGTTTAACCCCGATGTTGATTCAATCTTGATTGGTGCTCCGCTTCTATTTAATCCATAATAATATATAGCATATAACTTTCCTCGATAAATGAGCTATCTAACACTGAAAGAATTTTTGAAATCGGACTAGTTGTTCCTGAGATTTTTTAGGAAGGAATAGGAAACAAGCGAACCATCAAGGCACCTGATATTAAGCGATCACCGCCGTCCATAGACACTAGCAACACCAGGGGAGTCGTAAGTGCGTTGCCAGTATGTGTTTGGGAGAAATGAGGATATGGAAGACGAGATGGGTAGAGAGAGCGGAGGGAAGGTGGTCTTCCAGTGCTCTCACTGACCGAATGAAACGCACATTGGAAGCACTGTTACTTCACGTTGGTTTTCTTTGAGAGGGTGGTACCCTCCCGGGCTAGCCAACCCATATATGCTGAAACCAGTACTAGCTTCAGCATGGCACTACCACATAAAAGTTACTAAGATTAGTGCCTTCAAGCAAACAAACTCTTCTCAGCTTTATAATATTAGTATGGATTTTTTTATATTTGTATAATAAAGATTGTACTTATATTATACTATGAAGTTATCTATGATAATTGTAACTAGTAGTATAAAAAATGAGTTTGTTTGTTTGTCATGCTTTCACGTCTTAACTACTCAATCAATCATCATGAAATTTTTGGCACACGTTGTCAAGGATATCTTCATTCGAGAAAAAATATAATGTTCCCGAGGGATAAATTAAATCTCCATTAACCCGAGTTAAGTTACGAGTAAAAGCTGGTATTATATAAATTTATAGTTAATTGCTTAGTTTTCTGTCCAATTACGGCTTATTTTACAAGAAAATTATAAATAACTGTACTCGATCGATCTCGACAAGATTATTGTTATGAACGAATACCTATTATATATCTAATACCTTTAAACGAGCAATTCTTGTATATATTTTTATATTTATATATATTCAGGATCTCGGAAACGGCATCATCTGTGTCTGTGAAACTTAGTATGTAGGTAGTTTCGGGGACGAGAAATCGATCTAGCTTTATTCATAGAAAACTTTTTGTAAGTGAGATCTCAGGTAATGAAAAAATATAGCTAGAATATGAAGGTAAATTTCGCCGCCGCTGTCAAAACAAAAATAGCTCAGGTGTAAAATGGTTGCTTCAAAAATCCATTTTATTTATTTATTTATTTATTTATTATTTCCTAACTGCCTTGTAATCCGGTAAAGTTGTTAAGACCTTGTTAGGTCAATAGCGTAGTCAGCTCGAAGAAAAAAAACTTAACTTCCTATTTGTACACCGTTATTGTTTAAAGAGTGACAACCTTCAACAATATGCTAGTTCATGGTCACATTTAATATATAAAATGATAATATCAAAAGAAATACTAATGAACAACAAAGAGAAACTAAGTTAAAGTTTGTTCTAAGACTCAAAAGTATGGGTACAAATTAAGTATGGGTATAAATTTAAATAAACCTAGGTTAAATGACAGGTGACGAAACCTGCCAACTGCGTTCCGGAGTTTATAACCTTCGATAATAAAACGGACACTTTTGTTTGTTCAAACGTCAAAAAATTATCCTTTGTTAGTTGGTTAGCTTCACTTTTACTACACCAAACGGTCTTTGACACTGTGCTATAACGTCGACGGATAGAGGATTGACTATATTTTTTGTATTTTATAGATTAGTAGGTCAAATATTGAACACCTATTTTTTAAATTGATTTAGAACGAGTATCAAGTACTGATTTTGAACTGAGTATCCTGTATTGCTATCGAGTAACCAGTCACTCAGTATATAGAAGATTATTAAGCACCTAACTTTTGACTCGACAGTTACACTTTAAAGCCTTCCATATTAAACGATAGTTAATACCCGCAGCTTTGTCTGCGTCATTAAATATGTTAACAATATATGTACCTAAGATAAAATATAAGCACCACGCTACTTACTCTACTTCTCCATAGTAACATACGTCGTTGAAAGTTATCTTTAATATAATATTATTATTTTTTAGATAAGAACCAAGTGTCTTGGAAGTAAACGTATTTAGTAACTTTTAAGTGATACACTTAATAATCGTATACCTCCATCATTTTATTTACATAAAAGATCTTACTATTTTTGCTACATTATTTAAAGCAGATAAAACTGTATTCAAAATCTTAAACACTCACAAAGATATATAAAACCAACCATCTGGTCACTTAAGTCTACTTTTTTTACTTATTTTCCCTCCATTGTTAAAGTTTTAAATAGATGTCATCCCGAGCTTGAGATTTTCACACAACGATTTTCTACATTCCCAGTAAATAGTATCATAAAAATTAATTATAGAATGAAAACTTATCGATCTATACATGAATGGCCTACTGACGGTAGATCAGGAGTTCTTCCCTCAAATTCAGAGGCCTTACTGGTTAGAAAGAAACCATACAAAGAAATTGAAAGGAATCTTTAGAAGGTTATCATTATTTCTGAATGTAAACAATGTCAATATGCATCTAACTAGAGAAAGATGGTTCACAGGAGCTTGGTACTCTTAAATTTTGAATATCCAAGCGTAAGGCTTTACACGCAACACTAAAGAAATATCTCCAACCTTAAATTTCATCATATATTGTACTTTCATCCTGTTTTTTTTTTTTTGAAAATTATTGTGTTTAGAGAAACGTGGAAAGTTCACTTGTTAATCTTAACTATCATAGAATCAAAGCACAATAAATCAACATTCTCGTGGTTTAGCGGTTCGAACACTACGAGTAATCCGTTTGAGGTGAGATACGTTAGAAATACTAGTGATGCTATCAATTTTTTTACTTGATTTTCATGAGCGTACGCGTAAATAACCAGCAAAATAATTTTAATTTGAATATAAATTAACAATGATTCGAAACTCCATCAATTTGAACTAACATAAAAAAAAAAATCATTTTAGTGGATATAATGTTCCCTCAATAATGTAATAATGTAAATGCCCATAATTTTTAGCATAATCAGCACTTTATACTTGTTAATGGAACTAACTACTAACAGCGCGTCGTTTGTAAGTGTTGACACATTTTGTTTCTTGTGAATATTATCGTGGATTTGAAATCTAATATTATATGAAAAAGTGAAAATATGTAGAAAAATCTCTCAGTATTACTTTTAATTGTATTTAAAAGAGGGCTATATATTAAAATAACAATTTTATTAGTGTTAAAAACGAACTTTACGGTGAAATAACATTATTACTAATGTTAAAAGTTAAAACATATTTCAACATTATTTTTCATCTAACGTTTTACCTTTAAACGAGCATTATAATTTTATATTGTGGTATGAGGTTTTAGTATTGTTAAAATAATTATCAAAATCGGTTTAGTAGTTTCTGAGAGTACTCCCTATAACGTTGTTTAATTAATATATTAGTATAGTTCTATATTAATATAATTATTGAATCACATGAATTATATAATTCATTAGCGAATCGTATATTAGTGATTAAAACGATAGTATTTTATTCTAAGACATTCATGTCTTAATAATCTAATATGAATTAAACATAATACTTATAAAACATAATTATTAATATCTAAAATTCATAGAGTATGTAAGATATCTTATGGCAAATATAAAATTATATTCTACAATAATTTTAAAATATAAAATAACATAATACGACCATAACAATAATCTTAACGCTACTTGATTTCATGTTTAAACTAAATAAAATCTGAGATACCTGTAAACATTTCCGAGGGAAACCTTAAAGACGCTGTTATCTAATCCCTGTTTCGGATTTATAAAATGGAAGGAACAAGCCGTAATATATTGCGTTACGCTCTACAGTAAATAAAGATAAAAATTGCTTATGTTTTTGTTCACATTTTTTTCAGAAAGTGGATATTTATTATATTTTTGTATCGTATAAAACCAACAGAATTAGTATTTAATTTAAAGATTGTATCTAATTGTGTAAATGTTTTGTAAATAATAATCAATAAATACATTTAAATTCATAGTAGATTTCATTACAGAGTGTTTCTTCAGAAGATATAGCTAATTATTGATAAATTATTATAAGCCCTGAATATGAATCGGAATTAATTAAAAAGTAAGAGTGTAATTCTGACGTTATTTATCAAAATGCTTAGTACATTTTAGTCTGAAAAATAAATAAACAATACAAAAGTCATAAAATGATTTTCAAATGTCAAAAAGTTCTTAAATGAAGCGTGTATTAATTTAATAACGTGAAATTAAGATATCCAATTATCAACTGAAATTTCAAAAGCATAAAGATAATTTTTGCTTAAATAATAATACTAATTAATAATCACTCAACCATGAACAATGGAGAACTTCGTTCTATATATTTATACGAATTAAAAAATCTGATAATAGCATCATAGTGATTTCATTAAAAATATCAAGATTATTTTTTACGAATAATAAGTACGACCACACCGGCCGATGAACCTGTGCACCCATATAAAATCAAAACCATTACACATTACATGGATCGCAAACACAACCACGCGACACACTAAACACATTCTTAAGTCTGGCATTCCTCACGGTAACGGCGGTCCCCATTATTGTCCATAAAGATAGTTCAGAATTTATGGCCGTACGAGAGGTCACGATCGCGCAATGTTCGTAGCAACAGTGTAGCGGGCGTCGCGACGATGTAGCCTCGCTCGAGCGACGCGACGCGAACTGGCACCCGCACAACTAGACTGCCAGTACGGACGACCCCGCCCGCCCTTGCGCCACCCGCCTTGTCACAGGCACTCTCCGTCCAAATTCAGACGAGGTTTCATTAATGTTGTTATCAGTGTAAAAGTTCGGTTAACTCAAACTAAGAACGGAGTTTTAATTAACTTTCCGTATACCAAGTAGCTAGCAAAGCCTAGACACATTTTTACGTATCAATTGTACTAAACTCTTAATTCTTTATACCTTATAATTTAGAAAGATAAATGTATGTTACTTTTATGTGACTACCTCACTTATTATTAACTAACAATATTATTAAAATGAATCCTTTATCTCAAAATATCTTATTAATCGCTATATCGTTTTATGGGAGACAAAAATGACTACAATATAATAATGATAAGAAATGGCATAATTTATCCCATTTTTTGCTGATGTTATACTTTTCCTAAAAGTAAAATGTCCATATTACTTACTAGCCTCTGCCCGCGACATCGTTCGCCTGGAATAGATAATTTGGGCTAACATGCAGGGGAAGCTCTCACGAGAAAAATACCCGTTATTGAAATAGCCTTCATTTGTACTCCGCTCCTATTGGTCTTATCATGATGATATATAACTATAACTATCCTCGATAAATGAGCTACCTAACATTGAAAGAATTGTTCAAATCAAACCAGTAGTTCCTGAGGTTTATTCCCTACAACGCCATAACGTCACAAACAAACGCACAAACTTTACCTCTTTATAATCTTAGTATAGATTAAATAACTGGGGCCATCTGCAATTTATATTTTAGTATTTTATATGAATTGTATTTAGGGAGGTAGGAATCTACTCCACCTATTTTATTCGTATCATTTTATTCCTTAAGAATTATTATGCGACTAGATATTTATGTATTACTGATTGTATTACTGTATGAATAAGTTTTGTTCATGATGCCGTGTACAAGTCTATATCAAGAATTTTTGACAAATGTGTTCAAGGTCTCCATGTCGTTCCAATACGAGGGCGAATTGTAAGAATTATTGATATCACGCCGGTGGCTCATACAAAAAGTTTATAAAAGGAAGTGGAGCGAACAAACTGGCGGTGAACAAACTTTTACGGCGGGACGCGACGCGACGTTACTTATCTGCCGGCGGCGAGCTGACAGCCGCAGATGAAAAATTGAAATTGTGTGAGATAAAACTACCTAACCGGCAGTATAGCGCTAGCCAGACAACATGACGACAGTAAGAATTACATATAGTTGAAGTTTCTAGTTTCAATTGTATTTTAAAGATGAAAATCCAATTCTCATAGTTTCTTAAAAAATATATATTAATTGTATTATAATTCACATACCCTTGACCAAGTGAAACATACACACAACACCTTCAGATAAAGATGGATTTTGTACAATATTAAGGAAAAAAATGATTTAACAATTTCAATAACTTTGATTATGCACCAAATTAGCTATGCCAGTGTCTCTGTACGCGTTGAGTTATATTAATTATATTATGTTATTATTTATCATAATGAACAGTTAAATTACAGCAAGATGGTTAGTAGGTGGTAGAGCCACACTGAAGCTACTACTAGTATCAGCATGAGTGGATCGCTCGGGGTAGTACCACTCGACCCACAGAAAACTAACGTGAAGTAACAGTGCTTGCATTGATGCGTTTCATTCGGTCAGTGAGAGAGCCGAAGGGCCATATCCCCCCTTCCCCTAAACACAAGCTGTCAACGCACTTGTGACTCCCTTGGTGTTGCTAGTGTCCGTGGGTGACGGTGAACACTTAGCATCAGATGTCGTTTGCCTACTATGATATAAAAAAGATGGATACTGTGTAAATATTTTCAGTGTTTAAGGATATACATACTAGCTTTTACTCACGGCTCTAATCGAGTTAATGTAGGTTTATCCCCTATCTCGTAGGAACAGTGTTTCTTTTTATATTAAAGTGTATCGTTTACCTAATAATGTGTATACAATTTTTCATGGTGATCGGTTGAGGAGCTAAGGCGTAAAATAATAACAAACCGACTTGCATTCGCATTTATAAAGTGGTACCTTCTTCTCGCGGGTTGGTTCGCGTTGATACAATTTTGATCTATCCCTCGGGACCAGTACGCTTCTTCTGGACGAAAGCGAAGTACTATCTCCTTTTCTCTATTCCTGCTAACATGTATCCAAAGTTTCATAATAATCTGTTGAGGAGTTGAGGCGTGAAAGTGCTACAGATGTATTTACATTTATGATATTACTTGGGATTAGTTAAGTTATCGTTTTGTATGACGATCGATTCAACTATGCTATAATTACTGTACTACAACGCGATATGGTGGTTTCCATAAAGAAAAACACTGTTTAATTGGCTAAGAGTCCAATCACGATCTATCTTAGATTTTGTATAACGAAATTCATTTTTATACACATATATAAAAGATAGATAAAACTTTTGTTTCTTAAAATTTCCAAATCAAGAGAATGGAACAACAAATATCAGAAATGCCGGACGAACATCAAAAAGCACATATGTAAATGTGAGTGTTTTCACTTCGTTTCAATTCATTACGGTCGATAGAAAGTGTATAGTGACGTCAACGTGACGTTATAGCATGCAATAACGAAACGTCAAGCGACCCTACCCTATTTATGGAGGAACTCCGCCGAGGGCGCCACGTGAAAAGTCTCGCGTAAATCAAAGTCATAAATTCTGCTATCGTGAATGAACATTTCTCTTCGCGGACGTCTACAACAGTTGAATGGATAACGTCTACCAACCCCTCCGGATCACCTCTACCGAGTCATTTGCTTTTGTTCTTGGTGTAATTAATAACGGACAGAAGGGCATTTTGAAATAGCGGCGGGCACCGTTCGCATATCGGTAATGATCTAGAGGAACGCTTCGCAGCTTCATACGACCCTCGGTCCCCCACAACTGCCGGCCATATTCACTTAATAAACGAAGCCCAATCAAATTACCACGAATAATTTGACGTTTCAATAAACAGACGTAGAGACCATGAATACTAGAATTCTAATTATGTACTGAAATAATGATCGTCAAATATTAGAAAATTATCTTAAATTCAAATAGTTATTGGTATAAGAAACAAAATCCGTCATATGAAATTGTCGATTCCGGTATCTAGAAAATAACATTAAATTAATTTAATCCGATACAACTTTTTAAAGGTCATTTAATAAAATCCTTTGCAAGTCCTATTGACTTTACTTTTTATTTTATATCCTAACTAATATTGTAAATGGGAAGGTTTGTAAGTTAGTTACGCTTTCATGCCTCAAATAAATTACTATGTATATTTTGTATACATTTTATAAGGAGCACAGAGAAGACATATCTAGAGCTCTTTTTATATACAACAAAAGTAATTTTCCCGAAGAATAGTTTAAAAGTACATTCACTCGGCTGAAGCTGTGAGCAGAAGATAATTTTATAATGTAAATTATAAATAAAAGTATTGATATATGGTAGTGTATCTGTCTCGCTTACCCTTTAATATAATCACAATAACCTGAGTAGTGCTCAACGTTGTTATATCTACGCTCCCGAAACCTGCATAGAAGACCTTTAGATTTGTAACAGAATTTTCTTATTCTAAACAGCAGTAAAGTTTAGCCTGTTTACACTAAACGACTATTCAACCTACTATGAACTACCTACATGTAATGATATAAAAGTCAATATTTAATGTAAAACTAAATGTAGGTGGCATATATTTGAATTATACATGAATGCACATAGGCGTCCTAAATGGTTACATCACTATTTAATTGATACGAATTATTATTCATCAAAATATAGGGTGTACGAATTCGCATATCACAACTTCAAAGAAAATTTATACAAAATAAATCAAGTACACAAATCGCTGTGAAGATAAAAATGTATACACATATATTAACTTTATAACCAGAAAGGAGTATGAAATTAATAAGTAAGTAAATTAGTAGTTTTTTTTTGTGTAAAAATTCTATTCCCTTTGTGTATAAATCCAAATATATTTGCAAGCATAATCTAATGAGAAAAATATGTCAAAAGTAATAAATAAAATCTTGTAGTTTCACACAAATTTTATGTGAGGATTTCTTTCTATTTCCAGTGTCACATTAGGACGCCGCCCTTGCTACCGTTATACAAGTTCTATATTGTTGTTTACGACAAACTTAGAACTTAGCAGGAGCAATTCACCTCATAAATTTTCGTGTAATAACAGCTCACAGTTTCCCTAGACACTTGTAAGAACGACGCAATAAGCCACGGCTTCTTGGTACCTGAGTTACTTCACCGGTACTCATCCTTATGAAGAACATTATAACATAAACCTAGTTTAATATACTTTGGTTACGTAGATGTACCATATAAACTGAGTTTACTCAATCTTATCCACAAATATTTCGTGGATTTGTTTGTATATGTAAGGCATTTCGTATTATATAATACAATTTTTGTAGGTAGTAAGTAGTATCGCGCTGAAGCTATTACTGGCTCCAGCATGAATGGGTCGGCTCGCCCGAGATAGTACCACCCTCTCACAGAAAACCGACGTGAAGTAACAGTGCTTGCATTGTTGCGTTTCGTTCAGTTCGTAGATCGCCGAACGCTCACCTCCCTTCCCTCCTCTTCCCTTTCCCTTCCTACCCCCTCTCCCCTATACTCTCCTCTCCCCTAAGCTGGCAACACACTTACGACTCCCCTGGTGTTGTTAGTGTCTATGGACGGTGGTGATCACCTAACATTAGGTGACCAATCTGTTCCTTTGCCTCCTTTGCTATAAAAAAAAAACTACTAAACGGATTTTCATGCGGTTTTCACCAGTAGGTAAAGTGATTCAAGAGAAAGGTTTATTTATATAAATTGTCAAGGATTTTTCATTATCAGAGCAGGACAACGTCCGCCGGGTCCACTAGTTTCAGTATATTTTTCTGCGTATTAATTTATTCCATTGTACAATTTCAAGACGTCGAAGGCGCTTTCACTGATAAATTTTTAGCATTTTATTATGACAGCAATTGGGATATATATTTATTTATAGATTAACTAGCTGTTACCCGCGGCTTCGCACGCGTTTTTTTTAATATATTAAATAAATTTAAAATTGTGATCACACATTTAGTGTAAATTACAATAATACTCTTTCAAAAATATTTGTAAGTATCACACGTACATCATCTATTGTAACAGGTAACGTGTACATTATATATGTGAATACGAATTGTGTATCGAATGGGATGGGATTTATCATCAGCCACATTACTGGAACTTTAAACTGCTATATATCACCCTCAGTGCTCACTTACACTATATAAGAAAGTAATGAAAACATTAAGCTAAACATTATTAAACAATATGTGTTAAATCTTTTATTATATAAATATAATATGCCCATAGTGTCGATATAATTAAGTTATTATTATACCTTGCTATAATTTAAATCACATGTACACATATGACTTTCAATTCTATTTATACTTGGAGTCCAGTACAGTGCACGTCACACGCGCATGTTGACAGTGAACAACATATTTTTGATTAATTTCACACAGACGAATGCATAGATAACAGTTCATCGCTACATAGTGTAAAACAAAGTCCTGTTCCACGTCTGTCTATATGTCTGTTCGCGATAAGATCAAAAACTACGAAATGCATGTTTATGTCGTTTTCACTAAAATATGAAATGATTCCTGGGCAAGGTTTAGGTATAATCTGTCTTATTATCAGGGCGGACAACGTCTGCTGAACCCGCTAGCTTAAAATAAAACAGCTAATTAGTTACTTATTTGCCCGTACAATTCCCGTTTAAATATTACTTGTAGTCCGGTGAAGCTGCTAAGACCTTGCTAGATCAATAGCGTAGTCATTTCTAAGAAAAAAAACTTTGCAAATAGGTCCAGCCGTTTCGGAGATTACCCAGAACAAATAAACAAACAGACATGTCTACAGCATTAAAAAAATGTTGATATTTGTAGCACCACAGATATATGTATGTATGCACCAAAAAGTATTTATTTTAATATTATATACGCACACTTTATTTTTATAATACGTAATATATCACAAATCAAAAATTGGGAACAAAACGAACGTAGAATAAATTTTTGGCGGGATTTCACTCTGTCATGTAGTAGATTTTATATTTCATTCATATTCTTGTGTTACTTGTCTCTATATTTTGTTAAATTGGTGACGTTTTATGTAATATGGTTCGTTTATTGTGCATAAGTGAAATGACTGAAAAATAATACCACGGAGCATGAAATCTGTGGTATTGAACATTAACATTGAACATTGAACATGAACATTAAGAAGAAAAAAAAATAGAGGATTTGGTGCTTATGCGTTTACATTAACTTGGACATAGAAGAAAACTACCTATATTGACATCAGAATTGGCAGTATGGGTTAATTCCTTCGACTGTCTTGGACGAATATTATTACTACTAAAGTATTTGAATAGCAACACAAAATAAACTTTAGGCATGTTTGCGATATAAACGTAACACGTATATTTAAAAATTGTAAACAAAACTAACGTTGAATAAACTTTTGAATAACACAAAATAACCGTGAAAATATTTTCGATAGAATATTATCGCGTTACCATGGCAACGCAGCCATTAACACGCAGCGGAAGCTTCCAAAATAGCCCGATTTTGAGACATTCTTCATCAGTGCTCAGCTCCTATTGGTTTTATTACGTGATGATATGTAGCCTATAGCCATCCTCGATAAATGAGCTATCTAACACTAAAAGAAACTTTCAAATCGGACCGGTAGTTCTTGAGATTAGCGCGTTCAACCAAACAAACAAACAAACTCTTCAGCTTTATAATATTAGTATAGATAAATGAAATGTAATTCTTACAATTGGGGCTATATTTAAATTATTTAATAAGCTTATTTTATTCTGAAATTTTCATGTTACCTCATCAGTGGGAAGGTCCATGCATTCGACTGGCAAAATCGCGATTTAATCCAAATTCTAACAAAGCCTTCGCCAATCTAGCAAAACCGTAAGGTCTAACAGTTGGGTCCTTTGTTATATCAGATTTATGACTTTGATAAAAAATGTGAATGCTTTTTCTGAGAAAACTAGTATAATATCCACAGGATTGTGTGTTTGTAGTATAAAGTGGATCAGAAGAAGACCTCTAGAAAAACATTACTTTGTAACTGACTTCAAAATGAAAGAGGTTCTCATTTGGGTTGTATTTTTTTTCTATTTGTCACCTCAGGGCTTTGCCATTTATAAATGAGCCTATCTGGATTTTTTTTTATTATAAAAGGGATATTTTATAATTATATTTTCAAAGGAGTCCAATTTCAATTGCATTGGAGCTTGGAATTCGAGGGTAAATGCAGAGATCTTTTCAAAATCGAATAGGAAATGTATTTTGATTAAAACATTGATAGAGTTATAATAGACTTACTATAGCCATAGTGGATTTATAAAGTAGGTTTTATTTTTATCAAAAAATGAATCAAATTAACGCGATGCATTAAGCTACAGAAAGAAGTCACCATAAATGAGTTTCGTTGGTCTATAATGTTATTGAATTCCTCTATAAATCTTATACTTACTTAAAGGAATTACTTTGAATACAAAACAAATCCGTACTACATCATAACGAAAATTAACCCGTAACCGCCTACAGTTAAGCTTAAGCCTATCTTCTTGAATTCCTCTCATCACGTTCCTGAGCTATTCTTATTCGATTCTGAACTAAGTATTTCGCACTATCCTCAGATACTTATCTGATTCATTCATTCATTCACTTGAATGAAATAGTGGAAACCCGATATCTATTTTAGTTTAATGATTATCTTCTTAACCTCATTACTTATTACATTTAAAAAAAACTTATGTCCTACTAGACTTGTATAAATTTAATAGCATGGTCCTCCAATCTTCCCATTAAATGTGATAACACTTCCCATTTTATAATTGATAACAATTTATTAAAATTCATTGAATTTTCATTTTTAATATCTCTTGCAATGTTATATTAAGCTTGACTATTCATGTTCAATTATGTTTGTTATTTTCAGAACTTTGAAACGCCATATAGTCGTGCATAGATAGACCTTATTTAGAAATGTCGCAATATTTTATTCATCGGAGCATTAAGCAAATGTCGAACTGTGACAAAGCTAAATAAAAAATATAAATGATACATAACTTTGTTTATAATAAAATCAATAGTTTTTGTGGACTCTAAAGTATGTATATATTTGCAAATGTAAATAAATGATTTAATGTACGTGTCTCTTTTCACTACATGCTTTTAAAACTACAAAATTATCGAATACGGGTCAAGTGGACCCTCCCAACGGAGTTTAAGGGTTGTTTACAAATGTACTACAAATAGAACGTGTTTGATAACATTTGAAATGTTTACTGTACGGCTGAGAACTTTTTATTTGATTTGCATTTACTTCTGTAAAATCTACTATTTTGAGTTTATTACGTGGTACAAAGTTTATGAGTATGAAACATTGAAATGTTAGCTACTGAATGCATTTGACGTAGTAAATTGAAAACTTTATTATCAACATGTACTGCTTAAATAAAACCTGCATACATATTTTTTATATTACGTATTTTCAAAAGAGAAACGAATCAATTACATCGGTGACGAAAATTTATGATAAAGAGTTCAAGGTTTGGTTATTTCCTATTTCTAACATAGAACAGAAGTACACACGCTGCTGTAAAAAATTCAAACGATTCACAACATAAATAAGCCGTTCCAATTAATCCTCCAGAAGTGTCAACTTAGTATGGTCGCAGGACTTTATGTATTTTTTATTTGATACATAGCTTTAAAGTACAGTAGCCACTTAATTTCAGATGACTTCATGTCTATTTGCAACTTCATAATGTATAAATAATATAAATAATATACATGCAGCTATTCCTATGAGAACATAAGAGTAAATTAAATCCATAATTAATAAAGAAGTAATACCTTTGTGTTGGTTACAAAACAAAATATGCACCGAACATTCTCCCACATGCATATTCAATTTGAAAAGTTGCGAACCGGATCTAGATAATACTAGTGGAGGAACCACAAGTTTTAAATATTCGTTTTAAATAGGACACGGCGAAAATATTATTAAATCCAGATATGGTTTCCAGTGGAATTTTCGACCACAGTAATCCGAACCATCTAGACAGCCGCAAACCAGAACGTAATTAGCTAAAATATGACTTTTAAAGTAACAGCACTATGCTAGACGCCTCTCCACATTTCGGCTAACTTTTAACTAACGAGGTGTATTTTCATGCCAACTTCTATATTTGCATCATTTAATTTGGGACAGAACAAAGGGTATAGGATAGGGGCTTACGTATAGTGAATCGGCCCCAGAAAAATATCGAAACGGTATTTAGGCGATGTATACTAATAATATAAAAGGATCCTCAACTTTTCAGATTTCTAATTTAATTGGTCATTTGGCTATATTTTTCTTTTAAATTCAATTTTTAGCCATAATGAAGTTTTCGTACAATTAAATTTTTTTTCCAAATCTTGTGTCTTTTGCTACAACACGATAAGTATGAATATGACGCCGTTGCATAAAAAATGAAAACCAAGTTTTTACGCAGTTATTAAATTTCCTCATATACGTATGTATTTTAATTTCTTATTTTTAACGCTTAACAGTAATTCCTGAAAAGATAAATAAAAACTCATTATCGCTTAGTCATCATATACCTAATACGTGTTAAAAACGCATAGAAGTAAATCCAAAGACTGTCAAATTAAATGTTTGAAAATAGAACACTTTTTTTCTACCTGACTACTCTATTGGAGTTTTTGACGGGATCTTAACCTGTCATGTAGTGGATTTTATATTTTATTCATAATCTTAAGTTATTTGACTCTATATTCTGTAAATTTGGTGATGTTTTACGTAATATAGTTAGTTTATTGTGCATAAGTGAAGTGAATGGAAAATAATACCATGGAGCGTGAAACTCTGAGATGCCACAAAAACTCCCTGAAAGGTTCTAACAAGGGATCCACAATCTTATTAGAATATTGAAATGGTCACACGACACTTGTAATATTGTTGTACTAAACCGTTCATTGAAACAAAACACTGACACTGGCAAGTGCTTCTGCGGAGCCAAAACAAGAAAAAGAAGAAGACTACTCTATTAGCCTAGTAAGCCCTTTAGTGTAGTCAGTTCGAAAAAATGTGTTCTATTTTCAAACATTTAAAACGACAAAATTAGAACACAGTTTTCTTAAAAAAGGTTTAATCATTTCACAAAATAACTTTTTAAATTCACTTCACGATTACTCACGAAGCTATCCATGATAACATTTCGTGAAGTATCACTATAAATCATGAGGCCGTTTCAATTTACGAAGTCTAACATGGCTGTAATAACCTAACCACTGCTCAGTGTATGTTGAAAGACCTAAATTTGTATTCAAGAAACGATATCATCATTAGTTACTGCAATTTTCTTCGCATCCAGTACACGAATGGTATCTTTGAGAACGATATGGCTGGAATGTGTAATACTTTATTATTGGAGTCTGATTTAGAAACTAGCGTCTATAATGTTCATATACCTATCAAAATTGATATACTTCAATAGCATTTTAACATTTTATACAGAATATTTGCATAAAATTATCTTACAAAAATTGAAATCGCATTTTTATTGAACACATATTATCTAGTTCGATTCATTTAAATGATATCGAGTTAAGTGACTTGTTCACTTAAAGTGACCGTAGTCACTTTATACGTACCTTTTAAATGTATTTAGATAAATGAGATCGAGTTTTAAAATGTCTTGTAAATTCAAATCACATATCGAATATACTTATTAACTCACTTTATGGAAGTCTAAATCTCATAATCATAATGCTTATAATTATGTAAATTTTATAGTAAAATAAAAAAAATGTTGTATCCCTTTTAAAACATCCGATATACATGTTTCGTAAAACTTAATTATTGTTTAATTGCTTGTCCATCTTGGTAATTGTCTTATTGATAATTTATGCTTATTAAAAAATAAATATTTTATTTAAATGTATGTACAAGCGCCAGTAATAAATAAGCAGTGTAAGAATGTCATACATACGATCAGTATTAAAACGAGCAATAATGTAACGCGTTATTTATACATTATTCTGCTGATGATTATCAGTTCTCCTTTATTAAAATTAAGTATAACAATAACATAAAGGCAATACACCAATTACTCATACACTGATGTGTGGAGTGAGTTCATATCGCTCACATTCAAATTCACAATATGAAGAACGAATATTACTTTCAATATCATTTCATTCTTATAAACTGCAATACGATGCAATCATTCAATAGCAAAATAACTAACAGCAGTTTATAATAACATGTGTTGTAAATTAACACAACTACTTAATTCGTTATTTATGTTTAACCGTTATTAAAATCTATTTCTAATCTATTTACAAGGCAATATACAAAGTATGTAAATTGTAATATTCATGAGGTCAATTATTTCTCAGAACTGTTATAGTCCGGTGAAGCCGTTAAGACCTTGCGAGGTCAATAGCCTAGTCAGCTCGAGAAAAAAAAAATCAGAACTATTCTTAAAGAGCTCCTCACATGATTAGATGCTGTTGTGGTTATATGTACGAGTATATGAGGTCATAATAGTCAAATGTGAGAGATAGACTACAGTTTGATTTCTTCAAATTGTGTAAGGTATTATTGGAGGAAAAACTTATTATTCGAATCATTGTTTAGTACTTAGGCGTTTTGCGACAATTAGCCACAAACGAAAATGCGGGTAACCTGACGGTAAGTGATCACCGCCGTCCATGGACACCTGCGAAACGAGAAGAATCACAAATGCGTTGCCGGCCTTTGAGAAAGGAGTAGGCTCGTTTCTTGAAAAATGGCAGATTGTATTCGTCCGGAAACGCTGCCGATGGGAGTTCATTCCAGAGAACTGTCGTACGCGGAAACACGAACGCGAGAATTGCACGGTGCTCGACTTCCAACCACCGAGATGACACTGATGGAACTTCAGTCCGTGACGAGTCGTTCTGTAACGTAACTCAGGAGCAGGTATCAGTCCAAACAGCTCTTCAGAGCATTCTCCGTGGTAGATCTTATAAAGGACGCAAAGCGACGCTACGTCTCTACGAAGCACCAGAGTGTCTAGCCTTGCGGAGAGCATCTGGTTGCCGATGATTCGAGCCGCTCAACATTGGATTCGGTCAAGAGGAAGTAGGTGACATTGAGGTGCTCCAGCCCAGAGGTGGGAACAATATTCCATGTGTGGACGGACTTGCGCCTTATAAAGCTGAAGGCGATGACCAGGTGTGAAATACCGTCCTGCTCTGTTAAGAACACCTAATTTTTTAAGGCTACTTTGCTCTTCCTTCCAAATGACCACCAAAGTGAACGTCGCTTGATATATCGACACTCAGGATATTGATGTTGGGCTTCGCGACTAAGGGAACTCCCTGGAAGATAGGAACTGCGTCAAAGAGGGTCTTTTTTGCAGTGAAGATACAGACTTGCGTTTTAGTGGGGCTGAACTCGACCAGATTTTGTCTTCCCTAATTTGAGACAACCTCGAAAGACGTCTCAATTTCAGACACTAGTCTATTACGCCTCTCATAAACGCGTTCACGAGAAACACCTGCACGACACACGTCTAATCATCATCAGCTTTGTATAACATCATATAAATATTATGTGCGATTATTATAGACCAGGGATGCATAGACAGCGTCCCGAGAGGGCCGCATGCAGCCCATGGTTAATGTACGTGTGGCCCGTATGCGAAATTGCACTCAGAACTACTCAAACTATATTTATAATTTTATTGATTTCTTTTACAGGTTTATTGAGTTGTTTATTGTACGGCTTGACTTTAACTCATAGCCCATCAGACTGAACTAGTTCCAAACAGTATGCATCTCTCTTATAGACAAACAGTAGCTTGTAACTCAATACAGAATGACGTTACAAATATTTGAATATTTTGATAGTTAATGTAATAACATATTTGGTCTGGTCTATGTATATGTAAATTTTAGGCAGTGTTAGTGATTATATCTTCTTGAAATAAATAATTACTACTGTCTAATATTATTACAGAAGAAATAGTACAATCTAACTTGGATATGAAATTGATACCTGCCCTTGTATGTATCGGCCTTAATCTGTAATTCCATTAAATTATGCTTACTACCCAATGTGCTCAGAATACTACTTCATGACTATGTTGCATAGAAAATTTTTCATATTTTTAAGATCAAGACACGATGAAGTGTGCGAGTTTACATTTTAAATATAGCACGCTGAACGCTCTTTACCCTACGAGTGTTATTATGCAGTTATCGTACAAAAGCTGCAAAGATCAAATAGTAATATTTACCAAAGAAATTTATTCAGAAAAAGCGACCGATTTGGATCTTAATGGATAATTTCCAAGAGGTATCATCACGTACAATTGTTCGGTCTTCAAACGGTTTTCTCGGGAAACACGTACATGTAATATTATTGATCACGGAGCGGCGGTCCGGTCCCGATTTGAATTTCCAATAAGTTCGTTAGAATCGCCCCGAACATGGCTCTCGGACAAGTGATAAAAAAGTTCATTCCTTTTTAGCTGATCGTGCACGATTGCGGAACTGTGCGCATTATTGTAATCGCTGTGTTCTCAGAAGCCATTTGTTAATTGGTGAGCGTTTACTTTTGCCGTTTTTTCTTGTTAAAAGCAGAAAGTTGGCTTTGTGCTGTCTTAGGCATCTATTAGTGACCAGAAGGCTAGGAATAAAAGGAAAAAGGAATAAAAGTGGATAAATTATATGATTGTTAAAATTCATTGCCTGCATATTAAGTAGCTTACTAAAACTTTCTGCGAAGATTCTAAGAATAAAGATAAACTCTATGCAAATACTACTTTGCTGGAATACTAAAGCCAAAAGTAGATTAATTATATAATATGAAACAACTGCCCCCTTGGTAATGGTAACCTCGATCTTCAAGTATCGATTGTTGAAATAAAGACTATGAAGGATATTCGTTTTTTTTTTAATGCTGTCGTATAGTACCAGAAGTTAAGTATACTGTAATACAATACAAAAAAATGACGTCAATCCAACCCCAGTCATCGATCGTATGGTATTAAATAAACCCAGAGATAATCACTATGACGGATTTATGATAATGACCATATGCAGACCAGTAGTATGAAAATCGGATACAGATAATCAGGAATTACTATCCTGCCTGAATACTGAATATACATCAGCTGATCGTAGTCCACGACATGCCAAAGCCCGCCACTACAGCTAATCTTATCCTAACTTCGTAAGTAATATTTAAAATGGTAAAGTGAGCTTGCTTATTTGTTACGCTTCCATATTTTAACTACTCAGCCGATCAGCATAAAATTTTGTTTATAAATTCTTAGACTTACAGAGACGGGCATGGGTTACCATTTATCCAGGAAAACATATTTTCCCCGAGAGATAAGTCTATTCGACATTAACGCACGTAAAGCCGCGAGCAAAGGCTAGTATAATTATAAAGTAATATGTATTATAAATAAAACTACTAGGAAATGTTAATCTGTCTTGCTTATCCTTTAAAATAATGATACTGACGCGAGTAGTACATTCAAATAACTCGACGTAGTTATATCCACGCTTCCCAAAACCCGCATCAAGCCAGGGCCTTTAAATTTGTGACACAATGTTCTTTTAAACAACTGTATAGTTTTGTCTATTTTCACTAGACTACTAGTTTATCTACAATTTATACTACCTATATATACGGATATGATGTATCCGTAAATTTTAAATTTCAAACTGAATGTCAATTAATTTTGGTAGTAAGTATTTCGTAACGGATAATACGGTTGGCACAATACTTAACTAAAGTTTTTTTTCTTCTTATTCATGTCTTTTGCAAGCTCTTGGTCTGCACCTTTTTTTTTGCTTTCGCTTTTTCTTTTTATTGTATGCGTGAAAAATCGTATCTGTGAGCAACTATTGGGTGTTTTTTATTTATTTAGTATTAATTTAACTTAACCATTTTTTATTTGAATTAACTATTTCCTATTTTAAACTGGAATGTTTAATGATTGCCTTTATGGTGGTTTTATTATGATCCTTTATGGCCATTTTTAGATTATAATCCACAGTATCCCGCGCTGAAGCGTTCACGGCTCGATGGATGAACCGCACCTACTACCCGCGTCACTTAATTTTTTACTTAATTTGGGGTGTAAGGGGTGTCGAATAACATTTTAAGACTTGAGACACCCAAGCCAACCTCACCTGCACGTGGTGCACCCTGCTGAATAACGAACGAGGCAATGGCGAAAGCGGGGTGGTAGGGTTTTACAGCCCGACTGGGTCACAACCACCATGCATATGGCGAAAAAGCCCATCATAGTGACTCGCTTCTGCGCATCGCGTTTCGGGATCAGCCTGTGCATATCCAATACCGGGTGACTATTGTCACTATGGCCGGCATGACAGCGGCGACCGGCGATGGATAATCTGTCTCTTGGTGGTTGCCGACGTTTTTGGATTGTACTATGCTTAACATCAGGCATAGTGCAGTCACTATGTCGTGCTTCGATAAACAAAAAACTGAATTTAGTAATTAATTATTACTAAACTATTACTACTAAATATTAATTAATAGTTAGTAAGAACTATTAATGAATATTAATTGGTATGACCAATTAAGTACGTCTTCATGCTTATAAGCGCTTACTAGATATTTTTAAATGTTTCTTTACCTGTAAAAACTTTTTTTTCTTTAATCAAAAAAACCTATTTAACCTAAATTTAATAATATAGCAAATAACACAGTACCTGATAAATCAGTGTAACAGGGTTTGAACAAATTAAACTATCAATGAAGTTTGAATGTAATGGGATAAAGGAACCGGCATTTACTCCGCTGCAGCACAAACTCGAATACGTAAGCAATTGGAGTTCGCACCAGCTCTTAATTAAACCCCGGCGGCAGGGCCAGGCGAGAAACTTCGATTACACTGTCAAAAATCCGAAGAATTATTCCAACAGTAAAATAACTTGTGCGATTTTAGGCTTTATCGTCCCAGTTCAGGCATATTAGCAAATTTATTCGGATGCAATATGCCGGCCGTAACGTGCCGTACTAGTTGGACGTAGTGCTTTTATTAAAACTGTTTTTATTTATTGACGAATCGAGGCTGGATATTTTTCTTCTTATATCGAACTTTTGAATTTGAAAAATGAAATTTGATGTTTTAGATTTGTGAAGGTTACAGGAAGCATTAGAATTATATGAAACCATAATAACAAAGTAACTTATCACGTTTATGTATTCAGTGACTTTAATTGTAGAAGTTTTAATTGCATTATAGCATGTATTATTATTAAATTTGAACTAATGATAGTGAGCATATTGACTTAGAATCACTACTACTTCATAACATTAATCAAATTTATTAACTTATTAATAGGTAAATGACAATACTTTCAAATATTTTTACATACTCTTTGTACAAGAACAAAGTAAATTTTAAAGTTAATCAATCAGCCTCCTATTTTTTATTTATATTTTAAGTTTGACTCTGTAAAGCATATTCGACTCAAAACTTTTCTCTTCACTCTTACCTATCAGTGTTGTATCAGGAACTTCTAATATGAATAAATTTACATACTTAGGTTCATAAGACCATTATACACTTATACTACTAATTATAAGACATTAGCGGGCTCGGCGGACGTTGTTCTGCCACTATAATTTGAAAAATGCAACAAATGATATACTCAAACTTTCCTTATGAATCAGTCTATCTATCGGTGAAAACCGCATGAAAATCCGTTCAGTCGTTTTGGACTTTATCGGGAACTGACAAACAGACGCGGTAGAGGAACTTGTCTTAGACTATGTAATGATATTTAACTTATAATTATCTCAATATAGGTAACATACCATTAATATGGTTTTATTATACAGGTATATTACTTTTAGAGATACTAACAACATTTTGCACTTTTTATGTTGCCACTCGAACAAGAATTAAAGGAGCAGCGAAGTGAATGTAAAATTTCATATTTATAACGGCTCAATTAGCAACCGGTTCCATTCAGAAGCTTCTGATCCTACCCGACTACCAGAGTGCTATTTATATTCTCGTCAATAATCATCGATAAATAATTCTGTATCAATTTATGGGAATATATTTTTTGCCTATACTTTTTTCTTATAATTTTGTATATTAATAGAAAACTTCTTTTTAATATCATAGTTGGTAAAACGAACAAGTGAGTCCCCTTACGCCTTATATTAAACGATCATCACCGTCCATAGACACTAGCAACACCAAGGGAGTCGAAAGTGCGATGTCAGCTTTTGTTTGACGGGAGAAGAGAGGGTAGGGAGAGGGGGAGAAGGATAGGTGAAGGAAGGTGGGCTTCCTACGCTCACACTGACCGAACGAAACGCAGCAATGAAAGCACTGTTGACTCACGTTTGTGTTTCTGTGGGTCGGGCGGCACTACCCCAGGTGCCGAACCATTCATGCTGAAACCAGTTATAGCTTCAGCGTGGCTCTAAGAGATATCCGAGACGCGTCAAATTATACTTTGTAACAAATAATCCTATCTCCAATCTGTAATTTCCTATGCCTTAATTGATGAAACAATAAGTAATTTGCGTTAAAATAAAAAAAATCCTATATTATATCTAAAGAAATAAAACAGTGCGTTTAGTGTACATGCGGAAAAAGTGAAACTTCTTTGGTTTGTATGTATTAAATTATATGTATGTGAGAATGTTCATTAGCATATTACACAGACACCTATATATGATTACATGTACACACAAATATAAGGTCTTTACCTATGAAATTGCCGTTTTGTATGAAAAAATTTAAACGAATTTTTTTCATGTATTTTTATTTGTATTAATCGAAGTAATCACCCATGCAATCAATGCATCTTTACCAACGCAGTGGCATTTTACTGATGCCCTTCTTAAAGAAATCAGCTGGACTGGAGGCAACAAATTCTTCAAAGGCATTTTGTACTGCCTCTCAGGTATTGAATTTTTCTCGCGCCAAAGAGTTATCCAAATTCTGGAAAAAGTAGTAGTCTTTAGGCGCAATGTCTGGTGTATATGGTGGATGATGGAGAACTTTCAACCCCAGTTCTTGTAACTTGGAGACCGTCTGTTGTGCAGTACGAGGTCGCGCGTTTTCGTGCAGGAGCAGCGGAGACGAGCGATTGACCAATGCTGGTTGGAGATGTGCCAGCTTCTCCATCATAGTGTTCAGTTCTTCACAGTACATATCTCCAGTAATGCTCACCCTAATTGGTAAAAAGCTTTTGGGGCGTGTTCAATGTGATATTATGATAAAATCAAACACTGACATTGCAACCGAAACTTTTAATATCCACTTCTTCTGTCGAGGAAAAATTTGTATACAAAGATATCTGACATCGAATATGTCGCTGTTTTCAAAAACGCCAGAGACAATTTTTATGGCCAGCACGCTACAAAACTGTGATGAATCACACCGGCGCTAGACCACTAAAAAGTGACCATCACTTTTTTAGGGGTAAGTTTTCGTTTAGGGCATTGTTTAGGTGCTAAAGGTTATCAAACAGAATCCATTTTTCATCGCAGGTAACAATGCGGTTCAAAATTCCTTCATTTGTGTGTCTGTTGAGCAGTGCAAGGCACGTCTCGACGCGTACTTCGCGCTGGCGATCATAGAGTTCGTGGAGCACCCATTTGTCAAGCTTTTTTACTTTGCCAATTTGACGCAAATGGACCAATATTGTTTTGACGCTAACGTCAAAAGCTTCTGCTACTTCAGCTGTAGATTGTGTATCATCATCAGCTTCCACAATAGCATTTAATTCGTCATTGTCGACCAAAGTCTTCGGACGACCGTGAGGTTCATTTTTCAGGTCGAAATTTCCAGAACAGAAGCGAGCAAACCAATAACAGGTGGTGCGTTAGTTTGTAGTGTTAGCTTCGTAAACGTCGTTGATGTTGCGTGCTGCTTGTGGCGCGTTGCTGCCACGACGGTACTCATATTTCATAATTACTCGATTTTTTAACGTATCCATGATCACAAAAAAGATTGAAATGCGATGAAAATGTAACACTAATCAATAAACAAATGACTACTTTTGGAAAAAGAATTCCATACTTTTAAAATAAAATTAATTTGATATTAGAATTCTTAGCCAAACAAAAATTATTATGATTTGAAATGGCCAGTACTGCAGAACGGCAATTTCATACGTAAAGACCTATTAAATACCTCCCTTCCTTTGATGCGTAACGTAAATGTTCCTGAAAGTTTCATTTCAATAATATACGTTATACTAATTAATTTCAATAAATCTTTCTTCACGTATTATTTTGTCGATCAGAGATAAAAATAACTAATAATACATTGTATTCTAATAGAAGTCTAGATAAATCATTAAAACACAATATACGTCAAACTAAAGAAACTTATTTATATTTCTAAATTATACAGCATCGTAGAACAATGTGCGAGGTCAGTTTCCGATTGAAGGTATTCGTAACATGTGCACTTTACGGCATCTACGTTACTGGCTCATGACACTTGCTTAAATCTATATCCCTATGAGTATGTTCTGATACACAAACATTTTCAATAACAATAACCCACTTTAATTTATCACGGTATTAAAGAAGAAACGGAGAAATTCAGATGTTTATACCTTTTATAGGATTTTTTTAGTATTTCGCCATATTCTCATCACATGTTAAATGACGATGTACTCTTCTTCTCTTTCTTATTTTGGCTTCGCAGAAGCATTTACCAGTGTCAGTGTTTTATTTCAATGGAGATTACATCATATTTTGCACAATAAGACTCGTGTAATAATTTCAATGTTCCAACAAGATAGTGGCGCTCTTTTTAGAACGTTCTAGGGAGTTTTTGTGGCTTTCATTGTTTGATAGTAAATACGTGTCTCGGCTTTTATTGTTTTATTTAAGTTGTCATTTAAGTTGTCAAGCAAATACTAGCATAAAGAAATAGGTAATAGTTGGAATTTTATTTGAAATCATTATGTAATTTCATATTTCTATAAACAGCTCGTCATATCCCAATATAAACATAAAAAAAGGTAAGACAATAAAATGGTCGTTATCTTACTATAATTTTTAATTTATTTCGTGGTAATTCCACATTAAAACTACTTATATAGTATATAGAGTATAGGCCGAAAAAACCCTATTAATCTATATATATTAATAAGATGATAGATGTGTGTTAATGTGCGTGTATCACGCAAATATTACTGGATAGGTTTTAATTAAATGTTTTTGGTATTATTTCTTATATTTAAAAAATAAAATATCACGATACCTTCGTTTAATACAAGATTATTAAAGTTTTATGAAACTACGGTTTTCATAAACGTCAAGTAGAAGTAGGGCAAGGGATGTGGAGTGCATATGAGAGGAAGAAGCAAATGGATAACATTATTTACAAAGTTTCTTTGTAAGCAAAGACTATTTTTGTATCAGATTCTTTTTATATTTTTTTCTTCTGTACATAAAACATATTGTTAAAGTAATAAACATAGCAGGCGTAATTGTGGGCATCAGCAACACAAACTTGAAATACATGGTTATATTTCGGCTAAAACAGTGTAACTACTACACTATTCAGAAAGATAATGTCAAAAAACAATACTTGCGAATGGGAACTTAAAAACGGTGGTGTACTAACCACGACCAGATACCGGATTGTAGTCTTTTATAACTTTTTATACAACGGGCTAGCCGGTTAAAGTACTGCATTTAGCCATGATAGTAGCCAAACGTAAGGCAAGCCTGTGTGTTCATCTTCATTTGGCCTTTATGCTTCTACCAGAAGTGTATATTTTAACAGTCATAGAGCAATACGTACCGAGTATTCATTGTATATAATCATAGTAAAATGGTTAAAGCTATATTAAATCACAAAAATTACATAACAATATCCAGAATTTTATTAATCTACGACCTAAAATTAGAGGTATTACAAGGTAGCTGCCTAAAAGTACCCTCATCATTCGATTGACAGAGAGTAAGGTACGGGTCAATTTCAATCGAATTTAATGTTATAATTTATAGAATACACGTAAAAGGTACATACTATAAGAAATTGATTTTTTTTTTACGCATGAGCTTCATAGTTTTAGGTTTATTTCATTGAAATAAATTTAGAAAATTATTAGTATGCATAGCTATAAAAACAAGAGTACATAGCGTATATTATTGTGTTTTTTTTACAAATGTCTAGAAGAAGGTATAAATTAAACTACTAAACTAAGCAGAAACCCTATTTATATTATCATTATTTTGTGAATTAAAGACGAAGAAGGATATTCTAAGATTAATTACTGTACACGGAGCACAAACCGTAAAATACTTAATGCCACAACCCTTCACTACATTTGGAGAGGACACTCCCCGCAGCGGTCGGCCTGCTTCCGACGGATCACCGTTGGGAAGTGACTCATTAAATTCTTAATGCTATTGTGATATAAGGTAGAACATTGGACTCGATTACGGTAATAAGGTCACTATAAATTCATAGATATAGCTGACTTTACAGTTTAGGTCAGTCATTATAACTTCGAGGTAATTATTATCTCATCCAATTAAGGTTTTTCATCATTCTGCATTATTTATACTATAAGAAAAAATAAGTAAAATCTTCTCATTTAAGGCGATGTAAGTGTCTTAAGATAAAAATCTCAGATCAGAGTGTTTTGTCATTGGTGACTTACTGATACACAGACACTAACAGTGGGCCATTTAAAAAAGTTTTCAAGTATGCTTAAAAGCCAGTGAAGACGGTTTCTGTCGAAATTTATCTACACAATTGCATCAGAAATGGAAATTTCCATACAGAACCTAAATCTTCAGAATTTCTACAATTAAGTGGCAGTGGTCGAAGGACATGTTTGGTAGAATCTGTGGTGGATGGGATTAAAAAGTTTAGGAAGAGCTACCATGGTTTGAAGTTACGGAAACCAGCTAGATATGAACAGCGGAATATTGATAGTTACAGCGCTTACTGCTTACATACTTATGCAAAATATTAATATCTCTCTATAATCATACCTTGTCAATAATAACGAAATATTAAAATTCGTATTTATTTACAACTGTCATGTTACTATTAATCTCAATTCACTATAATCGTTTTTGTTAAATTCAAGAATTCATCATGTAGTATAGCTTAATACTAAACTTTAAAATAGTAATAGTATAAACACCATAAATCACAAAATAAACTACGAATGCACTCTATTTGAATATAAATTAGAATTGCAGCCAGATAAAGCATGGACACGGAAAAACATTTCCCTAGACCATTACTGGAAACGTCACGAGACTAGAAAGCAATAAGCAAATGAACGTGGATTATCTAGTGTTCAGACATTCTGTTATCGAAGAGGGGTGGATGAACGGGGGTAGCAGTAAGCAAGATACCATCGTGCACCCGACCTAATTCGATTCGCCGAGATATTACTACCGAGCCGGCCAAGACCGCAGCACTCGCCAAATTCCTTATTATATAACTAGCAATCCAGGCTACACTATAAATTGGCTTGTTATCATCGACACATGATTATAATGCTTGAAGCATGGCCTACCGAAAAAGTTCATAGAAACGGTTTGAATGCAATCACAATATTTACTTATAGGTCTGTTATATAGCAGAGTTGCTAACATCGACCTCGACCGAGCCCATGTCCCAACGAGGGAATGAAACAACCCCTTATCTAATGTAACATGCAAACTAGCCCGGGGATCACGACAATCAATTTTTTTAACACTTTTCGAACACTAAAAGGTTTACTTTTATTAAACTCCTGGTATAAACAGTATTTTGGTTTGTCCATTGATTTAATTTGTTTATAAAGTTCGATTAT
Organism: Antheraea mylitta; assembly: GCA_014332785.1. Taxonomy (NCBI): domain Eukaryota; kingdom Metazoa; phylum Arthropoda; class Insecta; order Lepidoptera; family Saturniidae; genus Antheraea; species Antheraea mylitta. Next base: position 6,439,473 of record JACEII010000005.1, on the reverse strand, counting down.
TTATATATTTTATTTTATCTCATGAATTTTAAATTGGTTTTCTCTGTTATAAGGAATAAAAACACCATGTATATATTGTTTCTGTGTACGTCGTAATAAAAAAATAAAATAAAAACTTCATGTAGTATGTCGATAAGGTTTTATTTCAATTATCGACAATATGGATTTTATTATCTTTAAAGAGATTGCAGTCGTAAAGTAGCGACAATACAATTTATATCGTTATTTCGAGTTTTAAAATTGAAAATATACTCGTCAAAGCGAGGTCCATGTCGTGTATTACTCGTAAACAAGTTTAAAAGTTTTATCTTCGCATTTCACTCGAGGAGCTTTAGATTTACATAGTTTCACATGAATACGTTAAAGTATCTTTGAATAAACGAAAACTGCATTTAAATAAATTTAAAAAATACCCATTCATCAGAGGTTAGCGCATCCTTTGTAAACGAAGTGAGCGCCGACGCGACGTGACGTTGGGAATCGGCCCACCGTTTCCGCTCTCGTAACGTTCGCGTAATTAATTCAATGATCGTCCGCATAATGACTTGCATGTGGCCACCCTCTTGTGAATTCGCCTCAAACTAACGTTCACTAATTTTCACACCGTTAACGCGGTAGATTTTCTATAGGATGTTTTTGTAACATCAACACTCGTGTGGCAGGGATTTTGACTATGACCGTTGTAATGTTTATAATATCAATCATAATTTCGCAACGGTTAAAGTTTTTACTTGCGTTAATATGTTCCACCTTATGACGCATAGATTTATATAACTATTATAAAGGAGGAATATTGTGCCAAAAGTATAACGAGAATTTGATAATATATTTTATATGAGTGTACTTTGAGGTGCTTAACAGTTCGATATGCTTTAAAATTAGTAAATATTTTATTAGATTCATATTCTAACTAATATTATAAATACGAATGGGAGTTTGTTTGTTTGTTACACTTTCACGCTTAAACTACTAAACCCATTATTATGAATTTTTGTATTCACTCTGTCAGAGGTACAAGAAAAGGCGTAGGGTACATTCCATCCACGAAAAAGTACTGTTCCCGTGGGTTAAGTCAAATCTACACTAACGAGAACGTAATCACTGTGAAAAGCTAGTATTCGAACAGACCTTATTAAATTTTGAGGTTACATAAAATATGAAGATGGTTAATAATGTATTCGTAGCTCGTACCGAGAACTCAGCGGGTACTTGCAATATTACGATAACTCCTAAAGATTTTCCACAACAATATCTTGAGTACTATAGTTAGACCAACACTGCTTTAGACTACTTAGAGAGCCACTTGCAGAATTTTGACTTATAGGTACAGTGCACAACTTTGGAGATAACTTACCGAAACTCCGAACACTTTGATACTACACTACTAGAACGGAATATTTTCATTTTAGTTAGAAAGACATTACTTATGTTTATCTATATTTTGAAAGCTTGTTTTGTAATTTTCTTTAAACTTAAACATATAATTTTCGTCCAAATTTTGTGACAGAGATTATTAAGTACTTACTATAAACAGTATTTTTTGTAGCATGTATGTATGTAGAGTTATATTGAAAATAGAATTGTAAAAGCATATCAAATTTTAAGTATCGGTACTTAAAACTTTATAAAATAAAAAAAAATCCTACTACATTGCTTCTTAATTTAGGTACAGTTACTATGCTTTTTTTATATAAAACATTATGTTTGATTATTAGCAAGGTACCCTAGGTCGGGTAAAGGCCTCCTCCAACGATGTCCACTTCTCTCTATCCTGAGCTGTTTGCCACCACTTTGGACCAGCGACTTGTATTTTTTCTTCCTCCCACCGTGATGAGGGCCTTCCTCTCTTTCTTTTACCTTGGGGTCCTCTCCATATGGTGGTGCTGTAGGTCCATCTTTTGTCTCTAAGCCTGTGCGTAGTTTAAGGCATTAGTGGCTTTTGTTATTTCTCTTATTTTTACGTGTCTAATCTAGGTTTTTTTATTTTTAGCATGCTTCTCTCAATTCCGCGCTGACATGATGCTACAAGGCGTAGGTTTACAGGCGTACAAACCTCCAAATTACACAGTTTCATCACACAGATGAGTTTCGTCACCTTTCTCAATATTAATTATATCCACTATAATTCTATACTATCCATTTGTACTCTCCATTTTACATATTTTCACGATAAAACAAATGACCGAATCTCGGGATATTGAAATGGGTAAGTATATTTTATAAATATTTTGTGATGCATGTTTTAATGTCATACGGTCTCTGTAAATTACATAAATAATGATGCTTTTTGAAATTGTCGGAGGTCAATAACAAAACATAACTTTTATTTAAACCCAAGGATAATGAATTCGTTTTTACGAATTAGTTACTACGAATAGGTAATTTAAGCTGTGAATATTTATTCAAAGTCGTATATTAGAAACAATGAGTACATCAAAGTTGTCATCATTAAATTGTCTGTACGTAATCTTTACATAAGAGGAATTACATAACATATTAATTAACAATTACTTTGCCTTTCAAGCGCTTACTTATCCGCGACAAGACTTTTGACTTCAAGCCCAGCCTAAACAAAAATGTATTGGAATTCTACTGATCTTCTTAGCAGTTAGATATTAAAAAAGGTTCCTTCTAGGAAATTATGTGTAAATACATAATCTTAACCCCTTTGGTTCCTTGTTTTATCATATCATTAAGTAGAAAACATGGCTAAAATGAAGAAATAAGTTTCATGTACTTTTGTGTTAATTTCTACTTCGCAATTATTGGTTAAGAAACCTAATATGGATTTTTTATTGAAGGAAAGTATCGTGCCGAAATTATATTTTGGTGGTAGAGCCATCTAACTAGATACCAGATTCAAGATAGAACATTTTCTTTTACCTACTCTAGATGTGTTCCGATAGTCACCTATAAGCTAGTATTAATTAAAGACGTTAGCATCTAAGATCACATCATGGCGTAATGTTTTTTGGCTTAATAGAGTGTCATATTTGTCACAGTGTATAAAAAAAGTGTGTGTGTACTTATGTACATATGTTAGAAGTTATACTTCTTTGGCGTAACAAGATAAAAATCTTTTCAAAAATTTTATCTTTCGCCTCATTCTACGGTTGTAAAAAAAACCATACTAACAATAGAAAAAAGGTATTTATTTAATACATTGAAAGTTTTATTCTTTAAAAAAAAATATTGACTAGCTAACTTCAGGCTGTCGATTTTTCGTAACGGTGTGCGCGCGCAGCGTAATAGCTTCAGGTTGTCTGTTTTTCGTGACGGTATGCGCGCGCATGGTAAAATTTACTCTCATCACTTTTCCCTAACGCACCAAAAGAAGTATAATTTCAAAAAAAGTTGCTTCGCTAGAAAAACAATGCCCTAGAGCGGGCATTATTTAATTATATTTTAAAAGACAAATTCTTATAAATACAACACAATCTCAATAACATTTTAACTTAGATACTGTAACCACAGAATAACAGAATACATAAAAATAAAACTACTACATACTAAATGGTAAAAGACTAAATTTGTTCATCTCAATGTCTAATAATTCTGCTCAAATAGGTTTCAATTTAGAAAAACAAAATCCAGTTATCAATAAACATGAAAATTAATAATGCATATTAAAACTAAGCTTGACGAAGCCTTAATGACCGGGTTGGACAGTTGTAGCTCAATAATGGTACACAATTACCTTGAAAGCATCGTATTAAGTCATTACTTTCCTATTGCAATCAAGCGAGTGGACTGTGGAGTAAAATCGCATATTTTCCAAGAGTTATTAAATAAAAATGACTAAACATTTCTATGTTAGTATTTTTAAGGTATTATCTAGTTGTCGCTTGATAATTACAGTTACTTTTTATCAATTTCCAATTTAAAACATATCGAAAAACTTTAAAATGCATTCCAACAATGGTATCTGAGAGCGTATCGCCCGCATTGTCCTACGCGTTCGAGAACACTCACGCACGATTTTCGCGAATTCGCCAGTTCCTCGCGACAATGCGCCGCACTAGCGCCACCGCTTCGAATCCGGCGAGTCGGCGCACTAAACGAGATGCCACGTCTTCACGACGAACAACCCCTTGCACGCCCACGGACACTGAGACCCCAAGCACAACGATGACCTCCACTTCTGACACTGGATCTCCTTCTTCTCCCGACTCCCTCACGCCTGAGAAGGCCAAAGCCGTAGTATTGCGCGTGCTCAACGCGCGGCGGACTGCACTCCGAAGGAGCCACTACGAGAGCGACTGTCTCACTTTCGCCCAGCTGATTTCAGCTGGAGGCCTCTCGGAACAGCTGTCGCGTTGGATAGCGCTGTATCTGCGCATCGACAAGGTCGAGACCGAGGGACAAGAACTCCAAGCCGCCGATGAAAGCGCTCTGAAAGCCACACTAGAGGGAAGACTCTGCATACCTGAAATCCCACGAGTGCAGCTCGAGCCCCTAATTGAAGCCGCGCGCCACCAGGAAGACTCTCAAGAGCCTAGCACGAGCCACATCGTACACCGATCGCCACCACAATCACCAGACGTCCACACGCCGGAGAGCAAGAGGCATAAGCCCCTCTCGCTCGCACAGGCTACGGAACCCACCGTAGTACCCGCTATACCCGCCGAGAGCCGCGGGGCGACACCAGCGCCTCAAGCCGAGTACTACGGCTACGGAACCATAGGAGGTTCCCGATTTGGCCACCGAGAGCCGCGGGGCGCAACAAGCGCCCGCGCGCCAGCCGAGACAGCCAATCTGCACGCGTCGGCTATACCGTGCGAGAGCCTCGGAGCGCCGCAAGCGCCTGCAGCCGTGCCCTCGCCGACACAGCCGACGGAACGCCAAACGTCCACGCCTACACCGCAACTGACGACCTATGCCGCCATACAAGCTAAATCAAGCCGGCATACCCGATCAAGCCGGCATACCCGATAGGTTAGTTCACATCATCCGTGATTATCTCGCCGATAGAACCTTCCGTTTTAGAGTAGATGGCGAACTCTCATCGCCGCGTCCGATACGCTCAGGTGTGCCGCAAGGCTCAATACTCGCGCCCACCCTCTTCAACCTGTTCATCAGTGACCTACCTAAGCTCCCGGGAGTCGAGGTAGGTTGTTATGCTGATAATACAGTCATCTACGCCTCTGGCTGGCGGCCGAGTGTTCTCAGAAATCGCATCGAAGAAGCCGTTAGCACACTCGGTGATTGGTTTCTTCGATGGCGTATAGGTGTTGACCCCGATTAGAGTACCGCGATACTCTTCGATCCTAGATATCGCGTTAACAAATTAAAGCCCATAAGGCTATACGATTCTGAGATACTTTGGACCACCGGGGTCAAGTATCTCGGCGTCACTTTAGATAACCGTTTAACGTTCGATCCCCATATTAAGAGAGTGCGAGACAAAGCCGCTATGGTCTTTGGTCGCCTCCATTATTTACTCTGTCAGAAGAGCAAACTGTCCCTCAGACATAAGCTCACAATATATAAAGTTTGTATTCGTCCGGTAATGACGTATAGTTGTCCGGTTTTCGCCCACGCGAAGAATCTAGATACGCTTCAGGTTTTGCAGACCCGGGCTCTGCGTAAAATCACCGGTGCTCCTTGGTTCGTCCGGAAGGCGGATCTCCATAGGGACCTGGAGATGCCGTCTATCTGGGCGTATATAAAATCACTTACAGATAGCTATTTCGAGCGAGCCGCGATTCATCCCAGTCCGTTAGTGGTATCCGCCGCGAATTACGAACCCGTGCCCAACGCTGGGCGTTATAAAAGACGTCCGCGACATATTTTCACCGATCCTCCCGACGATATCACGTCAGCGAACGATCAGTACCAGCCTGTCCCTCGTAACAGAGCGTGCTCACGCCTACGCCCGCGTAAACACAGATCGTGCCGCCGCGGTCTGGGGGTTAACTTCGCACCCACACACCCGATTAGGCCTCCCACGGCAGCGGCTCAAGCCTAGGTTCGATCCCTCGGTAGGGAGCCCTTGAGTGCGTTGCTTGCGCGATACGGTGACACACCCATACATCACTGCTACAATACTACACGATCACCTCCACACACGTGCACGCCTACACGCTACACATTTTGGTGGAAAGGTTATTTTTGATAAATTTTTTTCCCTTATCGAACTGAAAAACTCTCAATTTTTCCGACAAAAATATATGGAGGAGTTGTTGAGGCGGATATGCTTGGTACTCATATACGTTTCAACAACTCAAACATATATGAATAGTTAGCTAGGTTAGCTAAGATAGGTCGCGATTTTGCATGCAACGGGCAACAGCCAAGCCGAGGTGTGCCGTGCACCCTTGAGCTAGTTGCCAATATAAAATCGGCTAAGTGCCTTAAGTGCTCGCCTTAGTAGTCCGGTGAAGCTGTTAAGACCTTGCTAGGTCAATAGCGTAGTCAGTTCGAGAAAAAAAAAAGAAAACCAATACCGCCATGGCGGCTTCACCAAAGCCCACCATATGAAAACCGACGCCTTGGGAAAGCCCCCCGCCGCCGAGCGCGCCGCTCAAACAACGCTGCCCGCCGATCGTAGTGGAGAGCCTGCCCAACTGGCCAGAGCACTTCAGACGACTGGCGGGCATGCTGGGACGTACACCGACCTCGCGCGCCTTCGGCGATGGAGTACGCTTTCTCCCGGAGAACCTAAACGAGCACCACGTCATCCAAGACTACTTGAAGAAACTCGCGGGGGTGAGCTTGCACACCTACGCACCCCCGTCTGAGAGGAACTTAAAGATCACAATTCGCGGTCTCACACCGAATTCCGATCCAGACCAGATCACCGAAGCCCTTCGGGAGAAGGGACTCAACGCGGAATTTACCCGCTTATTCGAGCGAGAAGTAGAAGACCAGGCTGCATTTTTCACTCCCCTCTGAAGAAAATGCCTGGCCAGCTCTCAGCCGTATACGAGATCAACGAGCTCCTGGGAATGAAGATGACCATCGAAGCGTGGCGAGGGAGGAGCGGACTGGTACAATGCCATCGGTGCCAACAGTTCCGCCACTCCTCCCACCACTGCCACCGCCCGATAGCCTGTGTGAGGTGCGGAGGGACACACTTCGCAACAAACTGCGACCGCCCCAAATAAGAACCATCTACCTGCGTAAATTGCGGGGGACCGCACCCCCCAAACAACGCCCGTGCACGCCCCGTGTTCCGCCGCGAGGCGCGTAACCACTGCGCGGGGACCGCCATCCGAACTAGTAACACCGGACGCGGCAAGAGGAATGCGAGAACCAGAGGACCCGAGACAAGAAATTCCGCAGCCGGAGGAGCAACAGGAGCGTCAGAGACTACCCAGTAGTCTGACTCGACGGCGCGCCCCTCCCCTAATATCGTTCGAGATGCCTTTTAAAAGACGCTGGCCTCCGCAGACAACGACGAGACAATTGAAAAATACCTGATAGCCCTGTATGCGCTTCACAAAATCGATGGCCAGGGCCTTTCAGCCGAAAACTAAACAACACGGAGAACTTATTCACCGAACCAACCGCCGGAAGGCGCGAGGAAAACCCCGGACCGTACGCGGCATGGAATTAAAAGTTTGACACTCCCGCGTGAAGCGGGAGGCGAGAGATGCCACCGTTAGAGGGATATACCCTGGTACGGTTTCCCCGCGCCCCTTTGGGGCGCGAGAAGATTGCGACGACGACGACGTATCTGAGAGCCAATTACCATTATGAATTAATAGGTGATAAAGCCACATTGAAGCTATTACTGGCTTCAGCATGAATGGTTCGGCTCGTCCGGGGTAGTACCACCCTCTCACAGAAAACCGAAGTGAAGTAACAGTGCTTGCATAGTTGCGATTCGCTCGGTCAGTGAGTGTGCCGGAAGCTCACCTCTCCTCACCTTCCCTCTCTCCTCTTCCTTCCTCCGCTCCCCCTCCCCCAACAAAAGCTGGCAACGCACTTGAGACTTCGCTGGTGTTGCAAGTGTCTATGGACGGTAGTGATCACTTAACATGAGGTGGGAGTTTTTGGCGGGATTTCAGTCTGTCATGTAGTGGATTTTATATTTTATTCATAATCTTGTGTTACTTGACTCTATATTGTGTAAAGTTGGTGGTGTTTTATGTAATATGGTTAGTTTAACGTGTATAAGTGAAGTGAATGGGAAATAATACCACGGAGCATGAAATTCTGAGATGCCACAAAGACTCCCTGGAGGGTTCTAACAAGAAATCCAGCATCTTGTTAGAATATTGATTGACACGACGCTTGATATTGTAATGATCGTACGACGCTTGTAATATTATTGATTACTCGACAATGGCAGTAATAATCTGAAAGATTGATTGCCAAAAATAAAGTTAAAAAAAAAAACATGAGGTGACTTACCTGTTCATTTGCCTCCAATGATGTAATTTTTTTTTATCATTTATAGCCAGATCATCACTTAATATTAGACTAGATTTCATATAAAGACTATCTTATAGTTTCTCAATAAATCCCGCTATTTGTAGCCCGGTGAAGCTGTTAAGACCTTGCTGGGTCAATAGAGTACTCAGTTCGAAAATAAAATTCCACTACATGCATGACTTCGTTTTTATAAGTAATTTATTTTATAGTCTAGAATAGTGGTTGCCAAGCTCATCATCAATAGAGTCAAATATAATCAATACAAGAACTCAGGTTATTCAAAGAGCCTTTTTTCAAAGTTAGCTATGCTTTAAGCAACGCATTTTATGGAAATAATTAAGAATTAATTTTCACTCTCGAGCTTGCCTTTGCTAAATATGAATATTTTGGGAGAGCATAGGCGTTCGCTTTCTAACAATGTACCTTTAGGCATGTGTTTAAAAAAAACGGATGTTTTACAAGACAAGTTAATAAATAATATTCATTTTAAACCACAGAAAAGGAGAGAAAGAGAAATTTACCTTATTTCAAAACAGGTCTAAGCTATGACTTCCAATAGATTTCTAAGATTATCTTACCTCTATCCCACGGATTAAGTTTTCTTTAGCACGATTTAATTAAAGGAAAAATAAGACATATATAGAAATAACTACTTACATGAACATAATACAAACATCTCGTATAAAGTCATCCAACTAAAGCACACACGGTCTCGTAAAGGCTGCAAGGAAATGTCCAAATCACAATACAATACCCTGGCAACGTATTGTGTGGTAAAGCATTTCGTGAAATCGCTTCCTCAAAAGCGGGGCTCGCTTTTTTGCAATTTATAACGGCTCTCATCCGGACTGTATGAATACAAACAGTTTGAAGGTGTATAATATACGATCTTTGTTGGGAGTTTCTGCTTCAATTGAAACATTATTGTATCTTTACTCTTTATATTTCTTACCAAGCTCTATAATATTAGAATTATGGAAGGATATCTAATGGTAGATTATTGCAATTATGTAAAAAAGCCGAGTTTAAAAATGAGATTCAATTTCAACTAGAAAAATACGATTCTTACGAATACTTCTTTACAAATAAGTATGTCAAAAGTATAAGGATTATAGCGGTTTGTTTTATGGCAATCTGTGTTTAAGTCTTGACTTATCCGTGCACATAAAATATTTAGAACTAACTGAATAAATTATCCACACTTTGTAACCTAAGAATAATCTTTTAGCCTTTTGTTTATTTAAGCTTGTAAAAATACATAGCTGTTAAAAAGGTAATTAATCTATACTTCTATACTGATATTATAAGGAGGTAAAGTTTGTGACGTTGTGACGTTGTAGGGGGTAATCTCAGGAACTACTGATCTGATTTGAATAATACTTTCATTGTTAAATAGCTCATTTATCAAGACTGGTTATAAACATATATATTTTATTTATCATTTATAGCCAGATCATCACTTAATATTATTTATAATATATTCACGCTAAGACCAATATCAGTGGAGCAATAATGAGGAATGTTTAAAAATCGTTTTCTTTTCTCTTGAGAGTTTCCGCTGCGTGTTAGCGTTAGCCCAAAGTAACTACTCCACGCGAACGAAGTCGCGGGCAGTGGCTAGTGTACAAAAAAGTAATAGCTTGACCAAAACTCATGCAGTTAATATTTTTTTTTACATTTGGCATGCTTTACTTTTATAGATACATATAAGAAAATTTTCATGTTTTTTATCTTGAAGAGTTAATTTTGATGTATTATATTATGATCAACTTGCTTTTGCTCGCTATTTCCCTTGCGTTACTGTAGACTTACTTATTCTGGATAAAATAACTGTTCATTTTGTACCGCTGACAAATTATATAACTTGATGATAACCTGCTGAGTAGTTAAGAAAGCGTAACAAACAGATGAACAAAATTACATTCACAATTATAATGTAAGTTAGGATACAAACAACCTACTTTCTTTACTGATTGAAATGGTGGAATAAAAATATCTTTGTCGTAAATACGTACAAACGGTAGACACTTTGTAAGAAAACTTTATAGGTGTAAGTGTGGAGATAAAAGCAGTAGCTGTCCGTTTGTAGCAACACCTGCCAAGATCCCGCTTTCCCCTTATCGCGAAATCCCATCTTAATGGTACCTAAGTCATGATACTTACTATGCTACTGAACTCGCGGATAAGTCTTGTAGCGTGGAATAATCTATCACTATTTTTAGTTATCAATCGAGAATATATATTACTTTGTAAGTAATAATGTAATCTATATATTTTGATCTGTCAGTACGAATACATTATTCACAATGAATTATGATAGTTACAAGTGGATACAGTAGTTAAATTTATAAGGAAAAGTCAATGAACTTAACATTTATTCCAGGTAATGCCATAATTGTATTATCTAATGGAATAGTGACATCTTCACTAAAAATGGTTTAAGATTTATAGTGTAAAATACAAATAATTAAATTACATTGCTTAAAAAAAAGAATGTGGTATCGTGGGACACCAGAAAGGAACGAAGTTCCTTCGGCTAATAAAAAAAAATCGTGCTCAATTTTATGTAATCGTAATTCAAATTATCAATTAGAATAACAAAATATGTCTCTTTATTTTTGTTTAATAACATAAAATTACATAGAAATAGAAATAATTACAAAAAAGGAGAAATAGAAAGGTATTATACACTACTCGCTTGTGTATCCGACTGTCGCGCTTGCGCACGTCTCATTTAACGGTTTTATTCCACGCACTTTTCGTTACGGTTTTACTATCACATTTTTTTCAGTTCGGTCGCGCAGCAAAATCCCTGTCTCCTCCAAGCCTGCCGTAAGGAACTTCGTTCCAAAAAAAAAAAAAAAAACAAAAAATTTTTGTCTTATGCACATAACACAATTAACAAATGACTTTATAACGGTGATTCTCTAACAGCATAATTTAATACGGAGGTATTCGTGATTACGTAATTGTATGTAGTAGGGAATTTTAAATTCTCTAAGCAAGCAAATGAGGCTATGGTGGCCATCATGACTTGACTACTGTTTGGGATATTTGGAGAGTAATGTTAAAATATGCTCCTAAAAAGTGGTCTCTATCTCAACGAGAACTATAGACCCACCAGAGCTAATACTGTATCACTGGTGTTTTAGATTAAAGTAGTCATCGAAAATGTAAAGTATGTATGTGATATTATATAATTTTCTAACTGCTTGTATGTAATAAGATTACAAATTTTTATAGGTGGTAGAGCTAAGCTTTTACTGGTTTCAGCATGAATGGGTTAGCTCGTCCGGGGTAGTATCACCCTCGCACAGAAAACTGACGTGAAGTAGTAGTGCTTGCATTGTTGCTTTTCGTTCAGTCAGTGAGAGCGCCGGAAGACCATCTCTCCTTGTCCTTCGTCTCCCTTTCCTTATCCCTCTCCCCCCAAACACAAGCTGGCAAGGCACTTGCGACTGCCCTGGTGTTGCAAATGTCTATGGACGATGGTGATCACTTAACATCAGGTGACCCACCTGTCCGTTTGCCTGCTATGACATAAAAAAAAATTCCCGACAAAATATTCATGACTTAAAAAAAACATGTGAACAAATTGTCAAACCCATTCAAGAAGGTCAATATAAGACCGACACTAAAGTAGGCTATACATAACTGTACATTCCAACAGGAGCAAAACAAAGATTGCCGTTTTAATAATCACCATACTTACTATGTTATTAAATAAAAGCGACTTGCCCCACTTTCACATGGGTGCAGTGTACTAATGTGGCGTCATAACATATTTAAACGATTTACGCCTATTTTTTGGGACTTTAATATCTACATTTCATCTAAATCATAGAAGAGCTACGTAAAGGATCTTCACACAAACCAACTTTTTTTGTTGCGCTTAATATTAAATATATAATATATTATTAGATGTTAATTGAAATATTATGGAATAAAGGGCAATTCTGATTTATGTTAATTTTATGTTCATCACAATGCCATCGCGAAGCGTAGTCCAATGAAGCTGTGAAGGCCCTAAACAAGGCCAATAGCGTAGTCAGTTCGAGAAAAAAAAACCATCGCGAATAACGAGTTTCATTTTAATAATACATAAAAAGTTAGAATTATTATTGGAAATTATCCTTAATGGATAGGCATGGATCATAGATCTCTTTTTTTCTTAAGATAACGATTCTGTCGTACATTATTTTGATACACCTATCTTCCAAGGTTCAATCAACGTAATACCATTACAAGAGAAAGAAAACTCCTGACGACTTCATTAGAATACATCAACTTCTTACTATTAATAAGAATCAAGTACTAATATACTATCCAAATTCAATTGTTATGTATTTATATACTCATAATATTTCAGAATCCACAGTATACATATAATAGACAGTATGGAAACTACCTATAAAAGCTTGTACCGGCACACACATACCAACATGCGCATCGACGAGACCTCTAAGCGGTCTTCGCGATGCTGTCTCTAGAATGTCTTTTAAAACCTTCATCGATACGCATGTTTGTGTAAGTGTGGGGTTTTAGGGCGTTTGTAGGTAGTTTCCGTACTGTCTCTTATATTTATATTGTGGTAATACACTAGACTGTAAAGAATAATAATAGTTGAAAATTTTGGAAAACATGTTAAATGGTTTTAATTTTGCTTATACAATATTGAATTGGTCTTTGGTTACCATCTTACATGTACAAATTATTCTATATCATTCCACAATTAGTCAAATAATTGATAACTGCTCATAATTATCTTCATACGTTAAAAGGAAAATTCATAGAAACCATAATAATGTTATTCTCTAAGAATACGAAATAGAATAATGTTGAGGGAAAAATATCTCTTTAGTGAATAAGATTCCCAGAAAATACCGTATAACGAATTCCTTTTATGAGTTTCATTATTTAATTTTAGGATACACAATGAGTACGGGTATTTGTTTAACAAGTTTTATATGTATGTTGACATGTGAATATATCGGAGGTACTATATATGTGAAATTTGGAGATAATAATCAATAATATACAGTCCGCGCCAAACGTTTTGACCGTTCTAAATTGAGCTACGCAAAACACAAATTTAAGTATAAATATGTGTTATATTCTATTAAATTTTAATTTCGAGACAAGTTAAGGATATATATATATTTTATATCATAGGAGGCAAACTAGCAGGTGGGTCACCTCATGTTAAGTGATCATCACCGTCCATAGACACTTCAAACACAAGAGATGTTGCAAGTCTGTTGTCAGCCTGTGCTGGATGTGAGGGGGAAGGTGAGGAGAGGTGGGTCTCCGGCACTATCACTAACCGATGGAAACGCAACAATGCAAGCAATGTTACTTCACGTCGGTTTTCTGTGAGACGGTGGTACTACCCCGAGCTAGCCCACCTATTCATACTGAAGCCAGTAATAGCTTCAGCGTGGCTCTACCACCTACTATGAGCATATTTGTCAGTTCTCTGTCAAAGTGTTGAATATCTTCTCTATACTTATGGATAATTTAGTTGCCATAATACAAACTTTGCCTGGTTTAGAAATCAATCGTGTTTGATATTCTCTTTACGTCTAATACATTTAAACGATCAATTCTTGTATATTTTTATATTGTTATATATTCAGGATCTCGGAAACGGAGTCATCTTTTTCCGTGAAACTTAGCATGTGGGTGGTATCGGGGACAATAAATCGATCTAGCTAGATTTTATTCATAGAAAACTTTTTTAACTGAGTTTTCAGGCAATGAAAAAACATAGCTAGAATATAAAGGTAAAATTTCGCTGCCGCTGTCAAGATATAAATAACTTAGGTGGCAGTTGCTTCGAAAATCCGTGTAACCCCAGTTCGAATCCAAGTGACAGCAAAAGAGATATCTTTTTTTATTTAATTTTTTTTTTGTGAAAAAATGCTAATTTTGTGAGGCAAGACTAATAATTTATTTCAATTTAAAAATGTTTTTTTTTTAAAGAACTGAAGAAGACTCGGTCGCCTAGGTACTTTTCTTAACTTATCCAAGAAGCGCTCAAGAATATTTGAATTTTTCGGACATTAGTTATGACATTTATTTAGTAAAAATACATAAAGAATGCCTAAACGAATCATAATGGGACAGAGTATTATGATTATGTATTAAAATAATTAAATGAATATATTCCAATACGTAGAATTCTGTACGTAAGTGTAATTTAAATACAAAATACTCTATTGATGTAACCGAATTCCGTTTCTCAATTTTAATTTATGCATTTGATGACTCGTTTGAGAATTTTGTTGAATTTTAATGCAACAAAGCGGAACAGCTCGTCCACAATTGTCTGGCAATTGGCGCCAGCGCGGTGGACGCGTGGGCGAACCCGAGCCGGACTGCGAACCCGAATAGCCGGTGATTAACGCAAGTATACGGCCTTAAAACTCGATAGTTATCATAAACTGTGCAAGGAGTTATTATTTTAATATTCGCTATTAAAAGGTCGGCCGTCAAGGCCAGCATCGACACTCTGAGCCCAAATAAATTCCTATACCCGAATGTTCACACCACAGTCTAAGTACAGCTGTAAGAATTCGTGAAATAACAGTATTTCGAAAGTTATGTCTTCAAAAATGATTCACATTTTACCTGTTACACTTAAAAGCAATGAAAACGAGATGCTGAACTAAATAATTTATAATATTCATCTAATTATCATAAACAATATCAAACAAAACTATTTCAAAAAATAAAAAATATACCTTGTAACGTATTTACAAAGCTCAGGCTTTTCCCGCGGTTTGTGTTAATATAGATTTTTTTTTTTTCGAACTGACTTCGCTATTGACCTAGCAAGATCTTAACAGCTTCACCGAACTACTACGGCGAGTGCTTAAGGCACTCGGCCGATTTACTAATATAGATTTCACTTGTCCTTTGCGGACAGTAATCTTATCCTGGACGAAACTATGTCCTCTTCTGTACTCTAGACAACGTGTATTCAAATTTTAATAACGATAGGTTTAGACGTAAAAGCGTAACAAAGAAATAAATAAATTCACTTTCTCAATATCAATATTAGTTTTAATTCGAAATGTATAAGTTTCAAGAGTAATATTTTCTAACATATAAAGCCAGCTTCAATTGTTTCATATTTCTATGAATCGCTAATACCTACACGGTTCTATCTTTTGTATTTAACCAAAATAGTCACACTCAACGTTTGCAAAGGACGACTTACTTATTATAAGTCTTACCATTTGAGACATCACTACTTACGTTTAATACTTACTCATCCAACTAATTCTACTTTAGTAAGAATACTACATCTCTAATTTATATTTAGTATCACATTTAACAGATTAATCTACCGATATGTTGGTGTTTGTACGGGTTAATCTGTAAATCGACAGAACCAATTTTGATGTTTTTTTTTTTCTCGAACTGACTACGCTATTGACTCAGCAACGTCTTAACAGCTTCACCGGTCTACTAAGGCGGGCGCTTAGGGCACTCAGCCTTTATTTGACAAGTAACTCAAGGGTGCACGGCACACCTTGACTTGGGCTGTTGCCTGATACGTACAATTCGCGACCTATCTGAGCTGACCCAAGCTAACTATTCATACATATATTAGTTGTTGGAACATATATGTGTACCAAGCATACATACCTCAACAACTCTTGTATATATTTCATATCGGATAATTTTCTAAGCTATTTCAGTTCGATAAGCGAAAGAAACAATACCCTTCCACTTTCATGTGTAAGCGTGTATGCGTGCATGCGTGATTTTGTGTCACTGTATCGCGCGAGCAGTGCACTCAAGGGCTCCACGCTGAGGGAACAGACCCACGCTTGTGCCGCTGACGAGGAGGGCCTAATCTGGTGTACAGGAGCGAAATTTACCCCCAGACCACGGCAGCGTGATCTGTGGTTACGCGGGCGTGTGGTTGAACACGTTCTGTTTGGAGAAACAGGCTGGTTCGCTGCCGTTATATTATCGGGAGAATCGGTAAAAAGCAATTTTAATGATATTTTACCAGAAAACAGAAAACTTTTCAGAGTATATAGCATAACGCTTCTACATTCGTACTAAATTGAATGATAAAATTTAACAGAGACTACTTCGAATACCTAAAAGTGTTTGACAATATGACAAAATTACAATAAAAAAACAAAAGGCAGCTCGGAATTAATTCTGACAGTGCAGCGCTCTTACTCCTTATCTGGTTGGGTTTTTTATGTTGGAAAAAAAATCACTGTTACTTTTTGTACTTATATGTGTTTGATTTATATTATGACACATGTATTCGCTAAACGGTAAGTCTTTAGGAAGAAAAAGTTGCTAACATAATATTTTAAATTACACACAATTGAGTTACCAACACAGACGAAACAAGTATTTCTCATGAAACAAAACTATTTTCAACCTTATTTATTAATAATAAGTAACTTTATACAGTGATATTCAATTAATAATTACTCATATATGAATAATAGAAACAGTTAAGACAAGTCATGTAACTCGTTTAGAAATCATAAATCGTAACAAAAGTCGAATAAAACATTAAAGTAACAAAAAGTTATTGGAACATTATCTTATTTTATGTACAAAGGAAAAAGCACAAAAAAATAAGAAAAAATATTGTCCGCTTACAAAATTTCTTTGTAAACAATTTTACCTGGCCTGGAAATACGCACCACACCGCTTGTCCATTTTTCCAAAAAATCACTTCGCTGAACGTGTAGTCCTTATAAAATTGTAGTTTCATAAAACATTAATAATTCTGTACTAAATTATATCGTGATACTTTTTTTAGATAAAGAATAAGTGTCTATGACTTAAAACTAAAAAAAACTGACCGAAATCCAGTAGCTTTTACGTGATGCGTTCACAACAGCATACCTTTTTCATTTACTCATAATGAATGTAATATAGTTGGTGTTAGGTGATCTTAAGACGGCTTAATTTATTTTACTTAATATCAGGTAGCTAGATGAAACATTGCCTAAGCAATAGATCAACGAGCTTCCGTCATGGATATCACTCGTCGCAATCTTTTTTTTTTTTTTTTTTTTTCTCGAGCTGACTACGCTATTGACCTAGCAAGGTCTTAACAGCTTCACCGGACTACTAAGGCGAGCGCTTAAGGCACTGAGCCGATTTTATAATGGTAACTAGCTCAAGGGTGCACGGCACACCTCGGCTTGGCCGTTACCCGTTGCATGCAAAAATCGCGACCTAACTTAGCTAACCTAGCTAACTATTCATATATGTTTGAGTTGTTGAAACGTATATGAGTACCAGCATATCCGCCTCAACAACTCCTCCATATATATTTTTATCGGAAAATTAGGAGAGTTTTTCAGTTCGATAAGGGAAAAAATCTTTCACAAAATAACCCTTCCACAAAGATGTTTAGCGTGTAGGCGTGCACGTGTGTGGAGGTGATCGTGTAGTGTTGTAGCAGTGATGTATGGGTGTGTCACCGTATCGCGCAAGCAATGCACTCAAGGGCTCCCTGCCGAGGGATCGAACCTAGGCTTGAGCCGCTGCCGTGGGAGGCCTAATCGGGTGTGCGGGAGCGAAGTTAACCCCCAAACCGCGACGGCGCGATCTGTGGTTACGCGGGCGTGGGCGTGAGCACGCTCTGTTACGAGGGACAGGCTGGTACTGATCGTTCGCTGACGTGATATCGTCGGGAGGGTCGGTAAAAATGTGTCGCGGACGTCTTTTATAACGCCCGGCGTTGGGCACGGGTTCGTAAGTAGTGGCGGATACCATTAACGGACTGGGATGAATCGCGGCTCGCTCGAAATGGCTGAAAGTGAGTGATTTAATATACGCCCAGATGGACGGCATCTCCAGGTCCCTGTGGAGATCCGCCTTCCGGACGTACCAAGGAGCACCGGTGATTTTACGCAGAACCCGGGTCTGCAGTTTCTGAAGATTATCGAGATTATTCGCGTGGGCGAAAACCGAACAACTATACGTCATTACCGGACGAATACAAACTTTATATATTGTGAGCTTATGTCTGAGGGACAGTTTGCTCTTCTGGCAGAGTAAATAATGGAGGCGACCCAAGACCATAGCGGCTTTGTCTCGCACTCTCTTAATGTGTGGCTCGAATGTTAAATGATTATCTAAGGTGACGCCGAGATACTTGACCTCGGTGGTCCAAGGTATCTCGGAATCGTATAGCCTTATGGGCTTTAACTTATTATCGCGATATCTGGGGTCGAAGAGTATCGCGGCACTCTTATCGGGGTTAATTCCTATTCGCCATCGAAGAAACCAATCACCGAGTGTGCTAGCGGCTTTTTCGATGCGATTCCTGAGAATTTTCGGCTGCCAGCCAGAGGCGTAGATGACTGTGTCATCAGCATAACAACCTACCTCGACTCCCGGGAGCTTAGGTAGGTCGCTGATGAACAGGTTGAAGAGGGTGGGCGCGAGAATAGAACCTTGCGGCACTCCTGAGCGTATCGGACGGGGCGATGAGAGTTCGCCGTCTACTCTAAAACGGAAGGTTCTATCGGCTAGATAATCGCGGAGGATATGAACTAACCTATCGGGTATGCCGGCTTGATTTAGCTTGAATATAAGCCCTTTGTGCCAGACCTTATCGAAGGCCTTCGCGACATCGAAAAAGACAGCTATTGTACGTTTCGGATTAGTGTTTCCCACGGGCGGATCCGGCGCCGGATGCGGATCTTTATTGAAATTAGCGAATATGTACTCCGTGAGGCGGAGCACTTGATCCGGACAAGAGTGTTTGGCGCGAAATCCAAACTGCTCGGGTGGAATTAAATTTTGAACGTTAATCGTGACCTGGAGACGGTTCAGAAGGAGCCGCTCGTAAAGTTTCCCTAGTGTATCAAGCAAACTAATCGGACGATAGCTATCGGGAAGCGTAGCTTTCTTGCCGGGCTTGTGAATCCCTATCACTACGGCCCTCTTCCAGACGGCTGGAAAATGGCCCTGGGACATGGCCGCATTGAAGATGCAGACCAATAGAGCTATGATGCGATCAGGAAGGAGCTTCAGAACCTCGTTCCTGATCCCATCGGGACCTGGGGACTTCCTAGGCTTGAGACGCTTGATGGCAGCCGAGACTTCGTCGAACGTTATCGGGGTTAAGGTATCCGCCGGCGGAGACGCGAGTGCATGCTCTACAGCTGTATCGATGGACTCTATGATGGAAGGGTCAGTATTATCAGTGTTTGGCGAACACTGTTTCTCTAAGCTCGCGGCGAGACATTCTGCTTTATCAGAGTTATCGAACGCGGGAGGCAAACCGGGGCCTCTATCTAGAGGGGGCATTGGGATGACCGTATCGGACTTGAACTTTCGCGTGAGAGCCCAGAATGCCAGGTGAGACGGCTGGAGATCCTCCAGAAACCTGTCCCACCTGTCACCCCGGATCTCAGAGATACGAGATTTGACTGCTTTACGTAAGACACGTAAGCGTTCACGGTTCTCAGCGGTCGGGTAAGCGTCGTGAGCACGAGTCGCGGCGTTCTTTTCCGTGATCAATGCTCTCGCGTCATCAGGGAGTATAAAACGGCGTTCGTTCGCCGCTTGTACCTCTTTCGAGGTCTCCCTGACGCCGGTCTGGAGATAATCGACCAGGGAATCGATGGCCGAATCCGCGTCGGCTTTGGACACCAACACGTCCGGAATACTGTCTAAACTGTTAGGCGACGGACTATTTTTAAAATACTCTCTAAGTTTCGCGTAATCGGCCACTCTGATCGGCGTCGGACTAAAGTCAGAGTTGTGTCTTAACTGTAATAAAACCGGGCGATGGTCCGAGTCGAGTTCGTGTATGACTGATATGAGTCGTACAGGAAGCGCCACATTTTTTGATAAAGCTACGTCTAAAACTGACGGTCGGCAGTTATCTTGATAGTGTGTGGGTTCCGGAGGGGCTATGACGTCAAATGCGAGAGCCTCACCTAGTTCGTCGAGTATCCTCCCGTTGCGAGAGGTACGCGGACTATTCCAGATGACGTTCCCGCAGTTGAGGTCCCCCGCTATAATAACCGAATTACCTAAATTAAATAGCGCCTGCAGATCGGATTCGAGCAATGCTTTATTTGGCGGTTGGTACGCGGAGACAAGAATAATATCAGAGTGGCCCGTCATCGCGACGCGGCATACTGACGCTTCCATATGAGTGAGCGCGGGCGGATCTAACGGCATGCAATAAAGCGAACGCCTAAAGTAAATTAACGTGCCGCCCCCGCGGGCGACACGGTCATTTCTAACGATACAGTAGTTCGCGATTCTCGGATTTCGCATACTCGGTTTTAACATCGTTTCCTGGATGAGGAAAACGTCAATCTGTCTGTCGCGTAAAAAGTCAGCTACTAGATCGCGCTGTGTCCGAAGGGATCTCGCGTTAAAAAACGAGAGGCAAAGACCGCGAGGTTTTACTTTATTCATTCCCGGGAATTTAAAAACTAGTATTTGGGCGATTGTAAACGGACGAGGCGCTGTATGGTGGCTCCGATAGCCGGAAAGCGCGCTAGAGCATTAATGAGTTGTACCCCGCGGGGGTTCTCTTCTACCAGGGCGTAAAAGGCGAGCACCTCCTGCATGTCGTGCTCTATAAGAAGTTGCTCCATCCAATCAAACTTCTCCTCGAGAGAAGAAGATGAAGGAGCCTGGGTCGCCTTAGGTGGCGGCGCCAGAGGCCTTGAAGAGGCCTGAGGCTGAGGTCTGGGAGCCCAGGGGGCCATAGGGGCCCACCCGGGTTGGGCCGCGCGCGGCACAGAGGGTGGCGAACGCGGTGTAGGTGTGGGCGCTACCGGGGCGCGGGAGGCGCCCGGCAGGCCCGGGAAGGCCTCCACGGACATGAGAGGTGGAGGCGGACGGCGGGCGGCGGGTGCAGACGCCCTGGGCGCCTGCCTCGCCTGACGAGGGCGTTGTGTGCGCGGCGCGCGGGGACATCCGCGATAGTTCGCGGGGTGACCCGCGTTACCGCAGAGCACACAACTGGGAGGGTCGGGAGTGCCAGGAGCGCGCTCGCACTCCTTCGTGGCGTGGTCTCCCAGGCACTTGACGCACCTGGGGCGAAGATGACAATTCTTCGCGGAGTGGCCATAACTTTGGCAGTTATGACACTGCGAAGGAATGTGGGTCTTGCGTGGAGGCTCAACGGTGATCCCGTTGAGGCCACACACAGACGTAAGAGAGAAAATGGCCTTGCCCTCCTGCGACCGGTCGAGGATGGCCAGAACCATATTGTACGGGGCGCGAGTGCGTGGGTGGTACATACGATGTACCTCACGCACTGGGTATTTATTCTCCTTAAGGGAGAGAGTGACTTCCTCGACCGAGATTTCGGCCGGGACGCGGCGAAGCACGACACGCAGGAGGCGCTCCTCTTCTAACGCGTAAGTAAAGTACGCGAGTTTCATTTCGGTTAAAAATCGAATCAACGCGCGGTGGTCGTCCGACGTAGTACATTTGACACGAATGCCCGCCGGCGTACTAAGGGCATTCGTGTAGTTGATGTTGCGAGTCTTAAGACTGTACGAGATCGCGGTCCATTTAGTCTTATCCTGTAACGTAACAGGCGGCGGCGAGCGCGGCTTCCTAGCTGCGGACGGAGTGAGCGAGATAGAACTATTGTTGTTGTTGCCGGCCTGTTTTCGCGGCGGTATAGAGTCGGTCGACGGTACGCGCGCGCCGTCGATATTGGCTACTTTTTTTGCTTCTACGGGACCGGAATCCGTCGGGCTTGCCGGGCGACGCTTGTTGCGAGTGACGGTCGTATACCCGTCTCCGTCTATCTGCGCTGAAGGCGCGGGGGTCGCGGGGGTCGCGGGGCTCGCGGTCGTCGCGGACGTCGCGGACGCGGACGAATCAGACGTCGATTCGTCTAACTCCATCTCGGATTCGGACTCCGAGCTGGAGATCGGGGCCTCGAGAGGCGATTGCGGCGATAGAGTGTCGAAAGAGTTCGCGATCGGTATTGAACTAATTACGGCGCCCTCGGAGGGCCGAAACGTTTTAATGACGGCTTTATTGATCGCGTTTTCGTCTAATCCCATCTCACGGAGGCTGAGACGAAGTCTAACTTCTGCTTGATGCGGGTCCATCGCGGTGGACCGAGAGGGAGGGGCCGCGAGAACAACCTCCCTGCCTTAAGGGCAGGGGGGCACGCCAACGAGTAAACTAACGGGCTATCCCGAGCCCGGGCCAAGAGAAACTGTGGGCGAGTGTGCAATGCCTCACAGGGGGGTCCTAACTTGCCTAGGGGGAGGCCCTATCAAGCCCGAGGCCGAGAACGCAGACCGGTAAACCGGGCTGCGCCCAAACAGACACCCGGGAATGGAAAAAGGGGAAAGGAAGGGTGGGAGGGCGACACCTGGACTAGACTAGGCGACCTCGCCAAGGCCTAGCTACCCAGGCCCGTCTACCAGTGCAGTAGGCCGCGGGGCCTACGGCGAGCGGGTAGGGCGCTCCAACCACCTTGCGTTGGCACCGGGAGGTTTCCGGCGGTTGGCCAGACGACTGGACTTGCAGACCGGGTTTGCACTAAAAAGTGCAATTTGACACGCTCAAAATGGAGCGCCTACGATTGATATTCCGTTCTTCAAAAACCGGACAGAATCGCGACGAGCTCGAAAAAGACTACGCGAAACGATGCACGAAGCACGCAGTACGCAGTCGAAGATCGCAAAAACTCGCGGCAAAAACTTCGAAAAAAATAACGGTTAAAAATAACGGTCACTTTTCGAGCAACGGACATACGTCTGACACGTGCGGCGACACGGATCGGACTCTTTTCTTTTTTTTCTTTTTTTTCCTCGTCGCAATCTACAGTCATCCCAGCCTATGACGTGTCCACGATACTGAGAATTAGATGACGGTACAATACCACGTTTAGGAACGAGAGAGACTGCCTTTACATACCACAATCAAGAAAAGACAGTGGAGATTTAGGTTAATATATAATTCGCTATAGACTCCGAAAGAAATTGGTATATTATAAAGCGTATATAAAAACAAATAGAATGTAAAGGTATAGAGATAAGGTCCCACTATCTTCAATTAGCATAATATTAATCGTGTAAGATGTTTTTTTAATAATTTAGTGAAAATATATTATGACTAGCGATCCACTCCAGCTTTGCACGGGTCTATGTTAATGAAATACTGTTAAGAGCAGTTTCGATATAAATAACATGTACAACGTATGTAATGTATTTAATTGGACTAGGAATAATACTGTATCTGTATATAATACATAATTATTCTTGTAAAAGATAAAAATGGTTAGGGTGGATTATCCTTTAGAGAAAAATATACCATCACAGAATTTTTATCTATCTCGTAAGGTTTAGTCAGCATTTGCGATGTAAGCTCATAAAAATATGTTTATTTCGACATCACATTACAAATCTTTGAAGTACATATAACTGTGATCACGAGTGCTTTTTATACAACTTGTAACCATTAAGTCAATATATCAGAAAAAAAAAAAATTCATTAATAGGAAAAAAGGTTATTCATTAATGCTCTTTCGTAAGAAATATATAAGTGTGTAAATTAAAAAGCACTATGCACGCCAATCGTAAATGGAAATGCCTACTATTTTCCACAATTAATTCCCAACGTCAAAGGCTGACCACTATACTAACCCAATTTCTAGATAATATAAGACATATACCAATCTTAAAGCAATTTATATGTTTTTTTTTTTATGTCATAGGAGGCAAACAAATATGCGGGTCATCTGTTGTTAAGTGATCACCAGGGGAGTTGCAAGTGCGTTGCCAGCCTATGTTTTTGGCGGCAGGAGGAAGGGTGAAGAGGGAAGAAGGGGAAAGGAGAGTTAAGGTAGTCCTCCGGCGTTTTCACTGACCGAACGAAACGCAACAATGCAAGCATTATTACTTCACATCGGTTTTCTGTGAGAGGGTTATACTACCCCGGACGAGCCAACGCATTCATGCTGAAACCGTTAATAGCTTCAGCGTGGTTCTACCACCTATAAACTACTACCTACCAATTAATTATTTTTATATACAAAGGAAGCTTAAAGTGATCAATTAAACAAATATGTGAAGGAAGAAAAACATCATTCACCGTGCGTTCTTTTAAATCTTTTCATACATACATAGATAACAAATATAAGTACATTTCAGGCAAATGCGAATTTAATGTTCTGTATCGCACTCACTCCTATTCGTATGGATTCACACACGCAGATAAAATGAATATGACAACATAAAGGTGGTGACAGACTGAATAAATTTTTCCTATCAGTGTAATAACTATGGTAATTTTTGATCGTTATTTTGCATACCGTTATTGAACATATTTATATCGTCTTTCATATACTGTTGTCAGTTATCACGTTAACTGTACGTATCAAATGAAATAAGTTCAAGACAACGGCTTTCTATATATTAATTCTTATGAATAACTAGGCTCTGCCCGCGACATCGTTCGCGTGGGCATAGTTAATTTGAGCTAACTAATATGCAACGAAAGCTCTCAAGAGAAAAAAACACCCCGATTTTTAAAGTCTTAATTGTTGCTCCGCTCCTATTGGTCTTAGCGTGATGATATATAGCCTATAACAATCCTCGATGAATGAGCTTTATAACAATGAAATAATTATTTAAATCGGACCAGTAGTTCCTGAGATTACCTCCTACAACGTCACAATTCACAACGTCACAAACTCACAAACTTTACCTCTTTATAATATTAGTATAGATGAAACAACTTTGGTTTCATTTAGTTTTTATAACTTTATGATAGGAATCCCTTATAATGACAATTTATCAAGAATACAACGTAATTTTTATTTGTCTACGTAGATTCTGTTTTATGTTTTAACCAAGGACACATTTTAACATTCATTTTACTGACACGTGTTAGGCTCTGCGATATTGCGTAGCTGTTATTTTTTTTTATATCATTAACTAATTATATTTAAATAATAACGAAATCCCTTTTCTCTTTTGAAATTAATTGGTGATAAAAAGTATCAATAATATATAAAGAATACTAAAAAAGGTTTAACGTCAAAATATTGATGATATTATG
This sequence comes from Antheraea mylitta, assembly GCA_014332785.1. NCBI lineage: Eukaryota > Metazoa > Arthropoda > Insecta > Lepidoptera > Saturniidae > Antheraea > Antheraea mylitta. The sequence continues at coordinate 6,414,036 of JACEII010000005.1, read as the reverse complement.
CAAAGATTGATTGTTATTTATGAAACAATTTCTTGTAAAAATTATCAATACTTAGTACTTATTTCAAAGACCTTATGTAATTTTAGTTTGCATTATATATTTATCAGAACTAAGAATACTATTCAAGTAATGTGTAAGGTGAGAAGCCTAAGCAGAAATCTCTTGGGATAAAATTAAGGAAAATATATTTCTATCAAGGTAAGATTTCCTACCTAGCTATTTGTAAGTTCGAGTACTCGACCAGCGGTCAAACTTCGATCACAAAAAAAAACTTATTCCAATTTCTTATCGAAAACATTAAAGTTCGTCAATAGGTACAACATAAAAAAACAATGAAGAAAATCGACGGAGAAACAGAGGAGAGAGATGTTCTTAAATGTTTCCCCTCTTTCTATTTATGTACCTATAGATAAATGACCATTAAAAAGAAGAACTATTATATTATTTTATATTATTTAACGTCTTCAAAACTACTCAGAATATTTTTTTTTAAATCATAGCAGGCAATCGAACAGATGGGTCACCAGATGTTAAGTGATCACCACCAGCCATAAACACTTGCAACACCAGGGGAGTCGCAAGTGCATTGCCAGCTTGTGTTGGGGGGAGGGAGAGTAGGGGAGAGGAAAGGGAGGAAGGGGTGAGATGGCCTTCTTACGCTCTCACTGACTACTGACCAAACGAAACGCAATAATGCAAGCATTGTTACTTCACGTCGGTTTTCGGTATGAGGGTGGTACTATCCTGTGCGAGCCAACCCATTCATGCTGAAACTAGTTACAGGTTCAGCGTGGCTCTACCACCTAGAAAAAGCAAGTTAGCAAAAAATGATAGCAAACTTTTGGGGTGTAAGGGGTGTCAAATAACATCATAAGACTTGAGACACCCAAGCCAACCTCACCTGCACGTGGTACACCCTGCTGAATAACGAACGAGGCTATGGCGAAAGCGGGGTTGTAGGGTTTTACAGCCCGACTGGGTCGCAACCACCATGTATATGGCGAAAAAGCCCGTAATAGTGATTCGCTTCTGCTGGTCGCGTTTTGGGATCAGCCTGTGCATATCCAGCTTTTTGCAGGCCGGCATGATAGTGGCGACCGCCGATGGATAGTGTGTCAATCGGTGGTCGCTATTATTTTTGGATTGCACTGTGCTTAGCATCAGGCATAGTGCAGTCATTTGGCCGTTCTACATCTGGTTATAAGTGCAACCTTTGCTGTGCAGCGAGTCATTTAATAAAAGAAAGCACATGGAACGAGTGTAATAGAATTAAAATACATCAAATAGCGTGAGTATGCAGACGGTTTTCTCTTTAAATTTTGATTTCTCTAAAATCTTTGATATTTACGCGAACATCACGCACTCGAGCGATAGGCTTGCACCGCTCTCGCTAGCGCCACTGTCAACACGACGCCAGCATACGTAAACAGAACTTAGTGCAAAACCAACTCGGAGTTGCCTTCAACTTACATTATTTACCAAGCGAAGACTTTAGACTAAACAAGTCAACTTCTGGTAGCGACGGAGCGTTTAGCTGATTGTGTACACAGAGGCCTTTATATAAATCTGTGGTCACAAGCTAAATATAGTAAAGGCTAAATTTAGTGTAAGTTTCGGTATTTACTTTAAAATCTAAAGAATCCCACTACATCGGAACTAAACATATTAGATTAGTTAAACCAAAAATAAGTTGAGCCTGAATAAAATATAACCGAGATTACATATAACAAACAAATTATTATTATAGAGTTTTAGATATGTATATTTTTAATAATGACCAAATACATTCGTATTCTTCCAAATTATAAAATATATTATTTAACATTTTTTCCTATGTTTAAGTGATTGAACACAACGTGAATATACTCGGTGTTATTACCACAAAAGTTAAATACGTATTGAATACTTGCTTTAAAAAAAGTTAGGTTTTAAATGCACCGCGCTCGCTGAATGTTCGCCATCTTGCTCTTTTGTCTCGCTTTGGTTAGGTTAGGTTTGACTTGCAAAAAAAGAATAACGCGAATTTTCCTCCGGCAAGCACAGTGCATTTAGTACAAAACCTTTTTAAAGCAAGTATTTAATACGTATTTAACTTTTTCGTAATAGCACCGACTATAATTTATATTTTCACATACGGTTATTGTAATTTATTTGAAAAGTTGATGTATATGTACGAAAAATATACATTTTTTGATCTGTTGAGTATTAGAATGACAAAAAAATTACAAATCTGTATTAATACGACCTTGTGTGTGAAGAAGACGGGTATACCTGTAACAATAAGGAATAAAAACAATTAGTTAAGCAATTCTGTTACATCATCTTGAGCCATAACAATATATCAATGCCCCCGCATTATTGTTACAAGTAAATCAAGGTGGGTGTTAGTTGTATTGTAAAGGCGAGCAGTCACGATTCGTTGGCGATCACGAATATATAAATTACAAAGTATAGCTTTTTATAACATAATGAGAAATTATACGCTTATAAATTCCAATAATTAAGGAGATCAACCGTAAATCTGTAAGTGATTAAAAAGTAACATTGTTAATAACTTAATATATTCAAATAGAAATAATATTTGTTTCTTTTTCAGTTCATGGTCAAAGAAAGGAGAGATAGCTGCCAACGTAGTACTAAACACATCTGATAATACTCTGTACAAATATATAAAGCTGAAGAGTTCGTTTGTTTGTATTGTTGAACGCGCTAATCAAGGAATTACTGGTCCGATTTGAAAAATCCTTTCGGTTTTAGATAACGCATTTATCAAGGAATGCTTTAGGCTATATATCACGCTAAGATTAATAGAAGCCGAGCGCCAATTAAGAATGTTTCAAAATCGGGCATTTTTTTTCTTTTGAGAGCTTCTGCTGCGCGTTAGCGTTAGCCCAAAGTAACTATTCCACGCGGACGAAGTCACGGGCAGAAGCTATTCAGCAGTATCATATCATGAATAGTGCTATCAATAAAACAATGGATTTTTTTTTTCTCTATGATCGAAGATCGATCACTGGACAAGCACTAATAATAATCATTATCTGACACTATTATAAAGCTTATTACAACTAAACATGTTACCTTTGTATGTTACCTTTTATGATCTGTTTTTACACTTAGGCTCCGCCTATACCAGCGTGCCGAAGTCTCTACCACTTGTCGCGCTAAAATTAACGACCAAAGTTATTTCAATAAAGAAGTAGAATAAACGTTCCTACCCCTCTGTTACTAAATTAATTTAAAATTAGGACTCTTTATACTACTTTTTTGGGGTGTAAGGGGTGTGGAATAACATCATAAGACTTGAGACACCTAAGCCAACCTCACCTGCACGTGGTGCACTCTGCTGAATAACGAACGAGGCAATGGCGCAAGCGGGGTGGTAGGGTTTTACAGCCCGACTGGGTTGCAACCATCATGTATATGGCGAAAAAGCCCGTAATAGTGATTCGCTTCTGCGGGTCGCGTTTTGGGATCAGCCAGGGCATATCCAGCTTATTACAGGCCGGCATGATAGTAGCGACCGGCGATGGACAGGGTGTCAATCGGTGGTCGCTATTATTTTTGGATTGTACTGTGCTCCCATCAGGCATAGTGCAGTCACTTTGCCGTGCTACAATAAAAAAAAAAAAAATTTTTAGTGTGCGTAAAAATCGCCGGTCCAGTTATCGTGTGGGGTCTAATATCACGCAGTCCAATTGTTCGTAACGTATGACAATAAAATCGTACCTTCATTGATTTGCGACTACAGAGAGAATTTTGTATCAATATATGCAGGTTTGAGAGTATAAATATCAAGCAAATAATACATTTGCGTTATTATTCCTTATAATTATTTATACCAAATTTCAAGTTTGATAATCCAAGAATAATAATAAAGTACCCTACACACTTATTTTCGTACTGTTTCTAACTTAATATATACTTGAACTCTAATACAATTTTACCTCCATTTTCATATTAGAAATAATTTTCCAATTCGTATTAATTTCATAGAAAAATTTTACTTTTGGTATTATTATTTCTTTTATATCATAGGAGGCAAACGAACTGGTGGGTGGGTCACTTGCTGTTAAGTGATCACCATAGTCCATAGACACTTGCAACACATCGGGAGTCGCAAGTGCGTTGCCAGCCTGTGTTGGAAGAGGGTGGGAGTGCGGGCGGGGAAGGGAAAAGGAGAGGTGGGCCTTTTCACCGTTTCACTGTTTTCACCGACCGAACGAAACGCAACAATGCAAGCACTGTTACTTCACGTCGGTTTTCGGCGAGAGAGTGGTACTACCCTGGTCGATCCAACCCAATCACGCTGAAACCAAAAATAGCTTCAACGTGGCTCTACCACTACAATGAACTGTAACGGTTTATCACATAGGATTTATTTTTTTATGAGACTTCAGTTTTGCTATTCGATTAAAGTAGCATTTGTGAAGATTTTTACTGTTTTAGCGGTTAAAAAATTGTATTATAAATCATTTTGTTTGATTAATGTTTAACAGCATTACGCTTGTCTTATGCTGACAGAAAAAACATTAATTATCCACCTACGGTCCAAGCGTATGCAGCAGATGTCTTCTAACTAGCCATTAAGGAGAAACAGATTAATAGATAACCATTTATATTAACTTAAAAGCATAGTTCTCGTTAAAATTAACTACAATACAATATTGCATCGTGCACTTAATGATTACAAAATTAAACCACAGTTATCTCGTGTATTGTTTAAATTTTTTGTCTTTAGTGTAATCTTTTAAATTAATATTGTGATAGTCTTTTATTTTATCGTAAAAATTAAAGCTGATGTAATAGGCTTTTTACAAGCCTTTATTGAAGTGAAAACTTCTTTAGCTACTTTGCGTGATTTTTGGTAGTGAAAAAATGCTCATTATATATAACGCTTGCACCAGACTAACGACGTGTCATATACATGTAATATTATTTTTTTTACTAAGCTTGTGTAGCGCCTTAATTTACTTTATAAAAATGTTTTTTTTTATATCATAGGAGGCAAACGAACAGATGGGTCACCTGATGTTAAGTGATCACCAACGTCCATAGACACTTGCAATACCAGGGGAGTCGTAAGTGCATTGCCAGCCTTTGGTGGGGGGGAGAGAGGAAGGGAAGAAGGAAGAAGGAAGGGGAAGGGGAGGGTAGGTGTGCCAATAGATATGAAAACCTGACTAATGTTAATAATTTCAATTTACAAGTTATGAAATACAAATAATTCAAATCATAGTTGATTTAAAAATTCGAATAAGAGTACAGTTATACAATTGTTTTCAGTTTTCACTTCTTTAGTCCTTATTATGACTACCTTGAATTTTTTATATTTTAGCTTGCAATGTTTTATATTTATCTTGATCCAATCTTGCAAGCTGAATTGGAATCAGTTTCTTTAGGCCTATGGCTTTACAATGTTGCATGTTTATTCTGTCCTGGAAATGTCGTACACGAATATGAAATAAAAATAAAATGGGAAATTTCCCGACGGCCGCCATACATTAAAAAAACTTACTAAAATTATTAAATTTAAAAAATATTTTAACCGTATTTGTATTAATTTTGGCACTGTAATCTATTGACCGTGAGTACAATAATTTTGTCATATCTGTAGAGTTTACACTCCGCTTTAGTTTTCTGTGATATACTTATTTATATTCCACATATATATGGACTTTAATGTGACTAGTTATATACTAACTGTTTATTTTAAATTCCATCCGGAAACGTGTGGGCCGGCGACAGACAAAGCTGTGGAATGTCAGCCGAATCCTACCTGAGCACGAGTCACTAAAGTATGACATTTATTAACTTACACTAACACTCTTAGTACTTAGAACATAAGAACAAAAGTCGCTTGCTACCATTACAATATTATGGTAATAAAAAATAATCAATGAATTTACATGGCAAAGACAAAAAAACTTTCCTTTATGAATTAATATAGCTCTCCCACATTGACAAAAAAGTAAGTCGAAAGCTTCGGAGAGACAGACATCTATTACGTTAAATGCTTTTAAGTGATGGTGAATTATAAATCGAGGATATTACATATAGAGTGTTTTTATTTTGACATGAATAAGGCCAATGGACGTCCTTGATTGCTCTCGAGAACGTGGATGCACAAATATACTTGTTCTCCGATGAAATATTATCAAAACGAACAGCTGCAATCAATATTACGGATAGAACAAGAATAAAAGGATTCGAAGTTAAAGACTTTAAAGTATGTATTTTTTTTTCCGAACTGACTACGCTTTTGCTCTAGTAAGGCGTTAACAACTTCACCGGACTACTAAGGCGAGCGCTTAAGGCACTCAGCCGATTTAATTTTGACAATAGCTCAAGGGTGCACGACACACCTCGACTTGGGCTGTTACCTAGTTTATGCAATTCGCGACCATCTCAGCTAACCTAAGCTAAGCTACATATTCATACGTATGTAAGTTAGTGAGATATATATGTGCACCAAGCATATATACCTCAATAACTGTTATCTGTATTTCGTGTCGGATAATAATAATTATTATTTTATTTCTTTCTAATTTACTACAATCAGGTTATATAAATAAAACGTCAAATTAAATAAATAAGAACGGCAAGGATTTATTAATACATGGTTGACACTACCTACACAATTTGACTTGGCCATAAATATATTTAGGGAACGTAAAAAGAGGTAGAATAATAGAAAATATTTTCTTACTTCGTACTAGCCACATATGGTATATACTAGTGTCTTTGAATATAATTTTAGTTACGACATATTTCTTCTTTTTTTGTTTTTATTATCATTTTATTTGATACATAGTGTATGAAAAATTGGAGGTTTTGTTGTTTTCAACAGATTTAATATTACTTCTGTTTTTCTGACAAAACCTGGTTACTATAGAATGAAGAGAACTTTATATAATAAGTTTCAATGATAATAAGTACTTTTTTTTCGAACTGACTACGCTATTGACCTAGCAATATCTTAACAGCTTCACCGGACTACTAAGGCGAGCGCTTAGGGCACTCAGCCGATTTTATTTGACAACTAGCTCAGTGGTGCACGGCACACCTCGGCTTGGGCAAAGACAATACCCAATCGCATCATTACTTAGGAGTCTATACCTGTAACTTTGTGAAAATGTTACACGCACACTGAAGTGGTTTAAACATTAAGAGTTTTCAAAAGCCTGGGATTTTTCAAAAAAGTTAAATGATACCACAGACTGAGAAGTATAGAAGACGTAAAGGACAAAATATTAACAACGAAGAGGGACCACAGAGTTATTGTAAGCAATATATTCAGGAACCGCACTTCAACACCTTTCATGGTTCAAAACAAGCTTCAGCAAGTTCCTCAAGTGACATTTAAGACCAAAACGAATTACAAATTTTACTTCTGAGTACTAATATACATTTTAATTTTTTTTAGTTCAATGATGTCAATTTGTAATAAAGAAAAACACTCGCATATCCGCTACCACGAAATGAAACTTGTTTTTGTAAATTAAAAATGTAACAAGAGCAAATAAAAATCAAAAAATTATGAACAGGGCAAATTATGTATGAATGATATACTGAAGAGACCTTGTAGAAGAGGAATGTAGACTATGGATTAGTTTTTATGGAATTTACATACAAATTAGTTGATCGAAGAGGACTTAATAATCACAATCATCTAATTTCGCATATGTATATTTATAAATCATGGATCCTTGATTACGAGTAAAGTATCATATTGCAATAGAGAATAATCGTGTACATGTTTTTGGTAACTATATTTATAAGCCTAACACCATTTTTTAATTTAATGTTTAAAACATCAGTGTTTATGTGAACTGTTGTATTCTTATTTACAATAGCGGTTATCTATACTATCTTTACTAATAATAGATCTTTACCTATGAAATTGCCGTTCTGCAGTACTGGCCATTTCAGATCAAAATAATTTTTGTTTGGCTAAGAATTCTAATTTCAAATTAATTTTATTTTAAAAACATGGAATTCTTTTTCCAAAAGTAGTCATTTGTTTATTGATTAGTGTTACATTTTCATCTCATTTCAATCTTTTTTGTCATCATGGATACGTTAAAAATTCGAGTAATTATGAAATATGAGTACCGTTGTGGTAACAACGTGGCACAAGCGGCATGCAGTATCAACGACGTTTACGGAGCTAACACTGCAAGCCAACGCACCACCTGTTATTTGGTTTGCACGCTTCCGTTCTAGGAATTTCGACTGGAAAAATGAACTTCGCTGTCGTCCGAAGACTTTGGTCGACAATGACGAATTAAAGGCGATCGTGGTAGCTGATGATACACAATCTACGGCTGAATTAGCAGCAGCTTTCGACGTTAGCGTCAAAACAATATTGGTCCATTTGCGTCAAATTGGCAAGGTAAAAAAGCTTGACAAATGGGTGCCCCACGAACTCAATGATCGCCAGCGCGAAGTACGCGTCGAGACGTACCTTGCACTGCTCAATAGACACACAAATGAAGGAATTTTGTACCGCATTGTTACCTGCGATAAAAAATGGATCCTGTTTGATAACCGCAAGCGCTCAGCAAGTTGGTTGGATCCTGGTTCAGCACCTAAACAATGCCCTAAACGAAAACTTACTCCTAGAAAAGTGATGGTCATTGTTTGGTGGTCTAGCGCCGTTGTGATTAATCACAGATTCTTACCAAACGGAGTGAGCATTACTGCAAATGTGTACTGTGAAGAACTGAACACAATGATGGAGAAGCTGACACATCTCCAACCAGCATTGGTCAATCGTTCGTATCCGCTGCTCCTCCACAACAACGCGCGACCTCATACTGCACAGCAGACGGTCTCCAAGTTGCAAGAACTGGGGTTAGAAGTTCTCCGTCATCCATCCTACTCACCAGACCTTGCGCCTACAGACTACTACTATTTCCAGAATTTGGATAACTCCTTGGCAGGTAAAAAATGTAATACCCGAGAGGCAGTAAGTACAAAATGCCTTTGAAGAATTTGCTGCCTCCCGTTCAGCTAATTTCTTTAAGAAGGACATCAATAAACTGCCACTGCGTTGGCAAAGATGCATTGATTGCATGGGTGATTACTTCGATTAATACAATTAAAAATACATGAAAGAAATTCGTTTAAATTTTTTCACACAAAACGACAATAAAGTTTGTGAGTTAGTGACGTTGTAGGGGGTAATTTCAGGAACTACTGGTCCGATTTGAATTTTTTTTAGTGCTATATAGCTCATTTATCGAGGATACTTATTGGCTGTCATCACGCTAAAACTAATAGGAGCAGAGCACCAATGAAGAATGATTAAAAATCATGTATTTTCCTGTTGAGAGCTTTCGCTGCGTGATAACATTAGCCCAAAGTATCTATTCCACGGGAACGAAATCGCAGGCTGAGGCTAGTAATATATAAAAAGCATAGATGTTTTGAGAAGTTTTAAGGTCGACTGTAATAATTATGTGGAAGCCATCTCATATCAAATGGACTCTATACCCTTTTGTAAGGTCCCAATATAAAGAAAACATCTTTGGTAACATCGTCCTTTAATATCTGCGACTTCGGGTAAACGTTATTATGTATGCGATATAATAAAAAAATATTCCATATAAAATAATAAAGATATATTTGAATATTCTATCAACCGTCAAAGAAAGTGGAGTAGTACAAGCGTTTCAATTCAAATAGAAGTTTTCTTTAAGCGAGTGCCGCCGGCGGAGTCGCTTTACTTTTATGACTGTAACACCCTGCGCCGCGACGCGACGCCGCTTTACGACCACCGCATCCCCTTCCTTCTACCATCTTGTTTGAAAGTAAAACTGTTAAAGAATACTTCCATAATAAGCTATCTCAATTTTTATACACTTTATTTAATATCTTTTTACATGTGCGATATAGATATGAAAGGTATCACTCATTAAGAGGTTGTATATTTCACGGCGCAAATTTATTTAAAGGTACATCAATTTATCTAATAACATTCATATATTTGACCGTGTGCAAATTTTTTTAGTTGTTGTATTTAAATTTATTACTTTCATGCTACGAAATAAAAGCCAATTTTAAATGACACGATTCAATAAAAATATTCCATATATTACTTTTGTATAAAAGGTTAAAATGATTTTTACGTTAAAGCTATTTATTATTTTTCTCTTTGACATGTAAAGTTCCCAAGACGTCATATGTGTGATATTTGAATTGACAGGTAAAAATATTACCTTCTAAAGACTTGCGATATAAAAGTGAATAACTTAAAAGCTTATGTTGCGTTTGAAAACAACTTTTTTTATTTAATACTAGCACCTGCCCGCGATTTCGTCCGCATAGTAAAAATTACTTTGAGCTAACGCTAACACGCAACGGAAGCTGTAAAGAGGAAAAAATCCCGATTTTAAAACATATTTCATTGGTGCTCATCTCCTAATGTTCTAAGCGTGATAATATATAGCCAATAACCGTCCTCGATAAATGAGCTATATATCACTGATTTTTCAAATTGGACCGGTAGTTCCTGAGTTTATCCTCCTACAACTTCACAAACTCACATATATACACATATATATAATATAACAGTGTAGATTATCTCGTCTAGAATTGTTTTAGTGCGTCCAAAGATGTTTTACCTCCTGAAAGTCTTATAACCTGTCTGCTACACTTTTGACACGTACTTCAACCGCAGTATACGTCGTAAAGTTCGTTATTAAAACCATAAAACCTTTGTTAAGAATTTCTCATTGCGTTATAACATCTCGGTAACGTAGACAAATAAAATGAATTTCAACAGATAAACCCCGCAGCCCCTTTGAAAGGAAAATATTAGTCCAAATTAAATGAAGGTTATATTACCTCGCATACATGCGGTCTATTTTAATATACCCGATTTATTTTCCTAAAGTAACGTCTGGATAATTCTTGTTATTTGTAAAAAGTAAAAACATTATAAATTCATAATTTATTTAATTATTGGTAGTTTTTCGTACATAATATTTTCAAATTATCTATACTAATATTATAAAGAGGTAAAGTCTGTGAGTCTGTGACGTTGTGACGTTGTAGGGGGTAATCTCAGGAACTACTGGTCCGATTTGTAAAAATTCTTTCAATGTTATATAGCTTATATATCGAGAATGGTTATAGGTTATATACCATCACGTTAAGATCAATAGGATCGGAGCACCAACGAAAAATGTTTAAAAATCGGGGATTTTTCCTCTTAAAAGCTTCCGATGTGTGTTAACGTTAGCCCAAAGTATCTATTCCACACAAACGAAATCGCGGGCAGAGGCTAGTAGTCTATAAGAAGGGTTGCGGATATCGATAAATTCCTGTTTGTCTCCGCTTGTCGTTTGTTCTTAACACTTTAACTGCCACGATGGTTATATATGACCGGCTACTGTTTCTCTTGTCATCGCAGTACGGCCACGGTGGTCATTGAGGTCCAGAGCGCTAGATCTTCTTAAAATCATAAAAAATCAGCAGCACTCAGAGTATTAGGGATTGTGCACTTAGAATCAGTCGTATTGCAAGCTGAACTAATTCTGCGGGCATTCTTTTGAGGGAACTTGCTAACATTACATATTACCAATTTCTTACATTTTAAATTAGTTCTTCTATACTAAGGTATATTTTCAGTGTTGAGGTCAAATTAATATAGTTTTTTATTGAAATGTAACAATTACTGAGTTAAACCCAAAAAGAAAACTATTCAATTTAGGTCTTAAGAAGGAGCTTATAAACATCATAACTACGTCAAAGGTTAATCAATAGCAATAATAAGTTACAGAAATGTATGTCAAAACAAATACCACTGCCCAGTAAAAAAATGTTATAATAAACATTATTTAAATGACAATATTAAAACATCCTAACGTAAGTTATGTGAAAATCTTCTATGACACACATTGTTACCTGAAAGGGGTTTCATAAAACTGAATTATAGCCATAACCTCAACTCGGTCTTAAGGATTGTCGTAAACCAACGTCTTGGGGGCCCAGGACACGTGAACAGTCAACCATTATTAAATTTTATGAAAACCCCTTCAAATACAATGGAGATATGTAAATGAAGGCAACACTAACTTTATTGGACAATATTTAATGCTTTTCAAATTTGCCAGTTTACATTCAATCGATAGGGTGGATGGCCGATATCGTGGATTTTATATCCACTAAAGAAGTAAATATTGCATCGTATCCGAGGAACGGAGTAGGAACGTGGTCCATCGTTAAATTGAAATTCATGTCGTGATGTTTACATTCACAATATTCTATTCAGCTAAAAGCAAGCAAATAGCATCCCCAAGAGTACTGTTTGTATATAATGTAAATTTTACAGCATTGTTGTACTCTGTTTTGAGAAATAAAAGGATCTTGTTTATACAGGGTAATCCAATACGGGTATATTTTATGTTTTAAATACAAACCGATGCTTGTTAGTGGACTTCGACCTTTGAAAATAAGCACTTGTTCGTAAACCCTTTCAGAGAAAATCGTAGAAATTTGATATCATGATGTTATTATGATCGATTTGTCGCTATTTGGTTTTAATACTGTTTATCGAATCCAAATGTCCTGTGACTTTCCTTATCATTTTTTTTTCGATCTGACTACGCTGTTTTTAACAAGGTCTTAACAGTTTCACCGGACTACAAATTTCCTTATCAACCATCAAATTTTGCGGTTGCTAATTTTGTTTATTAAAATTTTAATTGCTTTTCTACTTTCTCCATTTACTTTTTCATATGTTTAATGAGTAATTTTATTATTTCGTACTCCCAATCGAATATTCTTGTTACTATTATATTCATTATTCGATATATATTCTTCCCAAAAAAATCGACCAGCACATTTTTACACACAATAACATAACCAATTTAAGAGTTTGAGGTAGACTAGTTTAGTAATTAAAAAATAAAAGTTAAATTAGAATTACCCATCATTCTAGATTCTATTTATTTATTATTATTTATCTCACGAAGTTACTTTTGATACTGTATAGCAATTATTTGTACAAATGTACTGATTGAACTATCTGTATCCAGTATAACTTTCAAATTGTATCTAAATTATTACAATATATACATGTACGCAAATCTATTGCAGGACATATAGATGACTGATTGGGATTTTTTTTTATATCATAAGAGGCAAACGAACAGGTAGGTCACTTGATGTTAAGTGATTACCATCGTCCATAGACAATTTGCAACACCAAGGGAGTCGCAAGTGCGTTGCCAGCCTGTATTGGAGAAGGGTCGGAGTAGGGGGAGAAAGGGAAAAGGAGCGGTGGGCCTCCGGCGCTCTCACTGATCGAACGAAACGCAACAATGCAAGCACTGTTACTTCACGTCAGTTTTCTGTAAGAGGGCGGTACTACTCCGGTAGACCTATTCATGCTGAAACCAGTAATAGTAGCTTAAGCGTGGCTCGACCACTGCAGAAATATTTTTTATACTGAATACCTTATTTTCATTGTAAATATATGTCAATAAAAACGTGTGGATAAGAATTGCTTGAGAAGCAATGTCACGTCGCCGAAGGAATGACACGTCCTTTCCTCCCCTCAAAACAATGCGTCAGCACAAAACGTACTATTCTTATGTCACGTCCGCTAAGAGGATTACCTGTGTCTCACTGATCTACCTCAATGCATACAGAAACAAAATGACAACTTACTTAAGACAACAGAGCATTTTATACACTTATTCAATAAACTTCAATAAAATGTCACTAACAAAGTGAAACGCGTAACAAGTTTGTAATAAAAAGTACAATTTCAATAATATTAACAACTTTGCTAATAATAAAATTACTATATACAGTACGAGTATTATAAAAAATAAAAAGGAGATTAGTATAACATTTAAAACTCATTAATGAAATAAGTAACATACAAGCCAATATAGATCTTATTTTACTTATAAATAAAATAATTTAAGTTCTTAAAGTGTTTTGAGACATACGTGAACTATTACAGAATATTACATTAAATTAACTATTTTTGTATTATATATTTTTATGGCCGTAAACTACAAATGGACTACAATCCAATATTAAATAATGAAATTTGAACATGTTACACTAAGCTTTCATAAAAGAAAGACTGGATCTCAAGTGTCGCGGTCGAAATATGTCGCTATTTGAGATGTTGCTATTTTAGATTATTCTACATTGTGACATTGGATATTTGGCATTCAGTTTTTAAAATGTGTACTTGTCACACTTGACATTGCCAAAATTGCCTACATAGGCATAGGCCATACCAAAAAAAAAAAAAAACGTTATTTTTTGCGCGCGACGTTTTTGGCGAGATTTTAGTCTGTCATATAGTGGATTTAACATTTTATTCATAATTTTGTGTTACTTAACTCCACATTGTATAAAATCGATGGTGTTTTATGCGATATGATTCGTTTATTATGCATAAGTGAAGTGAATGGAAAATAATTCCACGGAGCATAAATTCTTAGATGCTACAAAGATTCCCTGGAATGTTATAACAAGGGATCCACCATTTTGTTGCAACATTGAAATAATCGCACGATACATTGCCTGAATATCGATCTCCTAACTTGTCCTGATAATTTTAAGCTCCACACTTAGAAATATTTGAGCAATTTTGTTTTATGATGACTCGAAGATTAAGAAGATAAAAAATGTCTGAAATATTATATAAAACATTTGGTGCTTAATCCTTTATATTAACTTGGACATAGAAGAAAAATGACTAAAGAATAGATAAGAACTACCTATATTGACAACTTTAGAATTGGCAAGAGAAACAACTTGAAAATTAAGAGAATAAAAAAGATGGTTACGAAACATTCTATAGAAGATTTGGCGCTTATGCCTTGATATTAACATGGACATTTAAGAATACATAAGAACTACCTATAATGATAACTTCGGAATTGGCAGTATAGATTAATTCCTTCGCCCGTCCTGTCGGAAGAATATTAATACTACTACTTATTTTGCATGCTGTATTATAACTTGAAGTTAGCCAAGCAAATGGTAGAAAAAAACAGCTATCCATATCTACAGTACGATTTTTTTTACCAGAAACATAATGGCTCAGTGATAATGTGTGCGACCCACTTAGAAACTGTCGTCAACTCGCTCAATCCCCCATAAAGCATCAAGTATTCTAACGGTTGGGATAAAGTGTTAACTATGTTTCTAGGCTTAGCGTGTCATACATCGAGCCTTAATATCAGGTAACATTCTAAGCAAAGGATGAATTTATAATGTATTAACCGCAGGTTTATTAAAAGTTAAATGTGAAGGAAAGTAATTTCAGTTCGCTTTGATTTCTGAATAATTCATTTAAACTAAGTGCATACTCATATTTCAGTAGATAATAATAACTGTTTTCTGAAACAATAGTTTTAATAAATAACCTGTCTTAGTTTATTGACATATTTATAGTAATGTAATATTTTTTATGTATACTATTATCACCGCTACACGGAGATATATTATAGCATATAGACTTGTTTAATAAATTATCGTCGTACATTTATTCGTCGATGTAAACTAACCCATTAATATGACAATAGCGAGTGAGTTTTGAACTACGTAGGCGTTTACGGCTGATATTGGCCTACGTTTATTTCTCATCGTGGATTAATAGTTTCGAGAACGATCTATCTGTAAAAGTTACAGCCATCAGTAATTTATATTAACACACATAGTTTTTAAAAAAAATGTATGAATATGAAAAAAAAACGCGTGTTATAATTGAATTAATCTATTATGGATGCAGATAATATTCATTGTTTTCTCCTCGTTTTAATAACACTATTATTTGCATATTTATAAATTTACGATGAAAACATATAAGAATCGATTAAAGATACCGAAAGAATCTATTCGGTATCCAAAAGAATCCATTCGGTATCCAAATGAATACACTTGTACCGTAGCGTGTTTACAGTAAAATTCTCGAAGTTCGCGATTGCGCGGCGCGACGGCGCCTAAAGCTGCGGTAGGCGCCGTGAATTCTCTTTGCGCCCACGCGACGCGCGGCCGCTTATCGGCCTGTTCTCACATAGAAATTTACACGTGCTCCGAGTAGCGGCTCGTAATAACGCAGTCGCATTTATCGGACAGCGTGGCAGCTGCGCCCCGTCCCGTCCCGCGACTGATATGCAGCGCCGCGTATGAATACCCGACAACACCCTAGAGACGTGGGCGAACGGCCGCAACCGTCGCATTTTATAACCTTTTTATTCCATTGTCACTCTGCCGGTGCGGTGTATTCGAGGGAAAAATAAATTTTATTCTTTATCTAAATGTCAAATCGTTTGGTTTCGATCGAATCAGTTTCCAAATAGTTTTAATAAATCTCCTTTTACGGCAGTCGGGGCGAACCACGGTCGATATGGGAACGCATTACGGATACACGCAGCGTTATCGTGTCGTGTTATGTTATGACCGCTGTGTCTGTTCACAGCAACAATAGGTTTAATTGAAAGAGTGTCAATAAATTTGTCGGCCGCTGTATATCGGTCCTGGTGCGACGTCGGTGGTCCGATAGTCCCTGAGCGCCGCGACACATCCTTTAGGACAAGGCCCTCGTTCGAAGGGACCACATGTTTGTTTTTATCTACCGCCGACCTTGTCTTCATTATAATATATCTTCGAAATAGTTTAAAAGATCACGAAGCTATCTTGTTTTAGTTGATAATATGCTAGATTTTACGATGCAATAAACAAAATAACAATACCCTTGAAGGCAATAATATTTTATGTCTTTTGTCTGGTACTTTTTCTAATTTTGTAGCAATCTTGATGTTATAAAAGTGTTTAACAATCAATCAAGGAATTTTTTACACCCATTTCCTAAATAAAACCCCGCTTTATTTAATCCCGACACCTTTACATCAAGCTTCAAACGATATGGGCGGACAAGCCGTCAATTACGATTTAAGGAGAACCGGGTAGCATAAAACAAAAGTGAGGATATACCGAGATTGATCGAATAATTCGATGAACATTTTCACCGCCGCGTTACTTTAAAGGCACAATCGTACAATTTAGGATATGTTTTCTCACGGTACAGCTCCGCCTACGCCCACGGCCTGTTTCTACGAATACATTTCGGACCAAGGAGTGGAACTCTGTGTCCATAATTTAGTTATAACTTGGACACACCTATTACCGCTCCCTTTGGATATGTCGTAATATCCATAATAATTATTTTTATTTACATCTGTATCGATGTAGCTTATAGTATTTCAGGCAAACTATTTTTTATTTAGAAAAATATCTAACTGTATGTACTTAATAAAATAACTCCAAAGAATTTCAAAGAAATAAATTTAACTTTATATTTAAGTTTAAATCTTTTAAGATTTATATAAATATAGAGACATAAAAATTAATAATATATGTGTTTCTTAATATAATTAAAAAAAAAAAACAATTTCATTAAGAACAAAAATCTACAAAAAAAACGTTTATAAGTAAATTTATAGCGTTTATAATTCAGTAAAAGAATATTGTACTTGCGATAATGGGTTAAACATTGTTTGTGCACACTAATGTAACTACGCCTTATCCGGATTTAAAATCCATTCCAAGCTCCACGGTTTTACAACTGCAGTCCAGCTTTGGACTCAACAATTCACACCCGATAATCATCTTGGAAATAAACGCCGCATCGTGGATCACCGTGAAATCACGTCAAAACATACCTAAACATATTTGTATAATACATGAAACTATGGAAAGCACTTATGTTGGACTGTTTACATAAAAATACAATAGTATTCGTTTTTAGCGAGTTGTATTATGTAAATGGCATTTTTCTACGACGCGGCTATGTTTTATTCTGTGCTTTTCTTTTATTAGTTATGCAACGTGACTATTTGAATGCGTAAAGACTTTGTTATTTCAGAATGCTGTGTAAGTATGAAGTTCCGATTCTGGCAACTTAATAACGAAAATTATGTTTATAATTATTTTATTTCATTTTTATTTAATAGGAGATAGGTCACTCGATGTTAAGTGATCACTACCGTCCATAGACATTTGCAACACCAGGAGAGCCGCAAGTATGTTGTCAGCCTATATGGAAGTTAGGCGGGGGTTAGAGGAAGGGGAAGGTGGGTCTCCGGCGCTCTCATTGACCGAAAGAAACACAACAGTGCAAGCACTTTTACTACACGTCGGTTTTTTGTGAGAGGATGATGCTACCCCGGACGAACTGACCCATGAATGCTGAAACCAGTAATAACTTCAACTTGGTTGTATAGTCCGGTGAAGCTGTTAAGACCTTGCTGGGTCAATAGTCATTTCGAAAAAAAAAATCATCTTGGTTGTATCACCTACCGTATAATTACTGTATCCCCGCTGAATCTATTTTTGGTTTCAGCATGATTGGGTCGGCTCCTCTGGGGTAGTACCACCCCTCTCACAGATAACCGACGTGAAATAACAGTGCTTGCATTGTTGTGTTTCGTTCGATCAGTGAGAGAGCCGGAGGCCACGTCCCTTCCTCTTTCCTTCTTTCCCTTTCCTTCCCCTCCCCCTTCTCCCATATACAGGCTGGCAAAGCACTTGCGACGTCCCTGATGTCGCTAGTGTCTATGGACGGTGGTGATTACTTAACATCACGTGACCCAACAGTTCGTTTGCCTCCTTTGATATAAAAAAAAACCAAACACCGTTGTCCCGCCCTGATAATAGACGAATTCTAAATAAATTATATACCTAAACTTTAATTTAAAATCACATGAAGATTCGTTGAGTACTTTTTGAGTTTATCGCGAACAGACAGACAGACAGACGTGACAAAGGACCTTGTTTTATAATATGTAATGATATTTATGAATAATGTATATATGTTTTTAAAAGGTTTACCTATAATTAAAGATAATAATCATAACATAATACTATTGGTTGAATACCCCAATGCTTGGTAAAAGTCCTACCTAAACTTTAACGATCTACGATTTAGTGGCAATTTCAAAAACCAAGATTCTTAAATGTTTATTAAAACCTTACGTAGTATCCACATCAAAATATTTTTTAAACATTTATATTCTGTCACGATTTTTGCATCAGTTGATGGTAA
Organism: Antheraea mylitta; assembly: GCA_014332785.1. NCBI lineage: Eukaryota > Metazoa > Arthropoda > Insecta > Lepidoptera > Saturniidae > Antheraea > Antheraea mylitta. Next base: position 6,394,952 of record JACEII010000005.1, on the reverse strand, counting down.
TAATAAATGCATTTAGTTTGCTAAATATATGCAAACTCTAAAAGATTTTTTGGTAAAATAGCAAGATTCCAGCCTGGGAACATCCGATCTTAACCATTTGATAATGACACCTTCTTTACGCAAGATTACAGCATGGAAAAATTAGGCAACCAAACCAACAATTCGTTGCTTTTATTAGTCGATTTGAGAAAGGAGACGGTTCTCGGATCAATTGTATTTCTTGAAATATTGGTTATATCAAAACTTTCACATTTTAATAAACACCATTTCGGAATATTTTTTTTTCATCGAGAATGGGATATTTTCAGATATTGTTGATAATATATTTGTATGTTAATCAGGGGATATAGATGCGCAGGGGACTAAGCCTTGATTAAAATTGAAAATAAGGCTGTCCCATTTTATCAGCATTGAACTATCGAATATAGAACTTAGTCATTTTTTTGTTATATCTTTATAAGCTTTAACTGTTCATAATCTCATGTGATAAACACACAAAATCTAGAGGGGTTTGACTCGTAAGTGCGGATGCTAGAACATACTAACAAATGCTTAACGATAAATTGTTAACTTCAGGTTGGTAGCTAGGTGGACTTAGAAATACCCTATCACCTTACTATGGTCTCATCACTATGTTTACCTTCATAGAAAACTCCGACTTAGTTAAAGGATTCAAACCTACTTCGATTGACATTGTATTCGATTAAATCTATCTATTAAATCTTTGATTAAATCTATCATTAAATCATCATCGCTTCGTTTACATTGTTGTGATTTTATGATGGTAAAAAAGTCGGTAGCTATGGTGCCTATAAGAACAGTATTATTACACTAATGTAATTTTAATAGTAAAACATTAATATAGTTACCATGTCGATCTTACGTCTCATTTTATATCATTGAAGGTTCGAGAACTAGCAGCACAATTCTATGACATTATTCGCTTACAGTCGAAACTAACTTTATGAATACGACAATTTTGTGTAATCCGTATCAAACTCACAATTTATATTATTTACCAGAATGCTGTATGATATGCATCAATGTTATACATATGAAAAATCACGGAGTGTGCCTTTTCACTATGACAAGAAAATATACCTAATACATAATCATTGAGTAAAATCATCAAATTCATGTAATCATAAGTAAGCAATCTTTTATGAAAAAAAAAAAAAATATAATAACGTATTTTTTGGCTCAAATAAAAATGAATTTGTGATTACTAAGATATATGTCACATATATCTTGTTTCGGACAATAAGTTATCCGGCTTAGAGCTCTCCGCACAATGATTACTTGTCGTCTTCATACAAAGCTACTAAGATGGAGATAATACGTAACCCAAAGCTATTTACAATGCAACTGTTGTTGGTAATAAATAAAAATTACCTTTTATAACGGCTTTCACACGTCGCACTGTTTCCAGGTTTGTAGGGATAGGATCTATCAGCAGTTTCAATGGCGAAGATAATTCACCTTTGCTAAATAGTAATGCTGCCCAACCTTTCCCGGATCCGAAGCAGCCTCGTATCACTGACCTACTCTCAGCGAACACATATCCACCGCCCGTCGAATTAAATGTTCTCGTTTTAAAGCGTAATATATCACTGAACGAACCCTTCAGAATTTTCCTAATAAAAACTTTAAACACATTGCTCTTAATTTTGCCACGTCTATGTCTGTGTTCACTGGAAATTTTACCGGTAAATATATACTGTGAATCGTGCACAATCCGTTTCAACGTATCATTGTATCTAAATAATGTATTGTTATGATAACACCTCTGCGGGAAATTGTCGTTAATTTTTATAACTGTGTTCCGTTTTATAACTTTTCCTTTTATAATAAAATCTGCGTTTGTTGTAAAAATTAATATCAACACTACAATCGGTATTGGTTTTATCATTTTTATTTCATATAAAGTATTATTTGTATCACTTTTAAATACATAGTAAAACACTATTTTATTCTATGTGAAAAAATATAGAATAATGTTATCGATAGTACTGAAATGTTAGGTTGACATCGTAAGAGGAGTGGTCGATGCGCGCGCGACGTATGCCGTACAAACTTCGACTGGAGGCCTTATCCGATCCAATGCAACTTGCAACCTGTTGTATCTTAATCCTTAAACTTACTGATGTTAAACTATTTAAAACTAATACAATTTAAACGAACGTTTAAAATTTCCCAATCATTTATATTTTTCAATCTCATATTAGATGTACACTCCAATGTAATTTATAGAGTTATAATGCAGTAGTCCGGTGAAGCTGTTAAGACCTTGCTAGGTCAATAGATTAAACAGTTTAAAAAAAAAGAGAATTCTAATGGAAAATATTGGAGCAATGAATCATAATGTTAAATATTATATCTTTGGGTTGATTCTAATAAGACATGCCCATGTAAAACTTGTTAAAAAATATCTATACTTATTATGTTTAGTATCAATTGATAATTTATATGTATAATAATTTGATATTATCAAGTCATAAGTTGGCGTTATGAGGGATAATAGAAGTAGCAACCGGTTTTACATACATTGAGCTCAAGTTACTCATTTTACAATTATATACGAAGGCGAGAATTCATTTCGTCCAAGTGCACGAGTGAAAACGTGTATAAGTGTTTGAGTATCCATAAATTTGAGTACATCTATATACAACTCCAGCCGTAATTTTAATTATTTATATTTATTGCTTAATTAATAATAGTGTATACATACTTTATAGAACCTTACAAAACCTCAAATATATTAATTATATCCACATTTTATCCTCATAAAAATTTTACACTCAACACTTCTGAACATAGTTTGCTTATTTATGCAATTTTTAATTGAGATTTATTCTCTTCATTTTTGAAATATATCATTCTAATATATCTTATGAAGAAGATATATCAAATGAACCAAATATATACTACAATAACGGTGCCGGTGGCTTCGTACGTATATGTTATTATTTGTTGATATGGTATTATGGTTTTAATATGTGGCTAAATTATGGGAAAATGTATATTATGGAAATATTCTCCCTGTTCAAATATCTGAACATAGAATTTTTTATGGCTATCAATGAATCGTTATGGAAACATATGCACTACAGTATTACAGTTAGAGCTCAATAGATAACATAAAATTCTTTGGAGTTGAAGTTTTTTGATCTCTCATAAAGACTACATATATTATATGCTTATGATTACAAAAGTAGAACTTCTAGAATTTATAGGTTTACAAGCTGAATTAACCCTTCGTAAAAATTATGTACTTAACATACAAGTATTTGAAAGTTATATAAAGTTTGGACACACAAATTGAAATTATTGGTTACGTACACATATCGTAAAGCAATAATAAAATATAGAAAATGATTAAGCTCATTACAAAAGAACTAGCCACGTATTATATATTTTTGTTATTTTTCCTCGCTTTCATTATAAATCTTCTATACACATATTATTATGAAACAATATTTCAGGTGTTTCCAAGTGTCATAATTGCAAAAAGTAATATATTAATTTTCCAATTTTTGTAATAAACTTTTTGCATGTATTAACTCATACAAATTAATACAACAACGAAATATTAATTAATACTTATTCAATTTGTGATACTTAATTTAATGTAATAAAAAAACAAACTCTACAAAAGCGTATGAAGAAAACAAATTAGATTTTAAATGGAAAATGTCTAGTAATAGAAGTAATCTAGTAGCAATTATTTTATAACATATGTCTTCCTCATTAAGGATTCTCTACTGGTGAAAACAGCATTAAAATCCGTTCAGTAGATATTGAGTTTATCGCTAACAGACAGACGTGGTAAAGAGCTTTGTTTTATAATATGTCGTGATTACATTTATTGAAACACAGATTTTTTTAAAGTAAGTTATCTTCAATGTCCTTTAAAGCTATCAACTTGAACGTCGCTTTAAACATTATCGGTGTATTCTTCTTCTTCCTAGCGTTTTCCCGGCTTAGTGCCGAGGTCCGCTTTCCTAATAGACTTCCTCCACTTTGCCCGGTCCTCGGCATCCTTCTGTGTGAGGTTATTGTCACTTAAGTT
>JACEII010000005.1:6323008-6385883 GCA_014332785.1 Antheraea mylitta | reverse complement strand
TCCGTCCACGTGGTATCTAATTTAAAAAATCAGTGACTAATAAAATCATATGAATATATTAAGTCCATTTACTTATCTACTTTTCTCTCGTACTTAAGTAACATCTTTTTTTTTTATTGAAGCACGACATAGTGACTGCACTACGCCTGATGTTAAGCATAGTACAATCCAAAAACATCGGCAACCACCGAGAGACAGATTATCCATCGCCGGTCGCCGCTATCATGCCGGCCATAATGACGAAAGTCACCCGGTACTGGATATGCACAGGTTGATCCCGAAACGCGACGCGCAGAAGCGAGTCACTATGACGGGCTTTTTCGCCATATACATACATGGTGGTTGCGACCCAGTCGGGCTGTAAAACCCTACCACCCCGCGATCTTCATTAAAATTACAATAACTTTTGATAGAGTGAACCGATTTTAATGAAACAAAAATTAAATTAATCTCGGTTATATGCTTTTCATGAACGCATTTTAGCAGTGCAAACAGACAGACAAACATATATTTCTAAAAATGATTGAAATGTGTTTTCTTACTTATTTCTAGACACACGCAACAATTTTTTTCACGAAAATCGAAAAAGTACATACACGTTAGTATACATTCTTATAATATGTATAGATATAATACTATTTCATAATTTAATGTTTTATAAGCCTAATGATGCAGTGGTATTGAGCCTTAATATTGAACAGAGGTGTAGCGGGTTAGATACCCCTACACGACTACTTGTTATGTGAAAATCATAATTTTCAATCGCGTGTAGCTATTATTTATATTATATTATTTGTATATATTATTACTATTAAAATAAAAATAATATATCATAGTATATTATGACTATATATAATTGTGCCATAAATTCATTAGAAAATAAATTCGCGTCGCATCGATTCCATATAATCTATTGCATACAGTGTTGTATTGAGAAATGAATGCATTTCTACTTTAACCCTAGTTAATATTGGTATTTGTTATAAGTTATTAAAATTATGTATTTGTATATCTACAGTAAAATCACCACGTGTCATAAATTGGACTAGAAATATGATAAAATATTTGCAATCCTGTTCATAAATATTATACCTCAATTATTTTTGGAAATATAAAAATGTCGAGATCGCTTTTTGTCTAAATAGAATAAATTTAATACGAACTTGATATAGCTATATCCATATACACAAAATTGAAGTGTTTGTTGTTTGAATAGACAAATCTTCGAGATGAGCCGCTTTTGTCGAAACATTAAATTACAGATAGAAAACTTTTCAGAGTATTATTTAGAATTCATATCATTACGCTTTTCCATCCTGATTTAGCAATAATAACAAACTTTAAACGACTGTGTTTTTAAATCGACAAAGGCATTGCTTTATGTGATTTCAATATTATCTGACGACCAAATAACAACAATAAAATTAACCAACATTATACGTAATAGGTAACTACCACGAAATATTTTTTTTTTCTAGAACGAAGTCCCGGGCAATTCTAGCTGTGTTAGTATGAGTAGGTATATAACATTTTGTGAAAGCATCAAGACAATTATTGTGCTTTAAATCTAAAAAAAGTTTATATATAAAATAAATTTTAATTTTATTAAACTAATAGATAACATTGTATCAAAGTTCCATAATACAATGAATAGTTAATCAATATATATGTATCTATTTTATAACGGCAGTAAATATGGTGTATTAGCTTATATTACGTTAATTAAATCAAAGAGGATCACATAAAACTAGTAAATTAAGTCATTCGTTGTGCAGATACGATGTGTATCCTAAATAGAGATATCACAACAGTCTGGGTATTTAATGCGAAATACAGACGAGACGTAGTGTTTATTATTGTATGGATTAATTGTGGGTACCGAATCCACATTGTTACAGGGCGAAGAACCCAGGGTTACGCTTGGGAATTACAACTTGCGAGTCCACTGCCTGTATAAACCCTCTTTGATAATTTTGATTACCTACTTATTAGAGGCGCTTCTAATGTTCTTTCTGACAAGGAGTTGATGTTTGATCTTGAAAAGCCAATTTCTTTAAATAAGTAAGTAGTTCCTTGGTACACCCTCGCTCCCAATTCTACAGTTCCACTGCATACAAACTGATCAAATAGTTATTTCTGATTCATTCGTCTGTAAGAATATTTATTTATTTTAACTATTTCATATTTGGGATATTCGATTCCCACGGACTACAAGCAATGTACATTTGAAATCTTTTAAAAAAAATTAACATAGATTATATAGCATATCGGTTCATTAATTTAAAGAATTGGGTTATTTTTTCCTTTTGAGAGCTTCCGCTGCGTGTAAGCTTTAGTTCAAAGTAACTATTCCACGCGAAAGAAATCGCGGACAGACGTTAGTAGTACATATTTATACACGATTTAAACGTGCCTTACTATTATTTTCCAAATTCTCGTTTCTTTGTAATTAATAACAAGAGAGTATCTACAAACTAGACAAAAGTTGAAGTTTTTAGGACGATATTTAAGAAAGCTAAATTAGCCAAAAATTCCGATAAAGCACTCGTCTTTTCCACGAATCTACTTATACTCGGGTGAAGCATCGGAATGCAATTCGGGCATAACTGAAGCGGACAGCGGTCGATAATTGCATTTTGTGGTCGCAGCACGCTCTACTTAGCTGCTGATCTGACCGATTGCAGGTATAGCAAACAAAGTTCACGTTCTCTTGAAGAAGAATTCACCAGATAAATGGTTATTTAAGGGCTACTTGGTAATAGTATCACGTTATCCAGTCAGCCAAGAGAGCTATAAATTTAATTGGATTTTCACTATTGAAACTTAAAACCGCTTTTAAATTGGAAAATATTTACTTTAATATATTTTTTCTTTCCTTCTCATATAGGTATATAAATGAAAGAGCTGATCTATTAGCTAGAGAAGGATTCTCTGAATGTGCACCTATTAATATTTTACCTACTTACGTGGATGTATGTTCAGTACATAAAAATAGCTGTTACTCGCATTGGAGGAATACTTTGATGAGCGTTCTAAAACAAAAGGAATATGGTACAGAACGACTCAGCCACATCCTCTAAGGTCAACAAGGATAGATACCATTACAATTAGCTGTCAGGAAGCAATCATAGAAACGATATTATGCTCAGGACACATCCCATGTAAAAAGTTCGCCTTTATGATGCGTAAACTACCATCTTATACCATACCGGCTTAATCCTTTTGGTTCGTTCCACATTGGAATGTATAATTCCTTATTGTCTGACACTGATCTCAAAAGATGCCAGGGAATTGTACAAAATTAATATAAGATATTGTTAAGTTAATGTCATTGTTATAGAGTTGTATGTTACTTAGGCGATATTGTCGCGAGGGCGACTAAGCTTTTAATAAAAAAACTTTAAAAAAGTTAATTTTAACTTGCAAAATATATTAAAAAATTAAAAGAAATTATGAGAATTATCGTGGATATAGATGAGCCCACAAGTATTGGTGGAAATATCAGAATGCGTTCCAGACATAACTGAGGCGAATGGCGGTCGATAATTGCATTTTGTGGTCGCAGCACGCTCCACTTGACTCTGAACATGACCGATTGAACGGAACGCAAATAATCTCATGTTTTCTTCAAGAATTCTATTTTCGGTATACGGAATCAATGACCAAGCATATATGATCGTGCCTTTCGTTAAAATAGTGACGAAATATGGTTTTCACTTCTACTTATTTGTTTATATTCGTGTATTTATATATAAATGAAAAGTGTATCATATTAAAATACAAAATACATATCAAAAATAAATACCATATGAACGGCTAAAGATAAAAACTGGCTAAGTCCTTTTCTATATATTTATTTTTTGTAGTTTATGGACATAAAAATAGTCATTTCATAATATGAATATCTAAAACAATTGTGAAACGTGTTGTCCTCTTTTTTTTCGTCGTATTTCTATGTTAATCATGAATAACTAGCTAAGTTCATGCCTTGACCACGTCAATTATTATTATTAGGCATTTATTATACAGAAAACAATTACAAATACAAATAACATAAAAAAATCCTTTAAAAATCATTCATTCTAACGTATTCGAGACCACAAGTTAAAAATTTTAATTGTCTCTCCTGTAATGTTTTGTGTATGAGCCAGTTTTTCCCTTTAGCCCTCCATATATTCAGTATTTGACTATGAGTCAGTAATTTAATAAAAGAACAACATTCATTACAAAATAGCTTTAAATAGGCTACTAAAATATTTGCTTATCCAAATCACGAGAGAACGTGCATTACTTACTTATCATATAAATCAAAAATAAAGAAAATCGCTCACACGAAACATAGCAGAACGATAGATTGCATGCAACAAGTCAATTAGATGTTTTTAAAATTGATAAACTTGGATTAATTCCAAAGTAGTTGAACGACGGTCTATGAAAGTACTCATGGACCCAGTACGACACCTTATCGACTTTTGAAACTACGAGTATCACTGCCAGAAGTATTCCAATTCCGAAGACAAAACTGAAGTCTTCAACACACTATACATTTAAAATACAATATAGGACATAATATTGTATAATTAATTATCCAAAATGTAAAAACAATTTGCACATTCGTTATATAGTGAACAAAATTTCTCCTAACACATATCCAGTTCTGAGCCTACGCAACAGTTGCGGCTGACAGAAAGATTCCAATGCCGTAAAAATCTCTACGCCCCGAGGCGAGATTAAACGCCGTGCCGTGTCAACTGCCACCTCCACGCGCTAACATATCAAACTACATCAAAAACAAAGGTAAAATAAAGTGAATTCGTTGATATAAACTTATTTTTTTACAGTAAATTGTACACGTTAACTTTTTTTATAAATAAAAAACGTAAATGAGAGTTCATTCATCCACTGAGACTTGAATTATTATACTGCTCATTCTACGTTGAACTAACGAGACATCCCGCGAAGAGTACGCTAGTTATACTTTTTGTTTAACAAAATGGAGAGAAAAGCGTAAGGAATTGAAACAAAAACAAAAAAAAACTAGTTCCGGGCCGCCTCACCAATCGTCTGGACTTTGCTCGATTCGTAGCTTTGTTACAACAAAATGCAAGAGAAATGTTCGGTAAATTGCGTCCCGCGACTACAACACGGCTCAAAAACAATGCTTGGTTGAGTCAATAGTTATTTTATGCGCACTGGACACTACAGTAAAGTGCCCGTTCAGCACTACCTACCTTAAAAAGAAATCGGCAATGCATAAAACAATTTTCGAACAACTAAAGTAAACAATTCCTCGTTATTCTCAAATTACACATAGTATTTGCTGGAACATAAAATTATTTCATTGTTATACAGATATCTGGCTTCTTGACAACACAATAAGAACCCATGGAAATGCTTCAATTCATTTGTTAAATCATCATATTGTTTATTTTCGCTTAGATTATATTGCTTGAGTTATTTAAATGGTTACTTAGGAAGTTACACTAAATGATTCATTTTCATATTTACACTAATATTTTTATACATAAATGTCATCCAAAAGATCAACGTAACCATGCGTAAAACTTAAAATAACTAGTGACCATTCAGTGGTCGAATGTCCACAGTTTATACATTTTTAAAATGTAAATATTGTTAAGCATTTTTTTGACAAAAAATGTACAAATAGCATAGATTTCTAGATGTATGGATCGTAAATATGACGAATAGAGAATTTAAATCAATGGTTTAAGGGATCGATGGTATGAAAAAAAGTATTTAAAACAAGTTAATTGATAACACTAAAACTTGACAATAGTAACTTAAACAAAAAAAAGTCTACTGACTTAAATGTACTCGACTGTTTTGTCTCTGTGTATGTATGATAAGATTAATATAAAATATACTTGTATAAAACAAAAGTAAACATGATAATAAAAAATAAAGCTAATCCATAGAGTGCTTTCGTCCAAATCCACAGAAGTGTCGCGCGAGTTGCGAGAGAAATGGTCTACAAATTGCGTTCGCCTGACTGCGTCGCGCGCGGCCGCGCCATACGCCTGCCCGAGGCACTCGCTCTAAAATAGATAACATTACTTAAATATATGGCACGTGCCACGACTATCAAACTACCTTCGTATTTGCACAATACTTATATACGATTTTACTAATTGTGGTTTCTCATCGATATTCTAATGCATAGACATTCCTAACTTTCTACCTCATTTTAGGAATGCAAAAGTTACTTTGTTTTTGTTATACTTTCGCACGTTTACTACTCAAGAGATCGTAAAAAATTGCATACTGTTTGTCAGAGATACGGAAAAGACTTGGTCACCAGGAACAATTCAAATCTACATTAGCGCAACCGACATTACAAATAAAGCTAACTTTTAATGCATATATATATGTAAGTAAGAAAAATGAATGTCATTTGTGTTTAACAAATCTACTTATTTATTGATATTAATTTGGTTATGACAATTTCAATCGATTATTACTATCCAATTACTGTGAATCTTTAGTCCTGTAATTTTTTGAATAATGTGGCTTTAAATTTAACCTACCATAAAACGTATATTTACTAAACTTACGTTTTAATTTGAAGTATATTCATAGAAATAAATTATATTTTAAAATATTATTTTTTTATTTAAACTGAATATTATAACTAAGTGCCAACAAATTAAATACAGGTTAGACAATTTATTACATAAAATATAGAAGGTGTACTATACTATATATTATATCGTGTTCTTATCAATATATCAAATATAGAAAAATTCTTAAGGTGAACACTAAGCGATAGTATTGCCAGCGAAAAAATTACGACATAATAAAAAAAACAAATTTTCTTTTAATTTGCAGTTTTATGTCAAGGTATTGCTTCTCACGATAAAATACCTCCGTTGCAAGGAGCACGGACTTCCATGCCGTCCCCAATCGTTCATGAAAACCATTAAAGTTTATTTAATGTATTTGTAGAAATGTAGAGTACACCTAGTACGAGATATTCAACATAAAAAAAAATTAATGCTCTATAAACAGAAATATTTACGAGCAGCCAGTAAGTACTTAAAATCGCGCTTGGAACTATTAATCTGTTCAATTCTTTTATTTTCAATCGAGCACCGTTTTGTAATTGTATATTCGCCATTACTACAATAAACCTAGTAATTAATAATAAAACAATATACATTTTATAGGGTTGGGCATTAATTACAAGTACTTTTTTGATGAAGTTTGTTAGAAGAATTAACTTGATTAAAAAAAAAGATTGTGTATAAATATGTACGTACTAACATTTCCAGAATGTTCCGTGTTTCTAATTGCGGTAATATGTCTATTACAATATAAATCGAAACTAGATATTTAATGTAAATTGTTAATACAGTACGTAGGTGTAATCGGGTTGCAATCAGATTTGCGTACACCTGAGTCGCAGTGATATAATAATGTCTACCACCGGGGACTTGCGAGGTTGACTTAAATCTCTCTTACTTGTTTGCGTCTAAAGTATTTTACACTTACTGTGGCTTTGTATAGAAAATAATACCAAAAACAGTAACACTTTGAATCGTTTCTCGAGAATAATGCAAATTTAGTTTGTTTGGTCTTTTTAACACCTCGCGTGAGCTCGAATGTCGTCTTTATTTTTGAGTTATTATTTTCACCTCTGCATCCTTTCCAACAAGAACGACTTTGAAGAGATTATTTTGCAATGATCGTCTTCGTTTTATATATAACATCAAAGTGAAGAGAAAAAGACTAAATACCACTAGTAAATTGCGTTGATGTGGTGAACTAGGGGTGTCAATGATGCTTCACAAAAAAATAGATTTTTAAATCGATCCGAATCATGGTTTTTAGAATCGAGTCATGAAAAATCTACATATAGAGGATTTATCTCTTAATTTTTTTAAGAACTTTTTTAAATTATAAATTACTATTTGATCCGTGCCCACTTCGTTTGACGGTAAACAATTATAAAAAAAAAAACTACTTTTTGTGACTTGAATATAAAAGTTACACACATGCTGGCGGTATATTTTTTGTTGCCATTATCAAGCTCTACAATCTTCCTCTAGAGGCAGCGTTCGTAAGAAACGTTTTCATTCGGCCGTTTTTTCTCCGACTAACTTTGCAAATACGACTACCCCGAAACACTCACTCGCAAATCGGTTTCTATCGGTAAAAGAATTTTCAAAATCGGTTTAGTAGATATAGATATTGCCCCCTACAAAGTCACAAACTCACAAACTTTACCTCTTTTTTATATTAGTATAGATTGTGTCGTTTTATTTTTATCTAAATAGAAAATTAAGTCACGATTTAATAACGACAGAGATTGATTTACTGGATCGATTCGATGCTTAACATCGATAAAGATAATCGATTTTTCTAGTCTAAAAATCGATTAATCGTCCTCGGATCGCCATCCCTATAATAAACGCTGCGAGGCTCAGGGTAAACGAGCCTTGTGGGTTGTGCCACGCATTGTCACTTTGTAACCGTATGTGCATATAGTTCAACTAAAGAAGAATTCTAGTGAACCCGTCATCCACTATGATAAGCGGCTCATTATTTAGTGAAAGCCCACGGCGTGCCTGCTCGGGTAATTGGAGGCTTTGTTCCTTTGCGCTCGGCATCGACACTACCCGTGAACTACACGAGACGCCACTGCCTGGGATTATTATTCGCACAATCAACGACCTACACCAATCGTAGATTATTCTGACAGTTGAGGTGGAATTGTTCGAGAAGCGCTTTCTAGAAGGGCTTTATTGCTTTTTTATAGTGCTTAATACTATCGTAAAATAAGGTGACCGAGGATATTTCAGTTGTAAATTTTATTTGTAATATAATACTAATGCAATGTTTGAATAGAAAATAAATCACTGTACCATGGCTTTAAGGAATGTCTTGAAGAAAAAATACTTCAGATGTATTTGAGCGTGAGAGAATTCCGCTAGGATTTACAACCAGGATTTATAGGTTCTTGTGTAAAGTTGAAATATGTTTTTATTCTTTCAATACTTGAATCTTTATCTTGAAATAAGAAAGCCCTGTCCCATATTTTATGATAGTTTGAATTTTAAATTTGCTTTTTATATATTTTAGGTGATGCTCGCTGAAGACCGATCTATAACATCTAAGCTATGAGTTTTATGAAACAGTGGCAACGGGAAGGCAAAGACTATCATATCAGATGTTATTTTTTTTTGTTTATTATTTTTGCAGGCCGGCATGATAGTGGCGACTGGCGATGGATAGTGTGTCAATCGGTGGTCGCTATTATTTTTGGATTGCACTGTGTCATCAGGAATAGTGCAGTCATTTTGCCGTGCTACAATAAAAAAAAATGTTTTGCCTACTAGATTAATTATTGTATAATAGATTTGAATTTATACGAATAAAGTTGAATGTTCGTATGTCTGATATGGATAAACACCAAAATCATTTTAGAGCGATTCCTTTAAAAATTGGCTCACCTAATTAATTGGTTATATTTCTTAATTTCTATAGGAAATTGTGTTATCCAATTCATTTCACCGTAATTCGCCACTAGTTGCAACAAAATTAAACTATTTACTATAAAAAAACATTAATAGAAACGTGTGCGGAGCGACGGGCACAACTAGTATTAAATAAACCTATAATACTTTGTGTTATCCAGTTATAGGTTTATTCTTATAAACTACTTTTAAATATACCGAGTGACTGTGTAGTTGCCAGCAATATTTTTACAGGATAATCATTAGTCGATTCTCGTTCTAAATCATTAAAAAATAGGTGCTTAATATTTGACCTAATTTTCCTAAATAAGATACGCTTGGCTGACATACACTCAACATTACCAGATTTACACAAAACCAACCTAGTGTAAATAATGAATCACGCCCTGTCGCACAGTCCGACCCACCTCTAGCACCTCGGCCCACGCCCCGTTTCTTATTGTTTGATCGTACAGCATTTTCACAATAAGCAGTTATGTAATGATTAACCTTAAATTGGCCCCTTGTTCATAGAAGCTAGGTCTGATTTTTTACTTTTTAAAGTATCGTTCCTATACTTTTAAAAGTTTTAGAAGAATCTTTAACTATCGTTCTTTTTGTTGTTTAATAATATTTGTTTTGATATTATTATTTTCTGTGTTAAATGTGACCATGTCCTGGCATAAAATTGAAGGATGTGACTCTTTAACCACTCTCCTGGTATATCAATACTGCTATTTCTACGAGTAGAGCATTTGACTGACGTTAAATGCTTCACAATACGACATATTTTTTTGTATCTATGAAAAAAGCCACAGTAATGAAATATAAGCTATAATATGATCAATTTTGGTAAGAAAACAAAATAAAATTGAATTTAAAAAGTTAAAATCGATCATCATCATAGTTCATTTCGGAAATATTCCAATTAATAACATTACACTGTTCATTCGTAACACCGTCTTTTATTTACGCGTGATGTTATAATTAACATCACCTTATTATATAATCGAAGTACCTAACTTCACCCGTGATCTTAGATTGTAAGGTCACTCATTAGAAGCCGTTATTGTAGTTACAATCTAATTAATTACAACTCGAGAACACATTGTCAGTTTAATTGGAGTCTGCAAGCCAAAGCGTAGCAAACAACCTGTCTTGGTTATAAACACATCATAAATAAGAAATTTTACGCAGACAGAGCAAAATCTTAATAGAACTAGAGCTTAGCTGGAACATAATGTTACATGTTTTAGTAACGGAAAGTGGTGTTTAATTATTTTATGTTAATATCAGTCCTAAATGAGACTTATAATTCCTTTACAGAGGTACAGATTTGCATTCCTTATTTCAAAATTCCATTGACATAATATGCAATGTAATCCTAACTAATTTTATAGATACGAATGTCTGTTTGCTCCCTAATACATTTAATTATATGCATACATGTTTTCAAGTGTTTTATCCAGAGTTTTAATGTTTTGAGAGGCGTAAGTTAAATCATCATTAACGCGAGGAAGCAGCGAACACAAACTAATTAATAATGGAATATAGCCTACTGGTGAAATATAATGTGAGTATCATAAATAACCTTTCCATGAAAAACACTGTGACAAATTTCATGATGTCCAAATAAACAGTGTAAAGGTTTATCAATGCTAGATATTCCAACTATCATCTATGGTACTAACAAATTTCCCTGGGCTTGCACGCATATTATAAGTAGTACTTTCGACTATTTATTTAGCTATAAGGAATAGCTATTAGAGTAACTGTCTAATAGAAGGATGACAATTTTTACACGAACTTTCATCCCCTTCTACACCAACTTTCGGATTTAATAAAAAAAAAAAACATTCTTAAATCTCTCACACAACGTAAAAAGAGCCCCCATAAAAATGTTCACAGTAGTTAGGGCAGTTAGGGCTGTGCGTTGATGTATCAAACAGTCAATCATACTTGTACTAAATCTGGCCACAAATTCTATTACAATTATTAAAAATAAACAAAATATTACATTTGAATTTGGAATCTGTCATTTTTATATGGTTATTCATTGAGTTTTCTCATTTTGGCACCAATATATTGTACAATATTTTGCTTCTATTGATACCTGGTCTCAACGTTTAAAGGACTGTATTGCAGCCAATAGAGACCACTTCGAATAAGCTTATTATATTTTAAATTGTTTTATATTTATGTATTAAACAAACACATTGTAAAAGTAATAAATGTTATTTGCAATAGAAACTTTTTTTTCTTTGTTTTCAGTACTTAAGGCAAAATTACGTATATATACATATAGATGAATATAACCAATAATAGGGTATTTAAACAGAAGTGATTTCTAAAATAGCAATTAATTCAGTTATATTTGAAACGGTCATCTTTTACATTTGGTCCATTCTGTACAATCGCCGACACGGGGCGGTGCGACGCGGCACTGCGTGGCGCCTCGTCAACGCAAGGTTCTCGTTATACTAAACCCCGCGGCCCCGCGGAACAACAACTGTCATACATTATACACCTGTCAATAAATATTTACACCACTCTCGACCTTATGATTAACTCATAAATGCGTTGTAAATATATCTAAGATGCACGTTTAACTTTGTTAAACTTTACAACCAACCTTCCTCATTACGTCTGTCTGCGTTATTGCCATCTCGGAGAAACATTAGTAACCGCTACATCGCTCAGAAAAATATTTACATACATCACTCATACAAATATTGTATGTGAAGGAAACGAGCACTAACATGTAGCAATAGTTATATTTACCCTTTTGTTTTCTAATAACTAAAACACATTATTAAATAAATGTCAACCATAATACAATAGAAATAATACCTAATATTATCTTATTTATCTCAGGTCAAATATTATTGGAACCCAATAGTGAAAGTATAACCCGTCCAAATTTATAAATTGATAATATATTACGAGATTATTATATATTTACGTTATCTTCTAATTAGTGTATATTATTGTATTTTTTGGTAGTCTGGTGAAGCTGTAAAGACCTTGCTAGGTTAATAGCGTAGTCAGATCGAGAAAAAAAATTGTAACTTTTTTGTACCAGATTACTTTACTGTAACATTTAAAAAATCCGTTTGGTTTTCACTAATAACTGTGAACTGTAGATAGCTTATTAAAAAATAGCAAATACGTGACAATTGAAGTAAAAGAATTATAAGTACAAATAAGATACTACAGTATATATATAATAATATTTCAACCAATTATGGATAGTTACTCTAGAACAGTGTTTCCCAACGTGAGGCCCACGCCCCACAAGGGGACAATTTGATAGTTAAGGGGGGGGCAATTTAAAAATGCACTCGACACTAATGCTTTTGGTTTGGGTTATTTGAATGCAATGCTAGATATCGGTGAAAAATTTAACAAAAGAGCAGATTCTTAAAACAAATGCTGTAAATAATTATTAGGTATAATTTCGTTTGACGTTAATAAAATATCAACTGGGTAATTAGAGTCGTCAATTCAAGTAAGTTTTTCATTATAAATTTTGAAATTATACTTAGCATGTTTTGATAACAATTTCAAAGTGATTTTGTTATTTTCATAGTGATGAAAAAAGGTTAAAAGTTATGTATGAGAGCATTTAAATTTTAAAAATGTTAAGGTGCGGCATGACTTAAAAGGTTGGGAAACACTGGTCTACAACTTTCAAGTAGCTTGCTAGAGTAGGATTTATAACGAAATAAAAGGATATTAAGATGCGAAAGCACACCCACGCATATTTTCCCCGATAATATAAAATTCTATTGATGAGGCTTTTATATATTTTCATGAAAATTTGCCCCATGATTTTTATAAAACCGTCAGCTTTGTGAAGATTTTTCGGTGTTTTCTTTGATCCTTACTTAGAAAATTTTCGTTTATCTACATTCAAAGTATAAATTATATTATTTTTATAGACTAATATTTTCATGAACTCTATTACAAACATGACTGTATATATTGAAATCATAAAAAAATTAATTAAAATATAAAATACATATAATAAAAAAACGACTAATAATACAAGGGTATAGTAGAAATTGATGATTATTTTTACCTATTACAATTACCACAGTGACATTGACATTGACATTGACATTGACATTGACAAGCGAATGATATACTGATAAAATAAGTTAGAATTCAAATACTACATATCAAAAATGTGGTTTACTTTATTAATCTGTAGACATTACATACATGACCACGAATTGAATCTGAGTTGTTGTATTTTGAAGTAAAATCTTCTTAAGCCGCGTTGTGTGCTTTTGGTAGGGGAAAAATAATGGTTTCTCGTCACCAATAACTTCGATATTCTCGTGAAATACTTGCGTCATATTAAAGATGCGTAGTATAGTGGCCTGTGTAAATGTAATATTGATATTTGGTACTGAGGTTATGCAGTCCATTATATGTTTGTCATATTAGTAAGCTTTATAAAAATGTATCTAATAATATCGACATCAGTACACCAGCCTGTCCCTCGAAACAGAGCGTGTTCACGCCCACGCCCGCGTAACCACAGATCACGCCGCCATGGTCTGGGGGTTAATTTCGCTCCCGCACACCCGATCAGGCCTCTCACGGCAACGGCTCAAGCCTAGGTTCGATCCCTCGGTAGGGAGCCCTTGAGTGCGTTGCTTGCGCGATACGGTGACACACAAATATACATCACCGCTACAACACTACACGATCACCCCCACACACGTGCACGCCTACACGCTTACACATGAAAGTGGAAGGGTTTACTTTTTTTTCCCTTATCGAACTGAAAAACTCTTTTTTCTTCGATAATAAATATATGGAGTTGTTGAGGCGTGTATGCTTGGTACACATATACGTTTCAACAACTCATACATATATGAATAGTTAGCTAGGTTAGGTCGCGATTTTGCATGCAACAGGCAACAGCCAAGTCGAGGTGTGCCGTGCACCCTTGAGCTGGTTGCCAAAATAACATCGGCTGAGTGCCTTAAGCGCTCGCCTTAGTAGTCCGGTGAAGATGTTAAGACCTTGCTGGGTCAATAGCGTAGTCATTTCGAAAAAAAAAAAGTATCTAATGATTGCTCGGAATTCCAATAGATGTGAAAAACAGACTATAATGCAATTATGAAATTTAATTATTCAGAATAATAAAATTGATTTGTGAACAATAATAAGATTGATTTGTGAACACACACTCATACGATAAGTGTCAATAATGGTTATGTATTCTTTCTTTTACTTTAGCGTTTGACCAGGGTGAGACTAAAGTGAGGATGTGTTTCTCAGATACCGCCATAAGGGCTCTTGCATTTGTAGTTAACTAAAAATGGTAGTACACAGGATTAAACGAGAATGATTGAGCGACATCTAAAAGATAGGGGTCCGCAGATTCACGAATTGGATAGTTAGCAGAAATAATCAATTGGTATATTTTTAAGCTATCATAATGCGATTTTCCTATAGATTCTTTATGGCAGTATTAATATGTGATGTCATTTGTTTACCGGCTCAATTGATTTACTTTTATTTCTTTGCCAAGCAACTAAATAACGAATTAGCGGCCAGTTTCAAGGCTAAAATATAGTGACAAAAAGACAATATAATTCAAACATAACATTCAAGTACAATTTCAACGGACCATTTCACAGTTTATCTTATGGATAACTTTGATGAGTCAACAACTATTGGTAGTTTAACGGAGTATCTCAGAAACCGGGCAAAGGCATGTAACTTAACCATCCTTCCTAAGCTCTATTAAATCGTGATCACAGTCTTTGTAAGTCATATTATCGAATTAATATGGAAAGTTGTAACATATTAAATGCAATGTCAATTTTTGCAATAGAAAAGAGTCCTTTATCAAAAGGTCTACTTAAAACTAGCGTTCTATCATTATATTTAAATTTATAACGAAAAACATCATAGATACTTTGCTCATTCATATGATAGATTTCTTTTGTTCACTCAAATTTATGACGAAGCTTTATATTTCCTGACAGGTCATAAATCATTCTGACTCCACAGTTATTACTGTATTCGTCAATTTGCCATTCGGCAGCAGCTAATTGTTAACGGTGCATCTCGCGCCTAATATTGTTGCAAAACTTCGTTTTATTTATTCTGTTAGGCATTTACAACGTATAGAGAATGTTACTACATACAAATTCTGTTCGGTTTATGACCACAATTTGCATATGTATTTACTGTCTGTTTACCACTTCATTTAACTAATTTATAACATAAGAGAGAGAGAGAAAAGATAGCTAATTAAGTAATTCATAAAATATATTATTAGTACTCTAATATAATATTGCTATGTCTAAATATTCTCCAAGTTCAGTGATAACAGTCACATCAATCGCACACAAAATGTAGATAGCTTTTCTTAGCTTTTATATAAAATATGGTATACGCATTTACGACGCAAATAATTCACATGGAGCATATACATAACCTTAATATCGCCTGAGTTATAAAAAATTCTTTATATTATATTTTTACTTTAAAAGAAAATCAAAACTGTTGAATGTGTATAAATATAAAATCGTATAACAATTTGGAAGGGAATCGATGTATTTGCAAAATCTCAGTCTATATACCAAACAATTAATCATATGTGTATACAATGTAATTAATAGTCGGAAGCTAAAGTTCTGACTGAAACATGTTTCATCACTCACACAAGTTTAAACATATGTACAGTCATGCAATAATATAATATAATGATTATGAATTTTCTTTTGCGTAGGCATTCATCGATCTTGTTGATCATGGGAAAAACGCTTTTTTTGGATTAAATATTTTGTTTTGTTTTGATTCTTCGATTTTTTTGATGTGAAATATCTATACGCGAGAGTAAGCCTGATTATTGGCGTGGTGATACAGGCTGTGGCGACTGTGTAAGACGTAGCGACGCGATGCCATACGCAAGCGACTGGGCGCAATCTCTCTTTCCGCACTGAGCTCGCATATAATACTTATAGTGTGATTTGGGAATTCAAGAATTTGAGATTCGTTCGATTCGAACAATTCCACAGTTCAGTGTCAGTTTCACATTTGCCAGGTGTCCTGTGACGGCTCAATTTTTTTTAATAACTTCTTAATCTCTTCAAGGAAACGTGTAAAAATATAATATCTAAATAATATCCTATGTATACTGTATTCTGTATTTGAATAACATTCACATTTGGAGCCGGGGAATATTTTAATTTTAAGATTCCGTTTATTTATGTACCTATACTGCACTATTTTTTTTTTATATCATAAGAGGCAAACAAACAGATGTACCACTTCATGTTAAGTGATCACCACCGCCCGACACCAGCACCACCAGGGGAGTCTCAATTGTGTTGCTATCCTGTGTTTGGGAGGAGGGGGAAGGGATGGAAGAGAGGAGAGGGAACTGAGTGAGGCAAGGGGGGGCGGGGAGGGGCGGGGAGGAAGAGAGAGGAGAAGAGGAGGTACATGGGCTCTAGCGCTCTCACTGACCGAACGAAACACAACAATACAAGTACTGTTACTTCACGTCGTTGTTTCTATGGGGCCACCTAATTAGTACTTATTCAAACTTCATTATACTCTTATTAATTTGTGATCTGGATTATGCTTTGAAATGTTAGAGAAACAAATTAGTCGTCAAAAGTTAACATTTCAAGAATTGTAGTACCGATAATCATAACCTAAAAATTGTAAAACGTGTCGGAAATTGATTTTAAATAAGTATTAAATAACCTAAAATAAATATAACCCATAAAGTTCATAAGTCCTTTGATACGTAAAATTTAAAAAACAATGATTAAGTTTCGTAATTTGTTTTACAGATATATTGTGGGAAGTCGTCTTTACAATCCAAAGACAATGGCTCAGATCTTAAAGGATTTAAACACAAGAAAAATGTTTCAGTATACAGTCACGAGTTGACTTAATCCAAACAGATAGATCTCGACGTCAGTGTCTTATTGTGTAAGGACAGACCGCGTTGGAAAAAGAGAAAATATTTAATCTGTCAGAAATAAAATTATACAATGCAATATACCATATATTGATTCAGTATATTTATATACATGCTAATAAATGTGATTCTTAAGGTAATTCCTAGTAATATATTATAATCAACCTTTAAACGTATTATTATCGTACAATTTTGCTATTTAAGGAGCGTCAAGGTAATTTAAGATTTAGTGTCTATACAACTTCAGTGTTTTATGTAATCTTAATATGGAACAACCTTCAACAAATCATATTTGTACATAGTCATAATTAAATGGATCCTTAAAATATAATGTGGATTTCTGTATTCGTTGACGTGTCTATATTGTTTGTTTCTAGTACAATTAATTATCTTTGTAAAAGAAAGTAATTTAAGATAAACCTTCAATATGATTCTTAATTTATTTTTTACTATTTGTCCCGTCCAAATAAAGAGGGGCGCATCTTAGGTTTTTGAAATATTGAGTTAGTTACTGCATTCGGAATCGGGAATAAGTTACATCTAATAATTGTTTTTTGTTCAGTTATCAGCCTATATTCTCAAATTACACTTTTGTATTTTATTTATTTTCCTTGTAGTAAGAGAGTTCGAATTTCAGGTTCAAGTTCCGCTTAATTCTTAAATAGCTACCGACACAGATAAATTCCGTAAAATGGATAATAGCTTATTATGTAGAAAACCGATTTGGTGCCGATATCGTACTGAGCCTAGTGGCACGGTACCTCACTTACATAGGCATTCACAATTCGGGTTTTATCGATAACGGTAGGTTACCACCTAGCGATACGTTCTCTGCACTCGACACGACGCGACGCGATATGTACAAGTCACACACATATCATACTTATTTAGTGTGTTACCTACACATAATATGATAATAACTCCATCTTTGTAGTCCGGTGAAGTTGTTGAAACCTTGCTAGGTCAATAGCGTAGTCGGTTCAAGAAAAAAAAAACTCCATCTCGTAGTGTTATATTTACATAAAAGATTGACATGATCAAACAAACAAAGCAAAAATACAAAAAATCTCTTGAACATTTTCATAGTCGTACAGATACAGTGTCCTTGTTTTATATCTTTATATAAAATCACGAACAAGATTTCAACCCAACAGCAAACATAATAATATTATTATGTGACTCGTTTTCTATCCATAAAATAAATAATAATACAGCAGCATTTGGTAAGGGAAAATAAAACAAAAATATTATGGGACGCACCAATAATTGAAACACAAGCTATTACGGTATTATTGTTCCCATAAAACATGTTCACTAGGGACCGTGTATTGTAACTACGCAAGTAGAACTGGCCGGTCACAATCTGTGCTGCTCCCATAAAGAATCGTCCCGTAGGCGGCACACCGTTCAATATCTGAGAATCCATATTATTGGTAGAATTGACACTGCGCTGAAATATGATATGTAATGAATTATGTAGATTTTATTATTAAAAAAGTGAGATAATTGACAATAGGAGAAAATAAATTATAGGATATTTTAATAGTACCTATTCCGTAATATGTTTTCTTGTTGGATGAGTGCATTAAAAATATTCTTACAATTTGTACTTACGTACTATTGGAATCAGAAACTATATTGTACTCAAAATATTATGACTGTGTCAGTTAATTAAATAATAACAAAAAGTAGCTACACTTTACGAAATCATTACAAAATAGAAATAACTACAAGATGAATATGAAAATTTACTACTGAAATTCGTGTATTCTTCGATATTCAAATTCTGATATATCAAAAAACTATTAAGATTATTTGCATTGGGTGTTATTTGAATTACAGGTATTTTTATTATATTAATTTAATATTTGTACATTACACACCTATCAGATACAAATTCGGTTTCTGGCAATTTAATTTTTGGCATGAAGTCTAAAATTGTTTTTATTAAATTTTTACTTTAAAATTCATATTAATTATATAGGCTGAAAGTTTAGACAGTAGCAATATTTATGAAGGATACTCTGCACTCGATTCTAGTTCTAAGTCAATAAAAAAATAAGTGCTTAATATTTGACCTAATTGTCTAGAAAAATGGAATAATTATATGCAATCTTCTACACCTCTATGTTAAAACACAGTGTCAATGACCGTCGGGTGACTTCAAATTCACTTAAACTGCATGAACAGAACAAAAAGGTTTATTGTTCGTTTTATTATCGAAGGTTATTAACTCCGGGTCGCTCCTTACAGCTTTCGGCACTGGTAAATGCATCTAGGCTTATTACGTTTGTGCTTATATTTTTAAAAGTCTTAAAACAGACTTTAACTTAGCTATTGGTTATTTATTTTTATTTGTTTTGATATTAGTATTTTATAAATTAAATATATACATGCACTATCATTTCTTAGAATACTGTAAGCGACTAACCTAATATCTGGTATATATAAACTAGATTGTTTAGTTACCGTTCATTTTACATATAGGTACATGGAAAATTCGTGGCTAAATTTGACCAAAAAGCGGCTAACGCGAGAACAGTGTTGCGGGTTTCATTCGTTCGGTTCGAGCGCTGTGGTTACAATTTAACATACTCTAAAATAGCATGTCAGAATGCTATGAATTCACTTAAGCACAGGTTTATGTTGCATTTTATATATAGGTGTCTCTTAAACCCTATTAACAGATCTGTTTACAATAAAAGAAAATAATTTACAGGGAATGATACTGAGCTTTTACTGAATTCTTAGGACGGTAAAGATAATTGAAATATACAACAAATATGTATACGAAAACATACAAATTCGAACATATTAATTATATTTGATGATTTAATTTTTTAAAGTCCATGCAAGTTGCATTTTATTTATGGACATACCATTAAAAAGTACCCGGGCGTCCGTGCCTAGCTCGGTTCTTTAAAAAAATATATTTTTATTATATTATATTAGCATTTTTATGAAAAATAAAACATTAAAAAAGACATCTCCTTTGCTGTAACTCGGATTCGAACTAGGGTTACAGGGATTTTCGAAGCAAATGATTTCCATCTGAGCTATTTTTATTTTGATAGCAGCGGCGAAATTGACCTTCATATTCTAACTATATTTTTTCATTGCCTAAAATCTCAGTTAACAAAAGTTTTCTAAGAATAAAATCTAGCTAGATCAATTTATCGTCCCCGAAACGACCTACATACTAAGTTTCACGGATTAAATGACGCCGTTTCCGAGATTCTGAATATATACAAATATAAAAATATACAAGAATTGCTCGTTTAAAGGTATTAGATAGATGTAACAAAATGGAAATAGACTGCAAATTTTTATAATGCTATATTTACTTTTTGGACATTAAATTCCCACAAGAGTCTTTATTGAAAATATTAACAAGACATGTAAGTAAACTGTCCCATCTGTATAGTCTTTAATCTATTCTTATGATAGTACCTAACGGTACTTCTGAAACAGTGGGAGAAAGACATCGCTTCAATATAAACGTGCGTAGGTACATGCATCCCTACAATAGATAATAATATTTGAAAATTATTTCACTATGATAATCCTCGTAGATACGAAATACAAATTAAGTGACATTATAAATAGTAAGTTTAATATATTCTTAATGGGTTTGATAATATTAATAACATTTATATATAAATAAAATTAATTTCACAAATAATTATTTCATGTGGTTTAAACTTCAGGGTATCTATTAAATCACACAATTAAGCAATTTTAACTGACGCTTAGTATTCAGTCCCGAAAGAGAATTCGCAACTTACAAAAAATATCCTAACTACTGTTAAAAATGCGAATGTAAATTTGTTTATTTGTTTGTTGCATGTGTACGCCTAAATTACTGAACCGATCGTCATGAAATCGCATACGTGTTGTCAAAGGTACGTACGGAAAACGATATAGAGTACCTTCAATCCAAAATTAGGTCTATTTTGTAAGTGAAGCCGTGAGAAAAGATCATATTTTAATAACTTCAAATATCGCAAATAATAAATACCATCTTGCTATCAATATATAGGATGTTGGTATATGCAACATGGTAAAATCGAACACCATTTGATATAACATATATCAAAACATCAAATCATATATCTCCGTGAAAGTAAGCTTAAGTGAACTTTCACGGAAAAGATTTTTATGCTATAAATCAATGACTTATTACAAGAGATAGTAATTACAACAAATAATAGATAACAAAACATATGCGGAGCCGCGAACACTGCTATAAACATTGGAAAATAATCATAATCGTATGCTTGTTTGTAATCGTCTCTTAAAGATAAAGGAATAAAACATTTTATTTCTTCGAACTGACTACGCTATTTGCCTTGAAACGCCACAACCTACATATAACAACTAGTTATAACCTACCTTAATTATAATGAGTAATGATTCCTTTCAACATTATAAACTATCACAGGTTCATAGTGTTCTTCATTTAATAAATATAAAAATGTATCTGCTGTTCGACAACTATAAATAATTTTATATTCATGTACGTGACATAAAAAATTTAAATGACCAGTTAATGAACATTAATTGTACATTTCTAAAGACAAACGCTATTTAAAAATTGTGATCGATGTTATTCCCTAACATCTTGAGTTTAATTATAATAAACAGACAGAAAGGGAATCGTTTCGAGTTATCGAATTGAGGTCATATTCTATAGTTTCAATGACGTAATAAGATATTTCTTATACATAATTTAAGAAGTTAATGAATAGTTTGGGTAATAAAGAGATCCGATATAAAGGTACAAATATGAGTTAACGTTGACGCCCACGTTCAGTTGAAATATAAAGACAGCACGCAGTATTTGTTAAACAGCGTCAAGTCATAGAATAAGAGCGTATTACTACAAACGATATTAAGTTTTTGTAAATAATTGTATTTATTACAAAATATCAATTATCTTCGTTTTTAATTCATTCATATCAAATTATAATATACATAAAAACAATTATTCATCAAATTGAAATTATGTATATAATGTATATTTGTAAAGTGGAAGGGTTTACTTTTCTCCCTTATCGAACTGTAAAACTCTCAATTTTCCGATAATAAATATATAGAGGAGTTGTTGAGGCGTGTATGCTTGGTACACATATACGTTTCAACAACTAATATATATATAAATAGTTAACTAGGTTAGCTAAGACAGGTCGCGATTTTGCATGCAACAAGCAACAGCCAAGCCTAGGTATGCCGTGCACTCTTGAGCTGGTTGCCAAAAGAAAATCAGCTGAGTGCCTTAAGCGCTCGCCTTAGTAGTCCGGTGAAGCTGTTAAGACCTTGCTGGGTCAATAGCGTAGTCATTTAAAAAAAAAAAGTTATTTACTTAGTTTTGAAGAATATTTTTATTGAGTGTTAATATTAATACAATGTTGAAAGAATATTTTGTTATAGCAGCCTGACGCCAAATTGTTAATATGCATTTGCCTGAAACATTGATTGAGGTGACACTGCATGCTTGTTAAGTTTTTACGTTTTTTAAATCTAGAGTTTACTTGAAGTTAAAGTTCGTTTACACCTGTCAAAACAAATTTTACCTTGACTATGATGTATGCCTTATCTATACTAATATTATAAATAGGTAAGGTTTGTGAGTTTGTGACGTTGTAGGGGGTAAACTCAGGAATTTCTGGTCCAAATTGAAAAAAATCTGTGTTATATAGCTCAGTTACTGAGGAAGGTTTTAGGCTATACATCATCACACTAAGACCAATAGGAGCGGAACACCAATCAAAGATTTTTCAAAATCCGGAGATATTTTCCTCTTGAGAGTTTCTGCTGCCTGTTAGCGTTAGCCCAAAATAACTATTCTATGCGGACGAAGTCACAGGCGAGGGCTAGTTTGATAATATTTTCAAACACTATTTTTAAAATGTTCAGTTTCAAATAAACCGATGAACACATTGTTATAGGTATTTTTAAACATAATCGCTATCTCGTTCAACTTGTACCAAACATGATTTATTCGCTGCATCATGGCTTGTCAGTACGCCGGTTACAGGACCGGGAAACCACCACGCTTGAATGCCAACTCGGAGCATGACTCTACAGATTCTGCTCCATTTATGTTAAATTTTTATATTATCATAATCATTTACATAGCAAGCCGGTTGGTTGGATAAACGTTGCGTGACTATTATCGAACCTAATTATTGTTCTTTGTGCTTAAAAATTGGGGAGAATTTTTATTTAAATCAAGTCACGTATCGCTTTCGAGGCGGGGAACAAAAGGACTTTAAGAATTGAGTTGTTAAGCCTATAATCATTTCATTATGGTACACGCCCAGAACATGTCGCGAGAATAAATAATAATTACATTTACAAGCAATGAAATTTGCAAAAAAAGGTTTTAGAGGTTGAACATCCTTATCTCCTTCATGGTTATTATAATAACTAAATTAAAAAATATGAATGCGTTCGACGATCATTTTTAAATTAAATAATGATGGCATACATATGTAACTAAAATAATATCATGAAAATTCAACTCCTTTATGTATTTTGATCTGGTTATTTTAATGGCGACAAGTAAATAAGTTCCAGTTGTTGATCATTTATTTATTTCAACATATTTAATATTTTAAATATAAGATGATCGGCCGAGAGTATACACATTTATATTGTAATATTATTTTGTAGACACATTTTTCATCAGTTAACGGAATTTTGTAAAGAAAGCTCGCGTGATCAAATCCTTTTAATTATAAGTATATATCATCAAAGTATTTAACAAATAGGTGATATTATATCCTTATATTCTACGTTTAATAGACATACAATGAAGATGTACGTTGAATGAATATCACATTAGCACTGGATAATGTTAAGATTATACGTGCAAACGCTTACTATTTTTAGATATTAAAGCCATGATTATTATTTTATCTGTTGACCTATTATTGTCAAATGTTTTGAAACTATGTTATAAGGGTCATTTTAAACAATAAATATTTGCTTTTTATTCGTATTCAAAGGTTCATTTGACTCAAGTGGGTTTTAATAAATAGTAAAATCATATGTTGTCAAATAGTGGGAGTAAAAAAGGCTAAGAAGAGATATTAAAAAGGATATTAAGAAATATAATGTATATTACGAAAAACTGGGAGAATATTGATCAATTTTTTTTTTTTTTACAAAATCCACTGTCAGTAAATGAAATTTTGTGACCGTTTATTTAAAACGTATATTTTCTAGATTAAATTACTTAACACCTTATCTTTGCATCATCGCTGACACAAATACAAACAAATCGTGTTTATAATCCTTCCCATAGTCATACATTCTAGTTGCCGGTTCATAGATAAAGTTTTACTTTTACCTAAGGAATATATTAAAAGAAACGCTTCGAACGCTCACATAAATCCGACTGTGGCAGGGAACGTCACATAAACTTGATTTATCTTTCATGACGTAAGTTAACTCCTAACAAAATCTACAATTTCACCTTGTTAGATACGGTGTTCTTGTGTGGTACATTATCCAGATAGAATGTTTGTTTAATATTTTGTTTCATCCATATTGTTTCTCGTACGATGTGTTTATCTATACTAATATTATAAAGAGGTAAAGTTTGTGACGTTTTAGGTGGTAATCTTTACTGGATTACTGGACCGATTCGAAAAATTCTTTCAATGTTATATAGCTCATTTATTGACGATAGTTATAGACTATATATCATCACGCTAAGACCAATAAGAGCGGAGCACCAATGAATAATGTTTAAAAATCGGGGGTCTTTTTCCTCTTGAGAGCTCCCGCTGCGTGTTAGCGTTAACCCATAGTAAATATTCCACGCGAACGAAATCGCGGGTAGAGGCTAGTCTTCATGTTAAGCTTGAAAATTAAATGAAATTAGATTAAACGCATCAAAAAAGCAATGAACTATAAAAACTTGTTGGAGTTAAATCAAAATATGGAAAGTACTTCACAATTAATTATAATTAAATACTGTTACCGCTATAATATCTTCAGAAATCAGTAAAACGTTAACTGACATTGATTAGACAGGTGAGGCTACAGGTTCGATCCAATTGAATATTCATGTGATATTCACGCATACTGCAGAATAGAGCAAACTCCTAACGTACATAGCAATGTAATAAATAATTTAATAGTTTTTCCACAAAACATTGGTGTTTGTACAAACCGGGTAATTGAACTAAATATTTACGTGTATAATCTGAATTGTAAAAGAATTTAAAAATCTATAGAAGTACCGAGGTAAAAGAATGTTAATTTGATTTCTTTGTTTTCCGTAAATATTAACTAAATACTTTACGGCTGCATATATGTCACAAATGTGTAATATATACTAATATTATAAAGAGGCAAAGTTTCTAGGGTTGTAGGGGTCGAACCTGTCCGACGCCCAGTTCGGCTTCCGGTCGGGGCGTTCAACATTGGACACCCTGAGCCTCCTGAAGGAGCTCTCTGCGCAGGCACTTCCCGGGGTCAGAGGCTGTTGGCGGTGTCATTGGACATCGCCAACGCCTTCAACAGCCTGCCGCATGGAGTAATACGGGAGGCGCTCCGATTCTTCGAGGTGCACCCGTACCTGCGGCGGCTGTTGGAGGCGTACCTCGAGGGAAGGGAGGTCGTCTACGCAGACAGCAGAGGGCGGACGGTCCGACGTGGGACTCCTTGTGGAGTCCCACAAGGCTCGGTCCTGGGGCCCTTGTTGTGGAACCTGGGCTATGAATGGGTGCTCCGCGGCGCGCTCCCATCAGGAGCGCGTCTAATATGTTACGCGGACGACACCCTAGTCGTAGCCCAGGGAAGGGAATGGACGGAGCTGGTGCGCCTGACCACGCTGGCTACGACCTTCGTGGTCGGGCGCATCCGCCGACTGGGCCTCAGAGTGGCCCTCGAAAAAACTGAGGCCCTGCTGTTCCACGGGCCTCGGCAGGGAGGAGTACGTATCAGGGTGGGGTCCACGATAAAATATCTGGGCCTCACCCTGGACAGGCGTTGGCGATTCGAGCCCCACTTCAAGGGGCTCGGACCGCGTATAGTAGGGGCGGCGGCGGCGCTCGGCCGCCTTCTCCCGAATATGGGAGGGCCGGGCGCTGCCTGCCGCCGTCTTTATACTGGGGTGGTGAGGGCCATGGCCGCCTACGGGGTGCCGGTGTGGTCGGACTCCCTCAGCGCCACGAACGTTTGCGTGCTGCGCAAAGCGCAGCACACAGTGACGCTGAGGGAGATCCGCGGGTACCGCACGGTGTCCTCGGCGGCGGCCATAGTGCTCGCGGGCTCTCTACCCTAGGAGCTGGAGGCGGAAACTCTTGCCGCCGTGTACAATTACGCGGCGGCAGGAAAATCCCGAGGTCAACCTCCAGCGCCCAGGGAGATCGCTGCGCTGCGGGCTACAGCTCGCAGCGAGCAAATAGAGAGGTGGGGCCGACACCTGGCGGACGAGCGTTACGGAAGATTTACCATAGACGTCGTCCGTCCGGTCCTGTCGGCCTGGGTGAATAGGGGCTGGGACTTCCTGACCTACCGTCTGGTGCAGGTGCTGACCGGGCACGGATGCTTCGGTTGGTACCTCCACCGTATAGCGCGCAGGGAGCCTACCGCCGCATGCCACGAGTGCGGCGCTGAGACGAACACCGCGCAGCACACTCTCTCGGAGTGCGCCGCGTGGGGCGATCAGCGCCGCGCCCTGGTTGCGGCGGTGGGGGACGATCTCTCGCTGCCGGGCGTGGTTTCGGCCATGCTCGGCAGCGAGGACGTCTGGGCTGCTGTGGCCTCTTTCTGCGAGACCGTCATCTTACAGAAGGAGGCGGCGGAGAGGGCCCGGGAGGTCGATCCCAGAAGTGGTCCTCTTCGCCAAAGAAGAGCAGCGGGAGGAGCGAGGCGTAATGCCCATCTCTTCCAAAACCGTCGCCAAACCTGAGGGGATGGGGCGAGGCCCTCCATCTCCTCTTTGCACGGGTAAGGCTGACGACGGGAGGCTGCTGGTCGTGTACCCAGTAGCCTCTCTATAGTAGGGCGAAGTCTGGCGTTCATTCGCCAGGCTGCCGCAGGGGCAGTTTCATCTCAGTGAGCATGCTCGAATCCTGGCTGCCCCTATCATGCGGCGGACGGTACACCGTGGGGTTTTAGTCCGTACGAATCGGACATAACCTACCCTCTTCCCCGGGATGGTAGCGTATCCGTTAGGGATTTCCCCACGTAAATAAAAAAAAGAGGGTAATCTCAAGAACTACTAATCACATTAAAAAAAATCGGTGTTAGAGTGCTCATTTGTCAAGGAGGCTATATATCATCAAGCTAGGATCAATAGGAGCGGAACACCAATGCAGAATGTTTTAAAATCAGGATTTTTTCCCTTTTAGTGTTTCCGCTGCGTGCTAGTTAGCCCTAAATAACTATTCCAAGACGAAGTCGCGGGCAGAAGGTAGTTTATAAATAAGATTCATTCTTATATTTAAAACGATTTTTTTTTAACTTATTATGTAGTGTAAAGCTAAAATTGATACAATTTCAAGATGTATTTATGTAATTATATGTTTTAATACACTTTATAGAGATTGAATTCAATATTTTAATAATAATAATCTTCCTAGCCGATTTCGACTACAGTGACCAAACTCCAAGCTGGGGTGTTTAGCTCGTAGATGGCTGAAGTACCCAATTTTAGCTGTAGATTTACGAGTACAAAAAGGACACGTTAAGATACCATTAACATAGTCATAGTTTGTTTTTGAAGGCGGTTTACTTTTGAGGTATTCGTGTTTATAGTCCAAGTCACGCCTTCTTTGATCCTCGTGTGACTAAGTGACTAAATACAACAATAATAACCATTTATATAGTTATTATTCAAAATTTTTATCCGTGTATGCGATACAGTTTCGTATTTTTAAATAGAATGAAAAAAATAATTAATATACAATAAAAAAAAATCTATACACGACTACAGTACCACTACTGTAGTCGTATATAGAGCCACGCTGAAGCTATTATTGGTTTCAGTCTGAATGGGTCGGCTCGTCCGGAGTAGCACCACCCTCTTACAGAAAACCGACGTGAAGTAACAGTGCTTACATTGTTGCGGTTCGTTCAGTCAGTGAGAGCGCCGGAGACCCATCTCCCCTCCCCTCGCCTCTCCTCCCCCTTTCTCTCCATTCCCCCAAACAAAGGCTGGCAACGCATTTGCGACTCCTCTGGGATTGCTAGTGTCTATGGACTGCGGTGATCGCTTAACAACAGGTGACCCGCATGTTCGTTTGCCTCCTATATGACATTAAAAAAAATCATAGTATTTAAAAATAAACTTTCCTTATAGCATGAAATGGAAAAAATATTAAATACCAATATAACAAAAAAAATGAAATGTGACGTACCTATATATATTTAGCTACGTGGTAGGAAGCAGAAACGGGCAGACATGGCAGCCGGGATCCAACATCCGGTCGGGTTTCCGGTAGGCATCACATTGTATATACAATTGTACTTACAATTTTATAACAGTATGACAAATATAAACATGATTTTACAATTCGAATTTATTTGCAACCATAATTTTATACTTTTTTTAATAACTATATAAGTACATTTACATGATACGTGACAAAATTTGTACGGATGGATGGATATTTATCACTGCTTCACGCAAAAAGTATAGAACCAATCTAAAACAAAATTCACAATAATATAGTTTATATATTATCATATAAAATAATCATGACATATAAAATAATCATATAAAATAATCATGACATATAAAATAATCATGACATACAGTACTTAAACCGTTGAAGTTATGCGAAAAAGAAATACTGCCATCTGAGTGCTATTTTGACATGCATAATCCGGTGAAGCTGTAAATGCATTGTAAAGCCAGTAGCGTAGTCAGTTCGAGAAAAAATTCATGACATACAGTACTTAAACCGTTGAAGTTACGCGAAGATAGTATATGGTGTCATTAGTACTAATATTATAAATGCGAAAGTAAATTCATTTATTTTCCGTTAACACCTTAACTACATGACCGATAATCCATAAAAGATTACTGTCATTGAATAATAAGTCAAACCTACATTACAACACGAATGAAGCAAAAAGTAGGATACAGACTGGAAGAAACTCGCAGGCGGCGATTAGTATTCAGTACTTTACTAGAACATGTTTTTTACACAAAATATAGATGTCTAAATTTTACATTTATTGTGATAATTACTACTAATATGAACACAACGAATAAATAAACCACCGCTATCGTATAGCCTGTTTTCAAGAATAGGTCAGCCTACGGTGTACTGACGATTTCAAATCAGGTTAGATCTGCTTTAAATGAGGTTCCATATTTGTCTAGTATATTTATTTATTTACACATGGATAAAGCAACAGTCAACAATCAAAAATAATAATACAATAGCAATAATAAAAAAAGTAAACTAAACTGAAGACATAAAATGCTTTATCACATACTTAACTTATACTAATCATAATAATAATAAGGAAATAATAATTGTTTAAATATTTAGATACATTGGATTAAAAAAACTATATATAAAAGAATAAACGAAAAAGTTCAAATGAATTTTTTAATGGTATAATGTTATATTTATTTAATCTGTCATGGTATGAAGAGACACTGCGAGCATGACCATACCTGTAACATAGAATTTTTGAAAATTTTCTTTGAACTGCTTCAATGGATTTAGAATGTATGGTGTAACAGGGTGACCAAACTACAGATGCATTCTCGACGATACTACGAACTAAACTGTTAAATAAGACGACAAGGCTATTAGAGTTTTTAAAAGATGAGGATGATCTAGTTATAAAACCTAAAATTCTAAAAGCTCTACTAGTGATGTCATGGTAATGTTCTCTAAATGATAATTTATTATCAAATAAGATGCCTAAATCTTTCGCCAAAGATTTTCTTGCTAGTAATTGATTGTCAATTTTGTAAGGATAGGAAATTTGATATCTCTTATTAATAAACGAAATAACAAAACATTTGTCAACGTTAAGGTACATAAAGTTATCAATACACCAACGGAATGTAGTGTCAAGATCTTGTTGTAGAAAGTAGCAATCAGAAATAGAACTAATAGATTTAAACACTTTGAGATCGTCTGCATAAAGTAATGATTAATAAGAAAGTTGAATAATCAAGTCGTTTATGAAAACTATAAAGAATAGTAGGCCAAGGTGAGAGCCTTGTGGCATACCTGACTTAATGAGGAAAGGTGAGGAAGTAGAACCCTTAATAGCTACAAGTTGACTTCTATTATTTAAATAGGATTGTACCCAACGAAGTAAATTACCGTGAATTCCATAAAGAGCTAAATTTTTAATTAGAATAAAATTATTTACTTTGTCAAAGGCTTTTTTGAAATCGGTGTAAATGGTATGTATGGTGTATTTTCATATTGTCCTAATATGAAAATATTTCTGATTTAAAAAAACATATATGAAATTTTAAACCAGCAGAAACATTTTGTATCATTATATCATCACAATTTTTTTATCTGAACCTAAACAAGGAGGACAATGTATTTCTTTGACACGCTTTATATTCTGAGCGGTTAAATATTCTTAAAATTATGACGTTTAGCATATGATAGCTCTTAATTGTAAGAATTGCGCGGTGCTAGGGTTTTACAACCCGACTGGGTCGCAACCACCATATATATGGCGAAAAAGCCCCTTCTAGTGACTCGCTTCTGCGCGTCGCGTTTCGGGATCAGCCTATGCATATCTAGTACCGGGTGACTTTCGTCATTATGGCCGGGATGACGGCGGCGACCGGCGATGAATAATCTGTCTCTCAGTGGTTGTCGATGTTTTGGATTGTACTATGCTTAACATCAGGCATAGGGCAGTCACTTTTTGTGCTTCAATAAAAAAAGAAAAGAATGATGTATAACATTTAAGTCTGAAGTTTGGAAATAAAAAAATATGGAGAGAGGTAAACATAAGTTTTTAAGTGGAACATTTGAACAACTAGTTCATTAATATAATTTAAAAAGTTTAATAATTTTGCAGACCTTAAATTTGTATTTTTTATTACTAATTTTGTTTGTTAACTACTGTAATTTATTACCTACGTAAACTGTCAAGTCTAAGTCAAAATACCAAAATTAAATAATTAAGGCATATATAGAAGTGGATGCTGGACATTGTCAAACTAGATTTTTTTGCTGTTGCCCGATGAACCTTCTTAGCTTCAGTAAGCTTTTTGAGCGACCATTTTGCGGCACTCAGCCGTATGACAACAAGCTCTAGGACGCCAAAGAATCTGAACATCGACTTGAGCTGTTGTCTTCGATATATTGCAAATTTATCTACATAAACTAAGCTAACTAAATTAAGATTGTTATTCACTTTGTTATATTATAAAATGCCACAAGGAGGTTCTATAACGCATCATACAGTTCTACCAATTATCATAAAAATTGATATGCAAGAAAATCACGAAGAAAACATTATACATTATTTTATGCATCTCAACTATATACAACAGATAAATTCTAAACGCATAAAATAAAAGCTGTAGGTACACATAATCAATCTATAAATATTAATCTAAGTAAAGCCAGCGGAAGTAGAGATCGATCAAGTCCCATAAATAACTAATAATAAACATCTTTGAAAAGAATTCCTTAATCATATTCTTACCTGGATTACTTCTCGTTAATTAATATCTTACTACAGTTGTGCAGACGAGCAGGATATATATGAAAGTGATGACTGACAGACAGGCTTGACAGGCGTTCGTTAAGTTAATGTAGCGCCTGAGCCTTCGGTCATTAATTAAGACGGATGTATCACTGTATAGGAACTTATGAACGAACGAAACTCGCCTCCAAGTTTACCCCTTTTAATACACATTCCATTACATAAATATGACTGGCTTTATCGTCATAATCTAAAATAATTGCTTGTTTTAATAACTTCATTTCTATAAATCATAAATACTGACAATAAATCTTCATTAGAGTTTGTACTCCCAAAGATCTGTGGAGTGTTCCAAACAATGACATCTAAAATCTTAGAAGTATGAGAGACGATGACGATATTTTAAATGTTTTTTGTCGTATATTTTTTATTAAATTAAGCATGACTTACGTTAAGTGGTTACTGGTTTAGTTTTATGGAATATATATAACCATTTTCAAATAGGATCACTAAATGAAGTAATAGGTGGTAGAGCCACGCTGAAACTATTCTTGGTTTCCTCTCTCAGAAAACCAATGTGAAGTAACAACGCTTACATTGTTGCGTTTCGTTCTGTCAGTGAGAGCGCCGGAGGTTCATCTCCCCATCCTCTTTACCCCATTTCCCCCAAAACACAGGCTGGCAACGCATTTGCGACTCCTTTGGTATTGTTAGTATCTATTGACGGTGGTGATCACTCAATATCAGGTGACCCTTCTGTTCGTTTGCCTTCTATATCACATAAGAAAATGAAGTGAGTTAATGATAAATCAACGAGGTCCTAATGTGACTTTGTACTTAAGAACATTTTGTCAAACATATCCTTGGAACCGAAACACTTCTATTTTATGATTGAAATAAGTATAACAGGATGGAACAACCAGAACTGAAACTTACATAGATTATACTAATTTCGTCTTAAAGAGATCGTATACTTTTGTTTAACAAGCATTAAATCTAAATATAAAGATGTTTGGGAAAATTTGCACTGTACATATCCTTTCATATTTCCTAAGAATGTTAAAATCGCACTAGTTGGCAGTTAAACGAGAGCCACGCAAGTACAACAATACCATTGCAAATAACCAACTAAATCTACAACAAAGTCGTACACCGATCAGACCGATATAAAGACGGCGCCCATATTATGTTAACCAGGAACAAGCTCGTAAATATCTTATTTCGCATTTAACTGATCATAAAATATAATTTAAGCGCTTTGTAAAGCAATAAATGATCGCGCTATGTCAGCGAGACGTGTGGTAACGTGTCTAGTAAATAATATACTAAGCATATAAGTTATGTCTTCATCTCATTGGTGGATTTGTATTAATTTGTACAGCCTGGATAAAGAATTTAATTATATTTACGATTTTTTATTTTAAGCTAACTCATATCCGTTACGATATAAATGTTAAATGTATGTAATAATGTTAGGTCTAAACTTCAGTAACCGCTAAATATAAACAACTACTAAGACACATCGTTCTAAAGATTAGGGAATCGCCATTTCCCTTGATTTTTGTTGCTGGATAATTATTCGTCTGTTTGTTTTAGAGTTTGTTTCTTTTGCTTACAGAAACAGAATTAAAGATATTGTTTTCTGATTTATCTTGAAACATATTCTCAGTTTTAATAAAATAAAAAAGGATGAGAATTATAAAGCACAGTAAAACCCGAATAAGCAAATGTTCAGAGAACAGTGAGTTTTTCGTTAAAAGAGTGGCGTTTTTTTTAAATACAGCAAACATGTACCAGTATGTATTGTAAAGGTATTACTCATTGGAATTTCATGTGTGTTTACAAAAACAGAACAAAAATGAATTACATTAGTATTTATTTACATAAATCCGTAAATTTTTCCTGTGTTTCTGTTTGTACATTTTTTAAATATTTAAGAAGTTCTAAAACATTCTCAAACGTTATTTTATTAACAACCCTTACAAATAGAATACGTTACAAAAACAATGTCAGTTACTTCCACGAAAACCAATACAAACAATGTGAGGTAGTAGTTGGTTCCATTAAATTTGAGAATTAACAATGAACATGTTAAAAACACTTTACTATAGCTTATGTACCTATAAAAAGTAGCTTTTTTTTCGAAATGTCTACGCTATTGACCCAGCAAGGTCTTAACAGCTTCACCGGACTACTAAGGCGAGCGCTTAAGGCACTCAACCGATTTTATTATGACAACCAGCTCAAGGGTGCACGGCACACCTCGGCTTGGCTGTTGCCTGTTGCATGCAAAATCGCGACCTATCTTAGGTAACCTAGCTAACTATTCATATGTGTATGAGTTGTTGAAACGTATATGTGTACCAAGCATACACGCCTCAACAACTCCTCCATATATTTATTATCGCAAAATTGAGAGTTTTTCAGTTCGATAAGGAGAAAAAAGTAAACCCTTCCACTTTCATGTGTAAGCGTGTAGGCGTGCACATGTGTGAAGGTGATCGTGTAGTGTTGTAGCAGTGATGTATATTTGTCACCGTATTGCGCAAGCAACGCACTCAAGGGCTCCCTACCGAGGGATCGAACCTAGACTTGAGCCGCTGCCGTGGGAGGCCTAATCGGGTGTGCGGGAGTGAAATTAACCCCCAGACCACGGCGGCGTGATCTGTGGTTACGCAGGCGTGGGCGTAAGCACGCTCTGTTTCGAGGGACAGGCTGGTACTGATCGTTCGCTGACGTGATTAAATCAGGAGGGTCGGTAAAAATGCATCGCGGATGTCTTTTATAACGCGCAGC
The DNA here is from genome assembly GCA_014332785.1 of Antheraea mylitta. Taxonomy (NCBI): domain Eukaryota; kingdom Metazoa; phylum Arthropoda; class Insecta; order Lepidoptera; family Saturniidae; genus Antheraea; species Antheraea mylitta. The sequence goes on along the minus strand of JACEII010000005.1, from coordinate 6,350,987 downwards.
GTTAGGTGCGGGTTCATAGTTTGCGGCGGATACCACTAACGGATTGGGATGATTCGCGGCTTTTTCAAAATAACAGAAATAGTAGCCTCAAAGAAGTCATAGAGGAAAAACGACTTTATCTTAGAGACGTTTCTATTTCTAAGTTATATAAGTTTTGTAGGGTTAAGTGAACGTTAAAATAATGGGATCTTATAATTATTGTCACTTATACAGTTTTCTCGCTTAATCAGTCAATTAATTATGCCTGTTTTTTTTTTCTTGAACTGACTACGCTATTGACCTAGCAAGGTCCTAACTGCTTCACGATACTACTGTGCCTCTTTTTTTCTATATATTTAATAAGAAGGTAAATCTAACGCGTCTGTACATTTCGAATTTTTGTAGAAAAAAAATGTAGCAGGTGTCTAGGATTAAGTAATAATATACATTTTGATCATTTTTGAAATGTCTCTGTCTGTTTGTTTGGACACGATTGACTGTTAAAGTACTGCATTCACGATAAAACCTTAAAACACGTTCTCCAGTTATATTTAGTTTTTGTGTCATTAAAATCGGTTCACTCTATCAAAAGTTATTGTACTTTAAATGACGATGTGAAAGCGACGAGAGAAATGTAGAAAAGTAAATGGACTTAATACATTGAGATCGTTTAATTAATCACTGTTTTTTTGCATTTTGCATAAGTTCCACGCGGACGAAATCGCGGGCACAGCTAGTTCATAATAAAACTGTTCTCTATTCAGTAATCTAAAGTAATAGTAAAAAGAAAAAAAATAAGGTGTAAAAAAATTTTTGGATGTAACGAATAAACTCAAAAAATACGTAACCATTTTTAAAAAAAAGCTACATTATTACAGTAATATGAGCTATATTTTATTTTCAAAATGTATGTTAATATGAGAGAAGCCGTGAGTAAAAACTAGTCTATAAATATTAATATTATAAAATACATTTTCTAGTTTGTCTGCACGTTCCCATAGTTCTACTGAGCGACGCAAGGAATTTCGGCATGGTTTTCACTATAATTGACATAGTTTGTTCCGAAATGTTTAACGTATAATAAAATAGAAAAGAATCGATGTATTGTAATAAATTCCTGTATAATAAATAATTTTCCAGTGATTATATTGGTAGCGCTAGCTAAACCCTAATGAATTTTTTTTTCTCGAACTGACTACGTCTACCTAGCATGGTTTTAACAGCGTCGTCGGACTACACCTAATGAGATATTATTAATATACATTAAGATTATGTACTACCGAATTTTACATTTCATAAATACCTGTAAATAAGTCTTCTAAAGATAGTTCATAATATTCATTTTTATTATTTACGTATTATTAGAAAATGCGACGTCATTTTGACTAATTATGATAATAATAGTAATTCTTTTACGATTTTATACTGCGTATAGTAACGCTGAGCATTTTTGCCTCTAATACATATCTATCGTATCTATCTAATACTTTTAAACGAGCAATTCTTGTATATTTTTATATTTGTATATATTCAAGATCTCGGAAACGGTGTCGTCTATTTCCATGAAACTTAGCATGTAGGTAGATTCGGGTCAATAACTCGATCTAGCTAGATTTTATTCATAGAAAACTTTTTTAACTGAGTCTTCAGACAATGAAAAAATATAGCTAGAATATAAAGGAAAATTTCACCGCCGCTGTCGAAACAAAAATAGTTCAGATGGAAATCGGTTGCTTCGAAAATTAGTGTAGATTGAATCTAAGTTACAGCAGAAGAGAAATATATTTTTTTTTTTTTTTTTTTTGTAGAAAAAAATATTAATTTTATAAGGCAAACCTAACAGTTTATTTTAATTTAAAAATGCTTTTTAAAGAATCGAGCTAGGCTCGGTCGCCCAGGTACTTTAAAATTATACTCAATATAAATCAAGTTGTTTGTGTGAAGGTTTTTACGTAGTCAATTTGAGGAACTCCAAATATCAAAATACAAAATACATTGCACCCATAGGAAACCGGGACGAATCGCTAGTTTCTAATATTATAAAAATTATAACTGTCTGATATATAATCATATCAGCAAGCAGGTATCAATTGGAATTAAACAGAAAAAATACATAACTATGCAAATTAAAATTCTAGTAACTACGTATTCAAACTATGCATAAATTATTTTGTACATGTACCAAAATTGTTACTGGAACAACGGGTATTGATGTTCGAGTGCTAATGATAATGTAATAAACACTAATATAAGTTTATTACGCATTAAGTTGTAAATGAAATTACATATTCAATTATAAACATATATTATTTAGTATCGTACGATCTGATTCGAGGTGTATTGGTGTTTCAAATGATAATTAATCTAAAGCGAGGTTTTGCACGCGCTAGTACCTTGAAACCGGTTATTGAATTGAGTATTTAAATTCAATAGAAAGTATATTGCGGTAAGGTGTTCAGCGTGATATCGCTCCATAAGAGTAAAATGGAGCATTTAATAACCATGTTGATAAATAACTATTCGGTTTTTTTATGAGATTATTTATTGAGATTTATTTAATAAAATTATGAATTAAAAAAAATCCTTAGGTATAAAATATATTAATTTCGTTTCTAGGTAGTATACACTTTCGACCACATATAAAATTATAAATATGTTTCTAAATGCACGTTTTTACAGTATACAGCGCGACTGGTTAGTCACCAGCAACATTTTAACTGGATAATCGTCAGTCGATTCTCGTTCTAAATTAATCTAAAAAATTGGTGCTTAATGCTTCACCTGTTTATCTAGAGAAAAACAAAACTGATATACACATCAGGTGATTTATGCAAAAACTATATGGTGTAATAATAAAAAAAAACAGTGAATCACAGTGCCACGCAATCCTGCCCGCGTTCTGCATGTCGACCCACGCCTCACTTGCCTTTATCCGACCGTGTGGCGATCCCACGATAAGCAGTTACGTAATAATTAACCTTGAGCAGTGTCCCTTTAATGTTGCTAATTGAACCTAAATGTAATTTTTTACGTTTAAAAGTGTCGTTCCTATATTTTTAAACGTTTTAGAACAGACTTTAACTAAGGTTCTCATTGTTGTTTATTAGTATTGGTTTCGATAAAATGTAACCATGAACTACTAAAGGATTGAAGTGTGTTTAACTTTAACCAGTTACCTGATATATTATACATTTAGTGTTTCTGTGGGAAATATTCACATATATAGAAATCACTCGCGAATCTGTATACAAATATAATAAAAGTAATAAATATACGAGAGTGTTTAACAACATAGTATAGTAAGATTTTCACTAATCCGGCACTTCAGTAGTCCTTCTTATACGTCCAATAATCCGCCAACTTAAGCTGACACTTCCCTCACCCCTGCCTACATTATTTCTGTGCTTGTGCACCGATACTTTATAACCTCAAAAAACCCTAATACCATTTTTTCTATACAATCCAAAAACTCGAAAATTCCAATAAAGACTCTATTGTAGCAGCAAAATATTCAGAATTAATCAGTAGTACCGGAAACGATGTCCTACACGCAAACACAATATTTAGCTTTTTACGGTATTGATAAAATCACATCCATAACATGATATATGAAATTTTTATGCATCTATGATTTCTAATATAAAATGAATAAAAAATCATTTTGGCTAACTAAAGGTTATCCCCAAAAAAGATTTCTAAAGCCGAATGCTGATATTTTAACATAAACAAATTATTATTTATTATCTTTATATGTATTATGTTCAGAAGAAAATAACATAAAAAAACATTGACATCAAAAATTATTCAAAACAGACTAATATGTGTTACCGTCGCGTTGTAAAATTTTAAATGGGCACTTAGTTAAGCGAGGTCATAGCATATATCTTTATGGTCGAGTTATGAATTTAACTTATATGTATTTTAGTATATTAGAAATAGGTTAATGGTCATCATGAAACTTAAAACTTGAATCATTAACTACAGTAGTTTACACTTTATTGAAGCTTTAATGAACCAACACCCTGAAGACCTCGTTCATACATCCAATAGACTTTATTGCTTAACTTAACGAGTTAATGTTTGAAAGATTTAAACGAGATTTTGCACTATATCAAATTACAACACATACCTCGTTATCGGATATTGTATCTGTTTTATGTTCTATTCATAATCTTTTTTTTCCTTTTTTTTCGACATGACTACGCTATTGACCCAGCAAGGTCTTAACAGCTTCACCGGACTACTAAGGCGAGCGCTTAAGGCACTCAGCCGATTTTATTTTGACAACTAGCTCAAGAGTGCACGGCACAGCTCGGCTTGGCTGTTGCCTCATGCATGCAAAATCGCGACCTATCTTAAGTAACCTAGCTAACTATTCATATATGTTTGAGTTGTTGAAACGTATATGTGTACCTAGCACACACGCCTCAACAACTCCTCCATATATTTATTATCGGAAAATTGAGAGTTTTTCAGTTCGATAAGGGAAAAAAAGTAAACCCTTCCACTTTCATGTGTAAGCGTGTAGGCGTGCACATGTGTGGGGGTGATCGTGTAGTGTTGTAGCGGTGATGTATATTTGTGTATCACCGTATCGCGCAAGCAACGCACTCAAGGTCTCTCTACCGAGGGAACGAACCTAAGCTTGAGCCGCTGCCGTGGGAGGCCTAATCGGGTGTGCGGGAGCGAAATTAACCCCCAGACCATGGTGGTGTGATCTGGGGTTACGCGGGCGTGGGCGTGAACACGCTCTGTTTCAAGAGACAGGCTGGTACTGATCGTTCACTGACGTGATTGAGTCAGGAGGGTCGGTAAAAATATGTCGCGGACGTCTTTTATAACGCACAACATTAGGACTGGGATGATTTGAAGCTTTTTCAAAATAACTAATTGTAAGTGATTTTACGTACGCCCAGATAGAAGGGATCTCTAGGTCTCTATGGAGATCGACTCTCCGGATGTACCACGAGGCACCGGTCACTTTACGTAAAACACGATTTTGGAGAACCTGCAGCTTATCAAAGTTACCTTTGGACATATGCGCAAAAACGGGGCAGCTATATGTCATCACGGGACGGATACACGTCTTATACAAAGTGAGCTTGTGTCTGAGGGACATCTTACTCTTATGACAAAGCCATAGCGGCTTTGTTTCGCACTCTGTCTATATGTGAATTGAACTTTAAATGTCTATCTACTGTAACACCGAGATATTTGACCTCTTCGACCCAAGGGATATCGATTCCGTATAGCCTGATGGGCTCAAATTTATTAGCGCGTTCACCACCATTCCACAACCAACACAACCATTCACCGAGAGTATGAACGGCTTTTTCGATGCGCTTCCTAAGAAAGTCCGACCGCCAGCCGGAAGTGTAAATAACGGTATCGTCAGCGTAACAACCTACCTCGACCCCTCGAGACCGAGGTAGGTCACTGATGAACAGATTGAAGAGCGTGGGCGCGAGTATGAAGCCCTGTGGTACACCTGAATATATCGGGTGGGGCAGCGATAGTTCACCATCCACTCTGAAGCAGAATGTCCTATCAGTTAGATAATCGTGGATAATATGAATTAACCTATCGGGTACGCGAGATTTACATAATTTATGGATGAGCCCTCCGTGCCAGACCTTATCGAAGGCCTTGGCGATATCGAAGAAGACTGCGATTATACGTTTCGGTTTACGTTTTGGATCGGCGTTAAATTTAGAGAAAATGTACTCCGTGAGGCGGTGTACTTGATTCGTGCAAGAGTATTCGGCGCGAAATCCGAACTGCTCAGGTGGTATTAGTTTTAGATCTGTAATCGAGAACTGGAGGTGGTTCAGAAGGAGCCGCTCGTAAAGTTTTCCTAAGGTATCTAACAGACTAATTGGGCGATAGCTAACGGGAAGCGTAGCTTTCTTGCCGGGCTTGTGAATACCTATCACTACGGCCTTTTTTCAGACGACTGGAAAGTGACCCTGGGACATTACCGCATTGAAGACGCAGACCAATAGAGCTACGATGCGATCAGGAAGGAGTTTCAGAACCTCGTTCTTGATCCCATCGGGACCTGGGGACTTCCTAGGCTTGAGACGCTTGATTGCGCCTGCAACTTCATCGAAAGTGATCGCGGTTAGGGTATCCGCCGCAGGAGATGCGAGTACATGCTCCGCAGCCGATTCGATTAATCCGTTATGGAAAGGGTCAGTGTTATCAGTGTTTGGCGAACACTTTTTCTCTAAGCTTGCTGCAAGACATTCTGCTTTATCTATGCTATCGAACGCGAGAGGCAACCCGAGGTCTCTGTCGAGAGGAGGCATTGGAGTGACCAATCTGATTTGAGAGTTCGCGCTAGAGTTCAGTACGACAGGTGAGACGGCTGGAGACCCTCCAGGAGTCTGTCCCACCTGTCACCCCGGATCTCAGAAATACGAAACTTGACTGTTTTTCGTAACGAACGTAAACGATCGCGATTCTCTACAGATGCGTAAGCGTCGTAAGCTCGAGTCGCGGCGTTCTTTTCCGTGATCAATGCTCTCACGTCGTCAGGGAGTATAAAACGGCGATCGTTCGCCGCTTGTACCTCTTTCGAGGTCACCGTGACGGCGGTCTGGACATAATCAACCAGGGAATCGATGGCCGAATCCGCGTCGGCTTTAGACACCAACACGTCCGGAATCCTGTCTAAACTACTAGACGATGGATTTTCTTTAAAATATTGAACGAGTTTCGCGTAATTAGCCACTCTAACCGACGGCGGGGTGAAATTTGAATTGTGACCTAACTGTAAAATAACCGGGCGATGATCTGAATCAAGTTCGTGTACGACTTGTATGATGGGTTCCGAGGGGGCTATGACGTCAAACGCGAGAACCCTACCTAGTTCGTCGAGTATCCTCCCGTTACGAGAGGTACACGGACTATTCCAGATAACGTTCCCGCTATTGAGGTCCCCCGCTATAATAATAGAATCTCCTAAATTAAGTAGCGCCTGCAAATCGGATCTTAGCAATTCTTTGTTCGGTGACAAATACGCGGAAACTAAAATAATATTCGAGTGACCGGTCATACCTAATTTACACACTGACACTTCTATATTGGTTGGCGCGGGCGGATCTAACGGCATGCAGTACAACGAACGCCTAAAATAGATTAACGTGCCACCCCCGCGGGTGACACGGTCGTTCCTGACTATACAGTAATTCGCGATTCTCGGATTACGCATACTCGGTTTTAACATCGTTTCCTGGATGAGGAAAACGTCAATCTGTCTATCGCCCAAAAATTCAGCTACTAGATCGCGCTGTCTCCGAAGGGATCTCGCATTAAAAAGGAGAGACATAGACCGCGTGGTTTTACTTTATTAAGACCCGTGAATTTTAAAACTTATTTAAAAGAGGGTGACTGGGCGAGGCGCTGAATAGTGGCTCCGATAGCCGGAAAGCGCGCTAGTACGGTGAGAAGACCTAGCTCCTCCTCGACCTCTACTATGGCGTGGAAGGAGAGGACCTCCTTCATGTCGTGCTCGCGGAGTAGATGTTTCATCCAGTCAAACTTACTGGGGAGAGAGGATGAGGACGCATAAACCGCCTGTAGCGGCGGCGCCTGAGGCTTAGAAGAAGCCTGAGGCTGAGGTCGGGGGGCCCAGGGGGCCATAGGGGCCCGCCCAGCTTAAGCCGCGTGCGGCACAGAGGGTGGCAAGTGCGGTGAGGTCGTGGGCGCGGGCGCTACCGGGGCGCGGGAAGGCCTCCACGTTCATGAGAGGTAGAGGGGGAGGGCGAGCGGCGGCTACAGGCGCCCTAGGCGCCTGCCTCGCCTGACGGGGGGCACTGTGAGCGCGGCGCGCGGGGACAGCCACGATAATTCGCGGGGTGATCCGCGTTACCGCAGAGCACACAGCTGGGAAGATCGGGAGTGTCAGGAGTGCGCGCGCACTCCTTCGTGGCGTGGTCTTCCAGGCACTTGACGCATCTGGGGCGAAGATGGTAGTTCTTTGCCGAGTGCCCATAACACTGACAGTTATGGCACTGCGACTGAATATGGGTCTTGCGTAGGGGCTCAACGGTGACGCCGTTGAGGTCACACACAGATGTGAGCGAGAAAATATGTAAAATAAGCGAGTTTCGATTCCGTGAGGAATCGAATCAGAACGCGGTGGTCGTCGGAGGTGGGACACTTAACTCGAATGCCCGCCGGAGTGCTAAGGGCATTCGTATAATTGACCTTAAGGGTCTTCAAACGATTAGAAATCGCAGTCCATTGGGACTTGTCCTGAATCGTGACTGGGGGCGGGGGGCGCGGCTTCCTAACTGCGGAACCCGGAGTGAGCGAGACGGAGCTAGGTCCTTTCGTCCGCGGTTGACTACACGGTATAGCCGCGGCCGGCACGCGGGCACCACCTATGTTGGCGACTTTAACCGGGTCTACGGAACCCGAATTCGTCGAGCTAGCCGGACGACGCCTACTGTACGAGATGGTCGTATAACCGTCCTTGTCTAACTACGCAGAAGGCGCGGGAATCGCGGTCGCGGTCGGCTCGGCGGACGCCGTCATATCTAGCTCTATCTCGGAGCCGGTCTCCGAGCTGGAGCTAGGTATCGAGGCCTCAAGTAGACCTTTGTCGCGCGCGTCTAGTGAAGACTGCGGCGATAAGGTCGCGAAAGAGTTCGCGGTCGGAATGTTAAAAAGGCCCTCGGAGGCCTGCGACGTAACATTGCGGAAGGTTAAATTAATAATCTCCTGGTCTAGACCGCTCGCGAGGAGATTTTTGCGGTATAATTCTACCAAAGCTAACGGATCCATCGCGGTGGAGGGGCCGCGAAACAACCTCTCTGCCTTAAGGGCAGGGGGGCACGCCGAACGGGTTAATTACGGGTCTATTCCGTGTGCAGATCAAGAGAGCTGTTTAAAATGAACCAAAAGAAGAAAGCAATACAGGAAATACGTTAGCGAGACAGGCAAGGTAAATAATTTGCATAGATGTAGAACAAATAAATAAATTGATAACTAAACAAATAAATAATTGACATAAATAAAGTTATAAAGAAATGACGACTAAAAGGGTAAAGGACTACATAACTAAATAGATAAACTAATGAGTAAACAAATAAATGTATCAATATAATATAATAAACAAAGCAATAAATATATACAAAGGAAGGGTCTCACTCAATTTCGAGAAAAAGAACGCAGATGTTACGCAGCTGCGATGCACGTGTGTGCCCCGTCAGCCGGATCGGCACTTCAAGGTGAAAGCCGAACACTTCACTCTGTATACACTGTATCACAATAATCACGAAATATCGCTCCGAGCGCGGACACAACCGTTCCCGGCCGCGTCAGAATCGGAACTCATTCATAATCTTATGTTATTTGACTCTATATATCTTGTAAATTTGGTGGTGTTTTACGTAATATATTTAGTTTATTGTGCATAAGTGAAGTGAATGGAAAATTATACCACGGAGCATGAAATTCTGAGATGCTACAAATCTCCCAGGAAGGTTTTAACAAGGGATTCACCATCTTGTTAGAATATTGGCTCACACGACGCTTAATATTGAATTGTTCGCACGACGCTTGTAATATTATTGACTACGCGACAATTGCAGTATTAATCTGAAAGATTGATTGCCAAAAACAAAGTGAAAAAGAAATATTTAAATGCATTCGTGATAACTACGATGGATTAGATTAAAAATGTGTCCGTCATGGGAAGTATTATAGTACCAGTGACAGAAAAGTTGAGAAGTAATATGTTAGTATTAATTCTATGGTTAGTATGGTATGAACAATGGGGCATGTTCTGAGGAGGGATGGAATTCATGAAAAAGTGTGTTAAGTATGAAGATTGCCAACTATCTCTATTCGTATATAAGATCAAATCTGTATGAGACATAAATCTATAGGTTGTCCAAAGCTGCGCTCAAATCTCAAGTTTTCGCAAACTTGTGAAAATCTAATAAAAACCATCTAGTAACTATGAAAAATATTAGAATAAACAAATGAACAATGAAATAAGATTTTAAGAACATACTAATTCCATGTATTATGTACCACTTCTTACATTACCGGCAACTAATTTTTGATATTACAAACACAACGGTTTTTTTATTATTTAATTACAGTGTACAATAAAACTACATTTACATCTCGAAGAATATACGTATTCTCCACGAAATATATATTTAAGTTCTTATGATACAATATTTAAAAGGATTCTAGCATCTGCGAGCGACTTCGTCCGCGTAGTACCTAATAGTTACTTTGGGCTAACACGTAGCGGAAGCTCTCAAGACGAAAAATTCCCCGATTTTGAAACATTCTTCATCCTCGATAAATATACTATATAACGTTGAAAGAATTTTTCAAATCGGACCAGTACTTTCCTGAAATTAACCCCTACAACGTCATAAACTCACAAACTTCTTTATAATTTTTGTATAGATAGTATAGATATGCAATAAATTATAAAATAATGTTTTATAAAGTATACATGTTTGTATATTTTGTGAAATTTGTAAACAAATATATAATATATCAATCAACAGTTAATGAATCTCGTTGAATGTGTTCGCAGCTACATGGGAACTTTATCGTGACCGCTATTATACTCAATCACTTCAGTAATTAATTACTCGTCTTCACAGCAGGATAACGGACCGCGTTTGTTAAGGGCAAAAAGGAGAGCATTCTTATAAAGAATACTAATATATTATACTTAACTCGGAAAAAAAGTTTATTCGTTTAGCCAGCGATTCTAGATGTGTAGCATAATTTTAACATCAGAGCTTCAGTATATTTTTTAGTAGTTCCTAATTCGTAGGCCTGTATCAGACCTGTATATTTTTTTTATGTAAAAAGGTATAAAATTCAATGGACAAAACAAGTGTATTTTCAAGTTATTAATGTAAAACATAAATAGGCGCGAGTAAACCTTATTGTTGGCGGGCAAGTGTGTGAGACGTGGCGACGCGATGCCATGCGCAACCGACTGTGAGCAGTCTATTTTACCGCACTGAGCTCACATCGCATAACTAAAGCGTAATATGAGAATTTGAGATTCGTTCGATTCAAATAATTGCGATATTTCACATCTGCCAGGCGTCCCGTGATGGCTCATTTTTTTTTAATTACACAGAATAAATAACTGTATATACTGGCATTGATAAAAAAATCGTATTTTGTTATATATGTATATTATTACATGTAAAAAGATCAAGTGTTAGTTGTTTTTGATATGTAAACATTGGCAACATAAAAAAGCACACAACAGTTATTTTTACAGATCGCGTTACAACTCACGATCGTGGAACATGTAATAAACTATTATTTGAAGGGGTTACGTATTTATTTATAAAGAACTAGATGTGCCTGCAACACCGTCCACGTTAAATCTAATATCAAAAATCAGTGAATAATAAAATCATATAAATGTATTAAGTCCATTTACTTATCTACTTTTCTCTCGTACTTAAGTCTCGTCGTCATTAAAACTACAATAACTTTTGATAGAGTGAACCAATTTTAATGAAACCAAGACTTAATGTTACTCAAAGATATGTTGATAATTTTCTTGAACGCAGTACTTTAGAAGTGCTGCGTGTTCAAACAAACAGACAGATAGACAGACAAACATTTCTACAAATGATTGAATTGTAAAGATATAAAGTAATAAAATAATTACTTATTTCAAGACACCTGCGACAATTCCTTTCAAAAAATCTAAAAGACAGACAATATATATGGACATTTCATACTTCGTATCACACATATTTCTTAGGTGGTAGAGCCACGCTGAAACTATAACTCGTTTCAACATGAATGGGTCCACTCGTCCGGGGTACCACCCTCTGACAGAAAACCGACGTGAAGTAACAGTGCTTCCATTGTTGCGTTTCGTTCGGTCAGCGAGAGCGCCGGAGGCTCACCTCCCCTCCCCTCGCCCCTGTTCCCTTCCCCTTCCCTCTAAATACAGGCTGGTACGTACTTGCGAATCCCCTGGTGTTGCAAGTGTCTATGGATGGCGGTGATCACTTAACATCAGGTGTCATGTCTCTTCGTTTGCCTATGCCCTGTAATGAAATAATAAAAAAACAAGGTTTTGCAATATTAGGATAATACCACGAAGCATATTACCCGAGGTGTGCCGTACACCCTTGAGGTAGTCGCTCAAACATCTCAAATCGGCTGAGTGCCTTTAACGCTCGCCTCAATAGTTCGGTGAAGCTGTGAAAACCATTCCAGGTCAACAGTGTTTTCAGTTCGACCACCCTACACCAACATAACCCATTACAGTGTAACTAAAGTTCCCAGGTAAATAATCAATTAAAAGTGAATTACTTACTTCATCAACCCCAGTAATTAAGGTTGATCTCGAGTAATTGACCTTGAAATCTCTTAATTTATGTAATGCGCTTTAAAGATAAGCCACCTTCTGTATCGGATCTCATTTACACGGGTGATTTACGAGTTCACACATCGGGTTCGATCTCACTTAGCAATGATTTATGCTCAACATCTCCCCCTGCCGAGTTAAACGCATTATCGGACCACATGCCCTATCAACTTTGTGAGTCGTTTGAGCGGTCCGGTTGCCTGTAACAGTTTGATAACTTTGGGAAGATTCATAGGACGTAATATTCAAGTTGCCTAATGTATAAAAATTCTATAACTATTTAAAAAAAAAAAACAGATAAAGTTTGTTAGATAAATACACGAAAGCCGAAGTAAAGTCAAATTTATACTTAGGTCCAGCCAAGCGTTATCCTAAAACACAGAAAACCGACGTGAAGTAACCGTGCTTGTATTGTTGCGTTTTGTTCGGTCGATGAGAGCGCCGGAAGTTCATATCCCCTTCTCTCTCCCGATCCCTCCCCTCCCGTCTCCTCCTCCCTCTCCATCCCCTATCCCAATCCCTCCCCTCATCCTCTAATCGAAAAATCATTTCTATTACAGTACAAGACATATTCGCTACATTGACATTATTCTGCCTGTTTTGTGTAGTTTTAGGTTTCCAATGAATGTTATTTTATTTTACCTTAATAGGTTAATCTTACCTTTGAACATCTAAATTATATACAAATACTTATATTAATTAAAACGCAATACATTCTACTTCATTTGTGATCAACAATCCGTAGATATTTATTCACAATACGTTATGAGGACATGAAAGACGTCACAAGATGAAAGCAAGTACAGACGACAAATATAGTGAGTCGAATTAACGAGATAGCAACTTTGAAACCTTACTATCATCTGTCTGGCACTGTATTGGAACATTTCCTGCGACTTAATTACAAAGCAACTTTGAACTCTCGCCTAAAATAGAATTTTTAATTAAGCCACCTAGAATCCTTACAAAACAAAGATAATTCTCGAACTCGTTGTAATATAATTCAGATGGATAAATCCTTCATCTTCTTTAATAACTGGATATTATAAGGTGTGTTAATTTTCTCCCTTTTAATCATTTTATTTACAATATAATTATAGTAATAGATACGGATTAGTAGAATAATAACATCAGGCTATAAAAGTTCTACAGTTCAGACAAAAGACTCTTAAGATAATGTATTAATAACGTCCACGACGTATTGATGAATTCGAACGATGAGAACTCCAAAACCCTAACTATTATTATAAATGTAAGTTTGTCCGTCTATTTTTTTTAACTTTATTTTGGCAATCAATCTTTCAGATTATTACTACCACTGTCCCGTATTCAATAATATTATAAGTGTAGTGCAATCACTTCAATATTGCGTCGCGTGAGTCAATATTCTAACAAGGTGGTGGATCCCTTGTGTTTTTGTGGCATCTCAGAATTTCATGCTCCGTGGTATTATTTTCCGTTCACTTTACTTATGCACAATAAACTGACTATATTACGTAAAACACCACCAAATTTACAAAATATAGAGTCAAATAACATAAGATTATGAATCTATATTAATATTATAAAGCTGAAGAGTTTGTTTGTTTGTTTGGTTGAACGCGCTAATCTCAAGAACTACCGGTCCGATTTGAAAGTTTTTTTCAGTGTTAGATAGCTCTAGCGGAGCACTAATGAAGAATGTCTCAAAATCGGGCTATTTTTAGAGCATCCGCTGCGTGTCAGTGTCAGTATTATAACATGATAACATTCTATCGGAAATATTATTAGGGTTTATTTTGTGTTCCTGTTCAAAAGTTTATTCTACGTTATTTTTAATTCCAATTTTTGATTATAAGTAGTACGTTGCTATCGCAAACATTTTTAAAGTCTATATTGTGCTGCTATTCTAAAAGGTTAGTAGTAATAATATTCGTCCATCAATACAGGCGAAGGAATTAATCCATACTGCCAATTCTGAAGTTGTCAATATAGGTAATTCTTATGTATTACTTATGTCTAAGTTAATGTAAAGGTATAAGCGCCAAATCTTCTATATAATATTTCGTAAATTTTTATCTTCTTAATTTTCAGGACCCCAGAATACATGCGCCGTGGTATTATTTTTTATTCATTTCACTTATACACAATAAACAAACCATATTACATAAAACGCCGCCAATTTAACACAATATAGAGTCAAATATTCTACGTTGTTTATGTTGTTGTTTATTTGTTTGTTACGTTGTTATTTATTTGTTCCGAGTAATGTCCGAAACGGCTGGACCTACTTGAACAGTTTTTTTTCTTAGAAATGACTACGCTATTGACCTAGCAAGGTCTTAACAGCTTCAACGGACTACAAGTAATATTTGAACGGGAATTTTACGGGCAAATAACTAACTAATTAGCTGTTTTATTTTAAGCTACCGAGTTCAGCAGACGATACCCGCTCTAATAATAATACAAAGTAATAGTAGTTGAAAGTTCCAGCTATGTGGCTTATAATAAATCCCATCCCATTCGATACACTATTAGTATTCACATATATAATGTACATGTTACCTGTTACTGTAGATGATGTGCGTGTCATACTTACAAATATTTTTGAAAGAGTATTTCTTTAATTTTACACATCTAATCACAATTTTACATTTATTTAATATATTAAAAAAACGCGTGCGAAGCCGCGAGTAACAGCTAGTAAAATATAAAATCCACTACATGACAGACTAAAATCCCACCAAAAACTCTTTGTTCGTCTATTTGTTTGTCTATTACGCTTTTATGTCGTAGCTATTCAACTGATCACCTGGAAGTGTATACACACGTTCCTGACGAGTGAAGATAGAGAAAAGGACAAGGGTAGTTCTTATGCAGTAAAAAGTATTACTCGTAATAGACAGGTAAAACCTACATTATTCCGGGAGAAGTCAGGGGCAAAACAGGTAGTTTTGTATTTTTCCCACACAGTATTATTCCAATACTGGTTTTTTCCACGATTGTGTTATTTTTTTAAGTATTATAATAGCATAGTGTTGCCAATTAAAATTAGAATATAAATAAAAATTGAATTTCGAAAAATTTTATGGTACTTGCGAACATTGAATAAACGCTCGGTTGCCACCAAATTTGTGATATTATCTGTATACGCGTACTATATAGCTGTCGACGAGCTTTATTGTTATCAATAAAAAAATTGAAAAGACTTCGTTTTTGACACGAAACTTATGGTAGAGCTTCAAAATTTTAATCCGCAAATTTTTGTATGTCGAAAAGTGGGGGGAGTAAACACTGTGTCGGGTAGAGTAGGAACAGTGTATCGCTTGCCTTCTGGTATGGGAGGACAGTATGGCATACGCTCTTTAGTAGTCCAGTGAAGCTGTGAAGGCCAGTAAGGTCAATAGCGTAGTCAGTTCGAAGAAAAAAAAGCATACGCTCTTCTCGCTTTCATCTTGAAGCTTTCCTTTTTATCCCGTGCGAATTACACACAAAACACTCATTTACTACCATCGATGAGTGAAAGTCTTCATTTATAAATGTTTATTCCACATACTTACGTATTACATATATATAATATTTGTAGGTTTACATTATTTGCCCAAAAAAAAACCCTCAATAATTTTGGAACTTTAAATTACCTATGGTGAAATTTCGACCAATGAACGAACACTACTCTAACAACTATTAATATGACAATATTATAATCAACTCTATGAGAGATTTTTCAAACACTATTTCACGAGTAGTTTAATGTAGTAATCGTAATATTATACGATTAAAGTAAGTATATTTAAGGACTTATTCCATTTAAAATCATTTTTTATAAATTATAAATATGGTATATAGTAAATGAATATTGCACACGTTATAATAAACCACAATGGATTGCAGTTATTTTTAATTGAACATAGTGTATTCTCATTACAATAATCGCTACATTTATAAACAAAAAGCACTGAGGTTTTGCTTTCACTCCGTAACACTGATACGTTCCAATTGAAATTAATGACGGCTTTAAATATTAAGTGTAGCACTGTTACATTGTTTTATACGTTTTTTTATGTTTTTAATGGCATCATCCGACTAAAATAAATAAGTGGAATTATATACTTATGTTACAACATTTGATAACATTTCAAGAATATTTTTCATGTAGGTATATAAAAACCTCTCTTTTTTATGTCATAGTAGGCAAACTAACAGACAGATCACCTCATTTTAAGTGATCATCGTCGTCCATAGACACTTGTAATACCAGTGGAGTCGCAAGAGCGTTGCCAACCTGTCTTTTGGGGAATGGGGGAAAGCGGATTGGGGAAAGGGGATGGGGAGAGAAGAGGGGAGGGGGGATGGGTCTCCGGCGCTCTCACTGACCGAACGAAACGCAACAATACAAGCACTGCTACTTCATGTCGATTTTATGTCAGAGGGGGCTACCCAGGGCGTGCCGAGGGTATTCATGCTGAAATCAGTAATAGCTTCAGCGTGGCTCTATCTCCTACAAACCTCTCTATCAAATATATTGTTAAGATGAGATTGTCAACATCTCAGTCTAAATTATACGCTATAATCTAATAATTAGAAGTCGATATCTATATATTAATACGTGAAGCAAATTTTTTGTATCCCTTTTTAACCTACTTCCCGTCAACGAGTGAACTTGAAATTTGGCATAGTTAGAGTTTATGTGACGGAGAAGTGCAGAAAGCTGTTTATTTTATATAAAATGCATTAGAAGTACATTAAATTAATTAAAATATGCACTACTCACACTAATACTCAAATTTTACACAACATATACACACATGTAAATAAAAAAGACATTTTGACAGCCGTCAATAAATACAAATTTCAAAAAAGGTTGTGAAAGAAGGAGGTTGCTATGCTCGACTATATGTATTTTTTAACTCTTACGTTCTAATTACCATTTGTCATCCTACATTCAACAATGATATTATAAAATATAACTATTATTGTAATGTTTATTATTTTTATGGCGCACACTTCAAATAATGAATTAATAAAAAAATGAGCCAAATAATACTTTGTATAATCAAAATAAGAATTTTGTTCATAAAAGTAATCCATGACTTAGACCTCCGCGATTACAATGTTGCAATTCAACCTCATGTATCAACAAAAAAGAATTTATTTTCAAAAGCTAATGGTAGCATTGTATTGTGCATCCATTACTTTTCCAAACGATGATACTGGACAAATCACTATTTCTCATAATGAACAGACTACATTTAATTCAATATCACCCAGAAATACCACCCACCAATGGTGTCGTGTAAAATTAATTGAAAATTGTGTCATGAGTTGCGATAAATTTCTTTATTTTCGGAAAGTTATGTTTGCTTAATATTTGAGAGCTGTATACCACGTGGTTTTTGTTTCAAATTTATTTTATATTTATGATATATATTTTATAATTAATTTCAATGTTCATTTACAATTTTTTTTTTTATGTTTATATAATTAAAGGTCATGGCAAATGGCAAATAACTGAGTAGCCATGATGAAAACCTTTGATTATAGAAGTATGACAAAATAACTTTAATAAAGTTCAAACATTACAAAATCAATTAACTATGGTCGAATGTCGACCACTGGGCGCTCACTAGTCAAATTAATTATACATTTGTCATCGTGTACTCTTAAAAAAGTTATACTGCAAATGTGTGTGTGTGCATGTGGCAATCTGTTTCTTTATAATTCCGGTGAGCGTGTGTGCGTAATTTTTCTCATTGTACGCGGTTTAACTGATTTTTATTAATTATTTTTTGTACTCTTGAGGTAATTTTGATGGATCTTAGCTTAAGTCTGATCCGGTTGGTGGTCCTGTTGGCGATAATCAGATTTTTTTTAATAATCCTAAGGAGTGTTTGAGTGAAACTTGGCAAGTATTAATGTTTTCTCATTGAGTAAGTTTTTCTGTTATTCATTTTGTGCAGGCGCCCGTTATCTGCCTTGTTATGAAGTTATTAGATTAGACGGTAATTTAGTTCGGACGTGGTTGCGGACAATTGCTGGTGTTATATTTGAGTTTAAATGTTAGAGATTTGATAAGATAAGCAAATATCCATACCAAGAATTATTGAATAAAACATTGTATAGTTAGATATTAGCAATCGCTTGCGACGAATGAGTTATAATGTAAACCTTAATACTATTTATTATTATTAAATAAAACATACTATTTTATAAATAGCAACTTGAATTTTAGTTTGTAACAGTTATAATGTTTGTGGAATCGAAAAAGTCGCTTCAGAGAAACTACTTTCTAAAATATAATCACAAACTTTATGCTTATATGAAAATATGAAATATTGCCTCATTGTTATATGTAAATATATATTTCCATATGTATTTGGCTCAATTACTATGGAATCTCCAAAGGTGTGATCAATACTGTATATGAAAAAATAAAAACAAAATTATTTATGAATTTAAAAAGAATTTTAATGAACATGATTACTGTTTATGTAAAACTCGTAACCGCCACTTGACACATATCGGTGTTTATCTCGGCGGGTTAATTTTCCGGGTCATGCGGCCGAGGCGGGCGGCCGGTCGCGGCCCGCTCCGATGAATTCAATCAGAAGCAACAACCTAAGCAATCTCGACGCTACTGAAAACGATTGCCGACGAGTGTGTATTGAGTTGACCGCTAGACGAGTATTCGACAAGTGCCCTCGTCTCTCCACCGCTAACTCCACAACCTACACAACTGTTTATACAACAATATCTAGTTCGAGAAATACAAATATAATCTTCTCGTCCACGAGCGCCGCGACAAACTCAGATACGAAATTAAATTCTGTGAAGTTCATTTAGCTGAGTACTTGGTAAACTTCAATACACGAAGTGCCCATCGTAAAATATAATACGAATCTGCGAAACCGGTGTTTAAGTTTTGTTTTGTCTCGGTTAAACCGCGGGGTTACCGTCATAATAATATAATATTGTGAATACAAGTGGCGGCCACCATTTACTTCGAGCTGCGGGCAACGGTTTAAGTGAAACAGACAGCGGACCACTTAACCTTCATCTTGTATTTAAACAGGAGGTCAACGTTGAACTTTAGCATAAAACCAATTGGACTTCAGCAACTTGGGTTACGCGATTTTTTTACGCGAAGCTGTTTTATAAATGTGAAATATTTCTTTTTTGAAGTTATACTTCTTTTGGCGCGTTAGAGAAAAATAATGAGAGTAAATTTTTACGATGCGTGCGCACACTATCACAAAAAACCGACATCCTGAAGTTAGATATAGTCAACATTTTGTTTCTTTGTATAAAAACTTTCAATGTATTAAATACCTTTTTTCTATTGTTAGTGTCGTTTTTTCTACAAAAGATTTAAAAAGATTTTTATCTTGTTACACCAAAGAAGTACTTCTAACGCGTGTACATAAGTACACACACACCTTTTTTATGTCATAGGAGGCAAACGAATAGGCGAGTCATCTGATGCTAAGTGATGATCCGTCCATCGACACCAGCGGAGTCGCAAGTGCGTTGCCAGCCCGTGTTTAGGGGAAAGGGAGAAAGGGAAGCAGGAGGGAAGGGCAGGGGAGAGAAGATGTATGGGGGAGGGGAGGTAGGCCTCCGGCGCTCTCAATAA
This sequence comes from Antheraea mylitta, assembly GCA_014332785.1. Lineage (NCBI taxonomy): Eukaryota > Metazoa > Arthropoda > Insecta > Lepidoptera > Saturniidae > Antheraea > Antheraea mylitta. The sequence continues at coordinate 6,331,011 of JACEII010000005.1, read as the reverse complement.
CCGAACGAAACATAACAATGCAAGCACTGTTACTTCACGTCGTTGTTTCTGTGCGTCGGATGGTACTACCACGGGCGAGCCGACCCATTCATGCTAAAACCAATAATAGCTTCAGCGTGGCTCTACCACCTACAAAAACCTATCACCTTGAAGAAATTTCACAGTAAGATATATATTTATATAGTGTATATATAATTTAAATAAAATTGCCTACTTAATGACGTTTAAATGTACAACAAAAAAATGTGGTAGATATTTTTTTATGTTTATAAATTATATAATTTATAAATGATTTTAACTTTAAAGTATTAAAAAAATACGTATGTTAAAAAGATAAACTTGATCGAGTTTTTTGGCAGTTCTTCTTGATGACTGGGTTGCTTTCCGAACCGGTGGTATTTTTGACGTTCATAAACGCCTTCTTGCGGGCTAAACTGAATAAATAATTTTTAATTTTAATCTATTATTAAGTGTATAACGAACCAAAAAGGAACATAACGATTTATTCTTGTTATTATAAATACGAATGTCAATGTATGTGTGGAGGTGATATGTGTAATTTTGTTGCAGTGTTGTAAGACACAAAATCTTACATCACTGCGACAACATTATACATATCACCTCCACACACGTGCACGCATACACGCTTACATATGAAAGTTGAAGGGTTTTAATTTTCTTTTTCCCTTATCGAACTGAAATAGTTTAGAAATATTATCCGACCCAAAATACATATTGGAGTTATTGAGATATATATGCTTGGTACACATATATGTTTCGATAACTCATATAAGTATGAACATATAGCTAAGCTTTGGTTTAGCTCAGATAGCTCGCGAATTGCATATATCAGGCAACAGCCCAAGCCGAGGTGTACGCCTTGAGCTAGTTACCCAAATAAAATCGGCTAAGTATCTTAAGCGCTCGCCTTAGTAGTCCGGTGAAACTGTTAAGACCGTGCTAGGCCAATAGCGTAGTCAGTTAAAAAAAAACTATTTGTTTGTAACGCTTTCTCATCGTAAGTACTCAACCGATCGTCATGTTATTTTGCATATATGTTGTCAGAAGTAGAGACAAGAACATAGAGTACTTTCTGCGATGAATAGATCAAATTTACACTAATGCGAGGGGTGCCACGTGCAGACGCTAGTTTAATATAGATATTATGAATTATTCAAGAAGTGAATTAGAATGATTTTTATAACATAGTGAGTTTACAACATCGAAGAAATAATTTACATAGTTCAACTAATCTGTAACAGTTATGCTGGTTACAAACTAGTCATGAGTAATCGCTGCCTGAACAGTTAATGGTAATCAATTCTCTTAAGTGTCATCGAGTCGTTTTAGATGCAGCGACGTCACTCAGTAGATTGACTCAATTATTTTACTTTATAGAATGTCTGTCTGAGACCTTAATATAACTTCCATTGACGGTAATGTACGTGTAGTCACAACTGATGATTCTTTCTTCAAAACCTTTTTATCGTTTGACTCTGGGCATTAGTTTTAGAATGTTAAAAATAGGGTTATATTAGATCACTTCTTTAAATTGTTATATTTTGAATCCATGAAAATACCAAATATTAAGTAAACACAATGAATCAGCATTTTTTTATTAATTAAACCAATTATAAACTTTATTAGACCTTTCGTAAATACGATGTTGTGATTATTAGGTACTTCAAATGCAGTGTCAATTTTATTTAAACTGCGAAATTATATTAAGGTGGTACTGTTGACTCTGTCATAAACAATTTTATTTATCTCTACCTTTTACCGTGCTGCGAGTAAAATAATTTATCACCTACGAATATAAGTAGTATAAATTATTCATTCCAACTGTATAACATAGAACTGACAAAGAATATAATTCCATTTCTACAATAACAATACATACAAATAAATAAAAAATAAAGCCGAATTTAAATATATTTCAATGTCCTTCAATTTACATAGGTACGTAGTACGTAACGTAGTGTAAGATTTTCTTAAACCTCCGAATATTATAGTCACTCTACAGTATCTTTGCGATTTCAATTGCTTCTCGGGTTTATCTTCAAAATCTGTCCAATACTAATACTACTGAAGTTAACCCTTTGCACTCGAGGGCTCCGGAGTGGAGCAAATGTTAGTGACAAATGACGATCGCAGTTCCTGGATTGTTATGCACTCGATAACAGCTGACAAACGCTATTACGAGTTGCTTGTAATTCAAATTAAAAAAAAAAATGATAATATCCTTTTTACAATAAAACAAAGATTATCTAAATTCGTTTATACATAACATGGTTTTAAGGTAATAAAATATATATATATATATATATATATATAGTCGAATTAAGACCCTTTTCTTTTTAGGGCAATTGAAGATGATAAACTTTTTCAGTTTAAGAGTTGTATTTTTTAAGCGGCTAGGAACATAAGACATACAGCGAATATATGGTTACATGACTTTCATATTAAAATGTAATATTCAGAAGAGTTATCTTTCAAAAGAAATTTCACACTATTGTTTTATATAGAGTTTTATTCTCACAATATTGAAACAATTCGCGTAGATATGTAGATTTTACCTCTATAGAAAAGCAAAAGAATTCATTATAAAAGTCAATCCAAGAGCGAGTCATCGCTAAGCTTTTGACGCGTTTCCAACAAAGTAATGAACATTAAATAGAACAAAAACAAAAGTCCAAACAGACGTAAACAATGACAATGAAAACGCCCGTTTAATTAAGAAACATTAAGAAATTAGGGCTTTTTGTAAGATTAAAAACATAGTCCAGTGAATTATGAGCATTTGACTTTTACGATCCCTATCAAATAACAACGCAATTCCCACAGAATAAATCTAAAAATGTTACTTTATTGATTACGTAAGACGTTTTCGAGAAAAAGACTTGATGTTTAGTGCTATAAAGATTTGTTGGATGGTGTAGTAAAACCTTATACAGTTCAATAAAAATATGTTAGTATGTCTGCCGTATAGTGTCCGACCACCTACATACGATATGATTTTACGAGTTGTCGTGCGTCGTGACAGAATGGCTCGATATTCTGCTCATAACAAGATGAAACAAAATACAACTTGACATCTTTGCCAATATTTACGGATATTCAATAACATGCACGAAATTATTGATTTGTTTATAAATTATATTATTAATGAATAAGTTATTTAAGGCCATTGAAGTATTCTGTAAGCAGATTTTTTTGTTACTTCTGGCCGCACCCTCTCACTGTATATTCAAATCTTTCTAATTAGGTAAATAACCATTGCTGACGTATTAACCTTCCAGGTCCCACCCCCAACCTCTATGTCGTCAAATTAAATAACTCAAGGACCCCCTCCCTCATCAGTGCTTAGCTAATACTTGAATGACCCTTCTGTACATTTATGTATTTACATATATGTTTATGTATGTATATATTAAGTTAAATGAAAATACTGGAAATATATTACTTGAAACGGTGTATATCAATCTATAATATCATTTTATATAAAAAAAGTAAAAAAAACTCAGTCTCTGTAATGCTTCCTTTGCGCTTTTATAGGACTTGCAACTGCATTAAACCTATTCCTGTTGATAGATTCTCTTAGTAGCGGGTTCTGTAGGTGGTATAGCCAGGTATAGCAGGGTGAAGTTCAGCATGAATGGGTTGGCTCGCCCGAGGTAGTTCAACCCTCGCACAGAAAACCGGCGTGAAACAACAGTGCTTGCCTCTCCCAACACTGGCTGGCAACGCACTTGACAACTCCACACAACTCCCCTGGTGTTGCAAATATTTATGGACGATGGTGATCACTTGATATATGCCCCCTGTCATATATAAAAAAGTGATGATTTACTATCTGATTCCAATGACGACGTCTCCCTTTCATCACGCTTGTGCAACCAGATAAGTAGGGAACAGAAAATCGCCATCGTCAATGAATTGATACTAAGTCCGGTATCATGATATGACAATTAAATGGTGAGTTTACTGTTTGCGTTTGTTGATAGTCAACCGATTTCTACTGAGACTAGATATTTCAAAAAAGATAAACAGTACAAGGATATACCATCGCCACAATCCGTTGATGCGTATTGCAAGGCTGGCAAAAGCATCTCAAGAAAAAGATTTAGTACGTTCAAACAAAATTGACCATTTATCGATACAACTACAGAACCGTCAATTATGCCAGGATTATTGTTCTTTGCTTTCTCACATAGAATGTGAGAAACGTGACGTTTTTCTTTACTTGAATGAGAAAAGAAACTGTTTTAGAGGGTTTCGACTGACATGAGTTTTGGTGTGTTGTGCATTCGGAAGCTAAAAACGGCACAGACATTAATTAGTACGTAGGAAGCCAATCTTGGCTTTTGTTTTTCAAAATAAGAAACTTTATTTTGTCACTTTATATTTTGTCTCATAAGCCTTAAGAAAACACATTAAAACATTATCGGTGTTATTACAAAAAAGTTAAATAAAAAAGTAAAAAGAAGGTTTCGATTTAAATGTACCGCGATCGCTGAATGTTCCCCATCTTGCTGTTTTGTCTCGCTTTGGTTAGGTTAGACTTGCGAAAAAGGATAACGTGATTGCCTCGGGCGAGCGCGGTGCATTTAATACGAAATTTTTTTAAAGCAATCAGTGCCGTTTTTTTCTTTTTGATTTACTAATTCATGCAATAGAGGCTTAAAGCGATCACTAGTTACAAATTCAATGTTACCACTAAATAGTATTCTAATACATAATAGTTGCATTCAGTTCGTCTGCATAACTCCTGAGATCGGATTACTCCACGGAATGGTTTCAAGCTAATTTGGTTAATATTAACGATGGAAATTTGTGCCAGAAACGTTTTCGCTTGCTCTAATATATGGAACTGACTAGTCGGATTTTAGTTTGTAATGGGGTTTAAACGTTTTGCACGTTACATTCATTAATCTTGTCCAGTTATCTTGTTAGGCCAAAGTAGTTATATTACATTTCGTTGTAGTAATTTATCTAGTCTTGGTTATATAAGCTGTATCTATACTTATAAGAATGTAAATGTGTCGTGTCTGTACTTTTCGATTTTCGTGCAAAAAATTGTTCTTTAGAAATGTCTGTCTGTCTATTTATATGAACACGCATCAGTGCCAAAGTACCGGGATCACAACAAAACCTCACCGAGAAAATCATAAATGATATCTTCGAGTGTAACTTAGTTTTTACTATATTAAAATCGGTGCACTCTATCAAAAGTTATTGTAATTTTAATGACGGCACGACTTAAGTACGAAAATAAAGTAGATAAGAAATAATCAAATGATTTTATTAGGCACTATCTTTCTACATTAAGTTTGACGCGAACATAGTCACGGACACAGCTATTCTACAATATAATAATATGAGTATAATATATATAGTAGTATTTTAAAATATTATTTAAAAAAGAATTAGAAAATAATTAACACATTGCTTAAAGGCCTTTTTAATACCGTGAAATTACACTGTAATTAGGTATTTTATCCCTTAAACTTATATAATTTATTATAACACGATAAGTTCTTGTTAAATTTGATTCCGTATAATTAAACAACAATATATTACTGTTATTCTAATATCCTTTATAAACGCAAATAAAATAAGTGATGAATCATAAACTCTTCAATGTTGTAAAGGTTTTTTATTTTACTACAAGTTTTATACAAAATAGCATTTCTAGTAGGTACATTAAAACGATACATTGCAACAGTAGTACAAATGACTACTTATAAACTACAGTTCTATCAACAAAAAGTGTCAGTAGCCTGGTGTAAATAAAATTTGTCCAAAGAGGAATAATATACAAAACATGTATTATGATTAAATATTACTGTACATTAGGCTGTTTGAAAGAAAATGGTGTACTATTTTTATATATATGCATACATATTTATAAGTACTACGTCAGTAAATTGATTTTTAATCTTCTGTATCAGAATGAAAATCTATGCAAATGATCAGAATGGATTGACATTAGAAAGAATGTCCACGCAATACATTGTCTAAATAAATGGTAACGTAGAGAAACAAAATATAAGTATAATATTTTGTATGTACACTTGACTCTAGTATGAAAAAAAAATTTAAGCTACAAAAATCTTAGAGGATGTTAGTAATACTGTCAATTTATGAATACTTGTCGAACAAATGCTCAGTCAATAGATTTCACATATTTTACGACCTTCTGTCTAACCGCCGAGTAATTTCGAAATTACTTTGGATTCGAGTATATACAGTAAAGACAATCCTAACTGTATCGAACGATTCAACATTCAACTGAGTATGGTAATTACAATCGTAAAGTGTACATAGCAACGTATTGATGGATCGTTCGTGAAGTGACAACTCTTTCGCTTGTGCAATCAGTGTCAAGTGAGTGGGTTGGAATTTCGAATATATCTTCATAATAATTATTATAATGCGTTTCTTTCTGTAAACAATATTAACAGCTATTGTCGTTGTCAAAGTTGAAACGGGTTCTCTTGAAAACAAAGACCGTTTAAGCAGAACTAATTTCTAGCAAATAATATTAGTACAAATATATAAAAGTATACTTTATTCGTACACTTCGGCATCATTTTTTTTTTGTTTTATCCGATACTAAATTCGACTCGTAACTTTATATGTAACACGTATTTTATATGTATATATACGTATACGTATATTATCTATCTATTGTTTAAATACATTTATAATTATTTTATACAGCAATGACGTGTTTTGTGTCTGTCTGTGTTTTCCTAAACTACGCGAAAACATTTGATACGGTTTCCACTATCGTTTAGAAAATATCTTTCGGAAGGTTCTATTTATAATACAAGTATATTATATTTATATAGAATTAACTATACCCGCAACTCCGTCCACGTGAAACCTAATGTAAAAACAGTGACTAATAGAATCATCTGAATGTATTAAGTCCATTTACATATCTACTAATCTCTCGTACTTAAGTCGCGTCGTCATTAAAATTACAGTAACTTTTGATAGAGTGAATCGATTTTTAACCGACGAAAAAAACGGAGGAGGTTCTCAATTCGTCGCGTATATATATATTTTTTTTATGTATGATCACGCATAACGTTTTACAGTATAGTTCGATTTTAATAATTCTATTTTTATTGGAAAGGGTATACTCCGAAGTTGGTCCCATTTAAATTTGGGAAAAAAATTTCAACCCTAAGAGTATGAAAATCGACAATGATTGATTATTCACGCACTGATTATGTCTATGACCGCGCATACCTTTAGACAGAATAGTCCGAATTAAATTATTATCTTTTGATTTGAAAGAGTATACCCAGAAGTTGATCCCATATACATGTAAACATGAAAAAAGCAACCCAAAGGGTAAGAAAACCGGGTATGATTTATAATTCAGCTTCTGAGTTGTGTATTACAAATAAATTAAGCTTGTAGTAATTAGTAAGATCATAGCCACAAAAAATTATAAAATAAAAACTTTTTAACAAAAAATTAAACCGCCGAAAAAACTGAAAATCAAAAAATAATAAACCTTTTACTTTATTCATCTTAATAACTAAGTTCTTAAACTAATGTAAGTATACCTAAGTAATTTTAAGTCGGCGCCAATCAAGTAAATTAATGAATTACTTAAAGCGTGATGCGCGGCGGCGGCGCAGCGTGACACACCCCTTGCATGCCGAACGCTTACGAAGCGACCCGAACGGGCACACACGTTACCGCTGGAGATCTCAAATTGTGTTTTTAATTTGATTTGGTTATTTTTGTGAATTTAAGTAATCTAATGATCTTTGTTCATTGGTTGTTTGGCGCCGACTCAAAATTTCTTAGGTATACTTACATTAGTTTAAGAACTTAGTTATTAAGATGAATAAAGTAAAAGGTTTATTATTTTTTGATTTTCAGTTTTTTCGGCGGTTTAATTTTTTGTTAAAAAGTTTTTATAATAAAATAAATACTAAGTTACACTTGAAGATATGCGTTATGATTTTTGTTATTTTATT